>LS997564.1:42138239-42883239 GCA_000469685.2 Haemonchus contortus
CAACTGTGGGCCAAGCAGTGTAAAACATTATTTAACACTCCCAGGCTTCAGAAAGACCGAACTTGGAAGACAAGACATTGTTTTCGAAAAGCTCACTGATTCATCCATAAGCAATGCACTATCGAAGCTTGTTCCTCAAGAACAGTTGTTTCCAATAGCAATTCCACCAAATCATCGGCTTTCATCGTATTCATTTGTTGTTGACTGTAGTCTTTTCGTCTGAAACGCGAGCAAATTTTATATTCAGGTGCGTACTGTGACGTCTAAATGTTTGTGTTATTGGTTACGGTAATGTTTGCGTGCAACTTGTGCGTACAGGTGCGAATGGTGTGCAACGTCCACAGCTTCTGGAACACCGTGAGAACCCGACCGCCTAGGATGTGTACGTCGGCCAAGCGTGTTATGAGGCTCTTATTACGCCCTATCTCGGCCATCTTTGTGACCTGGTGGCGGAGCTTCTCCTCGATTTCCCGCGTTCGCTTTGCGGCATGGGAAAAATCTTTTTTAGTTGTTTTGTGGCTGCAAGCTGCAATAACCGTACTCAGTCCGCCTCCCAAAATCGAAGGACACCATATTTTTCGTTGACTGTCTTTATTTTTCGGTTATTTTTGAGTGTTTCTTTCTGTTCCTTTTTTGGAACAACTCGTTCTCTACTATTCACGCTCGAGACTGCAATGGAATTCAAAACGTGGCCAGCAGATAGATACTTAGAGGACTTCCTAACTAACAGATTGCGCGCTCCAATCTTTCACCGCATTTCCGCGATACGCTGACGGTATGGCCAGCGCGATGCAGTGTTCGGGGAGAAGATATCGGACCCCATGAAGGAACACGCTGCGCAGGGCAAGCGACGAACGAAAAGAAGGCGTCCACGGCGACCAGGCCACTACACCGAGAACGGATGGAAGGCGTCAACGGCAAGCAGGGCACTTCCACATGACGGTATAAGGGAAAGCGCAGTGCAAGGCATGTCAAGCCATGAACAAACGCAAGGCGTCCACGGCGACCAGGCCACTACACCGAGAACGGATGGAAGGCGTCAACGGCAAGCAGGGCGCTTCCACATGATGGTATAAGGGAAAGCGTGGTGCAGGGCAATGTCGAGTCATGAATAAACGCAAGGCGTCCACGGCGACCAGGCCACTACACCGAGAACGGATGGAAGGCGTCAACGGCAAGCAGGGCACTTCCACATGACGGTATAAGGGAAAGCGCAGTGCAAGGCATGTCAAGCCATGAACAAACGCAAGGCGTCCACGGCGACCAGGCCACTTCACCGAGAACGGATGAAATGCGTCAACGGCAAGCAGGGCGCTTCCACATGACGGTATAAGGGAAAGCGCAGTGCAAGGCATGTCAAGTCATGAACAAACGCAAGGCGTCCACGGCGACCAGGCCACTACACCGAGAACGGATGGAAGGCGTCAACGGCAAGCAGGGCACTTCCACATGACGGTATAAGGGAAAGCGCAGTGCAAGGCATGTCAAGTCATGAACAAACGCAAGGCGTCCACGGCGACCAGGCCACTTCACCGAGAACGGATGAAATGCGTCAACGGCAAGCAGGGCGCTTCCACATGACGGTATAAGGGAAAGCAGTGCAAGGCATGTCGAGTCATGAATAAACGCAAGGCGTCCACGGCGACCAGGCCACTACACCGAGAACGGATGGAAGGCGTCAACGGCAAGCAGGGCACTTCCACATGACGGTATAAGGGAAAGCGCAGTGCAAGGCATGTCAAGCCATGAACAAACGCAAGGCGTCCACGGCGACCAGGCCACTTCACCGAGAACGGATGAAATGCGTCAACGGCAAGCAGGGCACTTCCACATGACGGTATAAGGGAAAGCGCAGTGCAAGGCATGTCAAGTCATGAACAAACGCAAGGCGTCCACGGCGACCAGGCCACTACACCGAGAACGGATGGAAGGCGTCAACGGCAAGCAGGGCACTTCCACATGACGGAATAAGGGAAAGCGCAGTGCAAGGCATGTCAAGTCATGAACAAACGCAAGGCGTCCACGGCGACCAGGCCACTACACCGAGAACGGATGGAAGGCGTCAACGGCAAGCAGGGCACTTCCACATGACGGAATAAGGGAAAGCGCAGTGCAAGGCATGTCAAGTCATGAACAAACGCAAGGCGTCCACGGCGACCAGGCCACTACACCGAGAACGGATGGAAGGCGTCAACGGCAAGCAGGGCACTTCCACATGACGGTATAAGGGAAAGCGCAGTGCAAGGCATGTCAAGCCATGAACAAACGCAAGGCGTCCACGGCGACCAGGCCACTACACCGAGAACGGATGGAAGGCGTCAACGGCAAGCAGGGCACTTCCACATGACGGTATAAGGGAAAGCGTGGTGCAGGGCAATGTCGAGTCATGAATAAACGCAAGGCGTCCACGGCGACCAGGCCACTACACCGAGAACGGATGGAAGGCATCAACGGCAAGCAGGGTGCTTCCACATGACGGTATAAGGGAAAGCAGTGCAAGGCATGTCAAGCCATGAACAAACGCAAGGCGTCCACGGCGACCAGGCCACTACACCGAGAACGGATGGAAGGCGTCAACGGCAGGCAGGGCGCTTCCACATGATGGTATAAGGGAAAGCAGTGCAAGGCATGTCAAGCCATGAACAAACGCAAGGCGTCCACGGCGACCAGGCCACTACACCGAGAACGGATGGAAGGCGTCAAAGGCAAGCAAGGCGCTTCCACCTGACGGCACTGTGGAGGGGAATGTCGAGCGACGAGCGAATGCAAGGCGTCCACGGCGAACAAGCTACATCACCACGGATGAGCGGAGCATCCACGTCTCATTTAGTTGAAGGGTGCAGAAATCTTTGTCGTGAACGAGAGCATAGTTCTACGGCATGACAAACAGGGCGATCGAGTATACAGGAGCAGGACGTCATGATCTAAAGTAGTATAATACTTTGCGGCATGGGAGAGGGTAGCGGATTCACGCTTTGCGGCATGGGAAAAAACTTTTTTTTTACTTGTTTTGTGGCTCCAAGCTGCAATAACCGCACTCAGCTCGCCTCCGGTCAATCGAAAGGACACCGTATTTCTCGCTGACTTCCTTTCTTCTTCGATTGTTCTCGATTGTTTCTTTCTCTTTCTTTTTTGTCTTTATGTTGATCAGACGTGATTGTTCGAAATGGCTCTTTTTCTAATATCGACGATCGAAAGACTGAATGAAAAATATAAAGAACATCCGGCTCCGCGAAGCTTTTTGACACTGAAGTCTTTCCTATTTCGACATACGCCTCAAGAACTCAACGAACTCGATGGACTCGAGGAGAATTCAATTAACGCGCTGTGGAAGGACGACACCCGCAAATTCTCTATAAAAGCATGTAGAAAGGGAATCCAGGGCTTGCAACCCCGCCAAGGAAGGAAAAACACGAACGTCGTCCCTCACGTCAAGGAATGCCTCGTGCGACTTTGTATTGGCGTTGTATCAGAGCATTCACTAGCTGAATCTCTCGGGACATGGGACAAATACCAGAAGGGCCATCGAAACACCAGAAGGGCCATCAAAAAAATTGTCAAAGTCTAGAACGAATGCTCTGAACGGAACAAATGCTATCCCTCGCCTCCCTCGAGCTAGAACGATTCAACATACTATTCTGGCTCGCGAAAGAGACGAATATAGCCATTCCTGCTGCCCGCTGAAAATTGATGATTAACGGGGCGACAGGTGATCGAAGTGGACATCACAAAATCAGGTTGTACAGCGACAGTTCCACAATAGGATGAATAAACAATGATCAACGACTTACGTCGAGTCGGCGTTTCTAGTGGTAGTTTTGAGCATGTTGCGTGATATGCTCGCGTTAGTTTCTGACATTGCGACTGGAGCCGTAGGTGGACCTGAAACGGTCGTGGAAAGATACAAGCTTATTCAAATCTTCAACGTGGTGCAAAACAGTGAAAGATCACAGGATTTATGAAGTGGTGTAAACGCAAGATCCAAATGCGGAATTTAGGATTAACCCCCATTCATTATTACCTACCATTACTTAGCATTCCATCTTGTTTGTCGAAAATGTCACTTGTTTGCTTTTGTTTTCAGTTTCCAAATCCTCGTGCCAAAAGAGCAATTTGACATCAGATTTCACCAATCATCACTCATTGTTGGTGAAACTATATTTATGTCCGCTCACTTCACATGAATCAATTTCTCGGGTATTTATTGGTCAGCCCCATGAACGCTCTACAATATTTACGAGCTGATGGTTTAAAATAACTTTTCCCACTGTAAATATGGTTGATGTGTAGATTCCCATCCCCTCCCCACCAGTACATACACAAACTGCTGAACCCATTATTCAACCCACTAACACAACAACTCCCTTATAGTCCATCAATAATACGCCTCGTAACAGTGTCTCTTATTGTTTTCCTTCTGAAAGAATTGAACATTTTTCGGATAGTTCGCAACCTGTAAGGTAAGCGAATCAAGTTGAAAAATGAAAAATTGAAGCACTCCTGCGAGTGCTTTAAATGACGAGAGCATTTTTCCACAGTTCACCCAGAGTCTCTCTCCATTGGAACCCTCTACAGACGGGATTCTTGCTCAGGTCTGAATTTCACCGCCCAATCCGACCACTGAAGAATTGAAGCGAAACTATGAAAGGTAGTGATAAAAAAATACTCACCATATGTCTGTATTTCAGGAGGGTCCCTGGGTGCATATTTGAGTCGCAGCTTCACCAGATCTTAAAAAACACAGCGTTTTTATTGAAATGAGCCTGACTGACCATGATGCCTCACTATCTAACGAATTGCAAAAAGCAGTATACTGTTCGGGGATACAGAGCTAAAAACTTGTATTATACTAGTCGAATCGATTGCCATGGACCGTTCGCAGCAGTGAAAGATGGATGGAATTTCGGCACGAGAATACGACAGAGTAAGCGTTTCAGGTAGTAAATATTTCTGGGTTCGCGTAGTTTCGTAAGCTTGGGGTTCCTCCGCACCTCAATGTTTGTTACGTAGAGGCTAGTCTAAACATTTTGCGCAGCAACATAGTTTGGGGAAGGAGCCTGAGTGTCACATATTGTAAACTCGCTTCAAGTCTCACTGAATAGAAGCTCTTCGTACCTGAGAGGATGACAGCGCCAGTGCTCATGCGAAACACCTCGGCAATCGGAGTTGGAAACGCAGAGATCATATAGAACATTAGCTATGAACTAACCGCTATCATTGCTGTCGAGCGCGATTGATCGGTGTCTCATCGATACTTTATGTACCAGGTTGTAAGTGCTTCGATCCCTCACTGACTCGCCACGTCGAATCGAGCTGGGTTTCGGTGATAATGAAAAACCTGGAAGCTTCACAAAGTGTCTTACAATGCTAAGAAAGAAATAAAATCAGCACTTACTGGTCCTATCAGCCAAACTGACGTCACTAGGTAAGGCGAACTGAATCTTTGTTTCAGGCTCATCTAGAAGGAACTCCCCACTGTTGTCGTTGAACTCCAACTTACTCACAGCAGTGGTGCGGAAAAAATCCGACAGATTTCTCATGACGATTCTGAATTGTTCGCCCTCATTTGCAAAATAGCTCGCAATCATAAAGCAAAGACAATAGACAATAGACAATAAGACACCTCACCTAGCTCCACCAAGATATCCGGTGTTGATTTTCTTGATAGTTCCTATTACAGTGGATTTCATAAATCGGTTGAGAGAAATGTTGGAGAAGTTCGACAAACCATCCTAAATTGAACAATTGGATTTAAATTATATGGCATGTGTTTATTCTAAAACGAACAAATGTTTGATCGGCAGAATTTAAACACATCCGTGTTACAAAGAGTCCTTACGGTTGCTGTTGGGATATTGCGCGCCCGACCCGTTCTTGCTAGGTGTGCAAATTCGGTTCTAAATCACGTCATTTCGTATCTCTACTCACTCGCGTTGCTGATAAAATGGGCGAAGCCCGCGGTGGTACGACCATGTCCTGGGTGCAGCCAATGACAGCACCCACCCAAAAGCGGAAAGCCCACACTTGGGTGCCTTTAATTGGGAGCTAAAGAAAAAGTTGCAAGAGATTTAAACCCAAATCCGGAAACCTCTGATATAAACTTTCTTCGATTCCAGCGCTTATAATTCTATAAGATTCTGAGGTTCCCATTTCTTTTCTTTGAGCGCTCGAGCGTAAAAGGCACGCAAAAACATAGCGATGCGCTTGCAAACGCCAATTTCATGAAATTCTTGAAATAAGCGAAATCCGAGTCTCTCTAAGGGAGGGCGTATATGTTTATGAGTGTCCATGCAATGTGTCCATGCATATAAGTGCGTGCATATGACCACGCTTGTGTACGCTTGTGTACGTAACCGTGGGGTGTATCTACACATACATTCTTGTGTCTACATCACTGAATCCACTACTAAACTCCCATTAGACATAGTATGCAAGTTTTAGGGAAAAGAAATAATATCATGAACTTCGCGCCTGCGTATCGATCGCTATCATTCGTATTGACTTGCTGTGGTACGAAAGGGGTGTCGGGTTGTCGGTCAGAGAACAAGTATTCGCAGCTTTTTCCTTCAAGGATGGAACATTAAAACTTTGCGCGATAACAAGAGATACGCCGAAATTGCTAAAATAATGATAAAAATCAATCCCGGTCCAATCTATGCGATCAGTTTCGATTTGTTCTTCAATCGAGCCTACTCATTAGTCTTTTCATCAAATATAATAAGGAATATCGGGCATAGACGGGCTTCAGGGCATCAGGATTGCCTAGGGTAGATCACCAGGACCTTGGGAACAACACTGATCCACAACCTGTGAAACTGTTACCGATCACTTAGAAAGATTATGTTTAAAAAAATCGTGGCTGCAACACATGAATATCCGCACCGTGGTGAGCATGTCACTATTGATGACCAGAACCACTAACGGCCTCCCGCTGATGCTGACCGAATTCCAAGACGCATATATATACTGCAACTCAGAGCTCCACTCATCCATTAGAATGCGAATATCATACATTAAATGAGATCGACGACTGTCCATGAACTAAATGACTCGAGCGTGATATTTTTTCAGAAGTGAGAATACCAGGTTTTACCTGAGGTGTGAATATTACGAATTTTTGTCCGATTTGATATAGCCGACTCGTACTCAACAAACCGATATCGCGATCCGATGGACGTCCACTCAAACGGAGTTTCTTTGATTGTCCAATCCTAAACTCAACAATCATCAATGCACCCAAAAATACCAGTCGCCATTTGCGTTACGAATCCGAATCCAGTAATTGAGTATGAGCGTTGACGTAATGCTTCAATTGAGTTCTTATTATGTAAAACGCACTCCCGTTTGTTTGTTTGTTCGTTTGTTTTTCTGTCTGTCTGTCTGTCGGACACCAAGTTCGATACTACTTGAAAGATCCCCGAGAGAGATCGGGCTGTGTTCGAGATCGGTTGACATACCAAAACCAAAAGAGCAAAGGTGAGCTCAGCGGAGCTGCACCCACAGAGACGGTACATAAGACGTGAGCGGATGGTATCTTTTACATAATGAAAAAGCGTACGGCCAAAGACTTTTAAGCCCTACTGTAAAAAGTCTTGAATAAGGAGCTCAAATTACTGTTAAGGTAAACCTCGAGTGGAATTCAGCGAGCGATGAAGCTGGTAATATAGTGAATACAGGATCGATTTCGTCGATTCGCTGAACGTTGATTCCATTCGCTCGTAGTTCGCGTTGTACCTCCCCAGTTTTAGCCAAAATGGTCACTAAATCAATTTATTGAACAGAGCGTAGATCAAGACACTGTGTAAAAGTGAAAGTAATGTGATACGCAACAACTACCAGTAAAGCAGTATTGAGAGATCTCGGCGTACTTTTTGCTATATGCATGACATTCTCCAACTACATATGAAATGATACGGCTCAGCCACAGACAAAAAAGCTGACTGAATTTCATAATTCATAAACTACTGCAGAAATAAGCTTTTCCAGAGCCCACACCAGAAACCTCACTCATATACTAGTTTCAAATACGCGAAATAATGCCCTACCTTGAACTTCACATGGTGGACGTTTTTCGTGAGATGACAGCCTTCTACTGAGAGGATCCAGTTCGGCAGGGCTCAAGAATCCTTCATAAAGTAGACAGCATATTACATAGAGCGACTGCGCCCAAAGATACGGCCTGCAATTCGGTTCATTATATGCATAGGAGGTCCCAAAATTATGGGTGCCTGCTCAATGCAATGCATTTCAAACTCCCAAGCTCAGAATAACAACAGAATCTATTCACTTCTGCATACATTACGTCAATCTCTTAGCTGCAATCATATTCCAAAACATTCTCAATTGACTCAAAGCCTGTTCTCGAATTCCTACTATGTTGTATGCAAGTATCCAATCTCCATTTCTTCTCAGCCGCTCCTCAGTCCTGCTTTCAAGGAAGCCATATCGGGAGGGTAAACTCGACATGATTTCCTACTAATCAAGGAATGCACGGAGGAATCAAGTCGTTTAGGATCTGGTAAGCAGAATCGCCACAACTCGGTGCTAATTTTGTCGAGCAGCTCGCTTCGACACCACCCTTGGGCTAGCTTGGCGCGTGGGTGGCATCGTGCTAAGAGGACCACGAGCATTTTAGTAAAATGGAATTCATATTACGCCCATAAGTAGGTTCTTTGAGGAAATGTCCCGAGAATTGTGCAGAAACCGTACTATTCTGCTGAACCCAGCGCTTGGCAATTACTGGTTATTCTCGTCTTTCTCGAGACGTTTTATCTGTGCATATTAAGTCTGCGTTTGAGAATTGTTAAGTTCAACTCACGTAGCACCAGCTGGAATTCTGGGCTGTGATCCTCTGTTAGCTTTTTCAGCAGCTACGCAATGGCGTTCCACTTTATAGAGCTCAGGAATTAGCCGAAATCCTTTTTCGCACAAAACTACCACCTCAAAATACAACTGTTGGTTATACGAAATGGAACGTGATCGGCCTAATTCAACTTACACTCTCCAAACGTTGCCAGTAGTCCTCAACCGCTTCATCGTTTTTGTTATACATGGCATCTAACATAAGAAGACAAAGGAACAGAGGCCATTCACATTCAATGTTCTCGAACTGCTGCAGTTCCGACTTGTTGTAGTACAAACGATAAGGATCCTGTGATAGGCAATATCGATACATGAAATTGTCAAAGAAAAGCAGAGCTGCGAACTTCAAGGGCTGTCTTGTACCCATCCCGCAGAAATCGCCTGCAACCATACTTTCCCAATAGTTTCGTAGTGATTGTGTCCCGAGTTTGTTCCACCAACTCAGCATCCTCCACGGCGAAACCGGGATAAGAGATTATCGTTAGCAACGCCGCGTCCGTTTCCTTAAAAAATATGAATGGGATGACTGCGAGCTCGAAGGCATGAAACATATCATACTGCATTAATAGTCGAAAGTAGTAAACAGTAAACAACGTTGTTTCCCTGAACCATCCACTTCCTTCCCAAGGACACTCTCTCTTAACCACTTTTTCAAAATATCAATATTCATGTGAAGTGTAGAGACTCCATGCCTTTCACAACAACCTCCTCCTCTTTGGTGTGAAGAGGTTGTGATCAATTTGTACTCTAAGGTAGCCACCTGCAGACCCAACTACTGGACAAAAGTGCAGTGAGAATAGAGAATAGGCTTACATCCACACAAGAAGGCACGCTCACAATCGGCTAACACAAATAAATGACCTGCACCCAAGCATTCAACCATCGTAAAACTCTACCATTAGTCAAATTCTCTGTATGTAAGCAAGACAGGCAGTTGCTAGCAAAAAATATTGTAGTACATTAAAAATTACCTTACTGAACGATTCTCTCGGAAGCATGCTGCTAAGAACCGCAGAACACTGCTCAATCTCATCAGGTAAAACATGTATGGCTGATCGTCGAGAACCATCTCCAAACAAGTCACCAACATCATTTAAAGCCTAAACATCGTGAACATTGCGATTGAACCAAGGGTGTCAAGTGATCGCCATCCATGAATACTCAACGAGAACGTACCTGCAAAGCTGCTTTCACCATGCCAATGGAACTAGCGTTGAGTTCTCTTATTCCCTGGTTTGTCTTATCTCCACGTTCCCAAATACCGAAATCCTAAATTGTGCAGCAATATTAAATTATGGGTGAAAAAGAATGCAAATAGCTAGGTGACCACGACTTTATTTTTATTCTTTTCATAGGTTTTCATATCCGGCTTGATACATTGAGTGGAGGGACTTCATGCCCTTTACACCTCATTCCTCATTACTAGGAGGAAGACAACTGATGTGAAAAGTGTGGTCAGGATTCAAAAAAAAAAATTCTACCACCTTAAAAAATTATCATGAACTGCACCCATGTAATTCTCGTTATCGCCTGGATTACTTCTACTGGCTCCAAGCACTTTTGATGGAGCGTAAATAGCTGTTTGCGACGCTGAGAGAGCGTACAATGTATGCCTAGCTTCTATCAAACGCAGGGTGTGCTAACATATGTTGTGAGCTCCTACAAGTAGTAAGAAGAAGTTATGTGCCCAAAAAATGAGAAGAATGATGGGAATAAGAAAGGCACACCAAAAGAAAAGTTATCATGTGAAGGGAATTTAAAAGAAACATATGCCGAGATTCAGAAAAAAAGTCGCACATAGAAATGAATCTAATAGGTGGCTTATCGGACGACTACAAAGGTCATTTAAATAGTTGGTAAAATTAGAAAGCACAACAGAAAGTGACCTTGTGAGCTATTTAGTGAAACTGCACCCCATTATTATGAAAAGTAAGGTCTTGAAAGTTTTAAATGCTCCTACTTCTCTACAGCGAGAACGACAATTCTATCTTAAAGCACGGCGAGTTACTGGCAAAACGCTCCGTCCCGGACGGAACTCGAGCTCGCATTTTCTTTCCGGGCGACGTATCCCTCACACTTTCCCGCTTCCCCAGCCCTCATAACAGATTTTCAGCCAAGCGTATCAGCAATAGCGCATGTGGTCGCTATACCTATGAGCTTTTTGCATCGCTTAAGAGCAGCTGCGAAAAAACGCAGTTTTCCCATCGATTCGAGAAGAAGGCATGGTTTCGATGAGAAATCACACTTACCGGAGTGCGGTACCCAGTTTCAATGTAATAGACGAGGTTTTGAATGAAGGCCACTTCATCGAAGTTACGCACGACTTGGAGACCTTTAATTTCGTTCATTATGATACGTATTCAAATTCTATTCCCAAAAGGCATATTTATCTTCGAAAGCAGCACAATATCATGGCTAAAAAAGCTACGGCTATTCACTGAAAAAATCGCGAGCACAGAACGATTAATTGACTGCGATATAAGCCCCACCCTACGAAATTTCAACACGATGACATAGGTTTTTTCACGAAAAGTCGATCGGGAACAGAACCTAGCAGACTTTGGGATAAATGACCATGATCAATCATTGCTGACCATAGATGCGCTACTTAAAAACAAGCATAATATCCGGGGACAGCATAATATAAGGTGAAAGGCTAGGTAGATTCAAGCGCAACTGCAATTCTTGCACCACATGGCTACGAAACGTGTCACCAATCAAAAAGCTCCCCCCATAATAGGTCCAACAAAAAGAATTAAAAATCGCACTTCTCATAGAACCAAGTCAAAAAAGCATATAATGACACGTTTACGGTAAAAAGGCATTTAAAAAATTGTTAAAAAGCTCACCTGAGGCGGTGATCTGTGCGAGCGTAAGCAGAAAAAGGGAGATAGCATCTATTTGAAGATGACCCCACTCGGTATCGCCGCAAACCTGAAAAGATATAAAATCTCTCCGATGATGATGATGATTATCAGGCGTCAGGTACAGCGTTGAAACATCCTGCCGAACAATTTAACGAAAAGAGACAAAACGGAACTAAATGTGGGGGTGTGCGCTGAATAACTACAATGCATGCTGCACAACCAACAATTCTTTCGAATTTTCATAGAAATATTTGGATGTTTTCAAAGGTCAAAAGCTAACGATATGAAAAGATTGCAGGACAATCATATAAAAACATAAGTGGTATAGGATCGTGCAGTAGCTGCACTCAACAGATGGCATACAGCCGGTGAGTGATGCGAGCACTTTCCGCAAAAAACAAACACTAGTATGTGTCAGAGCCAGGCATGCCGTCAAAGGATACCTCACTTTGAAAGGCTAGGGCGAGAATCGCTGCGACATGTCCATTTCAGGAAAACACTTCCGTCGAGCGGTCACAAATGAGTTGCAGCGTCTTTTAGGTACTTTATTCATCATTCGTTGCCGCCTCTTATTTCGATTCCGTCTTAATCTGAGCCTTTCATCTTTGCTAACTTGTCTACCACAGCTATCGCACTGCTAGCGGTCACGAAAATCGACTATTCAGAGACTACCGACTATTAACACCTTCGAGACCTGTTTTGAAAGATCAAACAGTTATGACCAACTTCTAGCTCTGAGTGCTTTTATAATATGACTAGTACAGTTCGAAGAAGTTCAGAAAAGCTCTCAAACGCACCGTACTCTTTGTAGAAACTGAAAACTTCGAGTGGAGTGCGTCTACTGGTCGCTGATATTTTTTAAACATTTCCACTTTATCCGCTTGGCGCATCATGCATTCCAAAAGGGACTGCATCATTTTAATGCTGAATATGTAAAGCATTTCAAAGGAAAATTACTTTAAGTTTCCAAATTCCAAAACGCTTGAATTCCAACACCTACCATGTGAGACCCAACTCATTGGCTTTTGTGAGGTCTTCGTCGAATTCCGCGCACTTCATGTACGCACGGTAAAGAGCCCAAAGGGAGTGGATTACGTAGACATTATCGCGAATCCAAGCATGCCCTAAAAAAGGATAAGTGAAAGTGATAAAACTAATGTGGATCGTAAGGGTCAAAGCCATGAAATGTCGTAGCAACTCCCAACAACACTTATAGCTAAGACAAAAGCAATCTGAAATCAAGACACTTTTTCCAGTTATTACCACACCTCAACATTTATTGTAAAGCGAGGAGGGCTGATATTGAACTAGATAAGTGCAACTACAAGAGCATATGTTAGCATTAACTATTACACAGCTACGCATGTCCAACCTAAGCAACCGTCCAATCTCATCGACGAGAGCGGCCATTGAATGTCGTTCTTTCTACGGAAAGCGCAGAACACCGCCTTACTACTAGATTCCGAATGAGTTGGAGTCGTAAACAATTCAAGCTTCTTTTGGTTGACGATTCCCTCCTACACCGTAAGAGAGCCAAATTTCAAGTTCGCAATGCAGTTCATATTCCGTCCCCTGGACTTGCAGATTTCAGGTTTGGAAGAAACACATGCCGCAGGATGTGAACGGTGATGGTACGTGGCAGAGAGTGATAGCGATTGGAAGAGAAAATGAATTGTTTGTTCCGAAAAGAGAAATGGAGGGTCAGACCCTTATCCCGACTTTGTGAAAGGAGTTAAGCCCGGTGTATAATGGACGATACAACTGGTATCTTATACTTTCATCGGTATTTCAGACTGAATGTCAGATACTACTACTTATGGCAGTGCTAGCACTTGTGGGTAGAAGTTCTCGCTGGGCGTCGTACCTGGAAAATCCTTTTGGTTGGCAAACAGTCCCGTTATGGCATTTTGATATTTGCAAATGGTTTGATCAACCATAAAGAGGATTCGGTCTAATCGGACCCCTGAGCCAGTTCTTGAACGCATACTTCTGAAATAGTGAAAATGTGCAACTCTATTGTCTACTGTTCATAGAATGTACGCAATCGGCAAAATTAACAAAGCCATCAAACACGACATCAGGAGAGATGTGATAAAAAAGGAACTTCAGAGAGGTAATAAAACGATCAAAAAGACAAGAAAATGGGAGAGAACTTGAGGAGAAATAATATGGAATAGGAAGCATAATGTCACCGTTGCCTGCCTAGACGGCTAGAAAAAAGCATGATGTAGCTTCGAAGCCGATGCTTGCCCGACAGCTGTTGTAAGCAGAGGTAAGTCAGTGGAAATACACGTTGCACAAGTGGGAATGTTATGGAAATGATCATTATTTGCTACATTTTTATATTTTGATAGTCGGATGCACAGCAGAGAGGGATTGGGTTAATGTCTAAACATTCAATGTTATACCATTTTATTATTATTACAAAGATGCTGATACGTTTTTAAGATTAAGATCTATTTAAAGTCTGTGATGAATCAAAGAGATAAATAGATACGACGGTTGACATGGCGCTTTTACCTTTTTGAAGAGCTCCACAATCAGAAATTCCTTTTAATTTTACGGAAACTACTAGGAACTGCTCGTTTAGATGAACCAAGAAGCAGTTAGTATACCCATACACCTACTTACTACTATTCTATGTTTCCATTTATTGAGTTTCAATGAAAATCCAACACGTCGACCATGCCATCAAATAATCAGCGACAATCAGCCTATGGCGCCTTTGAAAAAAGATTTGCTCAGTCAGGGTCGGTGTACTCTTTCATTTCAATTGCGACGTATTAGAAGCGACATTTCTATAACACACTTTTCGTGTTCTTATTCATCGTCAAAGCTCAAACACTGAAATATGACGAGGCTGAAGAAAAGCTCAATACTAAAATTGACATTATGGATGAGAAGGACAACCAAGCAAGTTTAGTAAAGGAATGAGCATCTAGCATATTGTGTAACAAAAGATGAATAAGGAGAAAGAAAAACTAGTACGGGCACCCGTCTCCTACAAAATTCTACCGTGAAATAAAATGCAGTAGACGCGAAACTGTCTCGGACCACATTTCACTCTACGCCACAATTGTATGTGGGTCATGTTAGTGCATTCATAGCGTGTTTAACGTCATGAAAAAAAACATCCGTAAAAACACAGGTACTATCAACGAACGTGCCCTCCAGGGCACGTTCAGAACTGATGTGATTGTTTATTTCACAATTTCGTATGCTTTATTGTAGCTCTTTATTATAGCTATAGCATTTTGGGAATAATTGAGTTGGTCTTTAACCCATTGACGACATCTTGACGCGCATGCGCGTCAAGCCTTGTGGGCCGCGAGGGACCGTGTGACGCGCATGCGCGTCAAGGTTTTTTCACCACTCTTTTTTTGCGAGGTCGCGGCTTTTTGGAATTTTTTTGTGTTTATTCAATAGACAGAACATTAAGAATTCTACATACAACGTGGTCCATGATCGGAGCAAATATGGTTTATTCCAGCAAAGATTTTCCAAACCTTGTAAAAGATTCACTTAAAACAGAACTTCGACTTCTTTTTTCAAAACAAACATCTAAATCATAGAACTAATCATGAGTAATTAGTAACAAGGCACAATAACTACAAGAAATTACGTTTCTACGCGGCAAGACTTGTGTTTTTTATTGAAACAATCAATGCAAAAGAATTTCCTGCATTTGCTGCAACGTGTGTTGACCCTTTTTGTTTTTTTCGGTGCCATAGCAGCTCATTGCTCTTTGGATATGGCTGCGTAACACTCCACACATCTCCTCCTGTTGATTCCTTTCGGACCTTTAGACACCTCCTCCAACACATGTCGCATGGAGTGAGAATGATGACTCGATGTGTAGCTCTGATCAACATTTAGCAAGGATTCTACCGCTTCTAGTTTGAAGTCATTCAACCTGATATTCTTCACGACATCTTTATACAGCTTTCAAGCGTTCACAATAGCTGTTTGCGTAATTAGGTGGAAAAAAATCCTTTTGTACCACTTCATGGTTCTCCGTACAAATGGCGTGTATGATGCCATTTGATCAGATAGGTCGACGAAACCCTTCATTTCGTTGTAGTCATCCACGACCTCTGGCTTCTGAGACGTTCCCACCGTTGCGTTATGTTTCGTGGAGATCATATACAGGTCTCTTTTATCTCTCCATTTGAGCACGAGAATCCATTCCTCTTCTGCTTGCAACAAAGTTGGCCTCTCTTCAACTTCGTTTCCTTGATTTCTTTAGGGATCCCTTTTCGGTTATATTCACATATTCCAGGTTTCACTGATAACAAGCAATATGTCTTACATCCCCAGTTCCCTCTCTACAGCTCTCTAGACCTCTAGGTAGCAATTTCCTATCTTAACTATACGAGCGCATCAGAGCTGTTTCTATTTCGCTAAGAGGGTGCAGACAAGCAGAGCACCCCCCTGTCGGCTACTCTTTTCATTTGCCAATATAATACACTTTTGTTGTTGCCTCTCAGCTTTGGCTTCCAAAAAGTGCACCTCGTGGGACATCGTGACGCGCATGCGCGTCAAGGTTACCGTGCCCGCCAAAACGCTGATGTCCCTTGCGGCCGAAAAATCCAAAACACGCGCTGTCTCCAATGGGTTAATCAATCTTTTCAATACTTTTTAATGTTCTTTCATTGTTGTTTATACGGAACGACATTTCAGCTCAATAGCAAGGAAATTTATCCAGTTGCTGGTCAAGGACCACATTCCTCGTGGCTTCCTGGTATTGCCAGCTTCCACTACTTAAGAAACCTTTTTAGTCAGCATACACAACAGAGTTCGTAGCCATTACGAATCGCGTCAACCCCAGCCAAAACAGTGTGAAATTCACAAAAACAGTATTTCAGCAGTGATCTGAACATTTACCCAACAACTCCACCATTACTACACACTACTCCTAGTCGTAAAATACTCAAATCATATGTTTGGATCCGTATTACTTAGTTCCCATGATGAATTTCCGTTCTGATATGAAAGGCAACGGATCACAACGTCACTATCCAGCATAGATCCCTCGGTGTAGAAATTGAAGTAAATTTATTTTGTCATGGTCTTTCTGGAGTAAAAAGTGATAGCATTTCACTGCGAGATTAATTCGCATCGTATGCTGCAGTGAACAGACTCGTAGTATGGAGGCCTGTGTAATTGTATTTTTAGTCGTTATCTCGGAAGACAGTACTTGGCGACCGGATTAGCAGGATGGAGCGAGTAGAGAGCGAACGCATCATAAACATCAACACTGCAGTACCTGTATTGGCGTCTAGAAGTCTGCTGAGCGTACATTCATTGGGGTTGGGACTGCTGCACCACTGCTACATTCTTGGGTCAACATAGAATCCCCTGTCCATTCGGGGAATGGTGATAGGTGGATGTGTCATGCAGTGGATACAATCTCTGTGCCCTTTTTACGCCCTACTTAGATAGTCTTTCTATATGGCAGCTGCAAGTATGGTGCGCATGGATCATACACATTCATCCTAGAGAAAAACCTCAGAAACAATTTTGGGACTATTTACCCTTTACTGCCCCTCTTTGTTGAGAATGGGCTGGATTTCTACCGAATTTTCTCAAAGAAGATGAAACCGGCTAGAAACCTTTCTACAGGGGTAATTTGACCCGTAGAACACGAATATTGCATCCATTTGTTATAAGAATGCCTAGCGCTTGCGCTACAGGCGCCTGTGCCAAGTCACTGGGTCACCGCTCCTGCTGAAAACTTGCCCCTAACTAGTGTCCCAGGCGTTTTCATGATGAGTGGATGCGATATTCGTGTTCTACGGATCAAATTACCTCTCTGAGCAAGTTTCTAGCCGGTTTCACCTTCTTTGAAAAAATTCGATAGAAATCCAGCCCTTTCTCGACAGAGTGGGGCAGTAAAGAGTAAATAGTGCCACAATTCTTAATGAGAACTTCACTATCAACAAACCCCTTCCATCAGATGAAGCTAGCGGGAGAGTAGCCCTTCCCCTCCCCTTTGCAAACGATCTGCTTGTATGCAGGAACTGTAATGTTAGTGCTCGGAATCTGGACCATTTCGCAAAAAAATCGCTACGTCCCGTTGGTTGCTTTTAGGCTTCAACGATTCAACCGACGTCCGTCCGTCGCGTGCTTGCGGACGAATGGACGACATTAGTTGAATCGATGAGGTCTGAAAGCAACCGTTCAATTCGTAACACCAATCAATGATATAAAAATTACAAGGACGCTCAACATCAAATCTGATGAAAGTTTTTAACATTAGAATCCTTTACTACATAATAAATTAAACATAACAAGAGACGCAAAACACCGTATAACTGAGATTGACATCGAAGTACACAACACCATAAAAGTACCACAGACGAAAGCTGCGAAAAACTACACCCCAAAACAGCCACATGCATTTACATATCTTTACGAAAACGAAGCCGACTTAGACACAACCATAAGTACCATTCGTTTATAATCAGCTACCTGGTGCTCCAAAGAGCTGAGCAGTGTTTTTAATTCAATATTACGTCGTTCTAGCACTTCCTTCTGAACTCGCATCTCTCGCATTTTCTCCGCTCGTTTTTGACGAGAACGTTGAGATGCAAGATTATTCTTGTCGCGCCTTTTTCTATACTCATTAAAGGCGTCGGTAGTTGAGTCGGAAGAGTAGGGTGAATAGTGCGGCACAGTTGAGTGGACGGAACCTCAAAAAAGAAGCATCAAAAACAATGAAAATTATACTCACATTTTTAAAGGGCACCTTGTAGAAAAAGAGGAAACTTACCACTTGAATGATTGCGATGTCTTGTAGGTGTCGGAGTGGTTGAAACTGTTAATGTTTCACAAAGATCAGGGAAGAATTCTTCAACAGGATCGGTACTGGAAGGCGACAAGTACTCGCAAGCGGAAGAATGGGTGCCACTTTCGGATAATGGATGTGGGGCTGTAAAATCGTTGACACTAGTGGTGATGCAGGGTGTGCTGTGGAGATACGTATCCAGCATAGTGATATCGCAGTCCAATGCTGCGGTAATATCGTCAAGATCAACTAGGTAGCCGTCGCTCGGCGAATGGAGGGCGTAGATGTCGTGCGAGTACGGTGGAGTTTCAGCGAGTCCAAAATCGTTATGCGACAAGTTTACTTCTTCAAACTGTAGGTCGGTTTCCGGAACGTAGCTCAACGTTGCACTGTCTGAAAGAAAGGACAAGAAGATTTTGCCATAACGTCTATTGTCTAAGTCAAATCGCCCTCAATAATTATGAAACATCTCGAGTTTTGAGAATGAGCATTTCATCGTCGATTGTAACGATGTACCTCAAACCAATCAAATCTACGAACGTCGGCCGTTGATTTTGCCAACTTTTGCCATGATTGTCTATGAGACCTCAGCTGGCACGATGCTCCACCTTAATTTCGAGCCTTGGAATTGCACGCCATAGAACCAGCGAAACGAGAGGTCACAATTCTTAAGTGAGTAATATTGAAAAAGGTAAAACGGGCGAGTGGATCGGTCAGAGCGGCCACCTTTCCGCATTTCGGCCCATTTTGATAACCAACCATAGCCCCTTAGATCGATGAAAACTAGATGATGAAGTGTGGCCGATTAGATGCAGATGATGACTGATCCTTGGTGTATTTATTATCCAGAGATAACGGGTAAGAATCAGGAGCACCTTTCAGAGTAAAATCCTAGTAATAGGCTCTCGAATGAAAAATTGAATTGAACATCCTACTTATATAATCGGCTAAGTGTGTCTGTTGGTGTGTGTGTGTTGTGTGTGTGTGTTGTGTGTGTGCTGTGTTGTTGTGGGTGTTGTGTGTGTGTGTTGTGTGTGTATGTGTGTGTGTATGTATGTGTGTGTGTCTGACCGGAAATTCATAACTCCTGCCTCCGTGATCCTAGAGCTCTCGAACTTGGTAGGAGTACGCGGCAGGATAGGAACACTAATGGTGGGTGGCAGGACCAGACCCCGCCCACAGTGGGCGGAGTTTTAGCGAAAATTCTAAACTTCTGTCTCCGTGGACCTAGAACGTTCAAATTTGGTAGGAGTTATGGGAACAGGATGGGAACACTCACTGTAGGTGGCAGGAAAGGCCACAGGGGCGGTGTTTGCGCGAAAATTGCCAATTTGGTCATATGGCGTTCAGTATTCCAATTGCGGAGGAAAAGAGAAAATTTCACGGAGATACGCTTCCTTAGCCCATCTGTCCTTTTTTTTCTCTGAATAATCGCCTTTGTGATATGATACGATGTTCTTACCGGACACAGCCAAGGTGGCTTACAGAAAAAATCGCTTTCAATTCGGAGCTAATACTGAGGGTGTAGGGCTTTCAAGGAAAAAGGAGAATCCGAAGTGTTATTTACGCATAGCTGATTTCTTTACAGAAAGGACCGCCCGGCGAAGCCGGGCGACATCATAAGAAGGAGTGAAGCCCGGCGTTAGCCGGGCGGCCCGACTGGTTGAACTATATTTTGTAAATACAGGCAACTACTTCACATAGCATTGGATACGTTCCTTTTCACCTTCACTGAACGCCTATTGGACCAGATCCCCTACTCCAAAGGAGTTGACCCCTATCTAACATCAATCAGGAAATGGAGTGAACAAGCCAAAATAAGCATAGGTCAGAGATTATGACAAGATTAAGAAAAAAAAGTCAATCGCGCAACCCAAAACTGTTAGTGTGTCATGTATATGGTATCCAAGTCTATTAAGCTCCAGAGCAGAGAAATGGCAAAGGACCGTCATAAAAGACACCACGGATCCGCGTCGTGAACTTTTCTATATGATAGGATTCTATCTTCGTTTATATTTCACAGTGTAGCGTATAGTTCTTTGATGCCAATTTCTTGGTAGAACAACGAATCGCTGTCTTTGAACGAGGACACCGGGATGTTGCTTAGAGAGACGTGAAATACAAAACCTCCCATGACAGCTATCGATAGTGCGTATTAGAGAGCACGTCTTTTCAAGCGGGGCTACGTCTATGGCATCCACTCAGGACAAGATCATACAGCAAACGTTGGCAAAATACTACGGCGAGGCTGTGTAGATTTGATTGGCTGCTTTCGTGTTTCGACGTGCGTGCCGGCACGCACGTCGAAGTATGGAAGCAGCCATATTGGCTTCATTTACCTAACTACAAAATTGCAAAAAGGCATTTTGAACCGCCAAAATATGTGTGAGTTGGAAGCTAGAAATCAACCACAAACGCGTGGAAAAAACTGAAGGTGTTACTTAATTCATTCTAACATACCGATCATCCTCGACTTGCGATCTGAACAACAATTCGTCGCTATCATATTCGTCGAATTCACAATTAAATCGACACTTGACTGGTCTATCAAGTGGTCGCCGTGACACGAACTACAAGAGTAAGATACAATGATTTTACCCATTACGTGAGATATACTTACTTTTGCCAATCGTACATAAGACTTGGCGCTTCTGCCAAGTGCAGATTTGCCACAGATCCTCGCGTTGGAGTTGTTGTCTGTGGCCCTGACAAAAATGCGTCGGGTACTGCATCGTGACAACAGCTCGCCCGAGGAGAAGTGCTTTCTTGAGACCGTGTTGAACATTGTAACGAGCAAAAGACGAAAAGATCTTCTTCCTGCTCAAGTGACAATACGCGTGCTTGTTACCAAGCGAGACGAAGCGCCTGAAATGGAAACCACACATGATTTCATGGAAAAACGATCCCATCAACATTGAGGCACTGCTCATTAAATTATCAAGGTCCAAACTACAGGGAAACAACACCAAGTACTCCATCCCTGACAGGCGCTGGCAGAGAGACGTGCAGGATCAAGGTGCAGGAGTTCAAGTCAATGCATAAACTAGGTCACCGCGGTATGCTCGTGTCAAGCCGCACTGCAGTAACGAAACTAGGGAAGCCCAACAGCCTTGACAGTCGTCTCAAGACGCTTCACTTCAACATGGCTGTCAAAATCTTAGAACGTTCGACAGAAGCCTCCGCGCTCTACTATATATTTTCGACGCAATGGTTTGCAGACCAATTCCTAACCAAAAAAATCTAGACTATCCATATTCAGCACAACGATCTTGAGGCAACTCCTAACACAACCCCTGAACTTCCAGGAAACTCTCGTACCAGGACGAGTGATTAGGCATGTGAGGGATATTTGGGCAAGCCGTCCAAATACCGGGTATGTGGGCCTACGTGCGTCCGAGGATGAGCGCGGCAAATTGTGCGGCTAAGTTCGTAACGGTCTGAACGATTAGCGCCTATTAATGGAGCCCAAATCTGAAGTAGAGCAGATTAGAAGGATCATCTGACACTACTGAACTACTCCGCTTCAAGTTTGTGCCCCGAAAATTGGCGTCAGAGTTGGATAAACCGTCACGAAGTTCGCCGCGCAAGTTGCCGCGCGCGTCCTCGGACGCACGTAGTGCCCGTCCCCACCTCTTACCCCTCAAAAAGTGCTAGAAACTAGTTTTCTATCATCACCGTACACTGTGGTAACGCGATCGCCTTGTTCTGGAAAGATTTTTTAACAAGAAGGGAAAAAAGAAAAGTGAAAAAAGAGAGGAACTCACGGGTAGGAGCACGAGTTTTGTTCCTAACTGGTTGTCTTTGATACGAGCTGCTTGGTGTGAGTCTATTGGGACCTCTCTGGTCCCGAAAACCTTAAATGACAATATGACAGAAGTATTCAGTTTAAACAAAACATTAGTCAGGTTCGACTCGTATGCAATGAATACACGGCTTATTGGTTAGCTGTCATGAGGATAGGTGTTAATCCTGCTTATGAAACGTGTCAAGCCAATTGCCACTCATAAGCTGCTTTCAGACCTTAACCATTCATCCGTCCGTCCGTCCATTCAGCGCGTGCCCACGAGAGGAGTAAATTGAAGTCGCAGTTTATGAATTTTAGGTAGATCGTTTTACATGAATGATGGGAGTGATAGTACAGAACAAGGCATACGTGGCGATGAAAAAGGGAGAATCGGCTGATTTAAAGCCGTGCAGCACCAAAACAGCATCATGCGCATGCTAAAAAGCTTGAGAGATGTGAAAACAGACTTGGGGGAGGGCACCCCGGGTGTGGTGCGTTAGGAACGAAATGGTCGCGTCGCGGTGAGAGCGGCGTCGCGCGCGAAGGAGTGTAGCAGGATGCAGCAGTGGGTAAGAAATTCAAGGACAAAAGTACTAATAGTAGAATTATGCATAAAATAATGATCGCATATCGATTGAGCCGTATGAAGAACGCTAGAGCTGTAATAACGGGGAATGAGTCGTCCGCGACAGCCGCGTGCGGCAAATCGATTACCCAAAATCGTTCCTAACGCCCGTCTCCCGGGCACCCCTCGTATTGGGCGCAAGAATGCAAAAGAGAGGTAGCTGACTTTGAGTTCACTTTGACGCAGTTCTTAGCCAGAAGTATGTAGTTTTCAACCCAAGCTCTAGACGAGGAGGGACTTCGTGTAAGTGAGACGATCACCTCAACCATTGAACATCCAGTTGTCTCACGCAACCCTAGCACTTCAGTCTAGGTGCGGGCATCGGGCACTGCTGGCATCACAAAACAGGTTTCGGCTTCCGATGAGTTTGGGACACACGAATTTGAGCGGTTACTCGGGCGCGCTGTCCTTCACGGTGATGGGTGAAAATGTAGTTGGGAGGGGCCACGCGGCGGCGCGACACTTTCCTCGTCTGGCGCTCTCCCCAGCGAGATAGCAGTGGGCCTGAGTCTGGGAAGGAATGGTGAGGTTACACTGATGTGTTTCGAAATTTGGAACAAACTAACTCTTGACACATGTTGATATGTTTGCATATGATGGATACTCTTCTACTGAGCCGATAAAACCTATTTTTTAAGGAGGGGAGGGGCTCCGGGGTGGGTGAGATGGTTATCTCGTGCAAAAAGCTGGGATGAGATAAAAGTTGAACGTCCAATTGGCTCACCCACCCCGGACCCCCTCCCCTTCCTAAAATTAGGTGAAAAACACGCAGTTTTAACATAAAAGAACTATGAAACGTCCCTAAACACCATTACGGGCTCGCCTAATCTTCCTTGTTTACTATCTCGCCGGGGAGGGCACAGACATGCAAAGGCGCCGCGCCGCCGCGTGGCCCCCCCCCCCAACTACATTTTCACCCGGTGATGCATCTTACCTACACGGTAATAAGCATAGCACAGGCAGAAGAATCACGATGGATTTCACCGCCCGTTCTCCAATACATGCGACGTGCCTGAGAGACAGCTCTGGCTGGTGTATTGCAAATTTACCGGACGCCGAGATCAAACTTCAGTTAACATCACTACCCCGGTAACACATTGACTTATGATGTATTGCGGCATCCTTTGCGATAAATTCGAAGCACGAGTTTGGGTTAAGATTACAACAGCCGTAGGGGAGCAATAGTAAGTCAGGCCAACTGGATCAAACCTGCACTTCATAGGTTCAAAAAACATCACTATTGGTTACCGAGAGTAGAACGCCAGTACTACTGTCGTTAGCTTTAGAAGAAGTGTCCTACCCACATGCAGATGTTGTCAATGAGTTCATCCCTAACGTAGTTCTAGAAGAACTACGAAGAAGTCAAGAAGTCAACCTGAGATGGGAAGAGCACCAACAGAAATGGGACAGAAGCATCGACTGTCAAAGGCCCCGCCCTTATTGCACAACCTTCTGCAATCGCTTAAAGGACGCGAAAACGAGTGTGCCGACGAGCAGAGACCGTCAAGAGAGTACACGAACAAGGAGGGTCTGGGGTAGTGATGCAGAGGTGCTGAGTCATCGTGAGTCGATTCCGCCCAGAGGTCCGATAAGAACGGTAATCCGGCATGTGCCAGCTTGATCTGCTCGAAATGGGAAACGTACGCGGGGAAGGAATATGATGCAAAAGGCACCCAAAGGAAAACCGTTGGGAACCACGAACATCTAAAGCGGACTGATTTGGCTTTCGACTAGAGTGGCGTGGGATGGGAGGTTGTACGACAAGTGCATGTTCCTTCATTTGGCCGGAAAATTGTTCCACCGGAAGGATTACCCTCATCGGCTCTCTGCATGGCAACTTCTGAAAAGAATGGGCTACCTCTTGCTTCCTTCATTACACATCTGCTGCTTTGTAACGGCAAATGTGAAAAATATAAAGTATGTCCGAAAGCAATGTTCGATTTCGCTTGGGTAAAATAATTTGAGTACAATTATTGTAAGGATACGAGCAAGTACCTGCACCGGTGGTGCGGTCGTGGGAACGGAGCCGTGCCACGGTGGGAATCATTCAAACCACTACGCAAAAGTATTGACGCAGCGACACAATGTCATCCTGAAGCATAGGAAGTGAAGGAAATCAGGAAGAATCTTGTCCAAGAGCAGAGTTCGCCAATTCCTCATTGCGTCGCACTAGAGGGATTACTATGGCATGACACTTTTCCAAAGTCGACAGTTTTTTTTCTCATAAAATACGGAAAAAGCTTTAATTTGTTCATCTGCTGGCAACAGTTTATGATTGCGATCATAAGCAGAAGGTAAAGTAGATAGTTTCGAGAGAGATTACCCGAGAAAACCAAAACAACCGTTCTTTTTGACTAAATGGGTATTATCGTTGAGGCCCGAACCAAAAGTAGAAGGGTCTAGAGCTGGCAGCAGACGTCTCCTACTTTTCTTTCTTTCATGACTGGGATCTTTCCGTGTTCGAGTTTCTAGGAGTTGTTGCAAATGGACCAGCGTGTTCGGGCTTGGAGAGGGCTCTATGGGTGAGCCATAGATCAGTAGGTTCAAACTACTCTCAGGGCCCTGGAGAGACGTTGTCACCAGGGCGAAATGCCCACTGCTTCGCGCTAAACGCTCAAAGCTCTACTTTGGAAGCGCCCAACTACCACAACCATCCACTGGAGATTCGAATCTCATTCTCACACTGCGCGCTCGGCCAAGCAGTGGGAACATTTACATGAACCAGCGAAAAACTGCTCAACTCCTGAAGAACAAGTGAACTGCCGTCTATCATTACTTGACAACCATATGGATGAAAAACTCAGAACCAGCAGAGTATAAAGACTAACAAAAACCGAGTACCAAGGACGAGATATACTCTCGGCCGACAACGTTCAGCTATTTAAACGTTTCATTATGACCACATTTGTGAAGAACATGCTTCTGAATTTGAGCATTACATCTACGAAGAATAAAAAACGACAAGTAAAGAGTGGAAGAATGATAAATTGCCCTATTTACATGACAACATGTTAAGATATCCATGAATAACTTGTTCTCATTCCACAACGAGATCACGGGTTTCGGAAGTCGATTGAATTTCGAAGCGGTCCATAAGATTTCTCAAAATACGATAGTTCAAAGCTCCATTCCGGTATAATTTCGTATCCGCTGGAATTTCTTTTTAATTTGATGTTTTTCGGAGCCGTTGTCCCACCTAGTTGGCAACATGCCTATGTTGTTCCTATCAAAAAGAAACCTCCTTACGATAATCCGAGTAATTATAGGCCGGTAAGCATTACATCCTTCTTTTGTAGGTTGTTTGAAAAAATAGTTAAGAAGTCAATTGTCTGTCATCTTGAGACGAAACATATACTATCTGACAACCAACACGGATTTAGGGAAAAAATGTCGACAGTTTCCCTGATGTTAGAAGCCCTAAACGATTGGACTACTGAACTAGATGCTAGAAACAATTTAGACGTCATCTATTTCGATTTTGAGAAAGCGTTTGACAAGGTCAATCATAAGATTCTTTTGGGCAAGCTCACTCAAGTTGGAATCCATAGTAGAATAGTCAGATGGGTTGAAGAGTTTCTAAAGTGTCGGACATTTCAAGTTGTGGTTAACGGGGCTTTTTCCTCAATAAGAACTGCCTCGAGTGGTGTTCCTCAAGGAAGTGTTTTGTCGCCAATTCTTTTCAACATTTACACATTTGACTTACCTTTTGCTATTGAAAGTCAGGGAGTTCGTGTCAAAATGTTTGCTGACGATTTGAAAATCTATAGAACTTTGGAGAATGCTCTTCCCTCTCCTCTTCAGAATGCAATTGATGTTATTACCCAGTGGTCAGCGCTCAATAAGCTGCCTCTCTCAGTTAACAAAACTAAAGTGCTTCATCTGGGAGTATCGAATCCAAAAGTTCAGTACTGCATAAACGGTTCAGTTCTTGATTCAGCCGAGTCTGTCACTGATCTGGGATTCATTATCAATCAGAAGCTCAGCTTTGAGGAACACTTGAAAAACCTAGCGATGAAGGCAGAGCAAAGGGTATATCTTCTTTTCAAGTCACTTAAATCGAAAGATCCAACACTGCTTATAAAGGCGTATAAAATATACGTCCGCTCAGTACTGGAGTATGGCACATGTATTTACTTCCCTCATACAAAGGCGGCTGTAGATAGACTGGAAAGGGTACAAAACAATTTCACCAGAAGGTTGTTCATTAGGTCGTTAGGGTTTACTTATAGCAGTATACCCAGAGGCGTCATCAGAAATAAAATGCTCAATTTAGACTCACTTCATTTGAGGCGCAGGATTAATGACGTTTTGATGGTGTACAACATCATCAACAAGAGAATTAATTTAAATAGCCATCCATTCTTTCAAATGATCCCGACTAGGACTAGAGGAGACAAGTTCAAGCTTTCCTTCCGGCTTCCTAGGTCGTCGGTGGGTCGTAAGTTTTTCACTTTTCGAGCCGGGATGGAGTACACAAGGATGAGCAGGGTTGTTAAGTTCTCGGCCTCATTCAGAAAGTTCAAAGGCGCTGTTTTCCGCTACCTCCATTTATCTCGCTGAGTTTGTGCCTTCTACTGATATCAGTTTTATTTTGATACGTTGTGTCGTTGTTCTTTCTGTTGTCTTTTTTCTTTGTTTTTCTTTGTTTACCACCTGTTACCACATGTTGCTTGACAGGTAATAAACTAAATGGGTATTATCGTTGAGGCCCGAACCAAAAGTAGAAGGGTCTAGAGCTGGCAGCAGACGTCTCCTACTTTTCTTTCTTTCATGACTGGGATCTTTCCGTGTTCGAGTTTCTAGGAGTTGTTGCAAATGGACCAGCGTGTTCGGGCTTGGAGAGGGCTCTATGGGTGAGCCATAGATCAGTAGGTTCGAACTACTCTCAGGGCCCTGGAGAGACGTTGTCACCAGGGCGAAATGCCCACTGCTTCGCGCTAAACGCTCAAAGCTCTACTTTGGAAGCGCCCAACTACCACAACCATCCACTGGAGATTCGAATCTCATTCTCACACTGCGCGCTCGGCCAAGCAGTGGGAACATTTACATGAACCAGCGAAAAACTGCTCAACTCCTGAAGAACAAGTGAACTGCCGTCTATCATTACTTGACAACCATATGGATGAAAAACTCAGAACCAGCAGAGTATAAAGACTAACAAAAACCGAGTACCAAGGACGAGATATACTCTCGGCCGACAACGTTCAGCTATTTAAACGTTTCATTATGACCACATTTGTGAAGAACATGCTTCTGAATTTGAGCATTACATCTACGAAGAATAAAAAACGACAAGTAAAGAGTGGAAGAATGATAAATTGCCCTATTTACATGACAACATGTTAAGATATCCATGAATAACTTGTTCTCATTCCACAACGAGATCACGGGTTTCGGAAGTCGATTGAATTTCGAAGCGGTCCATAAGATTTCTCAAAATACGATAGTTCAAAGCTCCATTCGGACCGGCGTCGATGCTCTACAAAAATCGCATCTTTTCAATGGAAGTTGGTTTCGGATTGAGATTGAGATAGAGCTTTTTTTGGACCTACTATAGACTAAAAACACTCAACTAATCTTTACCAATGTCTGACTCGTAGAAGAAAAGCCACTTTAAGTAGCTTTCAGAATCCATATTGACTGTCACAGTACAAACATATTCAGAGAAGTGGCGCTACCGCCGGCTACAGCGCTATTGTCGACCGCAGCTGAAGTGACCGAATATTTTGTCGTTCCCCCTGCCTTCTTTTGAGATGACCCCTACTTTAATGCAGTTACCCCTTCGATTGAAAGGAAACACAATTCTGTCACTCAGAGTACCGTGAAGACGGCTGCAGACCAGCTGTCGGCTTAGGTTTCTAGGGGGGTATTCTACAACCACGACTTCTTCTTTTAGATAGCACCTAGATACCCAGACACCAGACAATGCCGCTCGAGGTGCTCTGCTCATTTCTTCGTGAATGAATGGCTGGGAGGCAAAATGTTACCTTATTGACAGGGCGCTCGTATGAGCCGAGTTGTTCTTACAGTATAGTTACACTACGAGTATCTTTTGGTGCGCGTTGTTCCCTCCACAGCTGGACTTGGATATTAAGAGATGGTGACCAGTTCTCTTTGGTCTTTCCCGTGTGAATTTGACATGTATGCTATAACCATGCAGGTGCTACTCGTTGGCCCATGGCCGAACCGCTCAATTGTCATTAGACTGCCTCACCAAATGTTCTGCTCAGAATGAGACGATGCTTTGATATTCCCATCAGGTGAAAAATGGCGCCTCCTTCGTACGCGAATTAGGGAACAACTGTAGGGGACAAGAAAATCACCACCCAAACAACCCTAGGAATGATAGAATTCAATGTCACCATAGAAACGAGCTCACAGTCTCAGTAGCCATCTTGAAACTAGAATTAGAGACCACTGCGCGAAAACATTTGATTTGATTTGATTTGATTTGATTTATTACACGAAGACATTCGTGTGAACCCATAGCAATAAAACATGAACCGGAGCACAAAACAACTAAGGCTACAATTCATAGTTGTGAATTAACAATGGAAGAGTGGAAAATAAAATTGAATTGAATGTAACGTCACGCACGCTTATAAGGCTGAGGAAAATCACCGGCAAACTGAAAGTGAGTTGGCCACATTGTGAAAATGCAGTGCAAAGTGACATAAGTTGTGAATCATGATTTCATTGGAAGTGTTGAGTCGCAAGTTTTTTGAACTGAGCAATGGTTTTAGGCACATCACCCCGTTTCACGATTCTGTTGAATTCTAAGCCAGCACGGTGGCAGAAAAAGTGAGATCGATGTGGAGTTTTTGGTCTGGGAATATATACCTTGAGGTTGCCTCCCCGTGTACGAGAGTCCCCTGCAGAGAATAGCGTAGACTTATCAATAGAAACTTTTCCGCTAAGAATTTTTTAAAGCATAAGTACATCATTTAGCTTTCTTCTTTGCTCAAGTGACTGTAAACCCAGCATTTTATTTCTAATAGCACTGTGAGGTATAGTCATATAGTTATACCCATGAACTCTAATTAACAGCTTCCTAGTGAAATCATTTTGTACCTCCTCAATAGTCTTAAAAAGGACTTTCTTATGTGGGCTATAAATAACAGTTCCATATTCAAGGATAGGGCGGATATAAGTTTTAAATGCACGAAGAAGTACTTGGACATCTTTGCTTCTAAACGCTTTATAAAAATTGAAGATCTTATTGGTAGCCTTGCTGACAACCTTGTTTATATGGTCATCAAAATTAAGGTTATGGTTGATAACAAAACCAAGATCCGTTGTCTCCTTAACAGTTTCCAAAACATTGCCCTCCACTTGCATTTAACAAAACCATTCAAGGCATTTTAGACTGCTGCTAAGAATTCACAAATCGATGACGAGTGTGTTGCCATAGTTCGTCACCTAGGGGACATCCTTCCTCTGCGAATTTTCAATTACGGCGAGGCAATTATTATTTGAGCATATATAATTGGAAATATATGTGTGCATATATCACGTAGGCATGAAGGTGGCTCATCCATTCCTCCTCCTTGTTCTCCTTCAACATGCAAAAAAGTAATTGGATATCTAGGTATTCCGAGCCAAACATACACCTCTTTTGACTTGGTCCCTTTGAATGCCCGCTACTCGATCATTTCCAACAGTGCGCGCAGGCAGGATTTTCGAAAAGGTTTAGAAGATCGAAATGGAAGTATTCAATTAGGTAGAGGCGAAGAGAAATTGGAATTTGGAAGGAAAATAAACGATACCATTTCGCACTTCAAACGCTGCAGGAGATCAGTGATTTGTTTTCGTCTTTTTCTTGAAATCCCGTGCAGCAAAGGTTGGAGGGAGATGTCGAGCATCACCAGGATAACACATTTTTTCTTTTCATCCTGTAACGGGTGAATTTTTAATGACAACAAGGCGTAATCATGATATCGGAGGCACATTCCACGATAATTCCAAAGTACCCTACTCAAGTCAAAAATAATTGGTGGTGAAAAAAGTGCGAAAAGTCGCAGAATTCATCTAAAAGTAGGGAGACTAGGGCGTTATACGTGATCGCCATGACGGAAATGTTGTGACGGAAGGGGCATTCGAAAGAGCGCAACTGCGTGAAGCACTGTTGGCGGCCGTAGTCCGAAAATACCAAAAGTTGTCTTCTGTTGTCCTTCCGCCTCCTTTGTGAGCACGCCATGCCAGCCGGTTTTTGAGCCCTCGTTGCCGTATGAAGACCGTCTCTTGACCCAACAGCAATACACATGGCATGCTTGGAGGCCGCAGGTGCGTTCTAGTTGGAAATCTCAGGAACCAAACTTAATAGTGAACTTGGCCTTCAAGTGCATAACAGGTCACATCACAAATTAGCGCCGTTTTTTTCGGAGCTGGTTTGGGCTCAGCTCTCCAGGACGGCAATTTTGAAAAAATCCGTTGTGGAAGAGTTCAAACCATGCCCTCACGTTTGGATGAATATTGCGTCTTTAATTCAGTGTGATTGTGAGAAAATGGCCATAGGATCGATTAACGATTTCAAATTACTGTCCGTACAACAGAGAGAACGCTAACATTTAACCAAGTTGGTCACTAAATTCCATCACACCTCCGAACAAAAAAGTGTGAATTTAATTCCCTTTTTTGCATGAATCCAATTTTCCTACGGGTATAAGATTTCCATTTATTAAAAGACGCTCACATTTTCATATATGTCCAACACATCATCGAGAACATCCACTATTACGCCCAAATTCGCATCATCGAACTCCTCGTCAGATATATTGTCCTGAATTTTACGCTAGTTAGTTTCGCTAATCATAAGCAGTGAAGAAATCTTGAGAGTGGCTGCTTTCATAGTCCGCCGGCGTGCCAGCCGAGGTAGTGCGGGACTGGGCGGCAGACGGTCGGTCGACGCGGTCGCGTCGCGCCCAAGCCCCTTCGAAGGGCTGAAACAAAGAAAAACTAAATCAAAAACCAAACAACCGGGGGCATATGCAAATGGTTTTTGATCTTGTTTTTCCTTGTTTTCAGCCCTTCGAAGGGGGTTGGGCGCGACGCGACCGCTTCGACCGACCGTCTGCCTCCCTCCTCCCCCCTAGCACTACCTCGGCTGGCACGCCGCCGGACTATGAATGCAGCCACTCGGGGTTTAATGCAGCTTCTACCACGTATGTCGATCTCCTGTGTCAATTCCAGGACTAAGTGTGTGTGAAAGTGCACTACTTGCGTCTAAATCACCACCTCCCCGTTTGCTGGGCGACTAGAATGATCGAGATAATCTCTATGCAATACAATAGAGACTTAAAATAATTTTCACTAGGTTACTCACCAAGGCGTTAGGCTCGCACTCCGCTCTTTCCGAAAGGTGGATGAGAAGAGAGGAAAATAAGGAAAGACAGCAAGATGGACCGGCATTTGACTGTCTTATTACCTCGAGACAAAGTTGCAAATTTTTCACGTCATCTAAATATAGTTCTAACCACAGTGTATAGGGTTGATTGTAAGAGCAAATTTTACCTGAAATCAGTGGAAAAATACTCGTTAGTTCGACAAGTGTTGCTCTTCTAGTCAGTGACGAAGCATTGAGGATCTTAATCAGTGTATTTTTTAAAATTTAATTGACTACCATGTGAATATGAATAAACGTCGTGAGGCGACAGTCGGGAACAATTGTCTCTTCGTGAATCACCTGGTTTTGGTGTTTGGGTTACGCTTTTTTCGTCCTTCCTTGTGTCCACTAATGTGCCACCGTTCTTCTGAACACCATCCGCATAGACCTCTTTCCCAGCACTTACTTTCAATCGCCACAACAATCGTAAGGAGGAGCATTCGTTCATGAGTGCGTGATGCAAAAAAAGTTTCGAACCGATCGTAGCGCCATGGGGCAAAATCCGCCAAAATCGTGGTAGCACACAACATTGGGTGCCACCACGATTTTTTGTTTCTTATCCAATGCGCCAGTCATAGTGACACCCACCGGCGAGTGCTATTGTCGGGGAGAAGGGCAGTCGATTTTGTATGATCGATTTGCTGCGCGCGGCTGTCGCGCGGCGTTCCTCTCGCCGCGACGCGACAATTTCGAACCTACTGCACCACACCCCTACTGTCGTCAAAGGGTTAACATGTCACGCTCAGAAAAATCTTTCTTCAATCTAGAGAAACGTGTTCTTCCCGGGTCCGGGAACTTCTCCCCTAACACGGCGTCGCACACGCCGCACCCGCCGCCTATCACAGGATTGCGATGGAAGATTGGAGCGCGCAATTTGTAAGGTAAGGAGTCCTTTAATTATTTGAATTGACTGGCCGCTCTTTCCAATTCCAATGCGGTCTTGATCGTCGTTTATATAGGAGGAGTCATTTCAAATAATCAAGTCTAATAAACATGAAAACTAAAAAGAAACAGAAGAAAAAAGATAAAATCCAACGAAAAAGCAAGCCAGTCAAGGAAAAATATCGCGTCCTATCAATTGGCGGGAGGCGGGGTGAGCACGGTAATTGCAGTGACATTTGCCGCATTCCGCAAGGGAGAATGCCGCGATAGGGGAGAAGTTCCGTTACCCGTTCTTCCCCCATCCTGAGGAACTCAAATACCAGGGGTCACGTCTAATGTCATAATTACACTTCAAGCTATGATGCTTACATTCTCACAAAACATGAACGTAAATGCAGAGCTGAATAACTGTACCCAAACACAACATGAGCACTGATAAAGGGACACACGAATTCATTCTTCGCTAAAAACTAGATATTTGGGTACCAGATATTAACTAATTTTGCTTAGCGAAACCCTCGGCAAAGCCAGCACGCAGAGGCCCTGAAACTCAAGAAAGGACTGCTTCCCTCGGACTTCGTAACTTTCGTTAGCAAGTGTCTTACTTGCCGGAAAAGAGTAGATCAATACATACGTAAACAAAACCACATCCAACGAATAAACCACATTCTTTTCAAAATGACAGCTCAGGTGGTGATATCGCAAAAACATACGTTTTCAATAGCTATACTTGCTCGGTACTGCATGGTACAGCATGAAGATTTGTCCAGGATCAGGCGACAAATAGCGTAAATAAGAATGGAACGGTCCACTGGAGACTGTGAGCGTAGATCGAATACCGATAGCATGTCAAGAACACGGCATATCTTAATAAAAGTCCTGTAGAAAGATTCTGATACAAAGTCAGTAATAGAATTACAACAAAAGAAAAGCGTCTGGACATCTTTACTTGAAAAATTGCCAGTTCAGTACGGTCCTTCCCAAGAACTGTTGGGAGTTCTTTCTGCTCTAGCCGCTCGTGGATGTAACGTTCGGCTTCAGGAAATATTTCACCTTTGGGTACAAGATCACTCACTGAACACTGTGCAGCATGACATAGCCACGCAAGGCACTATAAATCAAATGGCTAAAGCTAGAGTTCTATTTATAGCGGTTTGAAAAATGAAGGAGAGAACGCACCACATGCACTTCAGGCCCAACAACACTTCGCTTCAGCGGAATATTTCGTCTTCCTCGAACAATATCCCTCAGAGCTTTATCAAAAACATCTGATAAAGGGAAATCAGTGAGCTACATTACTGAGAAGAACTTCTTCACTGAATTTTACCTGAGAATGGAATATCTCTTGAAGCCATCAGAATCAAATCCATAGAACAAATGTGTCCTCTGATTGAGCTTTTATCTTTTGAGGATAAGATTGCATGATCTAGAGCGAATTAACAAATTAAAATGTTTAGCTTCAGAAGAAGACTGATCTGAATAGACTAAACAACCAATGGTGCAGACTTGCTGCCAGTCAAGCACCCTTTATCTTTGCTTCACAAAATGAAAGGTAACTGCACCCATTACTACAACTCACTACAACCTTACTACAACTTGCTTTGCTTTTCAATTTCTTCTTGGGCCATGGTCTCCTATGATATCAGTACACGTCACTGCCGGTCTACGCATTGGATAGGAGAGAGTTAAAATGAAATAACCGTGAATTAGTCAAAAACTCAAGTGGCAACAGCATTTAACACTAGAAAAGTGAGGCCTCCATGCAACATGTAGCCAATTTGTAACCAACGTCAACACTTTTTTGCACATTTTTCTGAATGTTTCTAATTCTAGTGCTTTTATTTCTCTTTCGTCTCCCCTAGAATAGCCAGGTGATCCGAGATCCAGTGGCCAATGATTACTATTCAACCTCCCCTCAACTGCTGAACTAATGGTATGTGTAATTTGTGCCGCCGACATCGAACACACTGAAGATATTTGAATATAAATTAGTTAATATATTTCTTTTCACTAATAGAACTGAGGAGACTTAAATGAGACATACGTTCAGGAGTCGAACACATAATATTCAGCTTCTCTCTTTCACCGTCAACAGTGACTTTATCCTTCGTTATCGTAGCAAAGGCGTCGCTTTCTATGAATTCCTTGGCCGACTTTATTGTGCTTTTGATATGCTTAGTCCCATCTTCTCTTTGTTGGTCAGGAGAACTGAAAAACAGATATGGTACAATTTCATGAATGATTTTAAATGATTTCTTTCTTCCACCAACACCTCGTTCCCATGACTCTTACATTTCCTGGCACTTCTTACTTCTCATTCCTTAATGTTAAAGTTTGTTTACATTGTGAACATTGCCCCGGTAAGTCAAACCTGGAGTCAACTTGATTCTCTACACGAATTTTACCACGGAACAACTGAAATGTGTAGCTGCTAGAGTAAGTCCTTCGACACATGCAAAATGGGGTGGATCCCTATCAGGGAGGAGGCATTAAATGGTGAAACTCGAGCAGCTTTCCTCTATAACCAAGTCTTGCCCATGTTGTATGCCTTGTCTTGATGAAAACTTACTTGAGATGAGCGTCATTCGTAGAAGTCATTTGAAATCTGAAACTATCCGAACTGTCATCGAACGAGAGAGACAAGTTTTCCAAATCATCCTCGAACATCAACTCGTTATAATTGGCCAATTGAGCATTCTTAACAATGTCCTCAATTCCTGTTGGCATGTAAACCTGAACAGTTTTTGCACATTATGCACTGCAATCAATGCGGTTTGGAATGAAAAGGAGTAAAACATAGCGAGATCCACGCGTAAGCAGAGTACTCAAAGATCTTCACGTTTCACTTCAATGAGAATCTCAAAAAAAACAAGGAAACAAACAACAAACAGTAACAAACGAGATAGGTTTTCCGATTGCCAATCAAAATACACAATGTCAACAAGAGTGAAGGATGATTCCGTAGAAGTATATCTTTACACCACTTTCGAAATCTAGTAACAATTTATATGATGAAAGGCACTGCTGTGGTAACAAGATAAAAAAGAAAAAGACTCCTCAATTCACTTCGGAAAGAAAGAGATTATCTCGAAACTCAGCAGAAGGAAACTTTGTTCTACATCTGCCATCAAAACAAATTGATATATTGCACAAATGTCGCAGAATGAAAACTAACGCGCTGAGACTGTGAACTTCTCAGTCCTTCCAAACAGATAATTGTCCTAGACCCTTTTCTATAGTACTCCCAGAACCGGCAGAGCCTATAGGATATCGCTCCAAGGCAGAAACAGGTTCAAATAACGTCTAGTTGAAGCCATTTTTACAGAATGACTAAACTGAATGGGTTCATCTATCAGAAATCAGGAACCTCAGAGGGACGTATGATGTCTTATCGCGTCCATGACAACTTGGTGGCGTCGCGCAGCCACTGACGCCATTGATGAAAGGAGATTCTCCTCTGTGAGCACACCACGAATCCACATCGCCAAAACATTGGTACCATCCGTTACAAATGAGACCTTTGCGGAGCATTTTTCAATGAGGTCATGAGAAGCATCGACCAGTAGCTGAAATAGCATTTGAAGCGTTGTGTGGTTATTCCGCATATATTAAAGACTTACAAATTCCTTGTTTTTACTTCGAAAAACGTAGAATGTGACCGCAACCGGCACCGCTGCTAAGACTAAGGGCGTTGTCTAAAATATAAAAGAAACTACAACTGGTCACGGGTTTGAGCGACTACTTCCTGCCAAGGAAACTCCTTGAGAAGAAATGGTGGAAGGAAAAGGGGGTGGGGAAGGAGAAAAATCTCAGCAGAAGTTGGAAATATAAAAGAAGCAATTGTATAAATACTTAATGTGAATGTAGGTTCGATCGAGTTTGATTGACCAGATTTCGTTGTTCTTTTGTTTTAGGGTGTTCACATTTGAAGATACAGGCTGGGGTAAGTGACAGAAAGCTACAAAACTGATAAGGGTAAGGATAGGGGTTAAAATACAAAAACCACTGGAGCTTGGGGACTTTCACTTCATTTTTGATATGATTTTTCATATAAGAATATTCACCTCATCGAGTACTGATATCTCTTCTTGTCGAAGGGGAGCCTCGTCGTCTTTACTATGCGTCAGTTGAATGGATGGTAGACGAGTATCGAATAATGCAGCTGAGACTGCACAAAACACAGCGTCTGGAATCGAGCCGTCGGAGTTGAGAATCTGAACGAAAGGGACGGGAACCTCCATTTTTGAGAACCTGGACAGCTAGTCACAAACAGGAACCTACTTGCACACGAAAGATTAGCTCCCATGTCATAGATATTCCTTCATCATTTCCCTTCACGAGCAAAGCGGAACGAAGAGTAAGTGAATCGTTTGCAAAGACTTCCATAAGCATGTCATTGATATTGCTAATCTCTGTCTGAATTTTGAAAGACTTCAAGGCTAGGCTTCATGAAAAAAAAGGTGAACAGCAGCAGAAGGCAGAAAGAAATAGAAAAAGTCATTGCTAAATAAAGATCCGATCACCAACACCTGGACAAAACAACGTCAACTCCTTTCCTTTCAAACTGCATCAAAATTAATGGCTTCATTAAACGATTTGACTGTAAGCTTGACCCAATGGAACTCGAAATTTTTGACATACGGAGTAGACGAGTCATGGGAGAGCGAAAGCTGCGTGCCGCCAAATGAAGTGCCACTGACCACAGTGCAATCCCTTGCATTGTGGTCAATAACAATTCCTCATGGCCATTTTTGATCGCCCAAATAGCCTCTTTTTGCATCGACTCTCGAATCATTTTTGACGGACAATTTAGGATTTTAAGTTCGCCCATTGAATGTTTGAGATCTACCCCTGTGCTGCAGATTCCTTGATTCAAACTTCACTCACTCTGCGGAGGGGAGGGGGAGGGGGAGAAGAGGGTCGGAACCTTTACGATATAGTTGTTTCGTATGATAAAATTGGCGCCGCAGATACTCTAAGAATGCAGGAACAGTCCACAGCTCAACAGAAGGGTGAAGGTATAAAGCTGCGGTTTGGACCACAGGACAGACGGTAGATTCTGCATTCCGCTTAGTTGCTCAGCTCAGTTAGCTGATTGAATATGAATGCAATGGGAAGCTTCTTCACAAGGATTGAAAGAACATGCTATTTTTGTAGCAAAACAGTACCTTTCGGCTTAACTCTGGGTCCAGCGCGGGCACTCATACATTCGCAAAACTCGGATTTGACAGTACGGTCAGTGATAATGTATAACGAATATGAGCGTACCTGTGAAACCGAAGTACATGCATCAATCTCGCAGGAAACGAGGGGCCCATCATGAACGAGAGCCAACGAAGCATGAACGGAACATGATACAGCGACGCCCCCTAATTTTACCAATGCCGATCCAACACCTCCCCAAGCACCAAGCTAAAAAAAGGGGCAAACAATACATACATTTCATGAGGAACATGCTATTGAAAAACTATTCTAACCTTGAAATAAAGCGATTTGAACGCCGATACAGAGCGTCCATCAGGATAAATTCCTTCATTAATGAATTGCTCATAATATTCTTCCGGCAAGCAACTTTTGAACCACTGCTCACCCATAGGAGAACCCTAAAATATATGAAAATTGATTATTTCCTTCTTTAACTCTGCCCGTTCTAATCATTTCAGTAAGATGAATATCTAACGTAAATCCTGCCCTAATAAAGACTTACGAAAAAAGGAAGCAGAGGGAACAAGATTGCAGCGTGGTGATCAAAGTAAAGCGACAAAGCAAAACCTCTAAATCGTTTTGCTCTACGGTTCAGGCATCAGTTAAAGAGGGAGTATGGATCAGATGGGAAGAGAAAAAGTAAGCTGACACCTTTTGATGTGAATGCATGTCCCCTAGTGCACCTTTGTACACGAATGACTCAATTTGAGACTACATAAGATCAAGTTCGAGAAAGATCAGAACCTATTCACCAAAGTCGTTTTTGCCAATTTTACCCACCCATTTTGCACACTGAATTCAAAACGAATATTAAAAAAGTTAAAGCAGTTTGGACGGCATCAAAGAGCCTCTTTCGAACTGCGCAAAATTTCTGTAGACAATGTATTTCCTTTCACGGCATAACAAGCGGAAAGGGGTGAATTCGCCCGTTTGGAGGTGTGCGTGGCAAATTGCGCGGCGAAATTCGTGGCATTGAAGGAATATGAAGTCTATGATTGGAGTGCAGATTTGAAGTAGAGTAGATTAGTAGGGTCAACTGATCAGTCTACTCTACCTATAATCCGTGCCCCAATGATAGGCGCCACAGTCGTTCAAATAGCCACCAATTTCGCCACGCACAGAAATGCAAATTCAGTTCAGGCACTCGCCTCTTACTGTGACCCCCTGGCTTTCGCTCCACCCAGCATGCGTCCTTGCCCAAGGCCCCTTGGGCTTACGCCGTGCCGGATTACAGTTAAGAGCCAAGTCCCCGCACTGAATTTTCGTCTCTCTCACACTTCTAAACGGGCAAAAGTTGTTCCATACCCCATAAGAAATCATGATGCGCTTAAATTTATGTCATCATTGCAACTGCGAAAAGTTCGCCCATTACTCCAAAGTCTCCCCCATGAAGGTGATGAGGCACTGGGCGAACTCAGAAGTTGGTGATGTAGCTCACGAGACTTTGGTATAGTTTCTGTGGTGAGGGAATGTTGTCCTGTGCATAAGCTTCACAACAATCCAACCACCTTATCCGGCATACCTACGACTTAATTGCAAGAATACGGTAAAATTGAGAAAGAATTTTGTTCTGTGGAATGACGTCCAGTACAAAACCAAATGAATCAAAGGCTGTTCGAACTTTACTGAAATATTTGCCCTTTTAGACACGTAATTCTAACCAATACAACGATTTGACAGATTCCATAAGCAGGCCGTATAAAAGCATGTAGTACACCGCAATGAAAAGAAAGGACTAGCTGCGAATCAGAACTTCCGAGAGCCTTGGATTTCTTCCTAGAGAAGAATAAAAACGAATCGCCTAAGAAGGACGTCGCCGTCTCTTGCCGTCTCTTCTACTTTCTGCTGGTAGTTAGTATAAGATTAAAGTTGCAAAATCCAAAGCATGACGAAATTCGCTAAATTATCCAACAAATGAACATTAAAAACGACTATAGGGTTCTACATCATACTGCAAATAAATCGACTAGTAAGATTCAGCTCAAACACGACATAGCAGTTCAAATACAAAATGATTAGCTGCCGAAGAGAATTCAGACCAAAAAGTGACTTAGGCGTCCGATTAATATATGAATAGGCCGCAGAGGAGAAAAAGCAAAAGCGATTAAAAATGGATGAAACCGTAACTACAAGCTAAAAGCCATAGACAAATTCAGCTATAACAATGGTCAGAGTCCGCATGGAAAGAGAAAGAGCGCTTCCCGACACATCCCTGTGTGGCCATCCAAAAAAAAAACTTGAACAAGCTCTAACATCGGTGTGGCAGGGATTAGAGTCAAGATAAACTCCTCCAGCTCGAACTTGATCGGGATGATTTGGGAACGCCCTTCCTCTCACCTTTCAAACTTATAAGAGCTCATGACACCAGATGCATATTCGGGAGCAGTGAATTCACGTCATTAACCCATAGATTGGCACATTCCGAGTGATATGTCTGTCCTCCAAAATGAACCGCTCGAGACACGGGCTGGCAGCAGATCGCACAAGGCCTTAAGGAACCGAATATCAGATGAGAATGATCAAAGTAGGTCAAACGAAAGTGATATTATGATTTTGTCTCCGGAAGATTTGGAAAAATAGCATAGAAGCAACAACGAACTTCCCCACTGCTCCGTCTCTATCTTCTTCCTCAGGATTCTCGATAAAGGCAACCAAACGCTTCCAAATCCTTGTACAGTAATCAATTTCTTCGCGACATCCCTTGGGTAACTCGGACTTCGCCGATCGTTCAACCCGGCAAACGACAAAATGTAGATGATTTAGGCATCTGAAATGAACAGTGCGTAAGCGACCAACCCGATACTTGTACTACTGAGCCATATGCCTATAGCCTATCACTTTATCAAGCATCTTTCTTTGGCCCAAACAAACTTGAAGAGATTCCTTCTCAAAAAGGCAAAAACTTCACACGCGCACTGAGAAATGGACTGCGCTTTACAAAAGAGGAGAGAATTATGGGGGCTTGAGAATGGGTATTTTCCAAACCCAAATAATCATTGAATCGAACCTCAAATATCCATCTCCTCGTTCAGTTTGAGCGACCTCTCTTATCACACTGTCGTTCGCTGAGCCCAGCAGTCGGTCAGCCGTCTGAAAACGTCATGAAATACCCACGATGAGCAACTAAAAATGACCGAACACCTACTTATCTGGCTGAAAGTCACCTTAAATATCTCCGTTGCAGCTGCGATGACCTTTTCCCAGCACTCTAGCAGTTCTGCACTGATCGCGTGAGACATTTGAGCTGAGCCGTTGATTTCGGAAGCAGTGGAGCATGCCATCGAAATATTACTGGCTGTTGACACTGAAGAGACAAAACGAGTAAATCCAGTCTCACTAGCGAACAAAGAACTACAACAAAACCCTACCATCTTCGTCGCTCTTCGATGACTCGGTTGTCGGAGAGCTCAAGTCACGCGAAGCTGTGGCAACTTGTGTAGAAGTCAACGACGGCCAATCGATACCGCATAAATCATTCATGGCTGAGTTTGACTTGCTATCAAGCGCGTTTCTGGTTGTGTTTGGAGCGATCTGAGCTTGATAGCTTGACTTGGCCGGGCCTGCAATACCTAGTACCTATATGATCTGCGCTGCAGATGTACGTTCAAGTACATCACCTAACTCACCAGGTATAGGTGGTAGGACCGATCCTGCTTCATCTTTGCCTGTTGATTTGATAGTAGGAGGTAATGCTTCTCCTATCAAATCCATATCTTTTTTCTTCGAGTTACTCCGCTTACCCATTAGTAGAGAGGTCGGTATAAATGAAGAAGTCTGTCGCTGTTCCTTGGGTGGCGGAGCTCTACAAAGCATTAATAAGTTTGAAGGCGTAAAAATTCCCAAAAGTTGAAAACTTCCAGACTCACGTAGGTTTAGCGACATTAACTACAGGGGCAGCGAGGGACGGTGCAACAGGCACCTGTACTGACTGCAGGAATGGAATAGGAAGTGAAGACATTGTCGATAAAGCTGCTAGCGATTCGCCTTTCTTCAACAGAGAATTCCAAGTGACAACGTTAAAAGTTTTTGAATGCAAAAGTAATGATGTGAATTCAAACCTGCGCAAGAGCAATGAGAGCTAAACAGGAGAAGAACTCTGGACGAGTCAATTGGCCCGGGAGTGTACGATTCACAGCCGACCAGATGTAAGAAAGCACAGGCCTCGGCAAGCCAGACGTCACCATCAAGTTATATACTAAATAGTACTTCAGAGCAAAGAACAATAAAAAAGGGTAACGGATGTCTGGTCGGCCTATTACTTCTGAAGTAATTGCTCCTGAAATGCACAGATTGAAGGAAAAGTCGTACCGAGAGCGGTATGGGGAAGCATATTTTGTTGCGTGGCACCACATGCAGCTATGGCGTCGCGATAAAATCGTGGTACACGAGCTTCATCAAGCAGAACCGGTGGCACAACACCACCACCACCTCCCATCATCCCTAAAAAGAATTGAAAATCGACTGCAATCGGCTTAAGCAGAAACTTTTGAATATACATGGCAAAGTGATTACAATGAATGCAAGGGGGTCTGCAAATAAGGCAATTGAAAAGACAAAAGAAGTTCTAAGTAAAATTATAGGTTTCATCGAAAAGAAATGCTGGCTTTTGTGATTCGAGAATTTTACGGAAATGTCATTGAAAATCGGAAAACTCTCCGACTAAAAGAATGGAGTCCAACAGAAAATTTTACTGATCTGCAGTAGTATTCCTGCAAAACCCACCTGTTCTTCTTTGCATATTTTTAACATTCATCACAACGAACATGTAATAGAGGTGTAGTGTTAAGCGGCGTTAATTACAAACGCATGGTCCGGGGATCGACTCCCGGATCGATTTGCGCTAAGGCTAACTAAAGCCTACATCTCTGCAGTGCCATTAAATTGGTACCGGGTTCGTCTAGGAGGGTAAGGCACTGACTTCTACATTGACTGGGCACCGCAGGTCATTGTATCGGCCACACACGCATTCAAAACACCACTGCGACTCTCAATGGAGGCTGGATGGGAAGGTGCACCCGAACGATGCCAAGAACCATCCTCTTTTATCCTTTCTCATACAATAAAACAATATGTTAGGATTTTACAAATGCCATCAGCTCTTCGTTCATGTAGAGTGGGTTCGAGTATTATTTGAAGTGCATGGAATTGGAAAGGAGTGGAGAAGAAAGTGTCCCGACATCAACGCCACGGCCGAGAAAGCAATTATTTTGTAAGCAAGTGATAAAATGTGTTTAATATCGCGGCTACGACCCATAAATCTTACAGACTATGAAACATGAATCACCAAGAGCGCCATCCCCACGACCATTTGATCGGGAAAACCTTTGAGCAAATAGACTATAACGGAAAAGCGGCACGCAGTTGCAGTCAATATCACCACTCATAAAACGTGCAGGGGATAACAATATAGTGGAAGTTGGAAAGCAAACTAGTTCTGTCTTGATTCCGGAAACAGTCAGTGAGTCAAGGTAATAATGAATTCACGGAACATTATTGACCTTATAAAAGACTTAACAGATCTTCAAGTCGTGAGTAGATCCCTAATCCAAAGTAATTTTTTAATTAATTTAGTATTTTTATATTTTTTCTGGTTGATCGTAAGATATTAATAAAAAGTGACAATGCATGTATTACAAGAGCGAATGAATATTTACTGATATTAGTAATGATAGCGCTACCGTTTTTTCCTAGCACAAGCATTTTTCCTTGGTCTAGAACGGACGTCAAGAAACTCTCTCAAAAACAATGCCTACTGAAACGACATCGGCTCACTTTCAAAAATATCAACAAAAAAGTTTTCGCACTGTGCCCGGGCCATACATTAGACCCTTGAGTATGGTTGGTCATTCAAAAGGCCAATAGAAGCCATGCTCTTTATTGAGGCCTTTTCGACCTCACCACACATGCATTCAGTTCCCTCGCCGCTTTAGGAAAGCCTAACTGAGACTGACCGCAGCAGTGAAAAAATACATCACTGCTAGTGGCACCACATATCTACTGACACACTTCCTTTCCAATTGATCATAAGGTTCCTAGCCATAATCCGGTTTGGAAAACCGTCGGATTCCAACGGAAATCTCGTTAGCTTCACATCAAAGAACGACTTCATTTAGTGAAGTACTGTATGCCTTTCCAGTGAACAAACTAGGTCTTTCAACGCGGAATCCATGAATTTGGATCAAGCCGCCTACACATCTGTTTTTCTGCTAACCAAAGAACATTCAAACAAAAACACGCTTTCGACGAGGTCACCATGAAAAAAACCGAGACACCCAACAGCGCTAATGAACAAAAAAACATATGCAAATCACTATGAGTGACTTCATCCTTTGAGAATCGGGCATGCTGATTTAGAGCATAACCACTTAATTCCTGGTTAACCCAATGGCGGAACCAGTTTTGAGGGCTGAGTATGGGCGGATTTGACGCTTAATTGGACATGTTCAGTTTTCAACAGGATTCGTGATTCGAATAATGCATCCCTCCTAGATTTACAGCATACAAAAACCCAAAAACATTCGGAAAGACGAAATCTTTAAGAAAGTCATCCCATTACTCAAGATATAACGAAACTCACTCTACATAGATTGACTTCCGTCAGTAACAGTACTTCTTGATAATTCACCATAATCAGCATAATTGCACTAAGGGATTTGATAGCTGGGGCAATGACGGAAGATGAACAGCCCAGCAAACACAATCCACAAGGAGAAAATTAATTTCGATCGACTTTGAAATGACATTATCTGAGACAAAGCTGAGAAATTGGTGCTAAGGAGAGCGTTTCCGTCGGCCATCAAAGATCAAATCTAAATAAACAGCAACAACAAACCAGCTCGTCCTGGTGCCGCAATGGGAATGTTGCCACTCATCATCACTTCTTCCATGATTTTACTCTGCTGATTACAAGCCACCGACGGTGTATTGTTATTCATTCTGATGCCATCTTGTTCCTTAATAAATCATTCTGAGCTTCTGAGGATTTTATTTTATGGAAGATTTAACAGCGCCATGATTAAAAGGCGTCAGGTGTCCAAATTGAAGCGAAAGATATATGCTTAATAAAACACCGTTTGTAAAGATATTGTAGAGAATTCAAAAGAACTCGAGTCGTTGCCGATTGAGTCACAATCCGGTTAACAAAATTGCTCCGTGAAATGGAATAAAAACGCTAATTCCTACCAGATTACAGCGCCAACCGGCAGGCCGACTGACAAGACAGCCATCGATCGATTAGCGACAGTTCCACTGGTTAAGATAAGCTAACAGCATAAGGAATAAGAAGCTAATTGCTACACACTAGGAAAGAGTGGCTATCCCCGGTGTAACAACAGCGAAACCTAAGCTAAGAATATGGAACCTATCGTGGGTAATTGGAAACCTGCTCTTTGAAGTAGATTTCTATCTTTGAAAAGAACTAGGCGCGCATCAGAAACCCCGTTTGAACCTTATGATACAATCATAAAAGAAACCAGTTTCCAAATAACCAGTAATGGTAGGCTTGAGACCTGGAATTTCATTCAACAATGGGCTCTGTCAAGATCCCAACCTCACACATAACGGCCTGACTCGAAAAAAATCAATTTATTCGCAGTAGAACCGAAATAAAACTATCAAAGTAGCAATGTGTATAATATGTAAAATATTATATTAGACAGTATCACTATTCAGACATCACTAACACATATTTCAATGATGTTTACAAAGTTCAACATAGGTAATCATGATGATGATGATGATAATGATGAGAGAAGGATTCGGACAAGAGAAAAGATCGCAAACGCTTTGCAGCGATAGAATTCTAAGAAAAGCGTCGCTGAGTAGAGATAAGGGTAATTAAACGACACGGAAAGTGAAAAGAGATTAGCGACAAACACATATACGAAAAATATCAGCGGTGTCAACGGATATTCGCAAGCGAAACGCGCGCGCGTACAGGAACTACCTAAGTTTTCCTTCTCCACACTTATAAGTTCATACTTATGATGTTCCGAGAATCAGGGCGACGATCATACCGTAGAGACCAAGTACCTAAATAGTGAGATCGAAAAATGTTCGGCCAATATTCAAACACCTCGAAAATCAAGACTCACTTCAGAGAAGATAAGGATGAGAATCATTCCTACGAAGAGACGAGGCTGTTGAGCGGTTCCACGAACTCCAGCGTCTCCAACGATACCGATGGCGTAACCAGCTCCCAGACCGCACAGACCGCATGTGAGTCCAGCCGCCAGATGGGCGAACCCTTTGTTCAGATTATAGCCTTCACTTGCCGACGTCACCTTTCCTTTCAACACCATCGCAACGACAAGACCGTAGATACCAATGATACCAGCCATAATGACGGGAATCACAGACTTCATTATCAACTCTGGTCGCATTACCCCCATCGAGCAAATGCCTACTGCAGATTTGGCAGTGCCATATGCAGCACCCAGAACTGTGAAGATCTGAAAAAAGAAATATCATCAGGTTTGAGCGAAAGAAGCACTTTGAACTCAGAAAGCGCTTTGGATCTATCTAGCCCAAGGATTCTCTAGGACAAAAGTACAGCTAATCAAGCTGAGGCTTACCGCTTCATTCGGAAAGGTGCATTATCCCATCTTAAAAATAACAGTCAGCCCAATCTGGCTAGGGAAAGCGTTATCAAAGTACGGCCATATTGATTCATAAATTTGGTTCGCTGATGAACTGATCAATTGTTTCGAAAATTAATTTCTAGTAATGTTACTACAGAACTGACATCGCCTTGAAGTTACTAGAAATGTCGAAAACTGCTCATAAACCCGTTGAATAACCCGATGCCTACAAATCAATCGCACGACCCGGTCACAGAATCGCGCTCTTTAAGTGTTTGAAATAATGGTCGTTTTTGTGACTGATCATGCACATGCACAAAAATACCCTTGATCACCACGATTCTTCGAAAATTTATCTGAACAAATATTTCATCCCGATTTTTCTAAAAGGATCTACATCTTGATTTCCGTCCAACATACGTACCCCATAAGGTTACCGTCTAATGGGGTGCAATTTGCTGTCCTGGATGAATTTCGAAGATGAAGTGGGAGCAACTACTTACATAAAATTTTGCTCTTCTGAAACTGTTCCACATCAACGGCTATATGTTGGTAATCTCAGAAACGTTATCAATTAACAGCTGTACCTAGGTATTACAAACTCCTGTAACCCTCTGATAAAAAGCTGTAACGAAACTGTGGTAAAGAAACTGTGGATGGCGCCTGATAACTACACGAGGCGAGCATAAGCCCTTTTTGGTTATCCTGAGCGCTGCGCAGGTTTCAATTTTATATACCTGTAACCTTTTAAAAATTTCTTTTAAGATTTCCTTTCAACATCCCCCCCCCCCCCACCCCGAAAATATCGCATGCGTCAAACTAAGCTCTGGAAATTTTTCTTGAATTTTGAACAATTGAGAGAACCATCGAACAAGAACGTCCAAAAACTGTGATGGGGTTCCTGTGATCAAGATTAATTGCTGAAAGGAATGAGATTATAACAACCGTTCGCCCTTTACCACCGCACACACCGGCCGAAGGAGGCACTGAAGTCATCACCAGCACCGATTAACCCTATGAAGGTCTTCTGCTTATGTCTGACGACACCAGAAGTGGAGGATGATTGCCAGTTAAACTATTAATCACGGTTGAAGCAGTGAAAAATGTCAAAAGTTTCTGAAGTAGCCCATCCCTTAAGATATCATGACCATGCCGAAGCAAAACACTATTGAAGCCTTCCAATGGTTACCTACCGCACATTTCCCGAGCGATTTCTATATTATGATTAAATCAGAGGACAGGGGAAATTAGGATAACCAAAAAACGCTGTTTGAACAGCTCTTTCCCAGTACATGAACATGATCATTCAACAGAAAAATTGCGATGATCAAAAGTGAGTAAAAACCATACCTGAGCTGAGGCGGCGCCCATGTAACCGAAGAATGGAGCGTACGCTGGAGACTCGGCGGTGCTTAAATCGTACGACATCCTGAAAACATTTTTAAGGCAACGATAGGTTAGAACGAAATCCTTTAAGCATCATTTGTAAAGAGAATTTCAAAAGTACATCAAGTAGGCGGCGTTTGAAACGCTTAGACAGCTTCACTCAGATGGCAATACAAAGAAATTTATTCATTAATATAATGAGAATCAAGCATCACAATTCGGAGTAAAGAAGTTAATCTACAGACGTAAGTACACACATCGTTAAATGATTATGTTGCACCCAAAATGAGGGCAACAATCATACCGTACAGACCAAGCACTTCAGCGAAAATCAACATCAGAATCATACCGACGAATATTCGCGGCTGTTGTGAGAGGGCTCTCACTCCCGCGTCACCAGCAATTCCAATTGCATAACCAGCTCCCAGACCACATAGACCGCATACCAGGCCGCCGGCAAATTGCGCGAATGCCGTGTTCAGGGTGTATTCGGGACCACCCGGCGCTACCTTACCAGACACGATAACGGCAACGACGAGACCGTAGATAGCCACGATACCAGCCATAACCACGGGAATGATGGCCTTCATGACGAGATCCGGACGAGCGACAGACATCGAAGCGATTCCGGTGCCAGACTTTGCGGTTCCATAGGCTGATCCGGCTGCAGTGAACATCATAGCAGTTGTGACGCCGAGAGTGCCGAAGAACGGCCCGTACATGGCCTGCTCGTTCAGCTTGAGGTTCGGATCGACGTCCGGCATGGCCTGAAAAGCGCAAGAATTTGTAAGAGAACCACGGTGAAAGCCTTGAACGAGCACGGAATATAGGCAGAGCGACCTACAACGATAGCTGGAATTCTTAATCAAATGAGGAAAAACGGACCCCCACCAGTGTTTTGGGTAGAACTGAAGGAGCGGCGAGGTTATAATGAGGCAGACAGCTAAAAGCCCGCCAGCAAGTATTGATGCCCGCAAAATCGATAGAAAACACGTAGCGGAGAATAATGGCTAGGCGCTAGTTAAGGTGCGACATGACAAAAGGAAATGGAAAGAGGGAATGCAATGAAGAGACAGGAAATGCGTTGACAACGACGACATGGCCTCAGCGAAGAGGAATGATCGACTGAACTGTCCTGTACGACTGCGACACCGATCGAAAACCGAAGAGCATTACGGTAGCCGCTGCGCAGCCAACCGACGGCTGCGACGCGCATTGTACGCAAATTGCACGCGACACAAGGAAGATTACGGGTGTTTTAATGCATGTCAAGGCCAAAGCTCGCAATTCGTAGACGTGAATCCGTTTTGAGTATTGTTCAGTCTGTTCGGTCCCTGGAATAGGGTCAGTAGTGCTTGCCTTATCAACGATGTTGGTTCGCGAAGATTTGACTCCTTCAGATCCATTCCTGCAGTCAGTATTTACTCAGTTGCTGGTCGAGATCATTTCAGAATCTCGTCAGTTGTTCTACGAGGGTGTTCTTTTGAGAGGGCATTTCTCTCGGGTCCTCAACGTGCTGATTCGTCCTGTTTTTTGCTGATCGCGTCGCAATCCTACCTAGCGTTGCAACTTTCTTTTTAAATAGAGCACTGAATCGACTTCTATTGGTTTCATAGAAAGACTGAGATGATGATGTGAAGACGAATTGCCATGGTGTTGGACTACTTTTAGTCAAGAATTCTGATGATAGGAATAGATCATGAGATGTGGAGAGCTTTTTATTGCTCGGCCTTTGCGTAGACTCCTACCCGCTTGAGGTCTCGTGGAATGAATCCGTCTGATACGAGTGGTTTTAATGATGAAGCAATTTATTTCTAGGCCTTACCGTTCAATCGGATCTGCATGTGCAGAGGGCGACTCTTGCAGCGACTGTTGATTCCTGTGGTGGTCATCAATGCCTTATCGTTCACATACATTGTTATCACTCTGAGTAATTCGTTAACTGATGGGTAAGTTGATTTGGAGGCTCTGCCTTGCTTCTTTATTTTCCGATTCAAATCAATCAACTCGGCTGTGCATGCATCATGTTCAGATGCATGGCGTACCCTTGTCTCCCTCACTGCTGTAAGATCAAACCAAATAAGCCGTGTCGTGTATTTTAGTGCAACAACGCCAATGTTATAACGTCATCGAATGATTATCCTCTTTTAATCGAGAAAATCTTCCAAAAATGCTGTTTTTAGAGATGAACTGGCTTCTACTGTCACACCTCGGGCTCATAAGCTGTGCGTAATTGGTGGGTTTTTGATTGGTGCAGAATTTTTCTCCATTTCATTCCTACACGGCTTCCGGCTCCTGAAATTGGTAGTTGGATTCCTTTTTGATTAGCGAGTAGATATCTTATTTTCAACAATTTCTGCTTTTCTGCACCGTGTTTTGGCTTTCTAAACGTTCGCCCTCATTTTTCTGGATAATTAATTACTTCTCTGCCCTTGAACGATCCTCCGTACAATCCCGTTGAAAGAATGTAACGATTTTGACCTGAATGGTATAAATTACAAGAAGTTTTCAGTGCCTTACCGAGATCGGGAAGAAGAGCTGTCAGAGTTCGCTCCTCATATGAGCAAATTCCTGCGTGAACAACGAGTGGATCACTATTTGATGGTGATGAATCAGACCGATGAGTTCCGATTCAACAGAGCTTCACTTATCAATGTACGGAATACCTTCGAAGTACTGTTTTTTGTCGTTGTTCTCGAATTTTTGATTGAATTCAGGTTGGTTGGTTCGAATCTGATCGGCTCGGCTGCGATTACATGGTGATGCATGATGTCGATCTGCTACCGCTCAATCCAGAGATCAGCTATCGGTTTCCTGGTGAAGGCGTTGTGAGGCACATTTCTGCACCACAGTATCATCCTAAGTGTGTTTTGTCTTCTTTTTTTTCGAGATAGAGAAGGATATTTTTGTGGGTTTTGTCTAGTTGTTTACTGTTTTATAACATTTATTTATCTTTTTGAAGATACAACTACTCGAAGTTCATTGGCGGCGTTTTGATGCTAACAATGAACGATTACAAGGATTTGAATGGCATGTCGAACAAGTATTGGGGATGGGGACTTGAAGATGACGAGTTCTACCTAAGAATAATGTAAGAGTTTGATTCAAGGGAGGTGTTGGTATTGAACAAGTTTTGATAAAGTTTATGCTTCTGCAAGCTTTTCAATCATATTTGCAAGCATTGTGCGAAACACGGGTGACTTCGATTTCCCATCAAAAGCCTGTTAACACGCAACTTTCTGTGTTCAAGGCCAGTATTCTTTTCAGCCTGGTTAATAGGATCTTGATGGGGAAGTGAAGCCGCCGGCATCTTACTATTGTTTCTTTTGTTTGATTCTGTGTTGAAATTCCTTCAGGGACGCGTCACTGAATTTGACAAGGGTCGCTAATCTCTCTACAAATCGTTCAAATACGTTCCGCCATATTCATGGTGCTGAAAGGAAACGTGACTACGCAGTGGTAACAAAGGAACAAAAGGCAATGAAAAGGAAAAGGGATCATGTAAGTCAACGATTGCTTTATTTCTTTTATATCGGATGATACTATATCTCGTATCTTTATTCAAGCTTCAAATCAGCAAAAAGTATTAAATACCTGGGTTCTTGTTACTAGCCTTCTACCGTGGACAAATTGGCCTCATAAGAAGCAAGTACCGTGCTTAGTTACAATTCCAACTTGCGCTCTTATCTAACTGTATCCATCCTACTTCGAGTTTTTGGCAAAACGAGAAGCAATAGGATAAAAGAACGTTCGATATAAGGAGCAAATTGACTTATTCCATGCTTAACTAATGATATCGAATTCTATGAGAAGATAAGGATCAGACAAATATGCTATTTATAATCCTTATAGATCTCTGGCTTGAATAATGTAAAGTACAATATCACCGCACGTCGAACTCGAACCTATGGTGAAGCTACCGTTAATGTGGTTGACGTGCATATCTACTGTGATATGAAGTGGACGCCATATTGCAAACTCAGGTCTAGACGGTGACATGATGCAGGTAGCGCTTTTCTAATCAATCAATCTTATCAGTATACAAAATTCTCACCTATGGACCTATAGAAAACACTTTAGGTGCTCTTCTGAGCTCTTAATTTTGAAAAGAAGAAGTCAGCATCTCTCCAACTTCTAGCTGTTTTATCACAATCGAATTAGCACTGGTGATAGAGATTTATTCATGACTCAAAAGACTTATGTTCACAGTGATATTGCTTCATTTTTCTCTTTTTCTGTTTTTCTCTTGTTTGCTACTTAATCGTGACCAAAGTTGCACAATTAGTCATCGATTAGAATTAGATATCTTTTTGTTCCAATCTCGTTTTAGTATTTATTCATATACACATTTAGATCGTTTCTAGGTATCAACTAGCACCCCCTCCGTAAAAATGATCCTGGGTAATCGAATTTGACAACATGAAGATGCGAAAACAGATTAGTTCCAATATTTTGCTCAAATTTTCACTTTGCGAAAATAACTTCATCCATCACAATCAGAAGGAAAAGGGATGCGGGAGTGGGAAGCATTGCAGTGGAACTCAGTTGGAAAGAGTGCGAATGACTTGTTTTGGAATTCACAGTGAGGTCGTGCACAAACTGCACAGTAGGGCGAAAAACGACTCCCACTGTAATCGCATTTATTCCTCCTCCCTCTTGTTCCGCAACCACGCCCAATGTAAGCGGGTTTGAAAAAGGCAGCTGTTGCTACGAATGAGGTTCAATTAGGGTCTATTTTGCTTATTGTTGGAACTGCTAAGTCTTGATTTTACTACAAGACTGCGGTTTTTCGATCTCATTATTAAAATTCCAGACTTACAGTTTTCATCAGACTCAGGGATTTTCGGTTTAAGCAATTTCGGAAATGATCAGAATGGGAAGCAACTATAAATAAGTATAAATTTAATATAAATGAAAAACATATAGCTCAAAAACCTGTGCGGGATTCCGCGAGAAAAGGAAAATTGCCTAGTTCAACATGAAACCCGGTACCGTTTACAAAACCGATTTACCATTTGAATTAGCTTAAACATTTACCTAGCTATTGATCGAATTCCTTTTTATACTAGCCTTATAGTGAAGTAACTTGTATGCCTACATATTGTTACTGTGTATTTGCGACCAAGGCATTTTGTTGTTTTTGTTTCCCATGCATTTTACAAGCAGGTTCAAAGCTTTCTCACGTTTTCCTATCGTTTTATGGTCTGAAACTTGCCTTTGTTATAGCCTTGTTTCTTGAATATTTCTATTTGCCCCGTTGGTTGTTTCGGGTAATTGTGAATCGCCGTTTGCTAGCTTTGAAAATGTTCTTTCAAAATTTAAAAGTAGTATTATGACTTTCTGAAGATAAATAATTTATTCAAATGATCTATACATAGCACTCTTTCTTCCGTTCCTCCTTTTTCTCTGATTTTATGCATCCGCATGAACGCAGATGAATATTAGCTCTCACTACAAGCGGTCAGAAGAACATTCCGTGGAGATCAGTAGGACTAGACGACATTAGACCATTAAGGGTGCCCGTAGTAACTTTGGGAAGTATCGCTGAAGTAATCTCACGCTGTTGATGGCTGACCAGACTGAATGAAAGAAATTCGTCTGGCTCTTTTGACATTTGGCTTTTGGATTGTGTATAACAATTAGGAGCTTACCAAAGAACGTCCTAGAGAACCCGTTGATCAAACCGTAAATGGTTGATTCTGCGAGCTGCGGGATCCAATCCGGGTGACACTGGGGACGTTGGGTCAACTGTAGCCGAACGAAAACGGAAGTAGTGATTACCTGCAATGGCTAGGTTTCCCACAGAAGTTTGATTATTTCCAGTGATTTTTAAATAAAGAATCGTGAATAATTGGCATCTCTGCGATTTTTACAAACTACAAGTAAATAGATTGTACATATGGAAGAGCATGACTGAGAACCGCATTTGGAGGTGGTCTAATGCTCAACAAGCGCGCACGATGACCTCGAGGCGCATCGTGACCCACCCCTGTACTAGCATACTCGCTGAATCTGTTTCAGGGTTTTGTAGGTGATATCATGGGAAAAGTGCCCAAACTGATTCGCGAGCCTTTCCTAGCTCCAAATTGGTTCCAAAAGTTGCTTTTTCTATCATGACCAGTACAGAAACCCTAAAGGCTCTACTGGGCCCCACCCCCATATGAAACTAAGCATCAGATACACAACTTACAATTACCTCCGGTGATCACTGATATCGGCATGACATTCATGGCAGTGCATTTTCGAAGAAATTCAATAGCATGCTCGTTTGACCTTAAAATGTTGAATACCGGATATGACAGTAATTCCGAATAGAAAGAAAATTTGGGGTCACGCCGAAATTGTTCACGATTCGTTAAAAGTAATCAAAGAAAAAGAGTCAAAACGAACTGGACTTTAATAGTCGGTTCGTAGGACGAAATAGCTGGGCAACACAATTGTCGTCGAACGAAGACGAATCTGAAATAGCTTTTTTCAAGTAAATTCCAAGCGAGGACGACCAAAAAGACTTCATTACCTATTGTCAAGAAAGATATTGGCCACCGGATCGACAATCATCCGAAGCTGCCAGCCGGTCATCGCTGCTGTCGTCCACTGCGCCATGTGAAATCCGAGTTCGTATGCACCCACAACCGATTCACATGTCGAGTTCTAAACGATTTGATTCTGGAGAGCATTATGTAAAAGGGGTTCTCTCAGAAAAACCACGCGCATTACCTCTGTTTGGGTTATGAGATATGTATATCGCTTAACCACAACCCCCCCCCCCCCACCCCAAACATAAGCTTAAGCCACATCCTGTTAGCCTTTAGGTTAGGATAATGCATGTAAGGATGTAAGGATGTAAGGATGAAGGATGAAGAAGAATCTGCGGTTCTATGGTGAGGATCAGAGGGCAAAATGACGGTTAACACGTTGGCGGCCATGCGTCCTGATGCCTGGACGCACGTTTTTGGCTCCCTGGGGTATTTATATTATTCATCAAGAGTTCCTATAATTTTTTCATGTTTTCATGTCTCAGCTGAGCCAACAGCCTTCTATAGAATCTTGAAGCATTACGGACCAGGAATCATTCATTTCTATCTACAGATATAAGAGAAAATAAAGGTTAATGTAATGACAATATAAAGCGCGGTCGTCAATGGGTTGAACTCAGTCAAATCAAATGTGAGTGTGTTCTGGGTTATGGGTTACATTACGAAGACCTGAAAGAGAGTAAGGTTCCTTACCTCAAGCAGTTCACTATTGAGATCATCAATTTGGGTTTTAAGAACGAGCGGGATGGAAACGAAACCAGCCATGACGACACAGGAGATGGCAAATGCAAACACATTCAATGCCATTCTCACGATGGACATCAGATGCTGATTAACTTCGCCTGAAATTTGTTAAACCCTTGGAAGGCAACGTTCGGAACTAATAAGGACTAACTAGCCGGCTAGCGACGGGCATACTTCACTGAAGAAGCATGGAGCAAGAAACCCCATTCAATCAATAAACATATTCTTCATAGGCAGCTCACCTCTGGATCGTCGTACTCGCCATAGGTAGACGATAATAAATATGTACGATGAAGTACCAATTACCAAAGCTATTAGAACAATAACTAAATTCGAAATGGACAGCGCGAAATCCTCTGTACTGACCGACCACTGTAATTAGTGTTGAGTGAAAATAGCTAAGACGCTGATATAAAGTGTGAATTAGAGGGCTCACCTGAATAAGATCGGTCCCGGAGTTGAAAATGTTGAAGGCATTATTCGATGAAATGCAAACAGCAACGATCGCGTACGCTAACCCAATCAGCCACACAACACATCCAATGATGACTGAAAAAGAAGTCGGTATGGCTGCTTTTATAGTCCGCGATTTGGCCCGCAAGCGAGCGAGCGACGGGGGACTACTCGTCCGGTGGTATCGACCAAGATTCTGTTATAAACGATAGGCAAGCGCAGCCCCGTTGCCCGCTCGATCGATCGCTCGCTCGCTCTCTGGCCAAATCGCGGACTATGAAAGCAGCTTGTGGCATTTCCTCTGGACAGGCAACTGTCACGGAGGGCTCACTCTGCCGCGCGAATGTGCCGCTTATACCGCGTGCGAGAAGTTCGCATTAACGCAGTCATCAGGGTATGGTCCCTTCTGCTGTAGCATAGGTAGGTGGATTTGCACGTAGGAGTAAAGCGGAAACTGACGCGAGAAAATGGGAGTAGCGATTGTGGACAAGAATTTTATGATTGTAGAAATGTTTCTTGATGCCAGAGCACTTATATGCACCTCTTTCTTTTCTTCGGAAGTAGGGCTGTAGTTTTGTGTGATCGATCCGCCGCACGCGGCTGTCGCGGACCATTTGCCTCGTTATAACAGTTCTAGTGTTCTCCACACAGCTCAATCGCTATGCGATTATTACTTACCAGTCGGACCGCCCGGCTAACGCCGGGCTTCCCTCCTTCTTATGGTGTCGCCCGGCTTTGCCGGGCGCCCCTCCTTCGTGTGAGAAATTTGCTATGCGTGAATAACTCTTCGGATTCTCATTTTTCCTTGAAAGCTCCACACCCTCAGTATTAGCTCCGAATTGGGAGCGATTTTTTCTCTCAGCCATCTTCGCTGTGTTCGGCAAGGAAATCGTATAATATCACCAAGGCGAAATTGACAATTTTCGGGGCCAGGCTGACAATTTTCGCGCAATCCCCGCCCCTGTGGACAGAGCCAAGTCCTGCCCTGTGAGTATTCTCATCCTGTTCACATGATACTACCAAATTTGAACGTTCTAGGTCCACGGGGACATTGGTTATGAATTTTTGCTCAAACTCCGCCCATTGTAGGAGGAGTCTGGTCTTGCTACCCACCATTAGTGGTCCCATCTTGCCGCACGTACTCCTACCGAATTTGAACGTTCTAGGTCCACGGGGACACTGGTTGTGAATTTTTGCTCAAACTCCGCCCATTGTGGGCGGAGTCTAGTCCTGCCATCCACCATTAGTGTTCCTGTCCTGCCGCCCGTACTACTACCAAGTTTGAGTGCTCCAGGATCACGGGGACGAGAGTTGTGAATTTTTGTACAAACCCCGCCCATTGTGGGCGGAGTCTGGTTCTATCACCCACCATTAGTGTTTCCATCCTGTCGCACGTACTCCTACCAAGTTTGAGTGCTCTAGAATCACGGGAACATGAGTTCTGAATTTTCGCTCAAACATTTATTTCTTACAAACCCCGCCCCCTTTGGGCAAAATCCGGTTCTACTACCCACTGAAAGTGTTCCCATCCTGCCGCCTGTACTCCTACCAAATTTTAACGCTTTCGGTCCACGGGGACAGGAGTTATGAATTTCCGGTCACACACACACACACACACACACACACACACACACACACACACACACACACACACACACACACACACACACACACACACAACACACACACACACACACACACACACACACACACACACACACACACACACACACACACACACACACACACACACACACACACACACACACACACACACACACACACACACACACACACACACACACACACACACACACACACACACACACACACACACACACACACACACACACACACACACACACCACACACACACACACACACACACACACACACACACACACACACACACACACACACACACACACACACACACACACACACACACACACACACACACACACACACACACACACACACACACACACACACACACACACCACACACACACACACACACACACACACACACACACACACACACACACACACACACACACACACACACACACATACACACATACACACATACACACATACACACACACACACACACATACACACATACACACATACACACATACACACATACACACATACACACATCACCATACACACATACACACATACACACATACACACACACACACATACAACACACACACACCACGCACACACACACCACACCACACACACACACACACCACACACACACACAACACACATACACACATGCACACATACACACATACACACATACACACATACACACATACACACATACACACATACACACGCACGCGCACACATACACACATACACACATACACACATACACACATACACACATACACACATACACACATACACACATACACAACACACATACACACATACACACATACACACATACACACATACACACATACACACATACACACATACACACATACACACATACACAACACACATACACACATACACACATACACACATACACACATACACACATACACACATACACACATACACACATACACACATACACACATACACACATACACACATACACACATACACACATACACACATACACACATACACACATACACACATACACACATACACACATACACACATACACATACACACATACACACATACACACATACACACATACACACATACACACATACACACATACACACATACACACATACACACATACACACATACACACATACACACATACACACATACACACATACACACATACACACATACACACATACACACATACACACATACACACATACACACATACACACATACACACACACATACACACATACACACACACAAACACACACACACACACAAACACACACACACACAACAACAGACACACTTAGTCGATTATATAAGTAGGATGGCATGATTCTACTGTTAGTTATTTTGTTCCTGAATTTATGCGGCGTCTCTCGTCGCGACGCGACAATTTCGTTCCTACTGCACCACACGCCTTTTCTTCGTTTCCTTTTTACTTTGGCTTTAGCTAATAGCATCTATTAGCTGATCCCATTGACGACGAACGTGCTCCATTTCGAATGATAGCAGTGTCTACAAGGTCGCTAAAACACGTCCTTCCTTGGCTGGGCCAAGCGCCGTGCATTTTTGAGAGGTTATTGCACCCTCTACGGCATTTTCCAATCCGACCAAACCCCCAAGGTCTTCTCAGTAGCTGGAAATTTTTCCAAAAAAAGAACACTTGGTGCGTTCCTGGTTACAAATAATGCGTCTAATCCAAAAAGTGACGCTTTTACTGAGATGCTACGATCCGCCAATTTCACAATTCATCAAACGGTAAAGATCATGCATAGTACCAATACTTTGTGGAAATAGGAAGGTTCTAACGAAAAAATGGATCCGGATGCCGAGGAGCGGTTTGCAACGCTCCGCCTCCGAGACAGTTGCCTCATGAACTGATCGTCTAAGTTCACTCTTGCTTCCGAAGCATGGCTTTGCAGCATGTCTACTACGCTCGCTACTTTTGTGCCTCTTTGAATTGATAGCGAGGCAATTCATCATCTCAGTGGTAGGTCGTATTCTTCCCAGTCCTAGTATGAGGCTGGTTCCCCGCTGGGTGGCAGGTGCTCTTGGGCAGACATCAATCAGCGGCTATGCAAGCATGTCAACGTGCCCCAGAATCGGAGTTGAAACAACTCGTTCTCCAAGGATGATTAGGGCAATAGGCACGAAAGCTGGCCATCGGCGCGTTCACCCTTCCAACCTCCCGACCTATAGTAGCCGAATTGGGAACCACGGGTCTTTCGGGTACCAAATCGCAGATCATCATCGTAGCCCGTGCACTTCAACGTCTTCATGCCAAATGACGACATACGCCGATAAAAGTCGTAAAAATGTGCTCGAACGGCGCGAAACTACGCGCTGGTGTTGAACTGTAATAACTTCTTGACGATAAGGGAACATAAAAGTGGATCGATCGGTTCTGCCAGCAAAATTTAGCCATTGATCAGTCATCGGAAAACTATTCAAAGAATTCAGTAAGAGGACTTACTGGTTCGTTTCGATGTAATCTTCACCCTGTAGATGATTGGATGGCGAACAGCGAGGAACATGAATAGGGCCAGTACCGAATAACAGCCAGCTGAAGCCCAAAAGTTCAACGTCAACAACATAGTAAACATGGTCCGTCCGTGAGGTATCAAGTAGTCCAGTTCTTCCAAAGTCATGTTTTGATACTGCTGAAAAAGCTTTTCAATTTAGAACTGAGCACAAAAAATCGAATTTCCCAGAAAAGTTCGAAAGAAGAAGGCCCAAGGGCTGTTTTTTTTTTCCTTTGGCATCTCTCGAGCTGGTTTTTCCTTTTGATGGTCTTTTATTTTTTTTACTCAATTCAGCGTATGAGCCGCATAAAGCAGAAAATAATGTGCTTAAAAAAAGAAATTTTCTATTTAGGGAGCTCCAAATGCTGAGTCAGGTAGGTCTTCAGGTAAACTATGCTCACTTTTCCGATGAGTAAGTATAAAGTGAGTCTCACAAGGTTCGCGAGTATGGGCTCCCGTCCATGACTCGCCAACCTTGGGAGACTTTCGAATTGGTTACTGAGGCGAAATAACAGCAGTTGGCAAAACATGGAACGTTTCGCAAGAATGTTTACTTATTCCAAGGTAAAAGGTAGGTATTGCTTACTTCTGGGTAAAGCCTGGGATCAGGTATTTGATCGAGTCGATGGAGTGAGACGAAGATCAGCGTCAGAACTGAGGTAAGAACATCGGTAAACGACCTATTCAACAATAACGAATATCCCTGTAATGATTTACATCGCATTAAACAAAAATAAGAATAAAAAAATCGTGTAACCTCAAGGAACTCACCTTCAAAGGCAACACTTTGTCCCTTATTCCTTTTATGGTCAAATAAATAAATATCCCGTTAACTATGAGACCAATCAAAGAGAGAACAATTGTAAGCACAGGAATGACAGAATCGACGAGCTGGAAAGTCGGTATTTCATCGAAAAATAAAAAAGTAGCAGAATAGAAGATAGGAAATACTCAAAAAATTACTATTATCTACAATTTTCATATGTGTTGTGTTGTATGTATGTGTTTCATATGTGTGTTTTATTATCGAGAAAAAAAAAGATAAAATGAAGTTTATATTGTGAAGAAGTAATACAGACTCATTCACCCATTATTCAAATTTTTTTATCAACTAAATTAACAGTAGTTTCCAAATAAGGTGGGGGGGGGGGGGCAATTGACAAAATGAAATTTAATCGACTTCGAAAATTGAAAAAAAAAAATTGGAAATGAAGATGAAATTCTGGGGAAATTTGAATCAGTACAATACAATGTAGTAGATTGAGCAAAAAAAATGAAAACCAGCGACAATCAAAAAATTGGAAAATTTGAAAAAAAGTCAAATGTAATTCGAATTGATTAGAGCACAAAATAAGCAACGATAAGTGCTTCCGAATAAATTAATTTTTCCGTAGGATTTGAAAAGACTGTCCCAACCAATTGTTGCCTTTCGCCTCCATGCAATCCAAAAATGCGCAGACAGTTGCAACTGTCGAATTGTTTAATTCGAAATTGGTTTCGTACGCTCCTCCTTTCGATAAGAATCCTACCGATCGTCCCAGAAAACTTTGAAATATTTCGAAGGATTCTTGGCAAGAAGTAATATTTAAATTAGTCAGGATCATCGAACATAGAACAAGTGCCACCTCGCCGCCGTCAAAAATCCCGACTAATCCTCTTATGAAAACCCGAAATAATCCTTTAGTAAGTGGTCTTATCAGTTGATTAATTGATGATAAGGACACCCGGTTAACGGCTTCTGTGCGAGTCGCACACGAAGCCGTCATTCGAACAATTCGAGGTTTTCATGGAGAATATTCGTTTTATTTTGTGCATTCATCTCTTCCGACAGTTCATCCCTTGAGTCAGCGTACGAACAGCAACCTACCTCAAATTTAGCTTTGTCATAGTTGAAAATAGTGATTGAGTCGTCATAGGAGCAGTTCAGGTACTGAGTGATGTTGTCGATGTCGGGGGAGGTGTCGGCATGCGATGAGATCACCATCGTCGTCTCCCCCGCTGTAGGCCCCGTCGGGTCGTCGTGGCAAATACTCCGCTCGCGTTATCGCTAAAAACAATGGCCGTAAGCGTTTCCATAACGGACATTCCTGGTTGCTGATAGAGTCGGTTCGGTTGCCTAACGGCGGAGGAGACGACGGGTGATCATGCCGGGTCATTGTTAGGCCTTCTTACAGGCAATATCATCTTGAAGAAGCATAAACTGGCCATCAGATCGCTCTATTAGGAGAATTAGATCCCACACTCAAAATTTTCTTGCTTTGCCTGACGTTATACATAGGAAAGTTCAGTAGTGCACCAAATTGAGGCAAATTCACCTATGGGGTTATCTCTTGGGCAGTTTCGCAGGGAGCTTCGCCAGCCTCTGGCCCTGTCTTCGAGGCAATCACACGGAATTCGTGAAGAATCGTCCGTTGTCAGACCGGTTCAGTGTTGTTTGCTTGTTTGTTACTGAGCTTTTGGAGAGATGAACCTGTTCCGAAACTTCTGTTACGATCAAAAAGTTTGATTGCGAGGCTCGCTACAGGCATTGGCTTAAATGAGCTTTTTTGGAGTTATACAGCGGTAGAACGCGGGAAGGCGATAGGGCATTAATAGAGTCGTAAATACTTTAGATTCCAGGAGACATCATCCGCCGCGACCACTACGACTGCTCAAGGGTTCTACTGTTCAGGTCTGAGCTCCCTGATATCCATTCCAACAGGGTGAAGCTGCCTTCCCGGAAGCAAATGCACGTGAATTCAAGTGGCATAATGCTTCAAGTTGTTGAGAAATTAATTAACTTTGAAGCCTCTGTCGAAGAAGGAGACAGATGACACTCTAAAGTTGTCATCTTTTGCGGAATAACATTCAGGGGGTGGGGGGGATGGGGGGAAAGAAGATACGAACTCCATTGGGAGGGTTGGCACTTGCTCTCAACTTCATGCTTAACAACACTAGGATGTGGTTCGGATAAGTTGGTAACTTGTGTTCAGGGATTTGTTGCACAAGTGGATGCAACGGTATGGCTGCCAAAAAGGATGCTTTCTTGAGCTGAAAAGACAGTTTAACAGGCTACCTCGATTCCGATGGATAGAAAGATTCAGAACGCTTCGGAAGTCCCTCTAGGGATTGAATAGTAGCTCCAGAAGTACGAGGTAGACATCACGAGGGCAACGAAGCAGTTCTAGAGACTCTCACTTTTCCTGAAAACGTAAGCCGAATCTGAAAGTTGTCAGCGACAGCGCGTCAGTCTGGATTGAACTCTTTGTGGAGCCCAGTAGAGGCAAGAAGCCCAGTACCCGCTTGTGTTCTGCTATTGATCCCATTTCTGATAATCGAGATGAACAAATCATCATCGAGGAGTGCGGTAGGCCCCATTTTTAGTTGATTCCACTGGAATGAATGGTTGCGAGGAGAAACCACGTAATCGCACCTTACTCGCTCGGGCTTTACGAATAGGTAAAGATCCTCAGACTCTCGACTCGACTACTGCCAGCACACAATATGTGAGTTCATTTGACCTTACTGAAGTGAATTTGAGCTTCTCACAAGTCAGCCAAAACACTTTGTGCTGAACTTTGGGCTGCTTCAGTCGAACCAGTACGGTTTTCTCGCGGTTCCACTCAAGACCACGAACGAGGTCGACCTGGTGAAACCACTGACGACGTTCTTCAGCACACTATTCAAAGGATCTTCTCCAAATGTTCACGTACTGAAAGAAGCCATTGAGGTAGCTTCCTTGAGTGAACGGCTCCGATTTGTGCGCTCTGGACGTATTTTGTAGTCTTTCAACCGGCTTCGATCGAGAGCATGCTGTCAAACAACCCAGAACAACCAGTCACTGGCGAACTCATTGGCAGAGTGAGTAATCACCCTTTTCTTAACCACCCATATCATTCGTTTGAGGTAGGCCGACTCGGCTGCATTAAAAATGAGTTTCGATACCGTATACGCGAACGAGAGCGGTTGTCGACGACCAATTCTGCGCCCTTAGTAGGTTCACCAAAAATGACCAGTTCGAGGCCATTTTGAAGCCTCAGAATCTCGAAAGCGATTTTCGGCTACAGCTGAAAGATAGCTGTTGATAGACGGCCGACCATATGGTTGTAGAATGTAAAGGATTTTGCCATAGAATCCAGAAAAACCCCTGAGGTGCAACCGATTCCTTCAACAGCATACAAGCTGGACTCACACGATCAATATCTATAGTTATCACGTGAGCCTACATATTTTGACATCTTCGACGTAATCTTTCCGGCAGCCTAGCGTACATAAGCACTGATCAGTCAATACCGCCGATTGATCGAGAAGGTCCTCATGATCTCTGCATGTGCGTAAGTCTATCCCAAATCTAGCAGGCTCACCCGCCATAATATTGGGTGCCGCTATCTACACAGCCATGTGATTATTGATTTTACGCGTCCACGCACACTGTAATGAGCCCAAGCTTATAGTGTTCAAAAGTGATTCGGAATTGTTCCAGGTATTATGATCAATTAACAGTTTTTGAAAGGAAACTCGAACACTCGACAGCTCAACACCTCGAAGGATTCAAATGGAATGACGCTTTCGAAACGGGCAAATCATTTTTTGGCAAGGTAAAAACCGAGAGTTCACCAAGATAAGCCGTACACACGTCTCCCTTCTGAAATGACGAAAGAACCAGAACCTTTATATTTTGTCGCACCTGAACTATTGTCTAGCCCTGGGTGGTCATTTTCATAGAATCATGAGATTTTACGACGTACGTCCACCAATGCCGTGTTTTTCAGACGCAAAACTCCATCGCGGACACCTTTCTCGAGCGAGCTGCAGTACTGTTCAATTACGGTGCCGCTCTTTCTGAAGCTGCTGCATCCCAAACGTTCCTCACCGATGGCGAGACGAAAACGGCCGCCAAACTTTTTCAACAAAGTGCCGGTACGCATAGGCGATTGCCGATTTGACGCGTTTATAGTTGTCGTCGTTTTGGTTGATAGAAAGGGAGTGGCTAACACAGACAGAGAAGCCTCAATGGAAAGACCGCGTTTTAGCGATCGTTCCCTTTTCAATTACATCCAATTAATTCCATCGATTATAGGGGTATTTGCTCATTTGCGAGATTTGATGCAACTGTCAATGCCAAAAGGCTTCACAACTGACCTGGTGCCGAGCACGTTGACGGCGTTGTCAAGTATAATGCTTGCCCAAGCCCAGGAATCCTTCTATAGGAAGGCCTATGCAGGTGGGATAAACTTCTGAGAGTTGCACCTATGAGCACTGGAAAGTTTAACATGACGTACCCACTAAAATTTCTCCTGATGACAGACATTTCTACATGTTTCAGAGAAGATGAATCCATCGGCACTCGTCAAGATCGCTGCGCAGACAGGAGACCTCTACTCAGAAGCTAGCAAATTAATGGATATCTCGAAAGGTTACTGGAAAAAGGTTAGAATTTCATTTTACTGACCTCTTGCCTGGGTTCCGGGTACTTTCACTCTCTGAAGGAGCCTATAGAGAACAATGAAAATTTTGCTCATCACACTGGTCGCCTTTTCCCATGAAGCTCCTATGCCCTAGCCCATTCACTAGAATAAATGCATTTAGATGGATTTTGATTTTGGGAGCGTATAATCGATATCCACTTGCAACGCATGCCCTGCATACATACGTTAGCTGGTGGAAGGGTTCGAATCTTGAATTAGTTGGCATCTTACAATTAGACGAACTTCACACGTTGCTCTTATGTATATTGATTAGTCGCGCAGCCTCCTCCGACTTTCCCATCGTGCACAACTCGCTTGGCATTCAGGACTGGCTAAACGTCGTTTCGGGTAAAGCGTTTGGATTTCAAGCGATAGCCGAACTGCATCAAGCACAGGTAACTCACTAATATTTGAAAATCCCACGGGACCTCGATTCTTCAAGAGTTATCATTGGATTGCTTCAGGTCAACTGGGAACGTCACGAAGTCGGCGAACGTTTGAGTCGACTGAAACACGCCCTTGAGCTCGTAGAAAAGATGAAAAGACGTCTACAACCGACCTGTTTCCGGGAACAAATCTCGGAAATCGAAAATGCCTACAAGTCCTCGACAAGCGATAATCGTCTCATTGTTAGTTGATCGGTTCTCATCACTAACACATGGGTCCATATAGCTTGGAAGTAACGAAAAATCATATGCCCAGCAGCCGTATAATGTTGCTATTTCATTGTATGGCCTGAGCCAAGCCAGTAGGGTACCGATAACCCAAGTTTAGCTTAGTTGCGAAGACCAGTAATTTCGATCCAATTCGATCGGGTGCCCACGATCACTAGCACATCCATTTCCAGTACTTGTTTTACCCTGATCTCATCTATAACCGCCCTCCTAGACACTTAGAAAATCAGAGCTAGGTAATGCTGCGCTACTATCCCCATTACTTGACCCTTGTTGGCAAAACTTCTCGCTGTCCAACATCATAGCTTGATAAACCTTCATTGCAGTACCATGAACAAATTCCCGATTATTTCACTCTTCCTGCACTTCCACGAGCTGTATTGGCGAAGCTGACCCCAGTGGAGAAACCGCTTTGCCCCACTTTCAAAGGTTTGCTTTTCACAAATGAATATTTCCCAGAAGGGCTGTGGCGAGTAACTGGCAGATCGTTTTCACTAACCTCATTCCAGACGTTTTTGCTGCGGTGGTTCCTGAAACAACGATGGCAGCGATGAAGAAGTTCGAGCAGATGAAGGCCGAGCAACTCCAGAAATTGAAAAATCGTCTTTCCGAACAGACGGAGTTGATGGATTGGTGAGTATTCCAGCCCTGAAATTGAATAGACAATCGGGGGAGCTACTCAGTGATTGTCGACTCATTTTGAACTCCAAATAATAAGCCATGGGTCACAGGTTGCATTACTAAAACATGGATTGTCACAACATATAAAGGATAAAGGATAAAGTTTGTGGCGTTAATCAATCCCGTCTGAGGGATGCGCCACCGCACTCGACTTCCATTCAGAATTGTAGTGGCAATAATGAGGGCGTATGTGGCCTATACAATGACTTGCGGTGGCCAGATGATGTACAAGTCAGTGCTTTTATCCTCCCAGACGAGTCTGGTACCAATTCACCGACCCCGGCGGGATGGAAGGCTTGGTTGGCCTAGGCGGACATCGATCCGGGATTCGAACCCCTGACCGTGCGTGTCATATAGTGCGCCACTTGCCACTACACCACATCCGCCCCTGTCACCCCCAACATATAGTAGCAACTAATCGTAGCTCCCCCAATCAACTGTCAAGGAAACCTTTTTCGAGAAAAAAGTAAAAAATTTTCCGAAAAAATATGTGATCGACCTCGAAAATTTCAAATGTTAAGCATTGTGGCATCGTTGAATGCTCCAGATGTGATACCGGAGAAGGTGAAGCGGAGCTCTTCAGAGGTAGTCATGTCGTAAAAGAGCGAAATTGATTGATTTTATTGATCGCACTTTTATTGATCGCACGACTGGACAGGTGAAAGAAACCGGTGGAGCAGCAAATATGCGTAGGAAATTGTACGATTTAACTGTGTCACATAAACGGAACAGCGACATGTTGGCCGAAGTGAGTTGGTGGTTTGTCCTTCATCCCATTTCAGCTACTGAACACCCATGTGGGACGAGCATGTGAAGGAGCTTGTAGGGGTGACATGAAATGACAGAAATACGAAACATAGACAAAGCAATAGCCCCATCTGTTCCCAGGTGCATTCGCCCAATGTAACCTATGATCCAAACAGAATGACACGATCTTTCGGAATCGGAAACTCACCAGGTTTCTTTAAACTCGGCCCTGAGCCTCATCTCTCAAAAGATGACCCAATGGAAGTCCCCAGATGACGTGTTGTTTGAAATAGCATCGCTAAATTGGAACGCGGCTCATTCTCCCGTGTGGGAATAAAAATGGCGGCTCAAACCAACCCAAATCGGTTCAGATCGATCGTGTACTAGTTGAAGAGAATCGCAGTGACATCGATCTTCGTCGACAGCTTCGATCGGATCGAGTAAGAATCACCAGCGAAGAACTCGTAGGGCCATTTGTTCAAGTGAGGGCTCAGCTTCATTTCAAAGCTGGTTAAGCGCTTGGGATCTTCATGCGGTATATTATTCCAGGAAATTTCAAAGCATCTCGGTGATCTGAAAGAAGCCTCTGAAGTCGACAAAGTACTTCAAAATCGATTTGACTCGAATGAAAAAGCTATTGACATGCTTAGTAAAAGCGAGGTAAATATCCGTTTGTTAATTGAGTCTGTTTATGCACTGCAATGGGCAAACAACCTGGCTCTGACCTTTCAAAAGAAGCTCTTTTCAACTTCCATTTATTAATCACGTACCAACCACGTTGTGAATTCTGCTTTCATTTTTGTGTGAGATTCTCCTTACCTGAACTCACAGTTCAAGTAGGCCGTGTTGGATCATTTCCCCTCAGGTACAAATTTGGGCCACACCCACATCACCCTCACCGTGATGTTGCTAGGACATTGAAAATCCTGCACAGCAAAATATGAATTTTGAGTTGCGGTTTGTTGAAACATCGCATCAGCTCACCAGCAACAATTTTGCATGTGGCAAGGGTAGGGAATGAATATTCTGCCACCATAACATCATGAAAACATTTCGGATTCCTTCTAGCAAGAGCAAGAGCCATTTGCTAGTGAACGGACGAACCGATTGAATATGATCTATGACGGGGTTCCTCCCCTTTCCACATTTTCAACCAATCGACTGGACAGCTGCAGCAGGCTCAAGCCCTGGTCCCTCTGAGTATGTGCGAATGGGGAAACTTTTTTGAGAAGTACATTAGGTAAATTATCGACCCAGTTACCTTAAGAACAAAATTAACCATACGAGAGCAATTGCACTTTTCCGGTACACTGGGGAAGCCACATTGGTGCAATGGTTCGTGTAGGCAGGTTAGGGCGATTCCACTTTTGGAATATTCTCCCTAATGCAAAAACGAATTTTTCCCAACTGTGAGAAGCCTCATCACCTCTTTGTCTAAGTTTCAGTTTCGAGCAAACTCTTGTAAAAAACAACCTGGCCCTACTGACACGCCACCTCAGCCCTAACCGTCTTTCCAATGAAATGGTGTGCTTTTTCCTTTCCTCCTTATTGAGAAGCGCATGAGTAAACTCGACTAGAGTATTAGGATTTAATGTAAGCTCTTATCTCCGTAGTTCAACCCAAAACTTGAGGAAGACTCACTCAGTTATCGCAACACAAAGGAAGACAACAAAACAAAAAGAAATTGAACAGGCCACATGTCTGAGAGTCTGGCGATAAATGACCTCCATAAATGGAGGGGATAGAAAAGAGAAATCAAATAATTGACTCACAATCTCATTATGAAGTCAATGAATGGAAGCGGGGAAGAGAAGGCGGGCGGTCGAGAGGTGGTCTTTGTGATGGCCTGGGCAGGTTTGCGAGCTAACCGATCGGTAAGTCGGTGGTACTTCTGGAAATGATCTACACTTGAACGATCGCTAACATTCTTCATTCATTCATGTCATTCACATTTTTTTCATTCCCATCTCCATCATCATTCTGTCCAACATCTCTCATCATTTACCTCCTTATCATCTCCTTCTACATTCTATCATGTTATTACGTTATTGTACTTCTGAAATGTCAGCATCTCCCCAGCATCCTCCTCTTTCGCTTTCAAGCACGAAGTGACAGAAAACAGTGATGATTTAAATTTTTCAACTTTACTTACAAATTTAGAGAGAGCTCCGGTCACTTATACCGGTTCCTCCGTCTCAGCTTTCGAAAAAGGCTTCTGAAACGACCAGCACTCTACTGAAGTTACTTGATAGAGCCAAGATGATCAAACACGAGAGAGAAGATATCGTCAAGGTGAATCTTGCTTGGGAATCTTTACCATAAGGATAACTGGAGTCGAGCAGGGGTTAAAAAGCGCAACACTTTATTCACCGCTATGGAGCCGTATCCCAACCAAACCGGCCACTCTTCCCATACATTTGAGATCTGCTTAATGGTATGGGTAGCGCTTGAATTGTGGACGGTATCAGCTCACATCCGAATAATTTCCAGCTTACGGGCGGAAGTAGAGATATTTGGCGCATCCCAAAAGAAGCTAGGTCATCCAGAATGAGCCACAAAGACCTTTTCATACATCACTACGGAAAAAGATTTTTGTATTCGTGAGCGTTCTCCCGGGACTCGTACAGTTGACTCACATGAAACAATTCAGGAAATCCTTTCCAAACTGGCATCTCCCATTGAAGCTGCCGAGAAGGCGGAAATGAATGACATTCTAAACATCAATGACGAGGACTACATAACGAAGCATGTAGGAAAGGTATTTAGTGTTGCCATTTGGGTAAATAGCACGTCCCAGGCTCCGTTATACTCTGCGGCAGGAAGCAAACAATTCGACCGGTTTAAAAAACAAATCAAAAAGCGAAACGATTATTAACTCCCGTGCGCAGTGCCTGTTGTAGGTGGTCCACAACTGCATCAACAACAAAAATCAAATTCTCGGGTATCTCAGGCAAGGATGATGCATAGTGACAGGCCTATGTTAATTACGGGTACCGAATGATAATAATGATTGACCACTTCATATAAGCAGTGATAATTGTGATTATGGATCACCCGAGTGCGGAGCGATAATTTTTGGTATTGATTCGGGGGTTCAGACAGGAGCCTCGAACTTGACCAAAGTACGCAACGAATCAATAACGTCGGAGATTTAGAATTGGAATCACATGACTCATCAATGTTTATTGTAAACATTATTATCATATCACATAAACTTTCCCTTAAAATCCCATCCTGATTGACAATACTACGGTACCTGCCTGAAACAATCAAGAACACTTAATGACATACTGATTACATACATAAATGAAATCATACACTTAATACACAATGTAGATAAATATACCAGTCACAAATATGCTATATTACATGTAGTAACAGCATCCAGGATGGATTCATTCCTATAGAGATCATCTAGCTATGTACTTCTACAAATTGACGCCGGAAGATGCGTTTATACTTGGCGACTTTGCGTCGACTGCAATCATCTACGGTGCCGAAACAGTATGGAATGACTAAAGATGACAAAAAGGCACAACAGCTCAATCACAATGTGACAATCTGAATTCAAAAGGGAGATGAAGCGATTTCGATGAGAATTTCCTCGACAGCGCTGATGGTTTGGACCTGAAAATCGAAGACAATCAAAATCTTTCCGTAGTACCCAGTAGATTAGGTGGGGACTAAAATACAATTAGTCTTACTCGAGAATAATGAAGAATCTCAAAAACTGATAAAGGCAGTATTTTGTGAGTGAAACAGTGAAACGAAGCATTTCTCCTCGACGATTAATAAATTCGCATGAAGCCAATTAAGTTTTTGCTTTTTACTGGTATTTGGACATCTTTCTACAACGTCCTATTTGTCAGCAGTTTCCTTTTATTCAGAGTTGCCAACCTTTGGAGGAGCTAGTCAATTCGAGTCTTGAAAAGCAAGAGTGTTTGTTACGAGATATCGAAGTGAGTTCTTTTCTGGCAATCATCGTCAGAAAAACGAAATGAATCGGATTCTTACCGTAATCAAATTATTTTTTCATAGCGCTACTACCGTTTAGTATTACTTGTTACCTATGTCATTCACGACTACAGTCCCTGAGGCGTTCCAACTATCCAACATGAAAAATTCGAGTACTCGCAAATCTATAGTATTCATTATGTAACTAAGATTCCGTTCAGCTGAGATCCCCAACGAGAATCCCTGGCGTGATGCCTTCAGCTATCAAAATTTTGAAGGAGTTTTGCACTGTCCATCAGACACCAAGTGTAGTTCGGTTGATTGGAAGGGTGTTCTCTCTGTCAAAACTCAAACACAACTGGTTGGATGATGATACTTCCATTTTTGGGCTATTGTGAAGAACTCGTAGTGGCTATTCTATAAAAGGCACACGTTGACGCCCTTTTTCTCCCTGTTCATCTCGAAATTCTGTTTCGACAGCTCTGAACTTTTCATGGAAGTGAAACCTGCAGCCAAGCAAGAATTGCTCGCCATTCGGCAATATAGAAGCTGTCTTCGTCTTTTTAGAGGTCTAATGGTAATGATGGGTCCAATGAGCAGAGCATTCCTCTACATGTCTTAGACTACTTCACATAAAAACTGAGTTTCATGTGGGTTGAGTGCTCCGGCCGATACCACTACGAGACTTTGAAAAAGACACAGTAGGCGCTCAGCATGATCCCCAGTAGTATAGGAGACCCATCGCATCGGTCGCTCTGCGCCGATCCTTAGCGGCACATCGAACTCCTCGATGCTGGCAGCATAAATATGAGCTCATTTCATTACAGAAATGGAGTGCTCGGTTCTCATTTGGAAATGACTCGGAAACCTCGTCTCAACGAAGAAAAATGCTGCGATCACTGCAACTCGGTTATGAAGCGTTCAAAGAGATCCAACAAAAGCTAGATGATAAAATCAAGGTCTGGAGAAATTTTCGAGTATCTATAAGCATTTCTGTCCGGGTATCAATCGAAAAGGAATCAGAAATACTTTTTGAAGTTTATTTTCCGTCCAAAGTGTTCCTGCATAGGAAAAAGTGCTCGGAAAATTCCCTGACCTATGTAGGCCGCTTCTATGAAGAGATAGGAGGAGGGACTACTAAATCTAAACGGACCTATCTCATCACCGATCCACCATTCCCATGTTCGAGGCCTCGTGCAATGAAAGCGTCAGGCTTTGAAGAAAGCATTTAACCTCCCGCACCTTTCAGTTTTACAACACTCAAGCAGCAGCACTTCGACGCCTCCAAGTGAAAGTAAACGACTTTGCTTTTGCACGCCAGACGGAGAAGGAGGAATTGCTCCGTGGACGTCGGATTTTCGAATCATCCAGAAGAGGTGAGTTGACTTCACTAGAACCGAGTTCAGCACTGGAGGGCAAATCATGTCTATCGGTTTTGGCCGTCTTCGGCTGTGATGAGGTCCGATTCCGTTCAGGTGCTGAACCCTCATTACTCGCATCAGCGCCATCGTTGCAACCTCAACAATTTAACCCTCCACCTTTCTACCCTGCTGCGACATTTGTGCAAGGTTGGTGCATTTCTTCCATCTATTGCTCGCCCAGGGAGTTTTTTTTTTGAGTTCCGTTTGCCCTGGGTGAGTAGCTATGGCTTCATAAGAATCTTTTTAAGGAGCTGCATACACTAACGGCATGGCACCTCCACCTCTACTACCTGCACAACCGCAATATACCTATCCACAGTATCCCTATTACGGTAATTCGTATAGCACATCATCCTCAAGAGCAAATGAGATCCTTCATTTAAGGAACGCCTAAATTTCAGGAGTAACCCAACCGACCGTACAACCTGCTTACGACTACAGTATACAGTCAGCAACGACAACAACAACATCATCTGGTCCTAACCCTCAAAACTATCCCACATACCCCGCTGAACCTTGGAATCCCAACTAGACCTAACTCGATGAAAAAATCAAGAGAAAAAAGTTTTTTGCTTACTCGATTATCCTATCATGATCTGGTAGCAAGGAAAGCCAGAAATTCATTACTAGAACTGTCTTCAATTCAAATGGCCCTTCAATGTTCACAATTACTGCCAAAATTTGTGATAAAACGATCAATTTAAATAAAGGGTCCACCACACACAACACGGATGAGAATCTACAAAATCTTAATGTTTACATTGAAGTAAATTCATTGGCAAAACTACAGCAGCACTTGAAGAGTGTCCTGAAGCCGTGCAGTCTGGAATGGGTCCAAGGGGAGGATATGCACTGAAGTGGGCGATGCTCATGTCGCTATTTGGTCCCAGAATAGTCCAGGAACGGTAAAAAGTGAGCTAACAAGATAGGTGACACATTTCTGCATAGTATGCCCCACCAGGAGTTCTGCCAGACTTTTGCCGTCTCCCTATCCTTTCAAATACTATCGTGACTACAGGAAAAAATGAGTGCACGCCGCACCTTACTGCTCATTCTGTTCTAACCAACAGTTTCATTGCTGAACGTATTGCGAGGAGTTTCTGCAATAAATCCTGAGAAGTCTGTTCGAAGACTTTTCGACTTGTTCATGAAAAAAGGTAAAACAAGATAGACCAGCCAAGAGTGCGCCGAGCACTTAATTTATATTCGGAATTTTGATTGGCCTTTGCCGCACATAATGACTATTGGAAATCGCTGTGTTGGAGCTCCGTATCGACCATCGTACTTCAGTCGAGAAGGACCCAGCTTCAAGGAAAGGATTAGACAGTTCAAACTGACCATTACACATCCCACCTCTGCTTCCTTCCCCTCGCTTCCTTTTATTCTTAGTACAGTAGTCAACTGACTTTTATTTACGGTTTGGCATTTATTGACGACAATCATATTGAAGTGGGCACCGCAATTAAGTTAATCCTAGGGAAGATCTGCTATAGGCTTGGAAAACACAGCCATTTTGAGATATTAGGTGTTAAATTGGAGAAGCGGAAAACAGGGGTCCTCAAACAACAAAACATGTCATAGAACGGAAAGAAAAGAAAAAACGGAGGTGATGCTATAGATCTAATTGAAAAACAAGAGCAGGTGAGTTGAAAAACAGTTGACAACCGTTTAACAATCACACAGAGTCCCTAAACAAAAAACATCTGGTGACCACTATTTGGATTTCTACCCAGAAGTAGGTAGGTATCGGTTTCGTTAAATGGTTACGTTATTCTCCTTAAAATGAGCTACAGTAGCGCTAAAAGTCTCCGGTGAAATGGCTCTTCAGCCGTACTTTTCAGTCGTAACTCCTTTCCTACTGGATCCGATCATGCGAAATTTCTATATTTGGAGTGTGGGTGTAGTATTGTGAATATTTGCCACTGTTAACCTGCAATTTGATCATGTTCCAGATATTCTAAAGAGCATGAACTCAAAATTGACTGAAAATACAGATGATGGTCCTTCTAGAATCTCTTTTCTTTTTGTCATGTCTAAAGTGTACGGGCGGTAATGTCAAATACAATAGATGAGAAAAATGCACACAAGGTGTGAATAAGTGCAGACGTCAACAACTTTACTTTTAGCAAAATCTGCTACCGCAACAAACACCTTGCTCTAAATGTTTGTAGATATTGCAGCTTTGCAGTCAAATAGTGTTGGGTAGGGTGAAATATGCCCTAGTTAAACATATCCAAATTTCGCGCGATTTCACCGAAGACTTCTGAGCGCTACTGTATGTTACATGCTTTCCGTTAACAAAGGCGGAAAACATGGCTTCCAAGAAAACTGAACAATATCAAGATAATCCTTTTTGAAAAGCTGAAAGCTGCATTGCTCAGCTCTGAGGATGGGCTACATACCGTACCCCTCGTGAGAGAGAGAATTGGTTTGCCCAGGGTTCCAACGTGGGAAATAGAATGCCCACGTGAGTGTCCCAGACTACCATGCACTACTCGGGAAATGAATTCGAACAGCTTCCGTCCCTTTCCTTTTTGCCACGAGCACATTTTTCCTATTTATAGAAACTTTGCTTCAAATATTTCCTGTGAAGAGATACCTACACTATTGTCTATAGGACTTTTATTTCGGGTTGTGCTAGAAACACAGAATCATTTGTTTTTTCGATTTTGACTTGAACAAATGTTTTTAAAGCAAAGCAAACAGATAAATATCTATAAGGTTCTGCTTCAAGTTTCAGATCATCTACGTTCGATGTGAGGTTGTTCCCGTACGGTAGGCCATATTAAGACTTTAAACTTTTAATCTTGTCCGTATGATTCGAAAGGTTGACCCCTGAGTCACGTTTTGCTCCAAGATTTTTTCAGAAACTAGTGATACCGTATCTACCTACCGTGCCTCCCAACATTGAAGAATTTATTTGGCCAACGTTTCGGCTGCTTCGCCTTCGTCAGGGTCTTGAAATCCGCCGCTAAGAGAGGAGGACAAGACGACCATCCTCGTGATGACTGTAGGTAGATACGGTATCACATTACTACGAGGGTGGCCGTTCTCCTATCTTAGCGGCGGACTTCAAGGCCCTAACGAAGGCGAAGTAGGCGAAACGTTGGCCAAATAAATTGTTCAATCTTGGAAGGCTTAAAGAGGATTCATCTTTGCTATATATCATGCCAAGATTGGAAGAAGGTCGATCATGGACTACCTACACTGCATGGACAGAAACTGAAAGACAAAAGTAACTTTAGCCTTCAAATCTGCAACCAGTCGTTGGGATGAGCTCGCTGAACTTTTGCCAAACTTCGCGAACTCTAGCAACCAACATACCACTGAACAGGGTCCGATTCTTTTCCCTGTACCGTTACTTCCTCACAGAATACTATTAAAGGCACTGTTCACAAAAAAATGGTTTCGGAGATTTGCACATGGTTCGAATTCGACGCCCCCTCTGATACCATTTGTGCAGGAATGAGGTCGGAAAACGGTCTGCACAGAGCACAATAAGGGGCTCACCACTTTCGCATTGGAGCGAAGTTGGTGAAAAATCGATAAACTGGTTGGCAAATTGCCAGAGTCTGCCAGTCAGATTTTCAGGCAAATTGGTTGTGTTGGCCGCTATTGCATACATTGCGTCGCCTTCGTGCACTCGCCCGAACACTCCCTTAACCGCCGTTCTTCCAATGTGAAACTCGTCCAACCCCCCTTCCCAGCTCTTTTTTGACCCTTTCTATTTCTTTCTATTCATCGTTTTTTGCGCTTTTTTCGTTGTTATCGCTTTATTCCAGAGTAGTTCTATCAATTCCCGTCAAAAAAGGTACCCTAAATTTATCGTAAGCAACTGTGGTCGAAACTTCTGTTCCGTCCGAAAAATCAATTCTCGACATATTTCGATGGCTTTTAGTCAGGAACATCCAAGAAGGAAAAGAACAGTTACTAACGGTCAGCCCTTTAGGGTGGATACAGTAGGGTCCGATAAGATTTGTTCCTCCCACATTCCTTTCCATTCGCGATACCCACATGGTAACCCAATGCCAATTCCACCAGGAACCATTGCCCACTATTGTTTCCACCGGCGCTGGACGAGTGGCAAAGTTTGTTACATCCAGTTGATAACGACGCTCTTCAGAGTCGACAGTGTTTGTTTCAGGGTGTTCCCGGGACATCACACGTGATTGCTGGCGCTCGCGCCCATCTGCCCTTTGTCTTGGGTGGTTTCTTTCTTCATTACAGATGGCAGTCAGCTGGCAGTAATGCGTTCCCAAACGTTTTCTTTTCATTTGTTATTGATCATCAGCATTGTGATCAGTACTGATTAATTGGGTATTTGTCTGTCGTTCGAAGGCTGAATGTTTTTCTTTCGTGATTGCCTGATTCCCTCGCATTCTCTGAAAGATCGTTCCATTCTTGCATCTATTATCCTTCTGTGAGGAAAGGAAATTCTGTGAAGATTCCCAGCGGTGTAAACGTGCGCGTGTTCTAAACGCGAGCTCATGGATTATTGCTGTCGTTGAAATAAGATCTTCATTGAAATGATACCAGCTGTAAGGGTTTTTGACCGTCCCGATAGTGAAAATAACATTTTCTTTCGGTTTCAGTTTCATCACCCGATGAACTCAAAGTGCTATGTATCTAGCGTAAACATCTTCAGCATAGTGCGTGCCCTGATGTATGTGTCATGACGTCAGGGTGCGTTCCCAAGGAAATAAACCTTCAGCGGACCTACCAGGAAAGCCTGATGCTCCCCACACGCGGTTAACCCGTCCCTCACGCTGATGGTCCAAATGTGCTTGCTTTCTGCTCCTCCTTGACGTACTGCGTACCCTACTCAATGACTTCTACATATGAGGACGGCCCTGCTGGTTAAATACGACGATCTGTCGACTGTGGTTACATTTTCTGCGCAGTTTTATGCGTCCTATGCGTCTGATGTGCGTTTAGACTTTGCGCTTCACCTTATCAGTCGTAATCACGCAGCCGCAATTCACAGGATTATTGATTTGCCACAAAGCCCTAGATATTGAGTGATCTATTGGTTAAGTGCATTATCGATTGGTCATGATCTCGAATAGCGAATTTTGAGCAAGGTCGAAAACTCCTTCCAATCACATTCCGTTTAGACGATCAAGAGAAACGTGGCCGGGTCAATAAGCATACGATGTTCTTTACTCTCATGCTCTACCCTTTTTACTCTTTTTATCCTATTTGCATTCTCTTATTAAGCTTGAATTTGGAAATTTGCTAAAAACTGAGTATTGAAAGTAATTGGTGTGGAACAAGTAGGTGCGCAAAATTAAACAAATGAGCGCTCGTTCGCAACGCGTGCCCATTGGATATGATGTATTCTCTCTTTTCATCTGAAGTTCACCGAGTATTTGTATTTTTGAGTCGTCCAGAATTATTGAAAACTAAATTTTCCATTCGATAAGGCTGGAAAGCTCACCAAGGAAAACTCGTCTCCACGGTGAGCGTGTAAAAAAAACCGAAAAACCGGAAGTCCAAAGCAAAAGAAAAAGTGGGCGAACGTTAATGAAATCACACAAATTGACATCTCCTCGACTGATCTAACAAATAGCGATAGGGAGGGTGTCGGGTTTTTCGTCTTTTTCTTTTCATTTTTTTCCTGAGTGTCGCATTTAATTCGATCCATTTAAGAATCGAATTGGATCAAAATGGAATTTTCATCTCGCGACTTTTTATGTTGATCTACAATGAACCTTTACCTTTCCCCCATTCTGACTTTTTTTTTTTGAAAATATCCCTGTTATGTAATAAGGAATGAAACTAAGATTGCCCTTTTCCTCTCAAAAAGCGTGGGTAAAGTGTTCATTAGCGTCTAGGGGTAAGTACACAGATATCCAGTTCGGCTGTTTACGAGGAAATTCTCAGAACCGTTGGCACGAATGCTAGTTATTAGATACGCCTAAAATCATGTATGAGTGAAATGTGTGCAAAGCGAAACAGAGGATAAGCCATGCGTTTGCTTCTTACTTGGAGCCTGAAAGGAAGTTGCCAGCGTTCAGATTTGAAAAGCTGACGTAAGACAAACTCTTCAGATACTTTCAGACAAAAGCGATGGATGAATAACATCGCAAAACGTTTAGCAGGCTGCCAGGAAGTTCTGGGTGGCCATATTTCGCGCAAGTTCACTTGTTTATAATTTTAATACACTTTTATTTGATCAGCCACTTGTTGGTGATTACGGTAAGGACTGAACCAGGAGTGTCAGAATTTTGATGGTGCTTCCTAACAATGCATCTAAATCAATAAATAAAAAAACCTAAATGGCTTTTTTATTCAAAATTTATCGAGTTGACTGCAACTTTTAGTTTTCTAATAATGCGCTACTCTCCTCGTTAAGTAGAAGAGAGGAAAAAATTTTATGGACCTCTGATAAGACAAAAAGGAAATCAATTACTGATTTTTTGGTTTCTCCTGTTCCGCTGACATGGCGTAGGAGGCGTTTTCACAATTCAAGCGTGCGTAGACGAAATACGATACAATCAGGAAGTGTGTCCTCACCGTTTGTTTGCCACTTCAGTCTTCTTTCCCTCTCTTTCGTCACAAATTACACTGGCAAATAGCCAGGGCTTTCTGATTCACGTTTCACTCCACTTTCAAAAACTTTCAAACTTCACTCGGCCCTTTCAAGAACTACTCCATTCCAATCGCTGTAGCATATTTTTCTAATCTGTTGTTGTGATGTGAATAGTACCTCCAAAATTTTTCATTTTTGCTCTTATAAAAATTGCATGGACATGAAACCATTTTCGAAACTTTCTCTACATATAGTTGGACAGTCGGAATGAGGTCTACTATTCGGGCAAAGCTACCACTCGCGTGCTTTCAAATTTTTTCCCTCGAGGGTTCGCGACGAAGGCTTTGAGGCAAAGACAGCGCTCTTCGTCCATCTATAATAATATCGTGGGTTTTCTCTGCAGAAGTATGTTACTCCCCATCATTATGTCAAATCGACTTTCGCTGAATACATTTTATAGATAGCGCGGGTTAACTATGTGTGAAGTATTTTACCTCTGAAGGATTCTAGAGAATACATATTCGTCCAGAGATTCTTACAATGTTGCCGCTTTGAGGGCAAAATTTGGCCTTGAACGGGACTCGAATCTGTACTTGTGCTTTCCGAGCACCATGCTCTTCATCTTTAACATTACCCTTCTCCAGAGATTGTATGTATTGTGATGATCTCAAAGCAGTTCGTGTTTTTAAAAATTCCCAAAATTCTTTACAGGGTTTTTGAAAAAAATCCTCAGGGATTTTTTTCGATTCCCAATTAAGTCCGATAATCTGCACTTAAATAGTCCTCGTAACAAAACTTGGTCCTAATTCTCTAATTTACTCTTCCGAACCGTTCACTGAGGCATCACTAATTAGATTTGATGCGAAGAAGTTGACAAATACAGTTTTTACACTGCATGCTAAACAGCAATGCCAATAGTTTCTCATGGAAATCAGCAATTAGGACGTTTATGAATTCCCTTCCTATGAGATTCCATCCACCTACTTGAAGACTCCCTTTCGATCTAACGAGAATCCGAATCTCTTTCTAAGTTCAGTCCAACGATGAAATAATTAAGTAGCCTCCTGGGAGCTTGCGGGTGATGGCCACTGCGAGTATGAGCGCAAAAGACATGGTTTCCATCTTATTGCTTGCACTCCACCTTCTAAGACTAACTAATGTTTCCCAAAGGGTGAGAAATCGGAAAGAAAAACCAGAACTAGGAAAAACCGTCCGAATCGGAAATCGGAACAATTTCCCCACTTTTTTCCACAGCTCCGGGCTTGAAGTTCTTAAACTTCTCTAGAACTATGAATGGGCTGATTTAAGTGGACGCCCGTGATTCACATTCAAGGCCCTTCGATGATGTCCTACGAGTCCTTTGAAGTTCACTTCCGGGATGCTCCTTCTCGCATTCAAAAAGCCTATTGTCGCAGTTTTTAAGAGCAGTCAACGGCTGTCGGGGGAAGCCGGCTGGCCATCGATTCTCATTAACGAGCCGAAGGGAAGGAAACGGGGAAGGAGGCGGGCACGGGATGGGGATGGAGGATTTTTACAGCAACCCATGAAGATATGCGATTTCTGCTATGCCAATAGAATATACTTCATTATTGTTCAATATCTCTCAGAACCTTTATCCATCTTCGATTTTGAAGGGACTTTTCAGGACAATTTTTGAATGATTTCTTTTCATTATGAGAAGACTTTTTCCAAAAGAGTTTGTCAACAAATCCTTAAGTTGTCCGCATCGATTATTGATGTCGGAAGGGTTGGAGGTCGACTTTTGTTAGCACAGCTCAGCTCTGAAACACCCCCACCTAGCCGTCAACCAGGAATTTAGCAGGTACTCGAGCCTTAAATCCAGTTAAAATGGCATCGGTACCTCTCAGAGCCAGGCGGTTATAAGTCAATTACAGCTGCATTCCATCCGCCTGCAATCAATAGGGCGGACCGGGCCGACGCTCCCACTATCATGTCCTACGCCAGGACAACCTCTGCGTCTTCTCGGTGATTGTCTTTCACTTTTTTTGGTTTGAGCGGATTTGTGGGGCTCAGCTGATGCCTAAAGTAATTGTACTTAGTACTTGTTTTTCCCACGCTCGTGAGAATTATCCATTCTGCATTGAGCAACAGGAAGTGACCAAGCGCCTTTTATGAGCACCATGATACCTTTTATGGGGCTTTGGTGTTAATGCGGAATTTTTACTAGTTTTTGCCCAATTAGAACCAATACTCAAAAATTAAAGCTTCAGCTACATATTCCGCATTATATGGACTTTGTTGTGTTTTCACCGCTCGTTCAGAGTGCGCCATGCACTTCTTTCAATTTCATATATGCCAAAGCGATTGATAGTGTTCTTTTCAGTGAGAGACTTCATTTGTGGATTTCAGGGAATACACCTTTTTTCACAGGTGCATTACTTTCACACTCTTTGAAGGAGAAAGCTCAGTTCGCATTCGAAATTGAACGACCGGAATCATTCATTGATCTCTCATCTTAGAATAGACTTTTCTTTCAAGTTCGGAAATTTCGCGCTTCTGCAGAACTAGTTCAAGAGTTATCAAACTGGCTAAAAAATTTCCAATCCAATCCCGCTTCGAGATTGACTCAAATTATATCTTGAACAGGTTAGGTATGCTCCTTCATAACCGAGCGATCGTGAATTCGTTCACCCTCTCCACTTCAACATACCCTTCACAAGTATTCACTTCAGCCACTGGGAAACCGTTCCCATATTCCCTCTCCCATATGCCCGTTCCCTTTGGTGGAGCGAGACGTGAGTGATCGTACTTGTGACTGCTGTTTCCACGCTCTTGGTAAGATGAACCTTTCTGAATGAGAAAAATAGAGTAACAAAGGGAATTTCACTGGAGGCGTAAAACCTTCAACAGCATTTCGTTTCACTGCGGAGGTTCTTAATGGCTCTGTTGTTGAGAGATCGTGTAGTCAAAGATTAAAAAATTGGGTTCATCTACAATTTCCCCAATTCATATTTTTGTCTTACGGCAATCATTAGAAGTGAGCCGTACAGGTCGCAGATATGTCGGCATAATCCGCAACGTTCTGATCTAGAAAGGAATTTCATTTGTCCCAAACGATACCTTCTTTTGTACGTTTGTAGGGACAGTTTCTCTTCTTATGGGTTATTACACTTTTACCCACTCAAGATGGGGCGACTCGGCTTGAACTGATAGATGGGATGCATTAATCTTTTGATCCTTGCACCTTGAAAGCTGGCTTTCATTTCCTAATTCAGAGAATCGAAACTTTTTTGTTAAGGCTGGGTTTAAAAGCTATAATGCTGGACGGTAAATCCTTGATTCACCCCATTGGAGATGGCCTCACATTAGAGAGCGTTTTACTTGGGGTAGCATGACGTGATTTGATGTGGGTACTCCCTCAGCAATGGGTTCTGATTCTTGGAATGTTCATTGTAATCACATTTGTCTTACCAACTGTGCAGTTCAAGAGTTCATGGGAAGATGGGGAAAGTAGTTTAATGACTGCAGCTGCCGTCCATTTCTTCATTTTTCATATGATCAAATCCTACCCAAACCAACTTAACCTAACCTCAAATTCAGCCGCTCCTATGGCGCCGTCTGGGTCTTCGCAATTAGAGACCTCCCAGAATTAAGCATGGGAGTTAAGGGCATTGCACGTTGCGAGGGACGTAATCAACACATAGGGCTTTGTCTTTTGTGGGTTAGGAGGGCCCCTTTGGTTCCCGAGAGGAGTACTCACCATACATTTGAAAATCCTATAGTTCAAAAAAGGAAATCACTCGAGTTGACTGGGAACCGGTCGTTTAGAAACTTTACTGTATGGGGAAATGCATAAGAACGACATTCGAGCATTGTTCACCCGATGTCTTCGAGAACATTTCCCATTCAATCGATCCATATATGAACTCAACACGGTCAAACCAATGCACGCCTTCCATACTGCCTTACTGAAAGTTATTCCAAGCTTTCCTACTGGGAAACAGCCACCCTTTCGTCGTAACATTTTCTATTCATTTCGCTTAATGGGAATCGGTAAGAATTTCTAACAGGTTCCATCTCTAAGTAGCAGGCAACTGTGAAGTCTTCTTCTGACTAATGAGAGCGAGGAATTTTATTGTTATGCTTGAATCAGCGTTTACTTGGTGCACTCTTCGAAAATTTCCTTCACTTTGATTCTACCAAGAAGCTTGTACGGGCTTTCAAAGTTATTCTGAGTTGCGTACTCTCTTTACTACCACTTCATAGATCAACTTGATCCCGGGACGAACTGGGAACGAAAAGTGATATAGCCCCAACTGACTCAAAAATCACGACTAAAGTACCCTGTCTATGAACATCGACTTGACATACTTTGCCGATTCCACTTTTGAACATTTTGGTCTGTAACTACAGTATGTATCGCTTTGATACTTCGTAATTTATTTCTTTGCTCTCTCACTTAATCAAATGACCACGTATTTGATCACTTACTTCTAATGAGTTATTTATTTATCACGCATAGGAGGAGCGCCATCGGTAACTGAATTAAACAAATCATCGAAATTCCTGAATCCATACATTTTTCAATGAAGCATTTTATTTTTTATACTTTACCCATAACTCTTTTTCTGAAGTTCATTTTTCACTTATGTTCACTCATGAAAAGCAAATAAATCATAGACCTCTAGATAGAAAAAGAAGAATTTTCAGCAGAAATGTTCTAGATCAACAATTATAATATAGCTATACAAAATAGAATCCTTTCTCCGAAGCTTTGAAGCAGGTAAACAGGGGAGGGAAGGGGATGAACGGGGCAGGATGGGTTTCACGTGTCATGCATGCGAATGAAGTGGGGTTGATTTCTTTGAATGGCCACTCAGTTCGAAATGAACTAGAATCGGAGAATTTTACTGTTAGGAGGCCGTGGCGAAGACTAAATAAGGCACTGCTAAGACAAAAGGGGTCTGGACAGGGCTCAGTAAGAGCTCCAAACCGGTCCCGATACCCATTGTCGCTCAATGTTTCGAAAAAAAGGTATTTCCCGAGTTCTTAGAGACTGATATCGTGCGTAACACTTGGAACAATTTATTGTAAATGCATTCAGCTGGTTTATGCTAATATCTAAAGTATGTGGCTCGGAGCGACTGAAAACTCGTCCAATCACTCCTATCGTCATAATTTCACCCGTCCTCGGAGATAATTATATACTTGAAAATAGCCTTACATTTTGGGAGTTTTGCGCCCCCCCCCCCTTATTCCAATGGAGGTGCATGAAATTGTCGCGATCTCTGCCTCGTTAAGAAGAGAATCCGGTGCTCTCTTTCACGGAACGTCCTCCGAACGTTGTTCTTTTGTTTGTTCGTACGCCAGTGTGGGATTAGTCAGCCTTCTGAATCGCTCTTTATTCGATTACGTTCTTCAATTTCCTGGTTTGATTCGAGCGAAGCTTTGGCTGCTTTTTTCCTCCGTCTCTTCTCCATCCCTACCACTACGAAAAAACACATTCAGAAGAACGTGTAACGATTGTTTTCCATAAGATATGCATAAGAAAAGCATAATGGAACTAATGAATGTCTGACTCGACTTCTTTTTCCCAATTGGAAAACAACCCATGTGACAATCCAAATGAACACCTTGCTTTAATCACCTCCGTGCAGGCAGCAATTCTATAAGGTGCTTGGGGCACTCCTATGGATACGGAACTATTTTGATCAGTTCCGATTTTCCCTTTGAAAGATTAGGTTGTTAAAATTTTTGAATTTTTGAGAAACACATTTTTTCATTGAGGGTGGAGTTCACACATTATAAAGGGAACTCTTATCTAGAGATCATCATTACCTATCCTCACTCTTCTTCATAGTGCGGGCCCATAGCTGCATATATGTGATTGTCTGCAGGAGTTCAGGGTAAAGCCCGACCTTAACCTCTCAAAAATGTTTCTAAGCCATTAGGCTCCACAGCGGGATTCTTAGTGTTGTAACTTATCTGCTCACCAGTCGGGCCGCCCAGCTAACGCCGGGCTTCCCTCCTTCTTGCGGGTTCGCCCGGCTACGCCGGGCGCTCCTCCTTGTGAGAAATGTGCTATGCGTAAATAACACTTCGGATTCTTTTTCCTTGAAAGCTCTACACCCTCATATTAGCTTCGAATTAAGAGTGATTTTTTCTGTAAGCCATCTTCGCTGTGTCCGAATGGAACATCGCATAATATCACAAAGGCGCTTATTCAAAGAAAAAAAGTATTCAGAGGACTTCATCGCGGCTGATTCTACTATGTTAGCTACCATCAATGTTCCCAGCCAACTCCCTGTGCCTCCAAGTTTCAACGGTCTGGGTCCGAACTAACTGTATCCATTCACACCCAGCCCTTTGGGATGGAATTTAGTCTTGCATCCTATCATCAGTGTTCATATCCTGCCTCTTGTATTCCTACCGAGTTTGGTCGCTCTAGGTCCATTTTGACATTTCTCTGCAAGCCTCGCCCGTGGAGGAGTTATGATTTTCCGCTCGAACCCCACCCATTGTGGACGGAGTCCGGTCCTGCCACCCAGCATAAGTGTTCTCATCCCGCCGCCTGTGCTCATGCCAAATTTGAACTTTCTAGGTTCACAGGGACAGGAGTTATGAATTTCTGCCCAAACCTCGCCCCTTGTGGGCGGAGTCCGGTTTTGCTACCCACCATAATTGTTACCATCCTGCCGCCTGTACTCCTACCAAATTTGAACGCTCTAGGTCCACGGGGACTGCAGTTATGATTTTCCGCACAAACTCCGCCCCCTGTAGGTGGAGTCCGGCCTCGCCACCCAATATGAGTGTTCTCATCATGCCGCCTGTTCTCCTACCAAAGTTGAATGCTCTAGGTCCAAGTTTAAGTCTTTCACACAAACTCCGCCCCTTGTGGGCGGAGCTCGATCCTGCTACCCATTATAAGCGTTCCCATCCTATCTTGGGTACTCCTACCAAATTTGGACGCTCTAGAACCACGGGAACTGCAGTTATGATTTTCCGCACAAACCCCGCCCCCTGTGGGTGGAGTCCGGCCCCGCCATCCACCATGAGTGTTCTCATGCTGCAGCCTACACTCCTACCAAATTTGAGCGCTTTAGGTCCACAGGGACAGGAGTCATGAATTTTTGCCCAAACCCCGCCCATTGTGGGCGGAGCGCAATCCTGCCACCCATTATAAGCGTTCCCATCCTATCTTAGGTACTCCTACCGAGTTTGAGCGCTTTAGGTTCTCGGGGACAGAAGTTATGACTTTCCGCTCACACACTTATTTCGCACACACCCCGCCCCCTGTGGGCGGAGTCCGGTCGCGCCACCCACCATTAGTGTTCCTATCCTGCCGCCTGTACTCCTACCAAATTTGAACTCTCTAGGTCAACGGGAACCGGAGTTATGAATTTCCGGTCAAACACACACACACACACGCACAGACAGACAAACCAACAGACACACTTAGCGCGTTATATATAGTAGGATTCTGAGGCTAGGGAAGTGCCAAGAGGCGCACTACTACAATTGTGGTCATGGAATCTAATTCCGAAAGGATAGCCGAACAAGCCAGTCGGGCTTGGTGACATCGACCACTAAAAGCTAACAAACTCTTCTTCGTGTGTAAGAGCACCAGCACTTTTGCTGGCCTGTAAATGTTATGTGGCCCTCATAAACGTTCAAACACCACTTTTATTCTGGAAGAATTGATGGCCGCATCCCAAACACCGGCTCGTGAACATCGAAAACACCCCTCTGATCCCTTACTCGTTATGACCTCGCACTCATCTTGTCGGATTAAATTACTCATGTCTGTTCTCACGTAGGGATGACTCACTGGCACGTAAGGGTGGAACAATTCATCGTGTCTCCCAATGGATAAACCAGCGCATTTCTATCGATCCCCTATTGTGTATTTTTTTTTGTTATCTCAAGCATTCCGCTGTACGTTTTGGAACAGGGGAGAGCTACCCTGGGACCCAGGGCCTCAATCCTTTACGTTTCTAATTTCCGGTTTGCCGTCGATCCCGACTTTTTTTGATAGATTTCAAATTCCGCGAGAGCACACTATGAATAATTTTCGTGCTCAATAGAGACGAAATCTTGCGATTTCCGGATTTCGTTTTCGCTCATCCCAGTTTGTATTGGTCAGATCATATCAAATCATATCATATCAACAAAGTATCACGTAAAAGTAAATCAATGAGTCTATTTGGATGCGACATGAATGCGAGCTCAGCCGGTGGCTCTTCGAGATCCTCTCCAAAAAAACTGGCGGGGTAGTTCCATAAAGGCTTATTACCCCATGTAAAGAAACTTCTAAGTTCAGTTAGTGGTTCGTACTTCTATCTGACAACCTAGTTGACCAGAGAGGCGTAGGGAAACTAACCCCTTAACTGCAACGGATGACAGTGAAAAATAAATGAATCAACCTGCTGAGGGAAGGAGAGAACAACGAGCTCTTTCAGACTCTATCCTATCTGATGTACCGAACAACCCATACCCACTTCACGTCTAAATTACTTTAGCGAGCCTCCAAACCTTTAGCCTTCTGAGCATAGCTGAGAGGCGAGATATGGCCCTACATGGAATCATGGTGTCTACGCTTTCATTGATCATTGTCACTTCCGAAGAAACCCCCTGATACCTTTGAATTGTCCGAAAAGCCAGCCTCCTTTTGCTTTTGGAAGTGAACAACAAGCAATCTTAGTCGGATGCCCAAGTGATCCTTGTTCTACAACAAATTCAGTTATTTTTGCTCGACAGTAAATAATTAGTATGCAACTGACTGGCTTGCCATATTTTCAAATTATAATTTGACGTTGTTTTTTTGTTTGCAATATGGGAGCCACAGAGGCGGAAATTTTAACTGAATCTTCTTACAGCAACATCTAAGCCACATGTGCGGACTCCGCCACTCCTCGCCCCCTCGCCTTCACTTTTCTGCCATTCTTTAGAGTGACCTCTTCCACTTCACAAATATTTATCGTTTTCTGTTTACTATTCAATGACTACTAGGAAGTACCCGATTCTTCCGCCGAACCCATTGGTCACCTTGTAAGAACTCTGTTATTCCTTTTTGCTCCGTTATCTAGTTCCGAAGAAACGCCACCTTTTTTATTTTTCATATCCATCGCTTCTGAGCGCAAAGCACGAGTCAGCTGTATGGCGCAACGTCCTTGTGACATACAGTGCATAATAGATGATAGTTCTTGATTTCATATTAATTGATAGACTTTATTAGATGCATCGGGCTCAAAAACATCGACCAGTAATCATATGTACTCATTCTCTGTGTTGGAACCCTTTCTAGAACTCTGATCTCCCGGTTGGTTGAAGCTGGCTACTGACGGACTCTTGAAATGATTAGTCTCTTGGCACCCATCACGGGAGTTGGCGTGATCTCCATCCGCTAATGGATCCAACTCCTCCCGTCCCCTTCCTGGGGGTCTTCGATTACATTTGCCTCCCTTTGTCGCTCGCTCATCGGATCCTTCCCTCGAGCTCGACGAGAACGCAGACGTTTTCTTTCTGGTGAAAAAGGCCCTGAGTGTTCTACGAGGTTCGTTCTATTTCAGAAATGAAGTTCTGCTTTTGAAAGAGGAGGCAGGGGGGGGGGGGGGGGAGGGGGGTACAAGAACTACCTTGTAGAGGCAAGCAGTTCCAATCATTTATTGAAGTGTGTCATCCATTTTTTTCGTCTGGCTGACACTGAATACCCACCTGAACTCTGCCCCGGTGGGAACGAGAGTTCGCTGGAGTCAGCCGCTTGTCTTTCGGTGGGTGAGTGTGCGTGTGTAGATGAGTGTGTGTCGGTCTGTCCAAGCTTCAAAACATCTCATCCACAGCAGTCAACACGCCGTTGCCCCCGAGCAGCAGACGTTTTTCGTCTCGTTGCTGATGCTTTCGATTGTCCTGAGCCTTTCGTACCCACCTCGTTATGTACTCATAAGCACACAGTTTTCCTAGGGATTAAGGGTAGAAGGTTCCCATTCTCACTTCTATTCCCAAGGGCCGAATTTTGGTTTATCCAGTTGCAATTGTGCGATGTTTACACTGCAAAAAGATCGGGGCGAGAGATTTAGGAGGATTGACAAACGATAACGAGGCAATCTATTGGTCCCCAGGGATTTAAAATGTTTAAGGGATACTTAAGATGGTTTTATTAACTGTCATAACAGCTACAAAACATTGGGCAAAGCTTTTCAGTTCAAAATCGATCAGAAACGATAAATTGCTAAGACTCTCCCTAATAACCATATCTTCCTCTCATTCTCAATTATATCGGCAAATGAAATAACCCTTCCCGAGAGATTACCCACCTTCGAATAACCACCAGAATTTTTTTTCAAATTTCCGATCAAGTTTCGAAGAGATTAGGTCCCAAGAAAGAACTTTTCATCCATCATCATCCCTATACTACAGACTTATTCGCCCATAGTGCCACAAATATAAAGTAGGGAATATATGAGTAAATAAATAAAGAAATTTCCATAGCTTTTACTTTTCATCAACTAATTCCTCTTCGCAATGGATCCATGGAGAAGTTATCTCAGAGGTGGGTAGTGGAGAGGTGCTATCAAGTTAGAAGGTGGATCTCCGGAATAGGCACGTGCGACGGGCGGCACATTTGCTCTGCAGATGTCGTAAATACGAATATAAATTCTCAATGTGTAATTAATGTGTTTGCAGGGCATGAAACTGGCATATTGACGCCATGGCTCGGATTCCCATATCCTTTGGGCTAATCAATCTGTTCCACCTATGGCCGAATATACACGAAATCAGGGAGGAAGGGGAAGGAGAAGGGCTACCTTGGGTATTGGGCTGAAGTAAAATTAATGTCGCTTCGATAAGTTTTGCCAGTAAAGCTCAGTGGAACTCGTCCAACTGTGAGAACTGCTTCAGTGTTGAGTCAACTATTTCCACCTCCAATCCTCTTGTTTTCTCAGTTTCTTCACTTCAGATCGTCCTTTTCGCGTTGACTCGACTCTCCGTTAGGAATTCCCTTACCGTGAATCATCAAAACCTACTTTTGGCTCTAGTCATTGTGAATCATACTGGCCGCTTTCTTACCTCCCTGTAACGTCACATTTAATGAATTTCTTCCATACTCTATGAATCGATCCCAGTATATGTTTACGCTCTTATGCTATGAGTTTTTTTATTTTATTATTTAATGTCAGATTACTGTAATGCTACATAATTACAGAGTGACTGCAGAGTAACTACAAAGAATGTCCGGGGGTTAATCGTTTTTAAAATTTCAAAATAAACACGTTTATCTTCAGGGACTTTACTGTTCCGTACTGTTGTTCGCTAGGCAACAGAAACAGAAGCAACAATGTAATGTTCCATGAATCGATTCTTTAATATGTCTTTATATTTATAAAAATATACTTGTAATATTACTATGTTTTGTCAACTCAATGAAGCTTATTCTTTTAACTTATTTGACGAAACGCTTTCTGCCTAATGATCATACTCTCTCAAAATACACTGGTGTGCAAAACTTAGGGACGAAAGCAACTTTCGATCACTGAACCTCTGCCAGACGACAGAGTTCGATGAACGGTATGATATGGTACGGTATTGCACAGGAAGTAACTGGCAGAAAATCAAAATAGGACTAGCAAATAAGGCATTTTTATCGAAAGGTACCGATTACACATAGTTCCTCACAACTTATCCCAGCACTTCAAAAAAAGCGAGGCGGTTGCGAATGGGGTATGTGATCATCACGGACAGCAGTAAATGCTCTGCAACGCGATCCCATACTTTCCATGAGGTTGGAAATGAGTTATTGTGATAGGGCATCCCATTCCTCTATCAGCGCAATTGGCAATTGATGGATGGTCAGTGGTGCATATGGACGCGCTGTAATGCCTCTACCCAACGCATCCTACACGTGGTTCATGAGATTCAGGTCGAGCTAACGGACAGGTCACTCCATTCACTGGATAACCTTCTGTGTAAAGAGCTCTTCCACCTAAGATGTTCGATGCGGTCGCGCATTGTTATCCATAAAAATGAATTCAGGGCTCACTGCAGTCCTGAAAAGATACACTTTAGGGAGGGGTTCCTTTTCACAGTGACGCCGACTGTTAAGGGAGCCACGCTCAAAAATCTGAAGGTTAGTACGGTTGCGAAGCATGATACCTTCCCATACCATAACACCTCGATCACCAGAACGATCAAGTTCCACAACGTTTATGAGAGAAGTGCGTGTCCCCAGCTCTGGCCATGAGGGTGCGTTCAGAATCACTGCTCAGACTGAATCTGCTCTCATCCGAAAAAGCAAACGGCCTCATTTCTCATCGGCCCGTTAGCTATGCTCCTGGCACCACCCTAAACCGTCTCGCCATTTCGCGAGGGCCAAAGGAATCCTACGTAGTGGTCGTCGGGCGAAGAGACCGCCACCGTGCAGTCGTCGTGCCATTGTAGTGCGTGGGATGGCTTGCTTTGAAATCCTGTTAAATGACATTGCAATCAAAGAAGCTGACTGACGTGGATCTCTTCTTGCCTACTGCACAATGTAGCGGTCTTACCTTAGAGTAGTTGTTCGTGGTCGACCACCTCCTCTCCTTCGTGCAGCAGTATAAGAGGTTCGGAATGCTCCCCGTGCACGTGAAACAACGCTGTGAGCAATATCAGGTTCCTGAGCTGCGCTCGTCATGGTTCGACCTTTTTCGAGTTCCTCGATGATCCTCCCTCGTGCCAGGCCATCCAGACGATGTCTGCGGGACATGATGTATAGAAGGATAACACCACAGTACTTGGTAGCTGCTGGCTGATTGTCAAGAAAATTTTTTTCGTACCTATCAGCTGCCTCGATTTGTGCGGGTAGCCATATTTGTCGCTTTATTTGAACTATTCCTCCATCAAAGGATGTCCGATTTCCTGTGCATAACCATCACAGGTCTAGCAATATAATCCCACACTTTCATTTATTTCCACCCAGTCCTCAATGTTTTATGTTACATTATCCATCTCGTCCCTAAGTTTTGCACACCAGTGTAGTTGCAAACGGGGACAGCTTGTAGTGTATGCCATGTCGATGTCCTTCAATGGAATGCTTGGACTATTTGGGAATGGAAGTGGAGGGGAAACGTACGTGGGAATGCCTAGACTACTTAATTTTCGAACCGGTTGCAGTTAAGCCGTTTTTTTTCTTCTTATTATCTCAGCTAAGGCCATTCCTTCCACTTTCTTACTCACTTTCCTTCTTTTGTTCTTTCTTTCTTTCTTTTCGCTCTCTTTCCTTCTTTCTTTCTTTCTTTCTTTCTTTCCTTCTTTCTTTCTTTCTTTCTTTCTTTCTTTCTTTCTTTCTTTCTTTCTTTCTTTCTTTCTTTCTTTCTTTCTTTTCTTTCTTTCTTTCTTTCTTTCTTTCTTTCTTTCTTTCTTTCTTTCTTTCTTTCTTTCTTTCTTTCTTTCTTTCTTTCTTTCTTTCTTTCTTTTCTTTCTTTCTTTCTTTCTTTCTTTCTTTCTTTCTTTCTTTTCTTTCTTTCTTTCTTTCTTTCTTTCTTTCTTTTCTTTCTTTCTTTCTTTCTTTCTTTCTTTTTCTTTCTTTCTTTCTTTTCTTTCTTCTTTCTTTCTTTCTTTCTTTCTTTCTTCTTTCTTTCCTTTCTTTCTTTCTTTCTTTCTTCTTTCTTTCTTTCTTTCTTCTTCTTCCTTTCTTTCTTTCTTTCTTTCTTTCTTTCTTTCTTTTTCTTTTTTTTATTCCTTTCTTTCTCTCTTCTTTTCTTTTGGCAGAAAAATAAGAGAGAAATAAATAAATTTTTCATCAAATATCAATTTATTCAATCGTTCTTTCCCATCAGTCCTTATCCACCACGTCTAAATCTTCTTTTCTTCATTTCGATACATTTTTGATTGATCCCCTTTTCGAATTAACTTTCTACGTTACCCGTTTCGAAGTGGCTAATGGTCGACCCTCCTTATCGAGGTCTTTTTTTGACGTCTTAATGGCAGACTTATCGCAGTTCATATCAATTATTAACGTTCATTCATCTTTATGCTCGCTTCGTCACAATCTTTGAAAACCACTGGTTTTTTTCTAAATTTTTGTAAAATCCCATCGAATATTGCGAACTTTTGCTTGGGAAAGTTTCCCTGTTAGAATCACCTCGACTGCGAAAAATGCTGTCGAGTAGAAAGGGCCAACTGGACTTTGGAATTATTTTGATTCTATTCGGTTTCGGTCTCCTTTCTTTTTTATTTTCAGTTTGATTTTTTTGAATGTGGGACCTCGCGTAGCCATGTTTTATTCAGCGGGATTGATTTTACGCGCCTCCAATCGATACCATCCTTTAAAGGTGCAATAGTTGAGCGGTTGCAAGCACGGTATTACCCGTTCCAAGGTGTATGGGTTACCCGATTACCAGATTCCTTCGCATCCCTCAAACCGACTCCTAAGCCCCTTTACGTGACACCTTTCCCCACCTTTTCCCGTCGTTCAAGATAAACCGATAATTCCAGATTAGTTTATCAAGCTTTCTATTAATTCTACGCTCCCGAGCCGATTACCCTATTCGCAAGACGCTGCTGCACTTAAAGAAAAGAAAACAAATGTCCAAACAAAGATCTTTGGATATTTTACTTATTATCTCACACTGCATACGAAAGAGGGAAGTATAACATCAAATAAGTGGATAGAAGGGATAGGTGATGGCTCTGGGTCATCCCCTTCCACTCTGGCCTACCAAAGTTAAGGAGCTACCGAAGACGTCGTAGAAGGAGTCAAAGCCACGAATCCTTCAACCACTGAAGAAAGTGTTTTCCGACCAATTTCGGGCTGGAATAAGATAGCAATCACACCGAGAAAGCCATGGGGAAGATCATGCTGCTCGAAGCTGCTCACCAGAGACCTTTGCTATTTTATTTGAGGAGGATGGGCACAAATTCTGAAAAAAGCAACCTAAGTGTTCATATTTTATGATTTTGAATGGTGTGCTATTGCAACCTGTCTATCCATTAATCTTTCAATTCACATTCTACACGAGGGGAGGCAAGAAGTGTCACTAGTTAGTAGTGGGGGAACCAAGTTCCAAATGATGCCCGCATAGACCAACCACGTCTTCCTACCTCGGGCTTCGGTTACGTGATACTCGACTGCTCTGTAGAGAAAAAGGCATCAAAAAATGCATCTCTTGAGCCGAAAACGGCTAAAAAATTGGCCAAAACGCATTTGAACGCCGCCTCAGTTCTGAAAGGATTTCGTATGCAGGAGCCCAATTCGGTAAGATACCCAATGGCACAAAATTTCATCAGTCAACCCTGAACGCCCTGTACTCGTCATGAACTACTCTTCTTGACCACGCTATGGTTCACATCAATTTCGCAGCTCTTGCCGGGATCCCTACTAATTTGTAGGCAAGGATTAAATCGATGCTCGTAGTTCGGCCACCATCAGCTTCTGCACTTTTCAGCACATCCACCCAGGCTTTCACAAGTGCTTTCTAAGGCTTTTACGATCATGCGTAACTAATGCTTCACTCTATGCGTTTTGTGGAAAAGGGCAATGGATTAGATGCCATTCCGCCTCGAAATTCAGATGAATGTCTTGCCGTCCTTTCTTTCCGAACCTCATTTCTCAATTGGTAGGCATTCTATTGTTTCGTGAACAACTTGAATCTCCCACATGTCCTTGCGATGAGCGTCCGGTGCCGTTTCTTAGCTTCATGATCTTCCCTAACAAATTGTATGTTTCAGATGCGGAATCGGCGTGCTGCATGGTTACTAATAGCGTTGGTATCGTTCGAGCTGTTACCGCCGTTGGATGCCAAGCGAGGCGGAATATTGGGCGGCTCCCGATCACGTGGCTCATCCGCCTCCCGAATGGGCGGCGGTGGTCTATTCGGAGGAGGTTCGAAACCAATGCGAACTAGTAGCGGAACGAACGTATATAACAGAAATCTTGGCGGAGGTTAATGATAGTGTAGTGGTGGTTGGTGATAACCGTGATGAGGTGGTGTTAGCTGATAGATAGCTTCAGTTCGTTGTAGATTATAATAGTTAACCATTAGGTCGTTCAGTTAGCTTCTCTAATCTAAATTGCCAAAACGATTTCAGTTCCAATTTTCGTAGGCCCATGAGATTCGGAAAAAGGTCTTTATTCCAGGCAAAAATCCGCAATTTGCATAGTCCCCGGTCCGCTTTTGGATTGGGTATCCAGTTTGCTTGTATAACTAACCCTTTCTGTTTCTGTTACGCATCCATATCCAGAAGGGTCCAGAGTTAGGAGAAAAACTGGCAATTTTACGCTCTCTGGAGAGCTTATTTCCGAATTCCTTTGTGAGAAGCCCATTAAAACTGACTGGGAAGCATTTCAAGCCCTCCACCTATAGGTGGGAGCCGGTTTGGGTAAAAACATACAAACACCTTGAACTAGTCCCTCTGAGAATTAACACCCTCTTACAATTGGGTGAGATTCTCAGTAAGGAAAACCTAACCTTTCTTCTAATACTTGATTTTCGGAAAATAGAAGGTTTCAAATAATATGCTTGGTTTATTGCCTGAAAGAAAAATGACGGTAGCAAGGTTACTGCTGGTTGCCAGCAATTGTTCTAAATTTCCCAAGGGATTCCTAGGATTTCGTATTACCGTAGAAGTTCTGATCGAACTCTTCACCCTCACGGAGTGACACCTTTCGCCTACTCTGAACAGTAGCCAAATATAGCTCCTCAAACGCCCACAAGCTTCTACGGAATTGGTTCAATCCCTTCCCCTAATTGCCATAGCTACGGACATCTCAAAACATACACGAAATGTTCTTTGGACCCTTTTCTTGCTAAGACCCAGAAAATAGCTTACTTTTCCCAGGCTCGCTCCGAGTTCTCTCAGCTCCTGCCTCAATTCGTACTAGTCCCAGTTCAATAGCCCCCATTATCTCGAACTTTGCATGCTTCTATCTTGCCTTAAAAGAGATTACGTTCATATAAATGATCTCCTCAGAGAGCCCAATAAAGCTATTTATTTTTCAGTTCATCAATCCCGAACACATCAAGGCGGCCATGGAGGTGGCTGGGGAACAGGAGGTGGATGGGGTAGTGGAGGACGACAACAGCATGGTAATTAAGACTTTTTGTAATAATTCGACGAATTTCTAATGGGACTGGGGTAGCATTAGGCGAAGGGATGACAGTCTGGTTAGAAAGTCAAAAAAGAATTCTACATCAGAGGAGTTATGGCTAATCAGCTTCTTTTTCAGGAGGAGGATGGGGTGGTGGACGATCAGGCAGCCCTAAGTGAGTTATATTAACAATTCATCTTTGAATAATTATTATGAGCTATGCTTCACAACGAATGTAATCCGAAGCTCATTGGTCCCTGCACCGATTACGTGGCGTATCCCTGAGGGGTGATAAATCCAATCCAGCCCAATTTCTTTTCCTTAAAGTGGTATTGATCTCAACTGCTCTGTACCGTACTACTTTTATATTCAACTATCTATTGTATAGTAATATATTAAGTGAAATACTTGATAATAAAATGATCTTCTAAAATTTGAGGTCATCTGGATTGGGTAAGATCTTCGGCGGCATAGGCGGCAGACGGCACAACTACGGAGGTTCTAGGTCAATTCTGCCGCTATATTCTATATGTCTAATCCCATGTCCACGTTTTCGAATGCCACTAACAGTGTCGAAAGCGCTTAATCAACGCTTTGTAGATTGAATTGTTAGAAAAACGCCCAAGTGATGACTCCAGACTGATATCAGAACATTTGCAGATTCACATCGCATGGAATCGGTTCACGGTCTCGATCGAATACGTTCAAGAATATGATTGTCGGAGCAGCCGCCGGTTATTTGACATACCAAGCTGGCAAAGCTATCATCAGGTCGATGGCTGGCCCAATGATGTAAGTGTTTGCGAAACATTTCTCAGTTGTGGGGAGAACCGCCCATTGCAGGAGGAGCTTACAAGCCTTAATCACCTCTTAAGCTTTTATGCTAATTTCTTTGAGCCATCCATTCCGGTCCTGCGCACGTCGTTTCCATTGTTGGCCGAGCATATTCACCATAGGATCGGCCCATCTCAATTTAGGCCTTCCCGGCGCTCGCTTGTGATCCAGTGGGACCCAATTCGTTAGCCGGAAGGTCCATCGGTTGTCTTTCAATCGTGCCACATGACCGGCCCATTCTCGTTTACGTTTATACATTTCCTGGACAACATCAACAAGGCCACTTCGTCTTCGTAATTCTGTGTTTGTGATATGTTCACGAAGTGACACCTTGCAAATTCTGCGTTCCATAGATCTTTGCATTACAGCAAATTTCTCTTCGTCTGCCTTCGTAGACGACCAGCATTCTGCGCCATACAAAACCGCGGGTATCACAGTCGAGTGGAAAAGAGACGCTTTCAGTTTCATCGGGAGGTCTTCGTCTAGTAGTAGCGTTGAAATTTTGTTGAAGCTAGACCAAGCTGCCTTCCTGCGCCTGCTGTACTCTCCACTGCTGCCTTCTGTGAAACTGAGCTGGTGTCCGAGATACTTAAAGCTTTTTACTTCTTCGATGGTTTCGCCATCTATTTTGACTGTCGCTGTAGGACTGAATTGGTTGTGCATCCACTTCGTTTTGGACAAGTTCATTTCAAGTCCGATTTCACTCGATTTCGTCTGTAGTTGCACAAGTTTCGCCTGGAGCTCTGATGCATCATGTGCAAAAACGACGCAGTCGTCTGCAAAGAGTAGATAGGTTAGGTTTTCTCCGTCGATCTCAATACCTCCGGTCCAGTCAAGATCAGTGAACAGGGCTTCCAAAGTTAATGCAAACAATTTCGGAGAAATCGTGTCGCCTTGTCGAACGCCCTTGCGTATTTTTATTTGTCATGGATCGTTGAAGAGCTTGATTTCGGTAGTACAGCCTTTGTTCAGCTCTTCGAGAAGGTCGACATAGCACGAATTGACACCGTATCTACTCATCGCATTTAGCATCGCGTTTGTTTCGACAGAGTCGAATGCTTTCCTGTAGTCGACAAACGCGATGCATAAGGGAATCCGATACTCTCCACATTTTTCGGTAAGCTGACGTACGACGTGGAGATGGTCAAGTGTGGAGTACCCACTTCGAAATCCCGCTTGCTCTCGGCTCATGGCCATGTCCAGGTCTCCAACTATGCGATTCAGAATTATTCTGGTAAAGGCCTTATAGACTTGGGACAGCAATGTGATGGGTCTGTAGTTGTCCAAACTCTCGGGATCGCCTTTTTTCATTAGCAGTATCGTCCGTGATTTCTTCCATGCCGCCGGAATCCTCTTCTCACGGCAGTATCTGCTGAAGCGCTGGGCCAGCGCTTTAAAGAGAGGCAATCCACCTGCTTTCAGGTGTTCGGGACGTATGTTGTCGCAACCTGGGCTTTTCCCCGCCTTAATCTGTTTTACTGCATGCTCCACTTCTTCCCACATGACATCTGGGATCGGTTCTCCTGCAGTGTTTTGAACGGCTCTTGCGACGACCGCCTTTGAAGAGTACAAGTCGTTAAAAAACTTAGTACATATTTCGTTCATCCGGAGGCGGTTGGTTGTCCTGAGACCTGTATCGTCCTTGAGAGCAGATGGAATGTGGTGCCTAAGGCAAATATCCCTTTCTACGGCTTTCAGACTAACCCTTCTTTCAGCTGCTTCGCGGAGTTTCTTTTGTCTAAAGCCTTCATAGTCGCATTTTATCTTTTTCCTTATCGCTTCGCAGAGTTCCCTGTAATCCGCGGTTTGCACTCGTCCTTCGGCTTTCATGCGCGCTCTCTTCTTCATCATTTGCACCGCTTCTGGAGTTATACGCCGTCGCCTTGCTGGTTCCGTTGCTGTGCTCGATGCCTTTACGGCCTGCATTATTTTCTCCACTAGATCTTCGTAGTCGGCATCGATGCTGTTACCAGACTTCATCTGTAGGTCTGACGACGCAATCATCGTTGCGTACGTGTCGGCATTGAAAGTACGTCGTATGAGTGTTCTTTGCGAATGTAGAACTCGATTTTCTTTTCTGACATCGCAGAGGATCACCGAGCGCAGAAGTCGGTGATCGGAGCCGGTCGCAATCACACTTTCCCCGATAACGGAGACGTCGGCGAACAATCTCGGTGTATCGGTAAGCACATAATCAATCTGTCTTAAAGTTTTCGTGTCCGGGCTCCTCCAAGTCCAAAGACGCTTGGCTTTTTTCTCGAAGAAGGTGTTCATTATCGAGAATTTGTGTTGTTCTGCAAACTCGACTAGACGGTTTCCTCTTTCGTTTCTTACTCCTACGCCGTACCTTCCTAGAAGGTGTTCCGTACCGTCCAATCGGGAGCCGACTACGGCGTTAAAATCGCCTTGAACAATAGTGTACGTCGATTTGACCTTCAAAGCCCTCTCTATTTCCTCGTAGAAACGCTCAAGTTCGTCGTCCTCTGCTGATGCAGTGGGCGCATATACTTGCACGATTTTGAGCGTTCGATCCCCCAGCTTTTGCAACTCGATCTTCAGAACCGCAACTCGTGGGGACTGAATATCGCAAGAAATCACATACGGGGCCATCTTTGCTTTCACGATAAAACCGACTCCACCTGTTCTGGACACATTATCAGCTCCTTCTCCTAGCAGAATTTCTTCACCGCTCGACCACTTCGCTGAGACCGCTCGTGCTCTCCTAGTTTCGCAAACACCGACGATGTCGGCTTTGATCTTCTCTATCTGTTGCAGGTATATGTCTAGGAGAGAGTCCGTCGATAATGTCCTGACGTTGTGGGAAGCGATGTGTATTCTGATGCGTCCGTGGTCCTTATTCCGCCCCTGCCTTACGCCGAGGTGTGGGCTTGTTGTGCAGAGTCGGGGCATCCTCGCACGCCCATCTCGGGTCCAAATCATACCATTTTCAAAGTTTTTGCCGGTTTTCTGTTGCAGCAGTACATTCGGGTTGGCAGCCCTCTTGTCCTATAGCTGCTTTGTTCGCCTTTCCTCAATCCACAACTGAGAGTTGATTACTGTTTGGGTCATAGCAACCGTTTTTAGGTGGAATAACCGTCCGTACTACTGGGGTTCAAACTATTATCGACCACAACGAGGAATGGAGAACATGTGCCGAATGCCGATCGACCCATCTGATCCACAATTCGGAAATATCTATCAACCGGTAAGCCTGCCATGGTGCCCATTTAGGTTTTAACTTCTCATAGAAGAAGTTCTCATCCAATAAGTCATGACTTGTACAAAACTCCACCCCTTTTCAGGACGGTGTAACTCGTCCACGTGAGATTGTGTGGGGATGTGGTTACTACGAGTATTGTTGTGGTTATGAATGCTGTCGTGGCGGTGGAGCGTCGACGATCGGAGGCTATGGTGCTTCTGTGGGGTACGCGTTCGCGATCATCTATATTGCTCGAGCTTATCTCGTCTGATGTGCTGTTGGGCCGTACTGGAGCTCGGCTATTTCTCACCGAGTTTGCTGTGCCTGCTCCGCCCCATACCCTCAACCAAATCTCAAGACGTGTAAATCGGTTTACTCAATACTGATGTAGCCTGATATTTACTTTTTGATCATTTTTGTTGTTTTCTTACAACCAGTATATCTAACATGTTTTCGTTTTTGTTTATTTGCTTTCTTTTCAAACACCTCGAGGTATTATGGTAGATTTGTTCCTGATGCATGTCATTATCTAACCACTGGAGCCAAATTTAACGTTCGGCTCTACCTTGATGTGGTCGTTTTCATTCATCATCCCACATTGTCCCGTCCTGCCGGTGCGTACGTCCAATCGAAAGTCTTTTTGTTGGAATCGCTCAAAATTTACGAAATACCCCGACATCAGCTACTCCGTTGGTCTCCGATGAATAGGTTTTCATCGTGGGTAGAACATTCTTCCCAGGACCATTTAGGGAGAGCATATCTGCCGCAATGCGGTCGAGTTGTCGCTGGAGCACGGTGAAAACGACCACAATCCTCGAGCGCCTTACTTCGAGCCATTTCCTTGTGCTCTATCTTTGCTCAACACTTTCTCATCCATTAATTCAACTGATTATCTATTCCTCAGTTCAGTTTTTCAATTTCAAATCATTCTTATCAGCTTATGTGTGCGGCATGATGTTTAACCCGGTTTTGCCATACTTAAATATGTATAGATATGCATTTATGGTGTTTTGTATTTCAGATATTGAAGATGAAAGATTTCCCGATGTTTCATGACCACTGACTGATCAAATTGTCTAATCTTCATGAAAACATCAATCAATATCCTCTGAATGTACAAAATTAAATAAATCAGCTTCTACTTACTGTGCACTAGAACAGAAAAAAGAAAAGCTCTCAAACACGGCAGATCCCGGTGGGCCTTCACCCATCAGTGGACTTGAAGCTACCAATGGGAATCGTCCGTACCTGCCCACATACCTTCGAGAGCTCGACAATAGGGAAATATTAGGTAGGGAAAAAAGTTTTCGCAGTTTATCTCCCTCGGGATTCTTTCCTAATCTCGTTGAGCAGAGAGGGTCTGGAAGAGTTCTCGTCAGCATTTCGTTTACATGGCCAATTTCCAAATCGTTTTATAGCTTTTTCTAAAAAGGCAGCCTCAAACGATTCTCGTTAGAGCCAGAAAATCAACCAGTGGAGGCCTTTTCGTTTAATTGGGAACTGACATTTTTGAGCGTCTGAAAGGAAACTTCAGAAGCCCTCGCAACTTAAGCATCATCTCAGCGTACATTCCAAGCGGCTTTTGACTACCACTAGCTAGTAGTTTTTCGACGCCGGCAATAAGCGAAATAATGAAGTTGCCGAAAATGTAACTTTTTTTCTGCCGCTGGGATATTCCATTTCAGATGGCCGACTCAGAAGCAAAATTGAGTTGCAAGAAAGAAAACGCCGTTTCATTTCAATAGCCGAGCAAACTCTTCGCAACCAAAAGCAATATAGGGAAAGCCTGAATAAAAAAAGACTGATTGAGAGCATAGTAGTCAGATGATCTTTGCGATATGCCACAAACTCTGTACCCTCCATGAGTTGCAGGGATAACGGGATGCCCACCTACCCTGAGCTAGAGGTAATTTAGTTCTACTTCTGAGTGAGTCCGACACCACTCGAAATCAACGATTACGCAACAGTAGGTGAATTCCGATGAGCTGCACCAGTTGGACGCGTCCCATTCGGCTGCGAAGTTTTTACCAACAGTACAGAGAATGAATTCCCATGAACAGTTGCAAGCCGCGAACGGAACCTCTTTCGTAGGTCTGGGAGTACCATAGGTCTAAAGTCCTTAGAGGCAGGCAATCCAGGAGAAAGGTAGCAGAACGAGAACGTAGACTATTTTTGGGGACCAAAATGAGCCACAGCACGCGACCTCGCCCAACTCCGACAACTTCCATGGCCTACCACATAGAAAGGCCACAACTGCTAAAAACTCGAATTTCGGACGAGTTCCTGCACCAGTTCGCCGCACCCTGGGCGCCAATCATTCACCTACAATTCCTCGACAGCGAATTCAGCAAAGCACCTCATCATGACCGGTTTTCAGTGTTATTTTTCAGTTTGAATCCCTCGGTAAAAATCCTTCTCAAAGGATATCCAATAAATACAAAGACTTCTTGCCTGAGCGTCCGTTCGAGTGAGAGTACCGGTAGTTCAGCCAGATCTGTCCTAGATGGTATCTTTTCTAACTGTTAAGTCCACTCGTCCGAAACGATGGCCATACACATGTGCATCCGATTTGATAAACGTCAGTACTGACTGGATAGTGAATTGGTTACGTGGATCGTCCTGAAAGTACCACTTGTTAGGAGGCCTATCAATCCGTCCGCTACAGTATGCCAGGGCATTATTTACATTGTTTGGACAGCAGCTAATGTATGTCACATTATGAAGACGGCCATCGACCTGAGCTTTCAATAAGATGGTCGAACCATACTCTACCTTAGATTACCGAGCCTGGTAGGCAGCCCAAGTCCTGGGGGGTTATAAGTTTTCTTATGTTACTCTGTTGGAACTTCCGGGAAGTTCTCGTTAGGTGGTTAGGTGGGTGGTAATCTGGGTGTGAACCCCCTCCTGCTTCTGAGTTTTTCGTCACGATTCTCGTCAAAGTGTTGCGTGTCGGGAGTCGATTAGGAAATGTTTTGAAGCGAAGTTGCTCGCCACAGAAAATTCAGTGGATCAGAATTGAATTCTAGAGACGGAACGCAAAATTGAAAACAGTGGCTCCATCCAGAATTCAACGAAAAATCGGACCAGGGAGAGAAAAAGCGAATAACCCACCAGAACAGTGGGGGCAGTCGTCTCCGCCAGTGTGATTGCCCGAGACTTCGAAGAATGCTGAAATATTCGCACTTTGCGATTGAAAACTGGCAGTGAAAGCGATTTCCAATCTCAATTTTTAAAAAAGAGAGTTGAGTCTACTCCTCTACAGCCCACGGACAGATATGGCCTTCAGGTACTCTAAGACCACAGTAGATTCGCATGACTTTACCCGTGACCCACGTTATCGCTTTGATTCGTTTTCATAACTAACTATAAAAAAAAGGAAGCTCCTTACCTCGGCCATATCAGCCACTCGAGATCGTTCACAAATTGAACTGAGGCGATTCTCCAGAAGAGTAAGTAAACCTGAAATCAAGCAATTCTGGTACAGGCTACAGAGAGACAAAGCTGATTTTTAGAATTCAGGTTCATTTTCCGATTCACGGAGCCAATTCTTAGGGACCGGTCACCCTAACCCTAATCCTGTTCTCAAATCATACGAGAACTGAAAGAATCACTGAATATAAGTCTTGCGTCGGGTGTTAGAATTATGCAGGCGCCGCCGAAATCAACCGAGACGAGGTGGTCCTTGCACCTGTCCAACCGATATCGCTGAATGAGTACGAGTACAGTTTAGAAGTAGGGTATGTCCATTCAGTAACCCGTTTTTTCGTAATCTTGGAAATGTGGCCCACAGAAAATTATTGGTGCATGTCCAGGCACAATTAGGCAGCTAATAAGCAGGATACGTGTGGAATTTCCTGCCTCCCATCTCAGGTTTGCCAGAATGAGGTTGCATCTTGTTCAGCGAAGGAGTTGCCAGAATCCAATTTGAACAGAGCAAGTTCGAAAGCCTACATGATCAATATACCAAAGGAGAGGAAGAAACCTTCAATATTCCTAACCTTCAATTGGGTTATTCGAAGTAAGCTCAGTGAAAAGCCAAATCCATTCCGAAGTTTTCTTAGAAAACTTCTTTGCTGTTTCCTTTGTTGTAAAAATATAAACAAATGACCAGTACGTTACTGAGTTTTTCAATATAACTCCCCCGATATAAGGTTTATAGAAGGGAACAAACAGTTTTTGGGCGGACATTTCAGCTCCGATACAGGTCGCTCACCTAATCGAGTTTGCACAAACCATAACAAGGGTCAAAGAATCTCAGAGGTCTTTTGTTCTGCAGATAGGAACCATCAATCAATGAATTTCCCTGGATAAAATTCACTGACTGATAATTCTTCTTTTCAGAGAAATAGCGGCTCTCACATACGTACAGACTGTAGTTCAGTTCACCGTTTAGCAAGTGCTTCACTCACCGATTGTTGCTTTTTCGACACTCTGATACGTAGAACTATTTACAACCTTCATGAGTGGCATTCCAAAAAAGAACAGCGCTGTGATGATCGGATCGAACTGGAATCATTTCCGAGTTTTTGAAGAATGGAAAGAAAATTTCAAAAATTTCTTTTCAAGCTCACCGTCACATTGTTAGGCATGACATCTCCGAGACCAATTGTTGATATTGAAATGAATGAGAAGTAGAACGACAAGAAATAGCTGATGCCCGTGTCTGGGTCGCCAGAAAACTTGTCGTAAAGGAATATCAAAGTGGTCGTGCCCATTAGATAAACTAAAATTGGTAGCATTGAATGGACGCCATTTTATCTTTAATGGGATGATTGGGTCTAAGTAGGCATGATGAGCCCTTTTATCAAACCGAAGTGAAAAAGCAGAAAAATTCAGGGTGAAAGGAAATTATGACTGGACAAAAATAGAAATCAGATTACATACCGAGCATGAAGAGCATACATAGAAGAACTGGCAGCGTGAAGATTTCACCATTCTCAGCATCTTTCTTAGAACGAAATCGCCTAAATTCAGCCATTTCACTAATTCATTAGTGTGGAGGTATGGGCGTGGCTATCTATTCCAAACTCCAGACTGCCCCTCCCACATCTGCGAGATGCGTTTTCTGATGCGGAAGAATACTCACCTCCATCGTATGACGATGTTCGCATAGAAGTTGGTCAGTATGACAAGTGCTGAATTGCCGAGGTGTCGAATGACGACCAAAGTCAGGGGAACGAATAGAAATCCATAGATGATCACGCAAGCTTTTCCCAAACTTGACTCCGGTGCTATCGAACCTAAACGCGGAGGGCCTCATAAGTATGTCGGATAGAAACTGAAAAAAATAGTTCCGAAGAGCTGTTCTCCAAATTGAGCGGCGTCGCCAGAAACCAATCTGCCCAATGATCCTACTGAAAGAAGCCTTGTAAGGGGAATCCTCCCTTCTTGTCAAATTCGGTGGCAAAAGGAATAGATGGGAGAAGAGTTCTGTCAGTTCCCACGAAAATAACATACCGTAACCAGTGGTTGTGTAGACGTTCATGGAAAAAAAGCAGCTGCTGCCAAATGTCCACCGCAGATTGCGCTCCATATCTTCAGCCTTGTAGAACGTGCTACCGTCGTAGGCCGATTCCTGCTTCAGAAGGGTTATGTAGGTGCGCTGAAAGTGGGGTGGAACTGGTAGACTGGGAGGAATTAGACTATCTCATCGGGAAAGAAATGGATAACCAGGTACCTGCAGGTATGCGATCATGGTTTGCTCGTCGACCGTTTTTTCAGGGTCGTTGATCGTCTCAGTCATTTCTTTTGCAATGGATTCAATCGTTTTGTCCAATGCCGCTTTTCGTATCAAAATCGTCTGCAATAGAGCATGGTTAGAAGGCTAATCATGGCAGAATAGTCTGAATGCTTGAAATCGCGTGTACGGTCGCGGCGCGGAACCAAAATCCAGTGGTTTATACTTTGCGAGCATTCTGTGCATAATCGCAACACGAATGCGAGCGGCGGCGAAGCCACACCGTTTTTTTTTTTCACAGAGCCACTGAGGCTTCATTGTTTTTCGCCCATTATGTTGTATTTTTCTCACCTTACTTTCATAATTGGATTCGATCACGTAGAATACGGCTGCACCGAGTAGTGTGTAGGACAGAACGAGCAGTAGCAGACAGATATTCTTGAAACCATATTTCTTGGGGTTCCTCATAGTGGAAACGATTTTTTCACGTAATTCTGAAAAATTCTGAAAACAGGAGATCGAACCTTCGAAGAATTCAATGGTTCATCAAAGAGCGGCAAAGAAATAAACGCAGATGGGCCAGGCGGCAATCATTTGAACACACATCGATAGGCACTGCGCAACATTTGCAAAGATCTATGGTAGTCTGGTTAATAAGGGAGTTGCAGTGAGAAGCAGAGAAGGGGCTATTGTAAAAATTTAGCCTCGCAGTTGCTTCTGGAGCCTATCCCATGCCGAAGGGCAAACTGAAGAACAGTGAGGAAGGACCTAACACCCAACCCTGGATCACTGCCAGGCAAAATCTACCCATAAAATCGAATTTTGAGAGGAATGCTGTATCTCGTGCTATTGAAAGTGCTGCACTTACGATTTAGAATTTGATCGCTGTCGGTCACCTTGGGTTTCTCACTGAACGTTTCATTGTCGGCTTGACGAACTCGATCATGGCCTGAAAATCCATTGAGTAACGATCTCACCAAGGGGCTGTTACCTTTCAGCTGTCATCACATTTGAAGTCATCATATATGTACATAGTATATTCATAAATAAACAAACAAAAACAAATTTTTACTCAAACTGATGTCTTAGCTTACTTTTGAATCTTTCCAATGGGTTATATACAGTACTTGCTTTTTGGGCCGTAGCCTCAGGATTGGTCTCTTCAGGGAGTACTCCGCATGATGGAAAAGTGATGTGTGTTATAACATCGTTACTGCAATTTCTATCATGAGAACAGGCAACATGATCGGTTTGATTTGTATTAGCTACAGAGAGACCTAGAGCCACTGAGGATCAATAGATAAGCCTCGAGAATGAAGAACTGAACAGCTTAAATATCGACGGTCTAGGGCCATCTGTCGTGCCAACACCCGCCCCAAAAACCGAACCTCTAGCCACTGAGAGTTACTAGACAAGCCTTGAAAGCTAAGGATTGAACAGCTTAAAGGCACAGTTCACGATAATTCGCGCGGCGAAAAAGCCAAAGCTTTTCTGCCCCTCAATCGATGTCACGTGGGACGAGTGTCGAGACAGTACAGATTGCAGCTATTCGTTCTAGGACCCACACACAATCAGCTGATCGTCGAGTGATGAGGCAATGTTTTTCTCCAATTCTTTTTTCCTCTGTTGTTCTTTTTGCTGCCGCGATCCCTTTTTTTAATTTCCTACTCCTAGAGGCTGAAAAAGGTGAGCTACTTTTGCTTTTACTAGGGTTTTCTGGTTTACTTACGTCTGTAAGTGAATGAATTTTTGCTTACCGTAGTCTGTTATTCGTACCGAGACCCACATGTACGCAGTGAGACACATTGTATAGCTCGTCCAAACGCCCCAATCTTCTTCATTTTTCTGGTCTCACTCTCGTCCAGTCCTCTTTTTAACGGCTTTTTCGAAGCCTTTTTTCACTTTGAGAACATCGATTTACGTAGTTTCTTCACCTTCATCGCACTATTTTCGATCTTGTCATCCATTTTTCATCGTAATCTGGATAACCCAAAACTATCGTGAACTGTGCCTTTAATATTGTCCACCGTCGCCCTATGGCGCTTAGCGTCGTTCACAGTCGCCCAAAGCTTCTTGCTCGCTTCGGAATGGCCCCAGCTTCAATCCCTATTTTCGCAAGGCACCACATATGTATCAACCTTTATCGCCCGTCATACCTCATTTCCCATGTCACTCGTTACGTCTTACACCAACTTCGAGTCAGTCCTAACCGAAATTGGCTATCGACTTTGTTGATTTTGTTGAAATACCAGACAAAAAGGGATATTATGAGAGCTTTGCCGGTTGCTGAAGACTGAGATAAACAGTTTTCAAAAAAAAAACGTACTTGTTGTGATTAGTGTATGCCAAAGGTAAGATAAATCCTTGTTTTCGTTGTGGTGCGGCAATTTCTGAAAGAAAAAATGGTGCTGTATTTTTCACCTAATTTTAGGAAGGGGGGGGGGGCTCCGGGGTGGGTGAGCCAATTGGACCTCCAACTTTTATCTCATCTCAGCTTTTTACACGAGACAACCATCTCACCCACCCCCGGAGCCCCTCCCCTTATTAAAAAGTAGGTTTTATCGGCTCAGAAGAAGTGTATCCATCATATGCAAGCATATTGAATCTTCTGATTCACGAAACACCTCAGTAAAACCTTACCATTCCTTCCCAGGCTCAGGCCCACTACTAGCTCGCTGGAGAGCGCAGGGTGCCGCGCCGCAGCCGCGCCGCGTGGTCCCCCCAACCCACTTAGCACCGAAAAAATTGCATGGTTCAAAACATAAGAGCACTCCGATCTAAAAAACTGCCTACTCACCATCCTCTTGAACTTTGATGGTTTGAAATCGACCATGTCGGAGAATCCCTTTGGTATTTGCCTGAAACCTTTAAAACCATATTACAAGCACTCTATTCCGGACTGAATGAGACATTCATGGCTGCTAGCAGCTGGCCTGCGGCGCGGTCGAGGTACGTCTACCGCGTTCACGTGCGCACCGCTTGGCAATGGAGCACATTTGCACTCGTGTTGCAAAAAATATCAAACAAACAGTATAGAAAGATAAGCTGTCTAGGAACTCACTAAGGCCTCTGCAGGGGTGTCCGTTTTGGTGTCGTTATCTTCACAATGAGTAGAGGGTTTGTCCATTCACCTGAGGACTTATAAATCTTAGTGATAGCAAGCTGATAACGAAATCAATACAAAAACATGAATAAGACCGAATTGAAGACGCCAGTTCTCTGAACTGACGTCTCGTTGCTGTCGTGGAAAAGAAAATCTTCACAGACAGTGCTCCTTAGAAAGAAGTCTTTATCAGCCAAAGTATGCAATGTTAAAGTGCACTGATCGCCTCATCCATCAACCAATAACTGATAAGCACCTTTAATAATACACAGTGTATTCCAGAACGTACCTAAGGAAGTATGGGTAGCGATCTTGGTTACAAATCCCTGAAAGGTGACGCGTTGGAACCTTCCACTAACACAAATCGCCCCTTTCCCCCTCGCCCTTCCGTTTCGAAGCTTGATAAGCGCAATCCAAAAACGCAAACAAACAAACACCGAACAAACAAAAACAGATCTCACAAGAGACAAGTTCAAAACAAGCGTACAACTTCACACAGTGCTTCTTGTCTTAATAAATGGTCTGAAGTGAGTTCCGATGGGCGACTCAGCGAGTTTCAGCTGACTATAGACCCCGATTCAGTTTAGACTGCAAGACGCGAAAGTTACCTATGAGTCCGTTAATCTGAACTTGGGACTGATCTTCTGCAGGCGGACCAACAGGAGACAGAGACCACTCGATCTCTGTACCGAAATTCGCTCTTTGTTTGTATATAGGCCTAAGGGTGTCCTCAGATCAAACGAACTGTCAGAGATCAACATCAGAATAGAATAGCTTCAGCAAAAACTGTGAAGGGCACACCTATGAAGAGTGATCACTGGAAAAAAATGTGAGATTTCGTACATTTATAGGAAACCTGCTTTCAATGGACCAAATAGACCAAAAATAGCCATTCATGATGATATCATCTGGGCGGGTACAGAGCAAACAGAAAGAGGTCTGTGACGACAAGCGATCGCTCTGAGTTCAATCTGATTGTGAGGACTTTGATCTTGATTTTACGGCTTGGACAGTGGTTGTAGCAATGGACTGAACCAGGGATAAGTACAGCTTTGCCTATTCGAAATTGTAGGACGAAGGCGATTCAGAGGCTGTAGCGGAGGCTTGACAGACAACGAAATTTTTCCAAACCTTAGGGAGGATTCTTATCCCTGTGGTAATTCAAAAGAGGAATTTCAACAGGACCGCTTAACATTTTTGAAGAGCTTTCGTTTCTTGTTTACATCGAAAAAATTTCATCCATCACTCAAATACATAATCGGCTATTCCTACAACAAACAAACACAATGAACACTACAAACAAATAGGATTCGCCGATCGAGCGACATGATGCGGTTGTAGACTATAACGTCCCAAAAGGATCAGAAATAATGCCCTTGACTTTGACTAACCAGAATGTGCCTTCTCATTTGTCTTCAGAACCGTGGTGGCGGCATGAATGCCTACATATGTGGCCTATGCAATGTCTTGCGGTGACCAGCCAATGTACATGTCAGCGCTTTCCTCCTCCCAGACTAGTCTGGTACCAAACCAGGTCAAGTGAATCCGCAGGGTTCTCCACCCAATTTACCACTCATAACAATGTGAATATGGAAGAAATCAATATATTGATAGCGTAATCAGAGGATTAAATAGATTAATGGTACAGCATTCATTATAGAGCATATCCCTTCACAATGCCTATATATTCAGTGGATTATGAAGGTCAAATACACCTATCAATAAACCCTTTGAGAAGCCAGCGAACAGTAATGTTCTAGAAATTTCTGCATTTGATATCGAGTAGTCATCATTAATAGTTGGTCCCTGATAAGCAAATTATCAGCAACGCTGGAGACCTATTTTTCTTTGAAGGCACAGTTCATTTTGAAAACGGTTTGTGGATCCTACCTTTCATGGTCCTGTGGCCCCCAAGGGTATCCCAAGGGATTCTGTGGGGCCGAAAAGCTAAGAAAGAACGTAATAATGGTTCCAGAACCGGCTTAGCCAGCATACGCAGTAAATGATAGTAAATGATAATAAATGACATGAAGTGATATTAAATGATGACAAGTATTAATAAATGATAATAAATTATAATAAAAGATAATAAGAGATGATAAATGATAGCAAGTGATAGTAAATTATAACAAGTGATAATAGTTGGTAACAAATGATAACAAATAGTAACAAGTATTATTTGATCAAAAAGTGACAATAAGTGATAAGAAATGGTATTAAATGATTACAGTCGTATGGTCGAATTCAAACAAAATGATTAAACGCTTTTTGTAGAACCGAAAGTCATGGTCCTGTGTAGAGGGAGGGAGAGATCCGCTGTTCGTCTTGATGTGCTTATCTCCCGTATAATATCGTTCGATATTCGCACAAGAGTATCTTATCTGAAGATCATTCAGTCCAGCGTGTGTTCAATAAACAAATAAAGTTGTAGATAGATGAGTAAAATTATTGTTCAAGCATTTTCAGCATTTCATTTAGAACATTAGCATAATAGTCTCGCTTAGAACTGCTTCATTCCAAGTTTAATGGATGGAAACTGCTGAAGAAACTTGACTAAATTACAGGGATCTAGCCACTGCATATTCCTAACTGTTCCCCCAGCAATGAATAACAGGTTTAAAGTTTCGAATTCGCATATTCCCTAACCTTTCGAGCCTGAACCAAACAGTCACGACTGAATAAAAAAGATTAATGTCGCGAAGCTTCATGTTATTATAAAATCTTCATGAAATTGAAATAGACTGACGATCAGGCTGGGTGAGCGAGGCGGAATACCGACCTTCTCCTGGGCCAGATGGCTTAGTTCAACTCCCCGTGAAGGTGCAGCGTGAAGCTTGATGTAGTCTACCTACTTGTACTAGAACAAGCGACTTCTGATCTCTCCTAGCCATTCTATAGCCATTCGTGTGTAAGTAGAATTGGTGCATAAGCGCTCCAGAGAAGAAAATTTCACAACTCAAAACCGAAGAAATTAAATCTCAAAAGGCCCACTTACTCCGCCGGCATTAAAGCCTACAACCCCACTCATAGTCCAACATAATCTGCAAAAATTGAGTTTCGGCACAACACGTGGTACTTCTTACTACACGCTCGGTCAAGAGACCAAAACCTGGAGTGGTTCCTAACCAGGTGAATTAAAGAACATCGGTGGGACGATCTGCAGACTCCTTCACACATCAAATAATTGCAAGTAACCACTGGGCACCCATACCTTTTAGCGCAGTGGATGTTGCCTTAAATCTTGCCCGGCACTCATACCTTTTAGCGCACTGGAAGTTGATTTAAATCTTGCCTATGCGCCCCGCTTCTACTTTTTACTCCTGAGAAAGTAGATTGGAGAGAAACGACGTAGTGATGCAGGCGTTCAGAGTGGGCCAGGCGTTTCGGCTTGGCAGAGAACGAAATAGGCTTGAACGGTAGCACAGAAATGGTTTCTCGTTTTTTTCGGTATAAGCACTGGATCGCTTTTTTCTTCCGCACCTTCCCTAACAATCAGTCATATTTTCCCAAACACTATCCCTCTGAGCAGAACAAATTTGGAAAATCCAGAACTGAGGTGATACGCCTACAGGTGAGCTAATTGTTTAAAAATGTTGACCTTTACTTCATCCCAAAATAAAGTAACTCGGACATGGCTGAGCAAAATTCATCCTTTAACCTTTGTCATTTAATTATCCCAATGCTCTGTAGACAGATTTGAAGTGGGATTAAGTCTTATGTACACATTTACACTTCTTCAATATACAGAAAGCACTTTAGCAGCAGCTGCAAGCTTATAGAGGGTTAGAATAGATGTAAGGTAATGCTGAGTAAAGTCACACCTCCTACTCAGAGCTATCAGACTGAGTAATGGCTTAATTTACCGACATTTCCTACCACAGGTGTGTACACTACTTTGATTAGTAAAAAAAAACTAGAACGCGTGCGCCGCCACTGCAAGCTTTTGAGACAGAGGAGAGGTAATGCTAGCTGGGACAATCGCCATATTACGAATATTTAGAAGTTTGTGGACACTCAACTCCCCCACCGCCACCTTTCAGCTTGCTCAACACCTTTTTTCCAAATGTCAATGTCGGTTGTTTCTCCTTGTCTAGTGTCTCTTATATCTGACATTGAGTGACTACGGTGTTACAAAGTTCCCAAGCTGCAAAATCTGTCTTGCAATTACCGTATGTATGCAACGAATGCGTTTTTCTAAGGTCGCCAGCTCCCTTAAGGCGACTTAAGGCCTTCTGTAGGAAATAACAATCCACTAAATGATCTACATGTTCACCACACAAAGAAGGACATAGTTTACCTTGATAGTGTTGTTCGTAAAGAATAAAAAAATTCTAATACTAGTATGGAGGCAGAGGCTTCAAATGAATTCATTGGGCTGGATGTGTATCCAAAAACACTTTGAAGTTTTCTCAAGTAATCAATCGCATTCCATAAGTTCTTTTTTGAAATTAATCTAGCGCCGTTGCTAGAAAAAGTATGAACACTCAGCGGATACTAAAAACTAGATACTGGGAACCTGCTGCTGATAAAAAGAGCAATGAGCTTAGCGTTTGATCATCGAAACTGATTTTGAGACGTGAAGTTTTGGTTATTACGTTCTGAAAAAAAAAAACTAAAAAAAAAAGAAAACTAAGCTATCATGTTGTAGCTTCCTCACTTATATGGCACAGTGATATAACCCATTAGCAGTGTGGGTGGGACAATGAGAACATTGACCGGAATCAAAGAGATGGCGTCATACAGAAAGTGTAAACGGGCTGCGAAGACAGGTACACTCTGCAAGGCAGCTCACCATCGCCCAGTAGTATAACTCAAAACCGAAGCCAGCCAACGCGGTTGAGGCAAGGGCTTCGATGACACCGTGCTGTAATGCGTGATAATTTTTGCGAAAAGAACCACATAGGGATAGGGCAGGCCTGCAGGAACTCGATCCATCCACTAAAAGTGCCCTTCTGTGTTGCTCGCCGAATAGAAGCCTCCCAGACACCTCAGTGGTTGGCGATTACCGACCCATAGCGAAGTATACATAGCTCCTTGGTCAGAGGCCACAAACTAGTTTTCTGATGAAGTTCCTCAAAAAGGACCTATCAAGAATGAAAACACGGCAGTTGCCGGATGTAAGGAAAAAATTGTGAGCGGCCTGAGGTCGACAGCAGAGTTCAGAATTAATTAAATTGATTCGTAAATGAGCGAACACTCAGGATTCAGTTTACAAAAAAGCACTGACCTAATTGTTGACGCAGTTCTTCAGTAAATTTGTGATGACGGCTTTTGATAGGCTGAATCTGAGCAATGGTCGCTTTGCAAATATTTTCGCCGTCAACCTTGATAGTGACAAGGAACTGCCAATCCACAAAGTTCACATTCAGCCTCTTCGCCGGTCTGAGGTATCTCTTTCCGGGGTACTTCACGCCATTAGCTATGGCATTGAATAGAAAGGAGCAGAGCCAGTCCACCAAGTGGTGGTACCGGGTGAGGCATCATTTTTGTGTCGAGCATTTCCTTGAACATTCAAAACCTCATCCAACTTTTAGCGACCCAGATTGATATTCTGACCACCAAACAATCATTCAATGAATAGAAAAAACTCCAGAACGGGTTTGCGGTTTACGAAACTTGGAATTACCGTACCTGCATGAACTATGGCGCCACAGCACTGGACTAGAAGCCACGATACACTAAGCCTCCGCCTAGAACTACGAGTTCGGATCCACTCACCTCAAAAACCGATACTTCCACCGCCGCAGTGGCCGCAAGCTGGTCCCTCTTTTCCCCCATGTCATCAGCTTGCAGCAAAGAGCATCTATCTCTATTTGCACAAGTAGGGCGTTCCCTGATAAAAAATAGGTGAGAAAACATAGCCGAAACAAGAAAATATTGTGCTACCTCCGCTCATCCGTCCAATTCGAAGAACAAATACGAAAAAGATAACGTCATTCAAAGCTTTCGATATGCTCCGAACCTCTGAATCTCATTTAGAGTCAAAGAGCCAACTGTGCACATATTTGGTGTGGACAACGGCTTGCAGAAATCAGCTGATGTTCAAATAGCTGCCGTTATACTCACACGGTCCTGTGACTGACCCTATGTTTATCCTAGAAGATCTGTCAAAATCTACCCATGGAAATGCGCTATTCCGCTCGTTACTAGCACGTCTTCAATCACTTTCACAGCCCTCTTTCGCAGAGCATTCAGCTGATTCTGATTTTTTTCTGTACGGACCGACATCGACATAACAAAAGAGCACACTGTCAATACCGCTGCAAGCCCGTCGTGTTGCCTCGTATGGGTCATGGCCTATATCACTGTAGCGCGAGAATGCTCATAGAAACTGCATAGATCATGTCTGAACTCTTTTTTCTCACATCCTTCACTTCTTCAAAGTGTAATACTGTCACTGCAGTTATTCAGTTTCTATTTCAGCCAGATTATCCATATTTTGGTGACTAAACAACCTAAAAGTCAGTGTATCTAACCTCCTAGAGGGGTCTGGTACCAATTAACCGAACGTGAAGGGGTATAAGACTTGGTTGGGCTCAGCGACTATCAATACGGGAATTAAATCCCGGATCATTGTGCGTGGGAGTGCACAACTTGCCACCACACAATTTCCGCACGGCAGTAATGTCAAAGACTAAATTCTTAATAATATTTAAAAAGGATAAAACTGAACAGAAGTCGCGTGCATGCGGAATCCCCAGTTGGATGGTATTCGCCAACAGGTTCACACTTTCTCACCGGCACCACCAGCCCATACATATCCTAGAGAAGTCATAGAAGACGGCTCGGTATTCTCGAATTTCATCTTTTTTTTTGGAGGATATGTTAAAATCGTTGATTTGTTGATTTCAATAATATCATGTAAAATATAATATTTGGCGCATTGAGTAGTCCTGAAATTGTGAAGCTCCCTACCCCAGTTCACTCCACCATTGTCAATCGTAAAGAGATGGGAGGAGGGAGAGAAGCATTACAGTCCAGGTAGCCTACGGTAACTTGAATTTTCGTTGGAACTTGTCCAACCGCTTCGGGTTTTTGCGCCCGTGCTCCCCGAAATTCTTCCTTGCAGAGTACTTACGGCTTTTTAGAAACATTTCAACATCCCCCTATCGAAATGAAGTACTGTGTTTTTCAATGTCCTGCTCGAATCTTCTGCTAAAGCAGAATTTTCTTCATCCAGTATCTTCGAGGCATCTCCATGCAGTCCCACACAACAAAGGATCTCAATCCGCATAACCCTGGTTAGATCAAGCGATATGCGCCGAAAGGGACGAATCAGTCGATTGGAACTATGTCGCTTCCGTTACATTTCCTTTCAATTCTCCCGGACTAATCTACTTCCTCCTTCCCTTCACAGACCCAATGGGTAGGAGCAGCTGCTATTGACTGAAGGGCTCCGTATCAAACTCTAAGCTTAATTTTGGTTTCTTTTATCATTGTTTCCTCGCCAAACCAGGACTTCATCATTCCTTAGCTCGATCTGCCTACCTCCTCTAATCATTTATTGTTGTATTTAGTTTTTTTTGTTGATATTACTTCCTTTTTGATGCTCTCTCACCCAGCTTGATATATGTTAAGAAAGATAAAGCCTCGCCTATCGCCCTTGCATGTGAACGCGTCCTTCGGCCGCAAAACACATAAATAAACTTCGAATAACCCGGCATCCTTACATATAACTGCGTCAGTGAGGTTTACTAAATTCATTTGTTTATTGTTTGGCTATTTAAACTTATTCGTAGTCCTTAGACAACAACTAGAGGTACAGATATACGGTCCTAACAAAAAAAATGACAAACTGTTTATGAAGTACTGTAGCCGGGAGTGACCAAGGGCGAAAATCACAAAAGTACTAGGGAATGTTTTTGAGATTTTGGGATATAAGCTTAGCAATTTTGTATATCCTCACGAATACATACCGAATAAACAAAACTGCCACAATAACTGGAAGAAAAATAAACAAATAAGAGCGGTTCTGCTGGAAAAGTGTTTCAATGTTGTGCTTTTAGAGAACCGGAACATGGAAAGAACAACCTTACCCAGAACGCCTTTCAGAGCATTGATGCACTATTTTATATATTGCCTAGTCTTTAATAATAACCAATGTGGTCCGAACTCGCAGCCAAAACCCAAAGTTATTGCCCATCATAGAAAAAAAAACAGAACAATGTCGAGGATTTCAAACTTTTCGATGCTATATAGGAATGAAACGGGGAAGGGAACGAACGAAAGAAAAACCAAAGAAAACTCCTCTCTCCTTCGCTTCCTCTCTCCCACTCCTCTTTCCCGAAACTCTGGAGCAGTAATGTAGGAAGCACGAGAGATACAAGGCCAAGTAGCACCACGCGATCCTACTATATATAACGCGCTAAGTGTGTCTGTTGGTTTGTCTGTGTGTGTGTGTGCTTGACCGGAAATTCATAACTCCGGTTCCCGTCGACCTAGAGAGTTCAAATTTGGTAGGTGTAAGGGGGGCAGGATGGGAACACTAATGGTGGGTGGTGGTGCCGGACTCCGCCTACAGGGGGCGGGGTTTGTGCGAAATAAATGTTTGAGCGCAATTTCATAACTCCGGTTCCTGTCGACCTAGAGAGTTCAAATTTGGTAGATGTAAGGGGGGCAGGATGGCAACACTTATGGTGGGTGGCAAAATCGGACTCCGCCTACAGGGGGCGGGGTTTGTGCGAAATAAATGTTTGAGCGCAAATTCATAACTCCGGTTCCCGTCGACCTAGAGAATTCAAATTTGGTAGTAATACAGGCGGCAGGGTGGAAACACTTATGGTGGGTGGCAGGACCGGACTCCGCCTACAGGGGGCGGGGTTTGTGTGAAAAACTTAAACTTGGACCTAGAACGTTCAAATTTGGTAGGAATACAGGCGGCAGGGTGGAAACACTTATGGTGGGTGGCAGGACCGGACTCCGCCCACAAGGGGCGGGGTTTGTGTGAGAAACATGAACTTGGACCTAGAGCGTTCAAATTTGGTAGGAGTACAGGCGGCAGGGTGGAAACACTTATGGTGGGTGGCAGGACCGGACTCTGCGCTTAATGGGGGGGGAGGGTTGAGCGGAAAATCATAAATCTTCAAGGGTGCAGGGCTTATAGAGATATGTCAAAACGGACCTAGAGCGGTCAAATTTAGTAGGAATACAGGAGGCCGGATAGGAACACTGATGATAGGTTGCAAGACCAAACTCCGCTCCAAAGGACTGGGCGTGAATAAATACTGTTAGTTCGGACCCAGACCGTTGGAGCTTGAAGACACAAGGATTTGGCTGGGAACATTGACGGTAGCTAACATAGTAGACTCAGCCGCGATGAAGTGTCTGAATACTTTTTTCTCTGAATAATCGCCTTTGTGATATAATGCGATGTTCTATTCGGACACAGCGAAGATGGCTTACAGAAAAAATCGCTCACAATTTGAAGCTAATACGGAGGGTGTACAGCTTTCAAAGAAAAAGTAGAATCCGAAGTGTTATTTGCTCATCATGGTGAGCGCCCGGCGTAGCCGGGCGAACCCATCAGAAGGAGGGAAGCCCGGCGTTAGCTGGGCGGCCCGACTGGTAGAATTCTATGGACTGCGTGACTTACAGAATGCTGCGAAGAATGCTTCATCCGAACGAACCAGGGCCTCTATCGCTGGAAGGCGCACTTCTTGTTAAGGACCGCGGGTACTAGGATTTTTGAGAATACTCATTTACTCTTTGGACGTCTATTTGCTTTGAGGCCCAAAGCAACTCCTGTAATTTCGAGGTTCTTTTAAGCCTCTCAACTGCCCATTTTCAGATGCTTGTAGCAGTCTACTTCATAAATCATAGACTTCATTTTTGTAACAAGCCCATCTTGCCGTTCCGGTCGTAGGCGGCTCAGTTCCACCTAATGCTTACATAGGAAATGATGGCTCACATTTCAGTGCAAAGAGACTGGAAGGGGCGTGGCTTGAGTTTTTCTGAGCAGAACCTCTTTGGGAACAGCTAGCAACGCCGCATCGTATCGCGCGATTATCGAACCACAGCAGATGGATTAGCGGAAAATAGAGTGATGCATGGCTTCTGCTAAAGAACAGTTTCCACACCATTCCAATGGCCCAATCTACCTCTCAGTTTTGAAATGTCGTGAAACTTCTGCACCTTCTGAACTTCAGGGAAATTAACTTGGTCTCTTCTCAGCACTTTGTGTAGTACAATGACAGAGAAAAACAGACTAGTCCAATCAAAAAGCCCACCTAGATTCCTGTATTAATCCTCTGAAAAAGAATGGTCATGGTGGTCCAATCTCGCCAATCGTTCCCCAGAGATCAAATCAGTGGGCGCAACCAGCACAGCAGCCCAAAGTCCGAATCCACACCTCTCAGGGTGCATCTTCTGTTCAATTGCCATCCAGATAGCATCTCTTTGTTGCGTATCGTAGAAACCTGAAATGCTCAATTTCTTTGATCACCTTGGTCATATTTATTCGACGAGAAATTGGACGAGATTTTTCACCTTTCATTCGAGATGCTTACGCAAACACAAGCTACTCTTCACTCCAATCACTTCACCTTTACCTATCATTCGTACCGAGTTCCTTTTCAGAATTCAAACTCGTGGCACATTCCCGACCATCCCCAACCTTACCGATCGAACAGCCTTATTTCCCTTGATTCTTTTCGCTTCTGCCCTCTTTAGCGTTATAGATAATCGTGAGGTTTATTTATAAGGCATTGTCTGGGTTAGCGCAGTGGACTGGGGCGCAACCCAATCATCTGCAACCCACAAGATCGGATCCAACGCGACTGCTGGACCTCTCTAACATGGTATCACTGAGTGTTCACTAGATCATTGACTTCAAAGATCAATTCAAACTTTAGCAGTTCATTTCGATGTTGCAAAAAAGATCGATTACCGCGATTCAGACCCTCAAAACCAATCAATAAATATCCTGACCATGGCCGCTAAGTCAAGAATTCGCTGCAATAGCCAACTCTAAACATAGGGCGATTCCGACAAAATAGTGATCACGAATTTTCTAAATCAACCCGTGAAGCAATCAAAATAGTACGACGCACACATTATAAAACATAGGAATAAAATGAAGCATCAAAACAATATATGAAATACTTGAACGGGATGCGCCATGTACTCGAACACCATCGAAAAGTGTAGAATAATTATGTTTGAATGTGTATACGAATGTTATCAATTTTCCAGGTTTTCGGGTCACTCTATCCTCTAGCGGAGTTTATGCTGGTCTGCCATAAGAGCGTAAAATATTCTGACATGCCTCGTCTCACATTATATCGGGCTGTAATCTGCGGTCTGGTTGTTTTCTTGGTGATCTTCATGTTCCTACGTGGACTGCTCCGTCCACCCGCAGTTCCTAGTCGGGTCCTACACGCGTTCACTGAATGGCAACTTTGTATGACAGCCCGATTCGACACTGAAAAACGCGACCCGAAAAAGGTGTCGCTTTACATATAGGTCCTCTACTCAGTCACATGCCCCCTAACAGACTCCCATGTTTTGCAGTTCTGGGAGAAATTTGCTGAAATGACCAAGTATTGTACATCGAACACAGATGTGTCCAGGATCAAGCTGATCGAACTCCCTAACGACGATGAAGTGAAGCATTACATCCTGAGTCAAAATGTGAGTTTTCTGCAACAGTTCTCATTTACCACTTCACCATAGCTACTCCATTTCTTCCAGAACAAAGAGCCGAGTGTCGTCGTTTCACTGGGAATCGGTGCTGATATCAAAGTAGAACAGCAGTTGAAGAAGTTGCTCCCTGAGGTAAGACCACGAAAACTTAGGCGCCCAGCCTGCCAGACCGAAGTCATTGCCTCCTTTCAGGATTCGGAATTTTACGGTGCCGATCCCGTCACAGTGCCCAATGCTGATCTGTTTGGTCGGATCGGAAGATTCTTCCCAATTGCTGTCAGTGACCATTCGGGACATTCGGAATCCCACATAAGGCTGGATAACGGTAAGAGATATATGAAAGGTCGTTTGTTACTTCCACCTTCCCTAACAAAATGAAATGATGCATGTCGGCGCAAGCGGATACGTCATGTCGCGTTGCCAGCTAGCCCCGGTACCCCAAATTTCCAATAATTGTTCAGGTAAATACAAAACTATGCCAGTGGTACATCTTGACATCGGCACCTTCTTCACAAAAATGATCAACCGAACGCATATCGACCACATGATTCTCGATAACGAAGGCCCAGAGTATCAACTGATGCCGATGATAGCAATCGAGAACGTATTTGCAAAGCAGAACATCGACATATGCCATATGAACGTTGAGGTGGGTATTACAACTATTCGGTACAACTGTAATAGCGAGAGCCAGAAAAACCTACTCGGCATTGAAAAAAGACGGTATTACCGCCGACAGATATTTGTAGAATAGTTGCCAATTATTAGGGTGTCCCAAAGGCTTTGACAAAATTTATTTGGTTTATTCAACACAAAAATACTACTACAAAAAGGTGAGATCAGTAATCGAGATAGTGGCCCATTTTACCCACGACGTCCCTCCATCGACTGGGAAGAGCTCTGATGCCATTCATCTAGAAAGAAGAGAGGCGCGACGCGATCCATTCATCTACTGCACTTTTGACCTCCTGACGGTTATGAAATTTTTCCCACTGAGGTAAGCTTGTAGACTCCTGGAGGCGTGGTAGTCGCAAGGGCTGAGGCTAGGTGAATACGGAGCATGGGGTTGCCAGGTAATCCCAAGCTTTTCCAGCTCCTCAGCCGTCGCCCTAGCATGATGAGGTCGAGCGTTGTCCATCAAAATCAGAAACTTTCCCTGCATTTGATGTGAAACCGGGGCTCGAGACACCGTCTCCCCCAGCTGTTCGCAGAATACCCTTGCAGTCACGACAGTACTCTCAGGAAGGATCTCATAGTAAAAACACCAGGCGGAGCGGAAGAACACGAGGAAACCCCCTTATTGACGTGTGCCCCACGCTTTGCAACGGCTTCTGGCCTTGTGTCGATTGGTAGCCACTGCAACTTCCTGTGTGGATTTTCATAAGGAATCCACTTCTCATCCTGAGCGATGATGAAGCTCGTCCAAGCCACCGTTCGCTTGCGGTCGAGTAGCTTCCGACACACATCGACCCGCACCTGACGCTCGCTATCGGTCAAGGTGTGGGGGATAACTGCAGCAAGTGCTGCACGAAAGCGACGTTTGCGTAACATGTCGTGAATGGTGGGACGGGGAGTAGAAGTCATCCTCTTCATTTCTCTCAAGCTTTGAGAAGGATTGCTGCAATTCATTTGGGGCTTGAGTGGCTGAGCGGTCAGAATCGTAACAATGAAGTAGAAGACGTCGATAGCGGTGCCGGTCGGACATGATTCAAATGATGATAACTCACTTCCAAAGATGAAGTGCAATACCGTTCTCTTGTTTTGACTATCTACCAAGAGTGACCTTTTCCTGCCCTTTTTTCCGCGGATCTGCTTCGCCTCTTTTTTGCGCAACATGGTTGCAAAATTCACGACCAAAATTTTTGCAAAACTTTTGGGACACCCTAATAGGAATCGAAATAGTCAGGCCACAATAACCACATAACCATTACTCGCCTTCGCCACCACAATACTTATCCCAAAATCGAAAAGCATCCTCGACCGTCAGAAGTGAAGTGTGTGATATATTTATGGGAGCAATCCCATGGAGATGAGCTCCCTACTCTAACTGCACTCGAGTTGATGTGGAGCCATTGGAATAGCCCAAAAAGTTGACCGATGCTAATTGTCAGACCGATGTTTTGGCCCTTTGAGAGTATACGTTCAATGTAGTGGCAGGTGGTGGCACTATCACCCGGATAGTTTGGATATCAAATCCAGAATCGACAGCCGTTTACGCCTATCAAACATTCCGTTCCTCCTCAGAGGTCGACGTTAGTTGGTGTCAGACTCGATGGGGGAGCAGGGGAGAGAAAAGCATTGGCTTTTAGTTTGGTTGGTCAACGAATCCCACTGTATAGACCATCACACCTACGCGCTCGAAACGGCACTGCGATTCTGACTGAAAGTCGAATTGCAAAAAAACAGGATTGTTCAAAGCCAAAGGACTTTTGAGATTTCTTTCCGAAGTTTCCCTCAAAGCCTGAGAATATGTATACCATCACAAATCGGTCTAGAATGTACATATGTCATGACTTTGCACGACAGTATCAACTGGGGTCGTGAGAGCATCAATATAGCTCCCGAGAGGCTGCTGTTAACCGTTTTTCATGTGGAATCCCTAGAATCAATGCTGTATGTCACCTTTCTGTATTCCTTCCATGTGCTTGGCAGCGATCTCCCATAGCATTAAAATGGGTTTCTGAATAAGGTGTACGTATGCTGCTCTTCTTTAAGTAATATTTTAACCCACATTATAGTTCCATGCTCCTGGACCATCAACTCGATACAGCGACTTCATCGAAGTCATGCATGGAATACTTCAAGCAGGTCGATTCGCTCCGATTCTCAACGAAAACTGGGGTCATCAACGTATGTTCCTCGTCAACTACAAGGATCCGTATTGTGTTGACAAATACCTCTTGCAATTTTTTTGATCTCCAAAATATGGACTTCTGATCCGCTTCGACAAGGCTGGTCCACCCCTTTTCTTCTTTCCATCGATTCAAGATGGTTTTTCTAAAATGACTAGAGCAAAGCTAGAAGTTCTTCAGATTGTCACATCAGATTCTTTGTTGTATATGTATTGACTGATTGTGATACGAATCGATTATTGTGATCATCGAATGTCTTTCCTTCGAGGCCTTAAGTATTGAATTTATTGTTTTGTGCGTATATCAAATTCATAATTCATAACATATGCATTTCACAAAGTCTAAATAATTATTTCTGTTTATAGTTGCGATACTGATAAGTAATGCTGTATTAATTACCCCATTTACCATAGCAATAGGCAAGGGATCCAGTTATCACCGCGGTTGAGGGCTCCTGCAATCGAAAGGTCTGCTTCGCTTTTGTCAGGCTTGTGGCGACTTTTGATTCCAGATTTGAAATTCCAGCGAATTATCACGGTAGTTACAGTGGAACGAGAGCTGTAAGCATGTCCGGGACAGTGGAAAATCGCTAACCCTGGTTCCCGCATCAAATGCACTTGTAAGAGGCGATTTTTTTGACCAGAACCAGCTCATTTCTGCTGTCGCTTCGGAAGAGCAAAGCATGATTTACGGGACGTCAGACAGATTTCAACGCTTGACACGCAATGGTAGTCACTTCTCAAATTGAAGTCTACTAAGAGTAGAATTACTTTATTTGCCTGATATGTTTCTTATTTCGTACCGTTTGAAGTAGTACCTGCTCATTTTTCCGATCAACTGCGCTATAGCTCTCCGGGATAGTTGCGGAGCAGTCAGGTAAGTCGAGTATAAAGCCATTTCCAAAGTTTCAAATATCATATAAAAGCTGATTTATTACTAAGGTTCTGACAAATGAGTCTAATGGGATACGCCATGGGTTTCTTTTCCATTAACAATCATGTGTCACACAAATCTGCTAACAATTTCTGGTGCCAAGGCTCCAATTCAGAGAAAGAAACCTTTTCTTGTAAGTTTAAACAGGCCTAAGCTTGCAAGTCAACCTGAGCCATCAAAGAAAAGAACTATTCCTGCTAAGACTTCACGGGACTGAACATGAATGAACTTTTCGAATAGTTACTCATCTTCTTGTTTGTTTCAGATTCTGATCAAAGGCTCAAGATCTATCATTAGGACCTGCTGCGTTCATTCATCGAGATGATGAGTTTTACCTTCCCTGCTCCAGTCACTTGATTGCAGCACTCAAACAGTTCAATGCTATTAGGCTGTTCGCTATTGAACAACCGCCTAAAGAGGAGGATTAAAGACCCAGAACTTCAGTTAGCTCAGCTAACAAATCGGAGCACATATAGATCATGTCCCTCGACTGACACGACCAATTTACTAGAACATATTTCATGGGAACATAACGATATGCGCAAACATATACATCAGGAAGAGCAAGAGCAAAGCTCAATTAAATCAATGGATAGGTAGGATCACAGAATTTTGATCAAAAAAAGAATTAGGCTAGAAAATTGCCTTACTGTATTTTTGGCGAGCTCTATTACTTGCCTTCATATTTGCCGTCTTTACATTTCATCTATAAAGGAGACATCAAAAATGACGTAATACTCATCACTCACCGGACCGATGCCACATCGCGATGTCTTTGTTTACATATTCGGTGGGCGGGATTTGTGCAGCGGTCGTGATCCGTAGCGCACAATAGCTCAGCTCTGTAGGGAAAGAAAAAATTATATATTTCTTCAAGAAAGGAATCGAGTCCAGATTCACATTCGAGCAGTCAGAAGGTGCCTCTATAAGGAAGACTTTGAGAAATAATAGTGATAATAACATTATAGGTCATTGCTTACGGCCTACAACGTAACCTACAATATTCCTAACCCTGCACCCCAATTCATTGCGATGAACACAATCAATTCTACTTATCCTCTAGCTCTTGGATTACTTGATAGAAAGTCTATATGGTTCCTATACAGAAGAGAGACTGAAATCGAAAATGATTTTGCGAATTTAACCATTTCAACCGGGTCGCGGCAACTGAAACTACACTGTCGTTGGTGCCTAGAAGCTGGGCCACACCATCATGACTTCAGTAGAATGCCGAAATCGAAAAGATGGAAAGTAGCTTAGCATGCCATAAGGCGAGAGGGGTGGAAATCAGTAGTGCTTCTGCCTTCTCAGATGAAGCAAGGACCTTTATAAAAGGATGAACCAAAACTACCATTCCTAGCAAAGGGTGACTGCACAAAAGAGACAAAGCTGAGAAAAAAAGAAGCGGAAATAAAATGCTACTGAACGTCTGGACAGAAATGAGTCATTTATTCATAGGAAATATTTTTGAACGTAGTTCAATTAACTCTGAACGAGAAGAAGGTGAAGGCTATAACTTTTAAGAAAAGGGGTTCAAAAAAAGGGGATTAGCAACGCATTCCGATATGGGTACGGCGATGTTTTCAGTAACAAGAAGATTTCAGTGTAACATAGAAAGAAACACTTGAATCCCTTATAAATGCGAGGAAGACGGCTCAAAATGGCCAGAAAACGACGCAGTGCGACTGGCCCACGAACAAGGAAAGGACTGCCGCTTCCCGAAAATCAATAAGAGAAAGACCACGTAGGTCAAAACCGACTGTCATGACTGCATACTGTAATGATCTGATGACAAAGTGATGGCTTCGGAACTGACCAAAAGTCTGTCCATAAATTCCGAAGGTCCAACAAGGGGGTCCGTTGAGACTGCATTATAATTTGTGATCTTTCAGGGGCTTCCAACACCTGCACAGGCACCTTCGACTGTCTCGGAGATAAGCAATAAGCTTTTCGCTACTAGACTGAACAAATCAGAGTCAGTACGCGCTAAACTGCCCTTGTGAACCAGAATTCACTCGAATGCATGGCGCATCCACGGCGAGTGATGCTGTTACCCCTCAAAGAATTCGTTTCTCCTTTTAGTTGATTCATTCCGTGAAATGATGGAGAGGGTGCTATGAACAGATGAGGCTGCTGGCCCCAACCAAACTCAGTATGACATAGCCTGGAACAGTGATCCTTCCGTCCATGGGATACAGACTAATTGAGAGCAGCACCACAACTGATACATATGAAGGGCTACCGTTTTCCGATGCAAGGAATTTTTTCAATAACAATTCGCCATTCCTACTCAAACTCTTCGTGGAAACTTCGCAACTCTTTCAATCTTCTCCTCTTTGTATCTGAGGCATTACACTCTTTTTCTCGTGAACGGTGGACATAGGACTGCGACTTGGAATACCTTGCAAATGCTGCAGTAAAGAACTGGCCAACGACCCCCGATAATGAACCCGTCGTATGGTCAGACATTCAAATTGGTGGGTTTTGAGAACGTTCTGATTGGCTCTGATACCTTCCTTCGCTAGTTGTGAGTTTTCGGTGATCTTATACTACGATTCAGTTATTTTGAAGGGGTTTACAAAACAATAATCAACTCTTTGGATTTACGCAATACTCTGTTTTCACAACCCGATTTCAATATGACGCACCAGACCTTAAATTAACTGGCAACTATAAACTTCACGAAGGAAGGAGTGATGGGAAAAGTGTGTTCACACTTGAGTGAATTCTAGGCAATCGTCACGAAAAACATAGTCATCGATCGAAAACATGAGCTTCCTTGGCCTTTTACAAGTCGATCTGAGGGCTAAAACGTAAGCACATTCAAATATTGCCTACGTTTTATCTCTTTCGGAAGGCAATGTTATTTTTATATTGAAAAAAAGCGAAGTAATAAACAATCAATCAATAGAATAAATAATCAACGTTGATCAAGAATTATCAAATCTACCATAGCATGCACAGGTGAAATGAAATAGCACAGTATGAGATTTATGCCACAAGATGAACTACTAAAGAAAGCTAAACACACGGTTCACTTGCAAAAGTATGAAATCGGACGTCGTTGGTGATGAAGCGAATCGTTTCTGCCAAGTTCTCCTCTTTCCGCCAAATTGACTTTTCTAGCTGATCTACCCACTTCCCCTAGACCACTGATTGAAGCCTAACAAAAATTGTTATTGAAGTCTTTCCAATAAACTGCCTAATAATCGATCACCCGATCAGGATCTCAAAGAAACGTCCATTTCTTGGCCTCGACCAGGCTTCGGAGGGTTCAAGATCGTCAATTCACAGCGATCACACGGCCGAAGCTGCTGAGATGACTATTTCTCAGAAATACTGACAAATAACAACTAACAACTTTTATTGTTCTTTCCTTTTGATAACTATGTATTAAGCTACTATGGCGGACAGGTTGAGGCCAGTGATCAAGTGAATGTTTCTTGTAGGTCATTTACCCTTCAATCTCCGAGCCTCATCACTCTCAGAAGCTAAGCTGCTGTACAATCTAGGCCTCCCCATCCCTTCTTGCTTATAAGCCCCCGACAGCATCTGAAACTTGCGCTGCTCGAGGACCCCACCTGCACCACTCAGACTCTCTGTTTCATCAACTCGGCCTTCCTCAGCGTTGCCTGGCCAAGAAACATGCACAACAAAGACAACATGAAAACGAGACGAAAGCCTGCTGCCGAACTCGTCCTTTTTTCTTTTCACGGCGGCATCTCACTAATTTCCCTCCTGTACTCGATCCTTTAGAGTTCTAGATCAGGTACTTGCTTTTTTCGTTCCATTCAATCAGCAGATTGTGGCAAGTTCCACGCAAACGGGTTTGATGCGGTTAGATTGGCCTATGAACTATTATTAAATGGCTATATAAGAAAAGCATAAAAGGCATTTTCCCACATCAAGTACCCATTGTTTCCATGCAACAGAGGTTATTTTCCGTTTTCTGCAATTCATATTGCTTTTAGTTTTCATTTGCTTTCACTTTTGTAATTCCAACAAGTTTGGCGACCCATTCTAAAGCCATATTCACTAGCCAATACAAATATTTTACTCAGCAATTTCAATGTAATTAGCCAAAACGTATCTGACGCTACCAAGGCTGCAATGATTTTTAGGAATGCTCTTTATGATCCATTTGCCTAATTCTGGAAGTGACTTGGTTTGTTCACGTTTTGCTTCTAAAGGCATATGTTCAGCTCAAAACATTGGCTGCTTTCATAGTCCGCTGGCCTGCCAGATGAGGTAGTGCGGGGGGGGGGGGGGGGGGAGGAGGGAGGCAGACAGTCGGTCGACGCGGTCACGTCGCGCCCTAGCCCTTTCGAAGGGCTGAAAATAAGGGAAAACAAGATCAAAAACCATTTGCATAAGCTCCTGGTTGTTTGGTTTTTGGTCGTGTTTTTCTTTGTTTTCAATCCTTTGAGAGGCTTGATCTCGACGCGATTGCGTCGACCCACCGTCTGCCTCCCTCCTCCCCCTAGCACTACTTCGGCTGGCACGACGGCGGACTATGAAAGTAGCCATTCAGTGTCATTGCAATGAAAAACACACTACTACGACCGATATATTGGATATGGCGTTTTCTGTCGGTTTTGCGAAGAAATTCTCAAATACAAAGTGAATGAGACGAATGACATCGCGACCGTGGTGAACAACAGCACGGCCAACATCCCTGCGAAGAGCAGGACCACTGATTTCGACATGCAAACATCGTTGGAAGATTCTGAAATCATAGCAACAAATTATGATAGCTCAGCCTTCATCAGTGCGAAGCTTGGGACAGTGTGGGAGGGACACTATCCTTGAAAAATGCTTTTCTACCTAAAGAACTGCGGTGTCCTTTCTTAAGATCCATTTCCTCCGCAGCTAATTCCACTTCTACGCTATCGAAAAGACGCAGTCCGCTGCTCTGTGACACATCTCGAGGATTTCGTCGATGGAGTGGGCATATCTCCTGGAAGGTACTCCTTCATTCATTCTCTACAGCTGAATATGTTTGTCCAATGGCACATTCTTGGTCCGTTTCTTTGCAAGAAGTACCAGTGCAAAAAGACGAGTGCTACAGAGCGAAAGCAATGAAGGACATCTTGCGCCGTAGGAATTTAGCTTACACATCAAAAAAAAGGAATGCGATGTAACTGTTCTTCCAGCGGCGCTTGGAGCACGGGTATTGGTGCCCTTAACAGACATGGGACTGTGATCAGGGGCTTTTTTGGGAAAGAACTTTTCTAGATTTTCTCGTTCGATTGTTGCTCCCGACGCACAAAGGCATACACATGCACGTCACTCCTGTTAGAATGTGGGGATTCCCACTTCATAATATATTTCCCAGCTATTACAGGCAGGTATGCCTACATGGAGATCTTCGATCAACGTTCAACTGATCTTTCAAAATCTCAATTTCGTTTTAGCTTTGTTCACATTAGAATTAGAACTCAGCTAAAACCAGCAACTTCGGTTTAGCCACGTTCTGCGAGCCTAAACAGGAAATGAAAGATTGGATATAGCTATAGATCTCCTTGAATACGTACCGGAGCATCTCTGAATGGAGTCATTTCAATTGAACATGAGAAATAAACGTCGTTTGGACCAGGAAATTTGAATGCTGTTATTCGAAAGAAGTAGTACATTATTCCAGATGGATCTTTTGTTCTGTTCAGCGGCGAAGCAAACTGAGGATGACTTGCACACCTAAAACGAGAAGGGGTAATCGCAAAAAAAAAACACTTTGGAGGCAAAAAGTAGTTATCGTCATTGTAAAAAGTAGCGTTAGTGAATGGCATGGAAATGTCATTATGTCATTGCAGCATATACCCTGCCTTCGCATTACTGCTACTGTCAACTGCTTAATTGCAAGCATGTGAGCTGCTTCTGTCGTCACGTTTAGCGGAACCGATTGTGGGAAACATTGCAATATTTCCTTAATTCAACTTTGAGCCCTGTCACAAGTATCCCAAAATCTGAAGCTTTTGAGATGGAGTGTATCTATGAAGCGATCGCACTTCCTAAATACAGTTTTTCGCGTTACTCGAGATTCTGCAAAGGAACTTCTAGAGAGGGACGACTATAATTGGATGTAGGGTGTAAAGTCTGACTGATTACAATTCGCTCAATGATAGAAGGGGAAGAGATTCTTTTGAGGAAACAAAACCTAAAGCTATTTCATTGAATGTTCTCAGGCCATCACATAACAGCAGTGATCACATACTGACAAGACGAGCGTGTGACAGCGTACGAAAGAGCCAAATATGCACGGATATGTACTGTCAACGGAAGTTCTAGCTCCTGCTACGGCGAACGGAAGTCTATACGCTTGCCATTCTTTTGCAAAATTCTTTGTCACAATTATTCATGCTTTCTTGATATATTTCCAAATCACCATTGGCTGCTTTCATAGTCCGCAGGCAGGCGCGCTGGCGCGCAGGCAGGCGCGCTGGCGCGCTGGCGCGCAGGCAGGCGCGCTGGCGCGCTGGCGCGCAGGCAGGCAGGCGCGCTGGCGCGCTGGCGCGCGCGCAGGCAGGCGCTCAGGCAGTGCTAGGGGGGAGGAGGGAGGCAGACAGTGTAAGGCAAGCAGTCCACGCCCCTTCGAGGGGTTGAAAACAAACAACCTTCGAAGGGGCGTGGACTGTTTGCCTTACACTGTCTGCCTCCCTCCTCCCCCCTAGCACTGCCTGCGCGCCTGCCTGCGCGCGCGCCTGCCTGCGGACTATGAAAGCAGCCATTAACTGAGACTGCCGAGACTCAAGAACATACCCGTTTTTCATCGATCAGATCGATCTTCTCGTTTCCCTGACCATTCGATGCGAAGCATGAGTGCACGAACATGTCATATTCCTGGCTACCTTAACATGGATGATCAACTATGCACAGGCTAAGCTTTTCAGGCGGACACACTCGCCAATGGTCATTGCTATTTCAGCAGATTCCTGCCCAAAACTAAAGTGTTTTGCAAAGTGGCTTGTGTATAGCACGTTTTAACTTCTCAAAAATACTGAAAGGGCACTTCCTTATCTCCGAAGGAATGGTCGCACAAACACCACGAATTTTAGACTCTTCATCCAAACTGGATGAGAAATTCATATCTGTTAAATCAAGCACACTTTTACGCGCTCAACTTGCCTGTATTATCCTAATACCACTCGAAAGCACAGTTAAGGGTCAAATAATTTCTTAGACTTATTCCTAGGATAAACCTGTGAACCCCAAGCAGGCGAAGAAGAGAAACTGTCAGATCGGAAACCTATTCACATAGAGCGTTATAGAGACCACAGAGCCGGCTTAGATGATGAACATATCCGAGGTGGATAAGTTTTCACTGCGTTGTAGTGGCTGTGGACATTGCACCCTTTGCACCGGGGACGTACAGCTGGCCACAGTATGAATGTAGGCGAAATACTGTAGCCAGTTGTACGCAATGGAATTCACGTTTGGATAGCTCGCCCAAAACTCCATCCATGCAACTTTTGTCGCCACATTCTCTTCCAATTCTGATTCTACTGCTTTTCTGAAGCATTACGCTTCTCTAATTACGACTCTTTTTGCGTTTACTTTGCCACTTCTGCGTTATTCTGAAACATCGCTTCCATTATTCGTCTCAAACTAGTGCCCCAAAATTATCATAAACTGTGCCTTTGATTACGGTTCCAATATTGTTGATTTTCTCTGTTTGTTTGTTGCCATTCCCTCCTCTAATGGAAAGATAAGTTCCATTGTTAACAAGCCATTTTGGCTGAATGACTATGCTCAAGCTACTACTTCTACCTTCACCCACGTATTTATTAGATACCGACTAGTGAGTATCTTTCAACACGAATACCCCAGGACCTTTGCGTGAACCGCCTACACTGTTACTCATTCTGTGAACTCTGTTGAAGACAACTTTAGTGACGCGCATCGGAAGGCTACGTAATACTAGACAGCTTATATGAGCTCCCAAGATTCTCACGGGGCAGCTCGTGATTTTTCTTCCATTATCCTGATTTCATCACGGTTTTGAATAGCAAACAACAGATTGCGAAAAGACAGGGGAGTGGTTGCTAACTCAAAAGAACAAGCTAACCTGTCATTTGGCTTTTTGAGCGGACTACCAGAGTGATATTGTCACCAATCTTCAAAGGTGAGTTAACTGCAGGTGCGAAAGGGTCCGTTTCCTTGTTGGACTTCTAGGGAAAGTTCAGTTGGTGCGTGGTATTCCTGAGTTGATACCAGCCTCGATGTCACCATCCTAAACAGAGAGATTAAGAAGTAGTTTCAAAGAAACTATTCGTTTTCGATTGCTATTCAAGATTTCATGAGAATCGGCTCGCCTAGGACTTCTGAGGGATTTCTGCGATACGAGCTAACAAGCAAAAGTGAAAATAAAGCATCAAATGCAGAACTTGGCTGAATTTCTTCATTTCGCGCTTTCGCATTAATCACGTATTTGCCCCGACGGAGTTCTTTCTATTCCTGTGAAATCGCTAGTGTATGTACTTATAGCTGACTGCTACAGCGTTTCGTCTTTGGAAGTCTTTTCACTTCTCCGAGAAAACAAAGTTCGTTCTATTGAACCTCTAAAAAGTTCCCATGTTATATTATATATGAAGGACTCGAAACCTGCTAGGCTCCCCGGGTATCTGCAGGGTTGAATTTCTCCAGCAATTTCTGCACTGTTGCGGATCTTCATCGCTACTAGAGCTCAAAAACTTCGTTATTCATCATTAGCACACATGTTGGGAGGGAGAGGGAGGCGAGGTCACCGCGTAAAATTGAATTGAAGCTCGATCATACTTTATCTGAATACCCGCTCAATTGCTACTACGCTTCTAGACTGTAGTCTAGGCACACACGCATCCCGCCCAAAGCCGGCTTGTTTTACGGCTGAAGACTCTTCGACTTTTATTGGCAAGCCAACTCTTCATACTGATTCCTTACTGTTTACTCGAATGACCACTAATTAAAACTATCATTCGCGCTGGGCACATTCACTGCTGGCGTGATGGTTGCGGGTGGGTAGCACCCATGCTGTGAAAAGTATGCAACATGCAGTTCTTCAGTTAATTCTGAAATCAGCTGTATGTTCTGGCTCGAATGCATACACCACCTGTGCTTCCCACACAGTGAGCGTCTTCGTACTCGAGTATGTCTGAAAGAGAAGAGAAATAGAAGTTACCCGTCACTCGACAACACTTTTTCATCCGTGTCCGTTTTGAAATCGACGTCGACTCGAGGTTGCTCTTCTTTGAAAATCTTCGCCTTCTCAAAACGATGGTTGGTAACTTGGTCGACGATTGCTGGGTAACTCTCGTTGAGCGAGTTTCCCGTGAACTCTGGCTGCAGTGGCGATCCAGGATAAGGTTTGTTCCATGGATAGGCAGGAATCTATAAGTGCTAGAGTGCAAGAACGTGAGATATATTCTCTATCCTCGATATTACAGTTAGTAAGGAATATCAGATCTTTGCTGTACGTATTTAAAGGCACAGTTCATGAAAAAATGGTTTCGGAGATTTGCACATAGTTTGAATTTGATGCCCCTTCTGATATCATTCATGCAGGAATTAGGTCGGAAAATGGTCTGGATAGGGACAATAAGGTCAGGAACATTGGGGGACGTCAGGCCTCCGCCCCTCGCTAGGCTGACTACGGGTTCGAATTTTCCTTCACCACTTTCGCATTGGAGCGAAGTTGGTGGAAAATCGATAAGCTGGTTGGCAAATTGCCAGGTTCAAGACTGTAGTCTAAATCAGCTGTTTGGGTGTTTTGTGTGCCATTGCACACATGGCGTCGCATTAGGGTACTTCCGCGAAAATTCACTTGACCACCGTTTTCCCATTATGAAACTCGTCCAACCACTTTTTCCTCTTTTTTTCGCCCGTTTGTTTTTCTTTTTTTTTTTCGCTGTTTCTAGCCTTTTATGCTTTACTATTGTCCTAGTGTAGGCCTTACCTATCGCTATCTCTGAAATACCGGATACCCCTAAATTATCCTGAACTGTGCCTTTAATTGACAATGAGGCCTGCTGCCTTTAGGATGTTATTTCTATGGCCCAGTAATCCACTTCTTCACTTCGACAGTGTGCCCGTTGCATTAGAGGCACAGTTCACGATAAAAATGGCTTCTAAGATTTTTCCCTAGAATGAACCTCTAACCTTCAAGAATAGCAGCGAAAAGGGCTCAAAACCGGCTCAACCGACGTACACACCTCAAATAAGGACGAGTTCCCACGGCGTTTCAAAGGCTATGGCGAGACCACTACATTCAGTGGTACGCATACTTGGCGCGTGAGTAGCTTACTGTATGCAGCCGTACGCAGTGGCACACATATTTGAACAGCTCGTCCAAAACCCCTTCCATGCAGCTTTTTTCTCGTCTGGCCTCTAATTTTACTACTTTTTCAAAGCCTTATATTTTTCTCAATAGGCCGATATTCGCCTTTGCTTCCCATATTTTGCACTATTCTGAACTATCACTTCCATAATTCGCCTGAAACTGGACACCCCCTCCCTATTGTCTTGAATCGTGCCTTCAAGAGAAATTAAATAACATCGGTGGAACGTGTGGAACAATACATAACGAGAAATGCCATCGAGCTCCCGCCTAATGAGCGAAACCCTACACGTATAATGAAAACGGAGTGAAAAACATTTGGACGGACGATTGGAAAAGGAGGGGAGGCGGTCATTTGGCGCGATCCCTGCCATCGCGCCGCCCATTCGACGCCGTTTGCGAGCTGTGCAACTCGTCCAATGATTGGATAACCTACTGCCCATCTAGCCCGACCGATGAGCCGCTACTATCAGACGCCTAATTGTGGACCTGCTTGTATTCTGCCTATCAGTGTGGCGTCATCGATCGGGCTTCTATCAGCAGGATGGTAAGTGGGTTGCTCGGTCAACTGGACGAGTTGTCCAGCTCGCAAAACGCGTCGGATGGGCGGCGCGATGGCAGGGATCGCGCCAAACGACACCCGAAAAGGAGGCTGCAGTAACGCATGATCAATAACTGTAAGCCAGAGATCGGAAATGGTCGAAGTGCCACAACTTGATGTGAGTCGGATTCGATTCGGCTGGTACGTGCTGGAAGATTAAAAGGATCAGATTATTAGTCACCTTAGAATAGATTCTACCCTTGGTAAAGACCCTGATAATCTGATCTCATCAGTCTTTCAGCACGAGATGCTCTAACCGTTTTCAATCCAATTTCACGTGAATCTATTACAGAAACCCATGAAATATCTATTCCACCACCTATGGGCTCGCTAACTCTACGAAATTCGACAACCTTGATATATTTGTGAGGAAATGTGGGAAACAATGGGCATGTTGCATCCCCAGAAGGTATGGAATTTGAGCAGAACACAAAAAGGAACTTTTCAGAGTTAATAAATGTACTCACCTGAGTCGGAGGATTTCTATGAAGTGATGTCGCTGATTCTGTGGTACTTTGACCTGCTTCTGTACCACTCCGTGGTTCTTCCGGTGTGACGTAGAGCCCAGTTTGCGGTTCGGCAGACTTCTGTCCAACCTGTGTAACTGAAAGACTCCTTACAACTCCAGGAGGACTGGCAGCAGTCTTGACCGGCTCCGGAAATATATTTGGTTTCTGCACTGATTGAGTGTCACTCCGAACTGGAACAATTGCAGAGCTCAAGTGGTTTGAAACATCTCTAGAATTTGTGACGAAAGGATTACGTGCTGGAGAAATAGCATATCCGTCCAAGCCTTGAACTTTGGCTGGAAGATCTGCCGCTGCAGCGAGTGGTGGCGCTGAAAACGATCAAAACCAGTGAAGATGTTTAAGAAACGGTTGAAAATATAGTCAAGGGGATCTTTCCCAACGCTGAGTGCTAGACGCTGAGATGGAAGAACAGCCGACCTTGCAAGTCCATAATGGTGCTAAGAAACGTTTCATAGCAAAGAAATATACTTTTTTAAACTAGGCCTTAGAAGAGAAGGAGCATCGGGTTGGCGGGTCAACGAATTGTTCCTTTCACACCTGATCTCAGCTCTTGTCCTAGCTTCACGGGATCTCACACACCCCGATGCTCCTTCTTATCGAGGTTCAGATTTGAAAGTATATTTTCTAGACCATAAGAATTGTATGCTCATGGCCAAGAACTTTCTGTGAGCACAAGTATAGCCAACTACCCATCCCTCTCTGTGCATGCAGGAATGCAGTTCCTATGCAGAAAATAGAAAAACAATGGGTGTTGGGATTCCATGATAATCAAAACCATTGAATAACGTCGTAAGTAAAAGCCAACCAAAAGCTCGTACCTGATTGGATTTGGGGAACAATAGGATCAGGAAGAGGTAAGCGTGGCCAACTTGCGACTGGTGCAACCGATGCTGAATAAGGACGAGCTCCAGGGATTGGCCAGTTGCCGAAGTGGCCGTCGACAGAAAAAGCGGAAACTCGGGGGAATTGATATCTGAATGATTATTCGTTGAGAGGAATTCTTTCCAATTCAACACCAGTTCAAAACCGCTACTTCGCGTTGGTCACAAACTTACTCATAAATAGCTGTAAGCGAGAGCACTACCGCAAAGCAAGTAACCACAGTAGGGGCAGTTGCGGCAAGGGATTGGGCGGCCTGCCCGTTATCTTGAATCAATAGACATTGAAAACTCAATGGTTTGATCACAGCGAGGACTCGTGGTTGAATAGTCTCCTGTTAGGGACGCCCGGACTAGAACTTCAAAAGAGCGCTGTTAACTGGGTGGTCTTCTCTTGTATGTATCCACCTATCTTGTATCCGAAATCGAAGTTCATTCGGAACGAGACTTGCTATTCTCTTATACCAATTCCAAATACGTGTACCAAGTTTGTCAAACGATTAACTGAAAGTAGTAATGGAGATGTTGCAGGTGGGCGGTTTGTATAAACATCACATAAAACAATACGTTCAGCTAATTTCAAAGGGACCACTTGCACTTGGGATCCTTCCCTTGTCAGTTATTGAGAGTAGAGCATGAAAGCTTCAGAATGCGCAGGATCATAGCATCTCTCTCATGTTATTGATACCGCTGCTTTCGTACTTCAGTTGATGAGAAGTAATTTTAATGGTGCATTATCTGATTCTAGTCAAAGTGAGGGCCCGCATACCAAGTCAACCGTCCATTCACCCTTGGGATTAATTGGTGGATAATATCATAATGGACTAGCACAGCGGCTTTTATTTTCCAATAGTTGAACTTAATTCACAGATCACGACTGAATTAGGAGAAGCCTAGGAATAGACGGTAAAGGAATCTGAGAATAGTTTTGCAGCTCGGGTAGTGCTTGACTTCCCCCAAGTATAGGCGATGACAGTGTGGCAGAACAAATGACTGCCAAACTTTGCTCAGTGATATTGGAAGAATCAAAATATAGACCGGCACATCTACTTCCCAGAAATTCATGAGAAGGTAACTTTTCCGAAGCATTGATCGCGCTTCGATAGAGCAATGGTCGAAACTAGCTTAAATGAACTTACACCCTGCACCGGCCGCACATGAGTCGATACTCGAAACTGTGATGGCTTGATTGCTTCGGGAGCTGTGGCGTAACTGTCAGAACCAGACGGTGGAGCAACTGGGTGACGACGTATGCTGCAATTTTATAATAGTAGTCCCTAATTCGTAAGCTGATCCTGCACCACACCAACTTACCTTGATCCTTCCGCTTTGGCACCAGCCAACTGACAAACGAACAAAAATTGTTGATCCAAAGCCGTTTGTGCCTCGTGTTCCATTTGCACATAAACACGACTTTCCATCTGATCTACCAACTAAATGCAATCTCACTTGCTCATACCATTGAATAGAACTCAGTCAGAATGTATTCAAGAGATAGGGACTAAACCTCGTATCTGACATCAATCGCCAGGGCGAAAAGGGCTAGAAAAAGTTGGGTGAGGTTAAGGAATAGGAATCAAAAACGAAGAAAGAGAGGATTCTCGAACTGGCCACAACCCACGAACTGCTGGCCATAGCCATGGAGCCCTCCAGTGAGTCAAGGATTGAGAGAAGCGCAGACCCTGCTAACTAGCATTTCTCAATTGAAGAAGACTTTCCGAAGACGTTCCAGAGCAAGCCAAGGACCGTCCTACCCACTCCTCCCGGCTTGACAAAAGCGATTGACGCCTTCATTGGGGTACACTAAGAACCAGCTACGAGTCCGTTCCTCTTCCAACTAACGCTGGCTGTCATCACAAAAGGACTTCTGGATGGACCGTTGGAGATCATCCTCTACACTGATTACATGGTTGTGATAGCTAATAGCAGAGAATAACTACAGAACAAGCAGCAGAAATGGCAGAACGTGCTGGCGGGAATGGACTACGGTCGAGCGTAAAGGAGACCAAGTTCTCCAGCTCCTACGAGTGCACGGGATCACTCATAGGTTGTTTCGGGAGAAGGGAGAGGAGGTTTGGGTGGAAGATCATCAAAAATGTGCAAGATTTCCTCTGTCGAGTGATCCAGCCAGAGATGGAAGCGTGGATCAAGCTGTGAGGACTCGAACAGGTACGATATGGATGGAAAGAAGAGAGTTTACTGATATTCTGTGCGGCCATGGTGCTTCTGGCTCTCCTTAGAATCGTCCGATAAGGGATGCATTGGAACTCGAAGCTCAAGGGAAGCTGAAACAAGAAGCTCCGAAGAAATTCAGCAACGGCAGAAGATGCTGCAGATATAAGGAAGTGGATACAACATACAGGAACAATGGACCCCCCCCCCCCTCCATTCTCTCCCCTCAACTGCACGGGGTTAACTCTGGGAAGGAGGAGAAAAGGAAAATCAGTGTGTCTTGCCATCTTTCCGTTCGCATGTTGTACCAAAGACTCACATAAGCCATCGCGGAATCGGCTTGACGCGGACTGTATTCTCGAATATGACAGGCAGACAATAATTACTTTCCTATTATGCAGCCGAATCTCGGTCATGACCTCTTCCCCTCAAATAACTGTCTCAAATTACCTTAGCCGACATACCCATCCTGCATCTGCCCCTAACTCAGTCAAGAATCTGAAGTGCCAATAGTTCCACGAACAAATATGACGAACTTCAATTCCGAAATTGAGCCGGGGCATTTGATACCGGGTTTGAAGGGTGCCAGGATGATACTTTGCAATTTTTGCTTTCATCGCGGGTTGAACTCGGAAACCTCTTTCTGCCTCAAATTTGAGGTCTGTTCTAACTAGATGCTTCTTGCCGTTTCGTCTACTCATCCCTACTAGCTGTCCAAGTGATCTGTAGACCATACCAGACACTAAGGCAACACCCTTTCTGTCAAATGGACAGTCTGAGGAGGTAAACAGGCGATCGTGAAACCGGCTTTAGGTTGTAGTATGGTGCGCTTCAATGGCAACAGATTTTTCCAAACATGACCTTTTCAGGCACGATGGACACATCGCTATCACTTCGGAAGACATCGCTGATTCAAACTGTATTCAGCAAACTGACGTTTTCGATCAGCTATTACGCAGTTTAGTTCCTGAGTGAGATAATAGCCATCAACCCATGTGAGATTTCTTCAACCCTCCCACAGAAACGGCATTTGGTTAACCAGCAAAGACTGCCACCAGCTTCCATCATCCATATGAAAAAAATCACCGCGTCCATAGGGAACCTCTACTTTCACTGGGTAGCGCCTACTGCAATTATCTACAAGCTGGAATGGGAAGGTCGTCTATCGTCGAGGAAAGAAAGAGTGTCATGTCACAACAACGAAATCATGCGCAAGGTTATACACAAAGGAAGTAATAACAAGAAGTAATCGCAGAAACTAGAAGCATCAAATAAAAGAAAGGAGTTAACATCAGAGAAAAATAAATAAATTGCACATACATTTCGGCTCGTCCGAGTGAGCCGTGTTCCGCAACGATGCACAGGAATGGAGAAAAGCACGTTTTCTTGGTTCTGCCCATCATAGTAGATGCATTCACGCACTGTGGCATAGTCTGGGGAATAAATTTTGCCCGAAAACGGACCATCAAAAACGATAGAAGAGGTAATTCCTTGACTGCTGCACATAGCCGATATATCTGAAAATGGTGCAAAATTACTGGTTTCAAGACCAGGGCGCATTCTATATGAATCTATCAGAAAAGTTGGAGTAACATCACTTACTAACCAATCCTCGAGTGCAAGGGAACAGATAAAACATAGTTGTTGAGAAATAATATATTAATAATACATAAACTAATAAGTAACGCAAATTTGGACAGATACCAACTTGGAGTGATTTTCAGTGGTTACGCACTCGTGAAAATGACAGATGGGGGCTAGCTACTGCTTCAAGAGCTTCTGCAGCCAATCTATTAGGAAACAACCGGCGTACATATCTAAATTGGTAAGGCCTGATCATGTTAATTGGAAAATGAGGATTTCTGAAGGGAGACTGCCGAATAAGGCTCTTCTGACATCATAATATGGGCCTCAGAGAGCTTGACTCCGAACATCTTTTCCGAGCAGGCTTGTTCAGAGGAAAATTCCACAATAGGGCTACCTAAAACTTCCGCCGATCCGTGCGAGAAACTTCAAAAAATGCAAATTGACATTGGCGTGCTGGGCATTCAGCAACTTAGTTTCGTTCAAAATGTTAATCGCACAGAGGAAGAAGGGTGTTAATAAGACCATTGCGGCTTCTGCTCCGCCACTCTTTGATTCCTGTTCAACTTTAGCTAGTACTTTTGGGTGTATTTTCTTTAGGACAATTTTTCACCAGTTGCCGTTTACGAATTCTTCAAGTAAAAGAGGGTCTAACCAAATGTGTTGCAAAATCTCGAAATGAATATTTTATCATTGAAATCACCGATACCTGTAATAGCCGTTCTCGCCGGTACGACATATTCTCCATCGCATCGCTCAAAATAAACTAGCCATAGAAAAAAGATATTCAGGAGTCGCCTGGGGTCGACTGCATACTGCAATGGCATTCGAGAATGTATACGACGACAACTGCAACAGCCGATGGCCTCAACTCTTGAGAGGTAAATTTGATTGTGCGGCCCTCCCTCTTCTGTAGCCTGCCACGCATACGCGGGATCCGCCCACAGTTCCGACCCACACCACAATTATCGTCGAGGGCAACCGAAGGTGTGACTGCCTGTCAAATGGATGCCAACCTTTGCATAGTTTGAATTATGTTCCATTCTTATTATTCGAGTGAAAGGGAAAATAGAACTCTTCTTAAAACACAGTTCGGAGTACAAGGTGCATCATAAATATGGGAACAACTTTTCACACCTCGTAATTTCTTTGTTTGGAGGGTTTCTCCAAAGCTGTACCTTCCCTTATGTTTATGATATACTCTAGGTCACATATCTACTTTGGTACTCTCAAGTCAACAGATTTCGAAATACGGTGGAGCCTCGCCTACATCCACCAACCTTTACGTTTTTGCGCGCATTTGGTGATTCCGTTTCCGATATCGCTCCTCGTTTCAACATTTCCCACATGACAGTTTCTTGAATCGCGATGTGTAGACAGGTCAATGACAAACCTCGAATTGGTCGTCTTGTCTTACATACGATCCCTTTTCTGAACACAATGGCTTGGGAAGTAGTACGCTGCGGAGCCTGCAGAAACACGAGAAAAATTTCTGCTGATTTGATTGTATGTTCTAATCGGATGCGAAGTGTCTACCCCGAGTAAATACATTGTCTCCAGATAGGTCTCGAAAGCTTCATAAGCTTCTTGATGTGAAGAAGTTGGAGGGAAGAAACAAATGCCATGCGCTACTGTAGCGCGGCACGCGCTCTGACACCCTTTTATCAGACTAAAGGGTGGTCAGCGTGGAAGAAATGTTGAGATCCCGGAGGATACAAATATTTCGCACTACGAGTGCTGAAGCCGCTGAGAAGAATCAGATCCTCTCGTAGCCGTTTTCCCTCCTTCATGATGGCTTGAAATTGAGTGTTCTAAGTCCAGAAAAACACAAGCTATAAACTTCTGTTTAAGCTTTACAGACGTACCTGGCGAAATGTATAAAGTGGCATTGTACTGTGTTGTCATGTCGGTGAGGAGAGAAAAGAGATGAAAGGAACACTCGTGAAATAAACCAAGTATACGCCATCGGTCCATTTCGCTTAGAGCCCGCCATTGTGCCTTCATTGTGACCCTTCAAATCGTTCGATCGAATGTAGCGCACCAAACAATGTTCATAAAATGGGGCTTGCCATCATACCTTCTTGTAACTCCCTCAGAAGCCCAGTTTTGAGCACTTAGGTATGTCCATGTTGTGACTTCTTCTCCACTGAAAGAAAGAAATTCCGAATTTGGTCAGTACAACAGTGCATGTAGGTGGTCAAGTCGATCGATACACAGTTAAAGGCACCGTTCACGATGATTCAATGGGCGGGTGTGTCGATGACGTGTCCGCCTCTCATTCGACGCCACGTCTGACTGTCTGACGAGACATCGAATGAGAGGCGGACACGTCATCGACACACCCGCCCATTGAATCATCGCGAACGGTGCCTTTAAGAATACCCTGAAGAAACTCGCTTAAAAACCCAAGAAGCGAGGCTTGGTTCTACAATTAGTTTTGAAGAGTACGAGTGGGATTCGGTGATGTGACTATTATATGGCAGTACCCCCTCACAATTAAAGAAGGAATAAGCGTCGAGAGGGCGTCATTCCTTCGTTTTTACTTACAACAGACTTCACTAGGGAGATTCTAATGTTACAAGCAACCATTATGATTTCTTTGCCAGCTTGCGACCCTCATACATTCTGCACAATTTCCTCTTTCCTTCTCGAAGAACTCACTAACCTCCGAAAAGGCATGGTTGTCGAAACATCACTTGAGTGCCTTCAAGATAAGTAGCGGGACAATGCGTCAAGCCAATCCCCATGTTCCTGTACAGTTCCATGAGCAATAGTGTACAGACGAATCATATTACGACTCTTTTTAGCTATTTCAATATCCTTTAGATTCACTTATACAGCGGAAATGTGCTATTATCGTTCCCAGAATCTCTCTGTAAGGGCACTACTAATAGATGTATTTGTAAGCCTACTTAGAATGCCACATCACTATTGGGCAATTTTCGACACACTTCCGACTAATCTTTTTTCACAAAACATTTCGCTGAAAGCAATACTTAAAGTAATGTTTTTTGCAGCGTGGCGGTTCCGATTATTCTTGCACCGATCAAGAAAAAGAAAGGAAAAAACACAGGAACGAAGAAACCAGTGTACAACTCCCAAACAGAGACGTGGCTCGATGATGCCAAATAATATAATACAATACTGCCTATAAAATAATTAGCAAGGAAATTCCTACAAGAAGTGATCAGGTAAATCATATTAGTGCCCGATATATTAATGTAGTGATATTGTTATTGTGCGAATTGAATATTTACGCTATAAATAAATGTATGAAAATAATACGGATCCACATCCATTGACATGGTTGAGCAGTGCCGAAAATTTTGGAGAGAACACTTCATTTCGAGTAGGTGTACGAAGTTTTACTTGATCACTTATATTTTGCAAGTTAGTAACGTTGACTAATATTACGTGCATATATAATTTTAGGCTTAAATGTCATATTCTTTTTGGGAGCACTCCATCTCGCGAGGAAGTAAGAACATGATGGAGTTTAATCGAAATCATAACACGTCTGTCAAATTGTTACGAGGACAAGCTACGAAGCACACCGATATAGAGAACCTTGGCTATCTTGAAATTGAAAGCAATGAATATTTATGCCATGACCAATATAAACTGTAATATTTAGCCTATGCTTACGCCGAAAAATTCTTAAGGAGTTACTGTCGGCACATACAGCCTTACCAGAGGTAACTGTAAAGGGACCATACGAGACGATAGAAAAAACCTGAGGAATGAAATTCATTGGTGATTACCCATCCGTTGTATAATTTATTTGTTGTATAACATTGAAGTGTTATTAAGGTTTGAGTCAACCCTTTTGGCTATTCGCTTTTTTGGGATCACCGCGGTTGAAATAGAACTCCAATCAAGTCTCTGTTAAATAATTCTGAGTTGCAAAACTATGAGGCGGGTTTTTCAATATATATATATATATAATTACTATTAAAATTATTGTACTATACACATGTTAATTCGATAAAATGTAAACGATTTAGAGTGGCATACTCAAATGGGAACTAAAATTGGAATCTCTATATTTTTAGCTAACAAAAGGTGTGATGAGGACTCGAATGCAGAGGAAGACACCAACCACATATATGTTCTTTATATGAGTATATCAAAGTTTGGAGTCAGAGAACCCGTACGCAAGCCAGGAAACGGGATCACGACGAAGCCACATCGTTTTTCACAAAAAGGGTAAAGGGTGGCATATAAGTTAATAAATCAACTAGATTAAAGTTTATGAAGGAATCTTATAAAAGCTGATATGAAATATCAAAAACTCATATTATTTTAGAAAAAAAACTATTCGTACATTGTAAAAACATATAAAGAACACGTTTTTTCTTCCTTCTAACTATTAAAAAGGTTAATTTAGAAATAGAATACTTCTTATAAAAGCATGTGGACGCTACTTAGGAAATCGCCTTTGGGCATAAAAAAGGCAAGAAGTCGCGTGTGGGCGGTATTTAAGAAGTAAGGAGATTGCTGGTGTGCGGTACAGAACGTGAGAGAGCAAATTTAATAGGCGTGATAACTGTGAAATCTAGTGTCTTAAACAGTCAAGAGTGCCAAAAATGATTGCAATCAGTTGCTTGGTCAATATTATGCAAGGAAAAATCATTAGCATTTGATGTAACCATCAAATATAATTACACGAACCCCGACTGACGGAACTGGGTAAAATAGCGAGCCGGGTTCCCTCCTGATCCGGTCAATCACTATCACAGAGAGACACGAAAGTCATAAGTTGGTGTACAAGAGAAGAATGGACAAAAAGTTGGTCGTCGCGCCTCTTAATTATAAGAACCAATGTAAGTCATCACCCGAGGCTCTCCTGTGATCAGGTGACAACAAATCCGTTGACGGCACCGAACAGACTTCCGCTGAGCGAGCATCGTTGTTAAAGGACGATGTTCAGCGCTGTCAACGTGTGTATGGTAACGCTGCGTTTTCAACGCACTTCGTTGAACACCGAAAGCGCCAATCAGGGTCGACGATTGACTCGTACACGTCGCTATTCCTACTGCATTTTATCACATACTCATTCCACTAAACTGCTCCGCCAAACGGACCCCTTTCCCGGAACCCACCAGAGAAAGCGCTCATCTGAACGGAGTATAGAAGGCAGAGTTGTTCCCTTATCGAAGTCACCCTTCCCTTAAACTTTCTGCTAGACCAATATTGATCTGTACATATTTAGATACTGATGTCCCGGGTAACGGAACTTCTTCCCGGATGCGTACGTTCGCTTTGCGGCATGCGGCAAACCTTACTGCAGTGACCGTACTCATCCCGCCTCCCCGCCAATCGATAGGACACAATATTTTTCGTTGATTGCCTTTCTTTTTTACCAGTTTTGATCGTTTCTTTCTGTATCTTATTCGTTTTTATGTTTATGAGACTTATTTAATTGAAATTACTCCTCCTATACTAGCGACCATCAAGACCGCATTGGAACTGGAGGGAGCAGCTAGCCAATTCAAATAATTAAAGGACTCCCTACCTCACAAATTGGCGCTCCAATATTTCATCGCAATTCTGCGATGCGCGGCGAGTGCGGAGAGCGCGACGCCGTGATCGTGGGAAGATATCGGATCTTGATGTCCCTGTAGAAAATAGCGAGTCTATGGGTAAGTTACAAGCTTCGAATTTCTAACATGCACTCAAAACCAAGTCGAAACCAAGCCTATGCGGTGTAAATCAGAGCAGACTCTAGGAAATAGCGGATCCCACTTCGCTTGAGCCCATAAATCGCTTCCTTCCTGTGAAATTTCTCTCGCTTTGACTTACAGTCCATCACAACTTATGTATGAAACAAAAGTCATGTTGGTAGCGATAGTGCACGATAAAATCGTGGAATACTGAAAAGGACCAACAGAGTAAACGATTTATGCAGATTGTCATATGCTGAATGATACAATGAACAAAGGCTATGGGAAAAGCGGTGTCAAAATGGGTTCTTCGCTGGTGTCAACGGCTCACAACTTGCTCACATGTTTGCAGACGCGATAACGATTGTATCTGCTCAATCTCTCCTTCTTTCCACATAGTTTCGGAACGACGGCACTCCACTGAATGGGCCACGACGGATTGCATCGATGTAATCGTTCATTGACTGATCATTGTAGTATCTTTTCTCGAAGCTGTTTAAACCTAAAAACATTGTTTTTTTTGAGTGTCGGAAAAAGCCATTGAGACATCTGTAAGTAGATCCTGGAATGTTTATAGGTCAGGATGCGCCACCGCATTCATCGCGCGCGGAACAGCGCTAATGCGTATGCGCGAGACATCAGTGTGTCAGATCGGTCTATGGCTTTTTGCTTTGAGATTCGCATAGGAAGCGGGTGATGCTCAAAGTGGTGAAGCGAAAATGAGATTGTCGGATTCTAACGATTCTAACGTCGACCGAACTAGATCACTGCAAATGTTGTGCGCAGGAACATCACGCGGTTTCGTTGGCTTGAAATATTTCTTCGTAAGCGGCCATTTGATGTAATATCGAATGTATCTGTGCTGCAGCTGTCGGGCACATCCCTAGTTGGGACCCCTCTACAATTGATTGATTATTCCCAACTTATCACTACCTCTTTTTCAGACTTTTCCACTATCCCTAAGTGAGGTGAACTCAACATCTTCCACTTCGCTTCTTACAGCACACATTTCTGCTAACCATTCAAATCTGAGGTGCAGAGGTGGCACTACAACAAGAATGGTGGAAGGATGGAATTCTGAACCAGTATCCAATCGCTTTTACCGACCCAGCCCTAAATCTTCTCGAGATCAGGAAATTGGAAATGCTATCTGGGAAAAGAACCATAATCCCAATCTGTACCTTAGCTACTTCACCCACCTATTCAAAATTTCGTGTATGCCAAATGGGCTTCCAAACACGGTTGAGATTTCAAGTGGATGTCAAATGCGTGTGCACATTCTCGAACGGATTCAAAGCCGGAAGCCTCATTCACTTAACGGATCCTAAGGGTACAAAGGCGAAGGGAAACTATTTAGAATGAAGAACAAGACAAAGAACAGAAACATGTCGAGTTAGCTACTTCTTGATTGTTTTCTAAGAATCTTTCCGCCGGCTAGGAGAAGCCAGCCTTGCATAACCCATTTAATGACGCACATTCAATTCCACCTATCCTTCACTTTCTCGGATCCTCATTTGCAAAACTAAGTAAGCGTAGTAGTTAACAATGTAAAGGTCATAGGTATAGCTTTATTGCAAAAGAAATGAAGTTTGCCTAATGAAGCGCATTTGCATTTATGGTAGTAAACATCCTACTTACTATAAAGCGCTTAGTCTGTCTGTCTGTCTGTCTGTCCGTCTGTCTGTCTGTCTGTCTGTCTGTCCGTCTGTCTGTCTGTCTGTCTGTCTGTATGTCTGTCACGAAATTCCTTAGCTCCTTTAGATCTGCCTGGAGAGACCGGGTCAAGTGTGGGATGGGTGGGCCAGGTCTCGAGAAGTATAAAACACACATCAGCTTGGCGGAGCCCCGCCCACAGTGGGCGTGGCGTGCCTCGAAATGAGCCCTACCGAGGACCATGATTTCAAATTCAGCCACAAGACGGCCTCAAAATTGGGGTTCAAAGGTGGCTTGAGGTGTGCATTGGTAAGTTAGATCGAACTGGGGAGACCCACCCCCGATGGGCGGGGCGTTCTCCAAAAATGCAATGCTTTATGAAAACATTTATAACTCGGTTTGGAGAAAGCCAACAGAGCAGGAAAAAGTTGATGTAGGAGGAGCATTGTCGGGGGTGTCTCCAGCATAAATTACGTCAGCGGAGGCCCGCCCACAATGGGCGGAGTGTGCCTCGAAGCTCACATCCCTTCTTACATTTATATACGAAAATCCATAATTCCGGTTCCCATGGACGTAGAGAGTTCAAATTTGGTAGGAGTACAGGCGTCATGGAGGCAAAACTTATGGTGGGTGGCAGAACCAGACTCCGCCCCTAAGGGGCGGGGTTTGTGCGGAAATTCATAACTCCCGTCCCCATGGACCGAGAAAGTTCAAACTCGGTAGGAGTACGGGCGACAGGATGGGAACACCTATGGTGGGTGGCAACACCGGACTCCGCCCACAAGGGGCGGGGTTTGGGTGAAAATTCATAATTCTGTCCCAATGGACCTAGAAAGTTCAAACTTGGTAGGAGTACAGAAACCGCGATGGGGAAATTTATGGTGGGTGGTAGAACCAGGCCCCGCCCACAAGGGGCGGGGTTTGTGCGAAAACTCATAACTCCTGTCCCCATAGACCTAGAGAGTTCAAACGTGGTAGGAGTACAGGCGACAGGATGGGAATACCTATGGTGGGGGCAAGACCGGACTCCGCCCACAATAGGCGGGGTTTGGGCGAAAATTCATTACTCATGTCTTCATGGACCTAGAAAGTTCAAACTTGGTAGGGGTACAGGCGCCATGGTGGCAAAACTTATGGTGGGTAGCAAAACCAGACTCCGCCCACAAGGGGCGGGGTTTGAGCGAAAACTCATAAATCCGATAAAGGTCTATAATGAAAATCAGCTCATGCGGCTCCGCCTCTCATGGCTAGAGCCCCTAGCGCTCGCGAGAGCGTGCATAGCCGCCTGGTCTACATATATGTGCACTTATATGAATACTTTAGGTGCGTGAGCGGGTGGATCGTACATCTCCTATTTGTATATCACTTTTTTCAGCAGGCAAGGACAAAGGAGAGCCTGCAGTTTCATAAGTGTCCCCGGCCACCAGCCTAGTTCATTGTTTATTAGAGAAGACCATGCCGTACCCTATTCTTTGTATAAATGAGAATATTTTACATGGTCTACTTTCCCCGATCAATCCTGATGTACTAGTCCTATGAGCCAGCTTCAAACCCAGGGGCGTATTCCAAGAAAGAGAATTGATCCTTTGAAGCAGTGACATCCTTAGATATCCAAATCTTGGACGGAGGTGGTGTAATGGCAAGTGGCGCACTATCTCACGTGTACGGTCACGTGTTCGAATCCCAGATCGATATCCACTTGAGTCCACGAAGTCCATCACATCGGGATCGGTTAATTTACCAGACTCGCCTGGGAGATAAAAGCACTGACCTGTACAACGACTGACCATCGCAAGTCATTGTGTAGGCCACATAGCATTCAATACGCCGCTACGATACTGAATGGTGGGCGGATCCCTCATACGGGATTAATTAGCATCCCAAGACCTTATCCTTTTATACTCGTTGTTTTATTGAGGTAAAAAAAAATAGGAAGAAAGAAATGGTGATACTAACCGTCTCCGAGATCGAGATGAAATGCCTCGATAGAAACCAAGAAGAAGCTGACGAGAACAATAACACTGACGAATGCTCTCAACGAGAACATCGCGCCTGAAAAACCGATACTATCAGACGAAATTAATGCAAAATAATTTGGAAGAAAACAAGAATAACTAAACAATCAGAACAAGGCAGTGAGAGGATGTTGCGACGGATCAAAAAAGATCAAATAAAAGCGATACTCGAAAAAGAGAGATATCATTGTGTCACATGTGTCAGCCGCTTACATAACGGTGCCATAGTAGGAGAATTCTACGTAGGAATAGCTTAATAAGATATGGTTGTAATAAAAAGTTCCTGAAGAGCATCTAAAAATCAGCTAAGAAGGGCAGACTTCTTACAAAATTATATCAAGACTAAGAAACCTGCGTTACCGTGTTGAACTAGAGCAAAAAAAAAACGAATAGAGTATGTAACACTTGAATCCTCAAAGATTGAAAGATTGAAAGTGTAAACTGTCATCGAAACCATGAGATATTTTAACCCATTGGCGACCTCACTTTTATATTGTCCTTACATTACCCTTTATTTCCTTTTATATCTGCAGTTAGAAATCAATGATTCCTGGACCGCAATGCTTCAAGATCCTCTAGAAGGCTGTGAGCTCAGCTGATACATGAAAACATGAAGAAATTATAGGAACACCTGATAAATAATATAAATACCCCAGCGAGCCAAAAACGTGGGTCGTGGCATCGGGACGCATGGTCGCCAACGTGTTAAAGAGCACGGCCTCTAATTTTCTATAATATTTATTATTATGTAAACGATGAGGAATGGTCACAGACGCATGGCGCGTACCACGTTGAGCATTTCACTTGGTACACGCCATGCGTTTTAGTCTAAAATTATTACGAGCAAAATTATAGTGGGATCAGATCAGTCCCTCAAAAACCAAAGTGGCCAAAAGACGCCGGTGCAACAACGCCGACGACCACAAACTGTCATTATAATGAGAGCAGGTCCGCCTCAGGACGATTCTAACCTATGATCATTAATATGGATACGCAAATCCAACCACCTCAGCGACCACCACCAGAGCGACCTCAGCAGCAACAGTCAGAAGCAGTTACTATAAATGAAAATCATGGGACAGAACTTCAGTAAGTCGCTAGTGACTCCTATATATACCCCAGTTTACAGCCGATCGCACTGGAAGGCGCACCATGCTGAAGTTGTTTACGAGTGATTTCTTTGTTCTATCGCAAATGGATGTGGACCTTACATCCGCCGCTGCTAATCTGAGAGGGTTGTCTCCAAGAGACAATTTCCGGTGCATTCATGGTTCGGTCCCGTTGACAAATGACCAGCCTAATCCACCTACAACTTTAGTTGACAGTAGCGTGAGACTATTTTTTGTTGTGGCACATTCTTGACAACGAAAAGTCGGTAAAAGCGTGAATGAAATGTGGTGTAAATGCCAGGTCGTCCAAGCGAATGCGGCCCCTCGGAGCCATGTCTTTTCAACCGCGAGTAACCGGAACTTGATGGAAACCGATGCTAATTCGAGTAGTTGACTTTATGCCGGTTGCAGAAAGGCAACAGAAAGCGATAGTTGTGCCTCTATCCCCTCCTGTTGGTGACAACCACACTACGGTTTTCTAATTGTAGATGATTCATACAATAAATGGACTCGCTCTAGCGCTAGATTCAAAAGTTGTAAAGTAAATGTGAGGTCACTGTTACTCTTAATCATTTCGGTACTTACCTAAGTAACTACTCAAAGTATGTACTGGAATAGTTAGACGACAGGAACTGCAATCGCGTCCTCTTCATCAGCCCTGACCTGCAGTTACAAATCGTCCCTCTGCCATTTTTTGGCGAAGACCGTACACTTGCGATGATGTCACAGTGGCAACAAGCGCTTTCAGAACGAGTACGGCTGGATGATCCTTCTTACTATACTCCCCGCCTTCACCTCTACTCGGCTGTTTGTTTGCCAGCGATTTTGGTACTACTTGCAACAACTTATATGTTAGTTGGTCGGGAAGTTAATGTGACTTCGATAAGATGGAGTGATGCCTGCCGATAATGGTGAGGCACCCCCTCTTTAATCCACTGTAGCAGGGACGTATCCACCATCGCCCCAAAAGATGCTAGTAATTCCACCAATGACACTGAAATGCAGTCGCAATGTCACACACTCGGGTTGCTTGTGTGGGTACTGAACGACAACTGAATAACAGAGACAATAGGTGCCAATTCATCAGCAACCTAAATTTAGCCACATCAGGAAAAGGCCCGCTTCTTCGTTTCAGCAGAACAATTCATATTCACTAAGTGAAATTGCCTCAGCGGAAAGGAGCATTACTGATACATGTGGAACTATTGGTTGAACTGGTTCTTTATTCGCCTTTACCACAACTAGGATCACTGACTAAACTGGGGTATGTTTCAGAAGTTGCTTCCTATGTGAAAACCACCCTGACGAGATTTTTGCCGTCATCTTGCCCTGCCCAGAAAACAAATTGGCGCCTCGGTCTACATTCAGTAGCGAAAAGCCGTTTGCGTACACAACTGGCCAACACACGGACACCTAGGAGGCAGAGATACAAAAGCCAGCGTTTTTATTTTTTTCAAGTAAATCTGCTGCCATATAATCGACCTTGAGGGTATGGGGACATTGCTGTTCTAGGCGGACGTTAACGTTAATCAATCTCCGGGCCATACATGGGCTAACGGGGCCATTTGACACTCCTTCACCACATCCTTCAGTCTCCTGCGGAACATCAAGTAACCAGAAAGCAAGTGATGATTGTTTGATTCACGTTATCACGAAATTCATCATTTCTCTTGACATAAGATAGCGACGACGGTACCCGCTGACCCTTACTCAGAGCAACTCGACGAAATGGCTACAAAATGACTAGGACGACAGCACATCATACACAGTCTAAGAGGGGGCCGCTGAATAAATTTTTCGGAACAAACCAAACTATCGACTTCCATTCATATTGAAGGAACACGAGTGAGAGCTTCCATTGACCGGACGAATTCCGAGATCAAGTTGTTCTATCACCAAAATACTGAAAGGTATTTCTACTAGACCTGCTGTATGACCTGGATAACGGCATCTGATCAACTTGTCGAACAAGTGAACACATTGACTCCAATTGACCATCATGGAGCTGGGATAGAGGCTAGCCATTCTTCAGCATTCAACTCAAAGACTTCCTAATAGAAAATGAATGAACTGAAATCCTATGACGTGAATTCTGCGCTGTTCCAGGATGAATGTTCACTATCAGTCGTGGAAAAAGTATTATGTAGGGCAATATCAAGTGGAGTCGTTAGCGTACAATTGAATGCAGGATCGGATTCCAATATGTCCGACAAAACTTTGACTTTCTCGTTTTTTTGAATATTACTGTATTCGTCTGAAAAGCTACAAACAATTATGTAGCACGAAGAATAATTCTCGGAAGCTATTATGAAGCGTCAGAGCGATACAAGTGTGACTACGAATACACCTAATATCCTTTTCTTCACTCATACAAATTGGAATTGTACTGAAAGGGCACCTGCAGGGGCCATACAAGCCGAGCAGTTTTTGCTATAATTTTGATTTCTTTTCTCTTTTCGTTTCCGTGTCCGGTTCGTGACTAAAAAGTTAATGGTCCGACTTGGCCCATTGCATAGAGCACACAAAAAGTTTGGCAATCGAGGGATTTTCGACTTTCACATGTTCACTGTATCCAGCCTCTCGGCGACTGTCTTGCCCAGCAATAGCGTGTCTGAGAGTGGATCAAGAGGAGAAAATCAGAGCAGAAATATCGAGTAATGAAGATTGACACAGACGAAAAAAAACAAGTTTAAAAATCTAAGAAAGCGAATGAACTGTTAAGAAAGTCAGCTCAGCGCTGCGAATAGCCTGAGCAGAAGACGTCCTCTACTTGTCAACTCAGCTGAGTTGCTCCGCCCACCACAATAGTGCCTATAGGGGTGCCGCCTCGTCAAGTGCGTTTGAGACCTACAGCTGGCTTGAAGTCACTAGCGATTCGAAAAACTCACATGCAGAACCCGAAATCACTGATACATCCGTAAGGAAATGACGTCGAGGTTTGAGGGGCCGCTGTGGTGCTGTATCAATGAGATCGAGTCCTACACAGAACTTACACTTCTGACAATGAGTCTTCGTGATGCCTGAAGTGTTCGAAAGAAAGACGAAGCCGATCTTATTCCGGGCTGTCCATATTACTTACCCCATTATCTAACAGGCACTAATTGCCCTTGAAAAATCCAAGTAAGTGCTATTTGCATGGCCTAATCTTTGGAAGCTGATGAACTGATGACAATTTATTCCTGATCTAAAATCTTTGTCCCAAATGAGGGCAGGTCTAAATGCTCACTATTGTCGGGCAAATTTCATACAAGTCGTACTCGGCTGTGAACAGCGGATATAGTAGTTATGCACGTCATCGGTGACATATCGAGATAATGGCTCGTTCTCATGCATGTCATTTTGGTAAAAATTTCTCTTCTGCTTCACACATAAAAGGCTCATTACACTTAGTTGCTCTTCCACACATCACACGATAGAACACTGGATCTAATGGCCCTCATCACTTATAGATCGGGAACTTCGAGTAGTTAAGCCGTCTTCGGAAGCGCGATGGTTATAGGCGCAGATTCACATCAATTTTTACTCACCTCTTATGAAACGTTCCAAGAGGTTACCTGTCAAGCTAGTCATTGGCAACGTTTTGGGGGAATTAGAGCGCATTGAAAAATGGAGGAATATCCATTCAGGTCAACCTTATCAACTCAAAAACTTCTACAGCACTATTTTTTTCTCGTCTATTCACCAGCATTCATAAATTAAGCAAGGAATTGCCTCGAAAAATTAAGGACAGAATCAATTTCCTTTCGTTCTCTGATTCCTGAGTAAGGCACTTCATTAAAAAAAAAGCTATAGCAATTATATAAGAGTTACACCGCCTCGAAACTGATTGAAGAGCCTGAGAAATGGATAACCAAGAGGTGCAGTGACTACAAGCGCTGGATTTACCTTGTTCCATCAATAAGACCAAGTCCCGTCAAAGCATAACAATCACTTCATTCTCATAAGACTAATTGTTTCGGTTTTCCTTTTGGATACTGGTAAAGTTATATGAAAGCCTGTGACTAGTCCTTGCCGAGCATTATAAATTCCTCTTGCTGTTCCGAATGTTTCCATGATTCTATGAGTGATGAATGCACGACATAGAGGGCGTTTTTGCCGCTGAGTACAAAACTCGCATTGTGAGAATGATGCTTACTCAGTCCTTTTCAATAAAGGGTAATTCTCGTAGGACAGGGAGTAAGCCAGTCAAGTAAACAACACCGTTGTTTGTCATGGGAACGACTGATCGTGGAGGAATAGAAGCATCGTATGGCCACTTGACGCAATCGGAATCCCATGAGGTGAATTACGTCAAAGCGCTTCCATAGCTCGAAACAGTAACGGACACTTTCTGGGGGTTCCACGAAACGAGGAAGCAGACATTTTCGGTTTAGAACTATCCATAGGACATTTACTGGAGAAGCAGCTTTGTGGGAACTGAAATGGGGGATGGACATAACAGGCAGAGCTGCGTGAGGATAGGAGCTGTGCGAGAAGCGAAGAAATGGGAGATTGTGATAAACTGAAGAGCTAAGATTCTTTTCTTGTTCTGGACCTGATCTCTGGGAAGGACAGGGCGACCCAGTATAGGACGAGCTGTCTGGAATCAAAGTTGATGCTATCTTCTCGTCAAAGGAAATAAAATAGGATGAAGTAATCGAAAATCGATTTCAGAAGGTTATGACATAATTACTTATGAAGGGAACCAAGAGGCGATAAGTTCGAAAGCATTGGCTCTTGTATACCCGAGTGTAATCTTATAATTAAGTTGGAAGCGTTTTGGTTCTGGATCTCATCCCACTTAGGACGACCACTTCCAGCGGCTTCTAGTTCTAATAATCTCTTAACGCAGTGTAGCTGAAAACGATTGGCCTGCCTCAACACTGAAAATTGTCTTTGAATCCTTTGGGACGCCTTCAGAGTAAGTCTGATTAGCAAACCGCATGAGGCTCTCTCCTACTCCTACCTCTCGAAGGAAAGACGATTTCTTAAGCAATTCCCGTAGCCGATGCCCTGGAAGCCTCAAGTTCCTAAATAAGGCAATCGTAGCAATGCCCTGGTACGCAAAAGATCCTCTTAGGGAATTCAGAACCCATGAAATACTTATTGACATTGCTGCCTTTTTGTTTTGTCTTAGGTGGTTCTCGAACCCATCAAGCCCCTGACGTGCTCCAAGGCTTTCACACCAGAAAAACTCATTCGTCACGTTGGATATGCATATCCATGTGCATGCATATATCTAATATACAAGAACATGTCAAGATGCATGACGCATAGACCTTAATTCACTTATGTACCCCTTTGGAAGCCTACGCTTTTTTGTCGGACCTTGGAGGAACATGCAAAAGACAACGGGCATAGTGCATGAGTCAAGCGAATTCTTCAGACTGTGCGGAGATACGATCCCATCACATTGGACTATTTACAGCGGTAATAAGCAGGACATCGGGACTTCTACAGCAATACCCACCCCATGATCCTCCTACGATAGCGAATAATTTGGTCTGCTGAGAATTCGAAAAGAACGGATCGCATACGAAAAACGTCTTTCAATCACTGTGCCAGCATAATAATTTGAGGTTAACTCTATCTTGCAAAAAGCTTATATCCTTCTTAACCACAACAAAGACCATAAAAATTTTTCGCTTTCCAAGACTGTTAGTTTACTATCAACTAAGTAAAAATTGCATATATACGCCAGCATACGTATGCGAACTCCATTAATTATTATGCGATTCGGAAACAACTCTATGTTTGTTACTGTCAATGGGCGGGATCTGTTGAGATGGGCGTATCTGTCGTATATAGCTCATATATAGCTAGGATTTGAAAAGTCCAAAAACAACAGCGCATGCTTTAACCGGCAAGAGAGGAACCTGTCACTAGAAAATTTTGAAAGCGCTCACATGTATGTAAACTGTTCACATAGAAGTATCTGATGGCACTGCTCCGCAATCAGTCTCAAAGTCACCATGCGGTTCCGATCAAACTACTGATATGAAGGAAAATCAAAAAAAATAACATAATTTTGCCCAAACCGACCTAGGCAATGTTTTTGCTGCTGTTGCACGCTATCATCAATTTTTCATAGTATTTTCATGTGAAAGACCAATCAAGCAGACACTACTCAACCTCGGCAAACACCTTGTGATCGCTGCCATATTAATACGATCCAAAAAACGGACGGGAAAATACTATAGCATATCAATCACCAAGGTATCCGAATAGCATCAATCATCACATCAATTACCATCTACATCTCAAAGCCAATAACCAACGTACCAAGTTTTAAAGAATGTGCTTTCGCTAGCAGGGTGGAGGGATGTTTTTAACAAAATCACTATTACAGTATAACGTCTGGAATGAAGCAAGAATTACCCAATTATCATTGTTTTGACATGCGATATTTCAACTCCCATCGCAGTCATTACCATCCCGTAACGAAGCCATTATCTTGACCCATGGGACACTCAATCCTTTAGAAGGCTAATGAATCAAATTTAGTTGCTTCCTAGCTCCTAACTTCACGTGAGAGATTGGAAATGAGGGCTGGTGGTGTATAGACGAAAAATGAGGAAGAGGGAAATAAATGGTAGGTTTGTTGGATTATATCGCAGAGTTCCCAGCGCTACTGTTCCATCCAGTCTGACAATGAGCCAATGTTCTATCAGGTAATCTTTTCTATCAGGTCGGTTAAAAGTATCTGCCGAGAATTTCACACAAGCCCGGACTACATATTTCATTTTCTTTCTCCTCCGGAAGCTTCCATGAAATGGCCCTGTGTGTGCGCATAAAATGGTCGGCCCCATTTCTTTCCTTACTAGACCTTGTAACGGCGTTTCCCCATATTCGTAACATACTTCTCTACGAATACGACCCTAGACACCCTGCTACTAAATATAATACAATCGAAACATCACTGAAAAAACCTAGGCTTCCGTGAAATTTCCGGCCGATACTGCTGGACACCCCAACAGCTCCCACAAAGTTCTATAAATGTACGTTTGCAATTTGTGCACGGCTTGTCGTCACTAGATCGGTCTCTACATTATACTCTAATCATAGTGCTTTATAAGCACAGTATACACAAATTTCGAGCTACTCTTTTCAATAAGAAAAGCGGAGGAGTTGATGAAGAAGATCGTTCATTGGTGGCGAATAATGCTAAAAAGGGTTGACTATGTATCGAAAGAACAGTTCGTGAAACATAAAGCTTTCTAAGTGTAGTGAAAGGAGGGTTGTAGGAGATTACCACGATGGAACTTCATGATGCTATAAAAGGGGTGCATGAACGGGATCTCAGTTGTGGTTGCGCGAAGAGCTGGCTGCATTTAACCAAAAATATCAAAATTCTACTGTCGACATGGGTCACGACTAGCTGTTTGAATTTTTAACATGTGCGCCCTATTGGCAGCCTCTACAACGCCGCTGAAACTAGTCCGCCTCTCTGTGTGGCATACAGTGGATACAATCTTCGAGCCAAAACACTTTTCCTGCTTTTTTAGATTCAGTGAACTCCTTCTTCGCATGGAGGCGGAGATCTTCCTAGAAAGGGATGGAAGATGTAGGCGTCCATTTATCGTGTTGGAACATTCAGTGGCACTGGCGTTTTATTTTCAGCGTAGCCTCAGAAGTCACTTTCCCCACACACCAAGATATTATTTCGTTCCAAATCTGAGATTAACAAAAAAAAAGTGGGCCAAATGCACTCCTAATTGATGAATTCCGTTCCTCTCGCAAGTTTGACACCACAAGGGGTACGCAACTTCTCAGACGGCTTACCCATAAACTTAGCGCCTCAAGTCCTCGGACGATATCTACTTGTGTATAAACTCAAGAGTCTCGGATTACCACAGTAGCTCGACCTTAGTCACATCAGTTATTCGCACACGTCTCCATTTTCAATGCCATTGCGAAATACGAGCAATCGAGATGTCTCAACTCTTCTTTTATGACCACCCACTGTTGGAGTAGTGAGTAACGGATGAAGAAAGGCGCTTGTATGGAAGCTTGATCGGGCTTCTCATCTATCCGAAAGTACATATCATATCAGAAAGTTTATACGCAGTATACATGCTAACACCTTTGCCTAGAAGTTAACAATAAATGCGAAGAATTCTTTTATAAGAGACTTGGAAATGCATTTTCTTTATAGAGCTTCCGAACAACGAAGCGCACCCAAATTCAATAAAGCCTGATGCAAAGGAATAGTTATAAGGAAGCTGCCTATTATTGCCATTACTCGGTAAATTAGATTACTTAATTAAAGTGTTCACATGATGAAAGGTCACATTCGGATTGGAGAAACCAACAAGAGTATGTCAAGAGCAAACTACAGTTTCCGTATGCGACTCAGTAGTTGAAATGCGATAATGTGGTATTGTTTACCAACGCCAAGTAGCACGTAGTACGACATGCGCCTCCCCACTGTGAATTCTTGCGAAACTCGTCTAGTACAAAACAAATTTTGATCATACCGCTTTTCTGCAGATCTTTTCTCATCATGAAGCATCCAATTCAAATGAACGCGTCTTCTCCGCCTCGTTTTTATACTATTATCCATCGGTTAAGTGAATGGCGAGCCATTCATAAGAGATTGGAGGGGTAAAGAATATTAATCACTGTCAATCGATCATCGGAAATATTAGGTTTTGCGGAGAAAATTTACCGAAAATTTCACGAGATTCGAGTTTTTCCGAGGCTTCCATAGAAACGCTATGAAAGGACACTACTAACTTGTGTGTGCTACTGAGAGAATTCATGATATCGCAGTTGATTCGCCAGATTGAAGTCTATGTCCGATATCTTTGTATTAGGCGATGCGTTGGAACTGGGTGTGCATACGACCATCAAGAAGGACACTAAGGCCAAATGCTCGACGCAAGTTTCGATGTGTTGCAGAAGTTCATGAAGAACTACGTGTTGAATATGGGTCGAGAGTTCGGTCATTAGAAGATTAAAATGCATAGAAGAGCTAGCCGGATATGTTATGCGTGTATGCATGGGTAGAGCCCAAACTTAAAACCTCATGGAAACCTTCAGAAGCCCAGGGAAAATTTCCGAATAATGGGAAGTTTTGGCAGGCTTTATCCGCACAACCCACTGATTAAATTAGAACACATCAGAATCACCTAGTACATACCTATTCATCAGAATCACTTCCTATTACCACCATCTCCAACATGTTTCATTATTTCCAGAGTTTAAAGAGAATAGTTCTGCAATCTCCAAACTATTTTTCTCTAAAAACATGATTATAATCAGTGACCAATGACCCGTTTTTCACTTCCACGTGCCATTGGACCGGTCTTTTTTTCACTGAAACGCAGGAGTAACCATATTGATGTTGCTGAAGCTGCGCCATTAGAGAACATCGAATGGGGAAAATTAGCTCGGCAATCCGGTGCGTACGGACGTCGGTCAACCTGGTAGATAAATCTGGGTGTGGTGCAGTAGGAACGGAAATGTCGCGACGCGGCGAAAGAGACGCCGCGCGAGAAGGAATGGAGCAGAATGCAGCGGCAAGTAAGAAATTCAGAAACAAAACAACTAACAGTAGAATCATGCCATAAGTATTAGTCGTATAGCGATTGATCTGTATGAAGAACGCTAGGACTATTATAACGAGCAAATGGTCCGCGATAGCCGCGTGCGGCGGATCGAGAATTCGCTTCGCTGGATGAAAAGCAATGAAGTAAATGAACTCAAAAGGCATTCTCTCCTTATTCACCTTCACATAAGTACCCAGCGGAATGGTGCCGATGGGCAGTAAATAGCCAGGTAATTCACTTTTGAACGAAGGAATTGTATCAGGAAATGCTTGGTACCTCCTGCGTGTTATTGAGCCTGGGCAGATTTCACGAAACCTCGGGGAACTCCGGTCAATAATGAATTTCTGTTGGTGAGTCACAATCCAAAACACAAACCATCGAACAACTCAAAAAGGAACGGCAGCTGTTCAGTATAATTATCAGATGAGCTTTTCTTCAGAAAGTTCCGGGCAAGTATTTCAGCACTATGCGATTCCAGTACATAAACGCAGTTTATGCGAGCGTCCAGGCGGAGGGAGGGTACCGGCAATGAATCCTTCTATTCGGTAGACAATCTGCTCGAAAGAAGGGAAGAATCCATCCGGCTCTAATAATGCCGTTCGAAGATCAGCTACCTCTTCAGACCCATCCAAAAATTAGATAAGGTCAATTTGGCCGCTAGATACAAGTCAAAAGTCGATACCGAAGATTCCGATGGTTCACACGCCCCAACCCTACAGAAGTACGGTAATTACTTGATTCATAGTTACGACATAAGTAAATTTATCATTATGAGGAAGCAACCAACGCCCTGGAAAAGCGCGCTTATGCAAACCACAGAACAGCCTAAAAAATTGTGCACCCTTCAATTTTTGCTGCTTCCTTTTAGATAACAGGTTTACCGCCCAAGCCTATGTACGATATACGAAACCTTCAAACGCTTATTCTGCACTAATTAGAGCTGAAATTGACGTACCACCAACGAGACGTTCCGTTGTCCTTCAGCACCAACTTTCTGAGAATCTTTGTTGACTGTACTTCACTACGTCATAGCTGCCTTCTTCCAGTTGAGAGGTCGCACATACAACTTGTTCCTTAAAGCAGCACTATCACTTCAAACTATTCTCAAACTTCAATGAATATTCCCCCATCGTTTTACTGAAGAGATAGTGATGGATTTAGATTTAGGTAATACGCGAAGAGCGGTTAGGGCTTGAAGGGGGTGCGTCATACTGATCTTGTTGAAGGCGTTTCCCCTCGCAGAGAGTGAATATCACTTCTTAGGAAACATCAACTATCTCTCTCATTTATAAAGCAGAAATTTGGTGTGTCGGTTTGTCGGCTTGTGTGTCTGTCGGTCCGAGAAATTTATGATTACGATAAAGGTGGTGACAACATTTCTCTCCATCTGTTCACTTAAGGGGTAGGGGGAGGGGGGAGGGTGTTCGGGTGCTCTAACCGCTCTGAAGAAGTAAAGAATGGGGGTCCGGCGGCATATGCCGGGCGACCCAACTGGTAAAGCATAATTAGATTCCCCTTTTGCACTTCAAACCACAAGGAGACGTTTAAAATCTGATTGATGCTCTGGAAATTACCCGCTAAGAACTGATCAGTTTTCTGTCGAACTGCGTTGGGTATGCATTATGTTATTGATGCCAGTCACAAATTAGTAATGAATAATTGATACACCCAAAAAAGGATTCAAGGCATCTTGGTCTAATAAGAATTCTGGTAAAGGTTTGCTTCCGCGAAATTTCTATTAGCCACTGGTGCTGCGAGTCCCTTGCATTATTTCTTGCGGTGGGAAGTCACATGAAGTTGAGTAACCCCAATATCATCAATATGGTAACTTATTAGAGCATATTTAACCACATTTCTACGGATCTCCCTCACTGAGGGTTCTCTCTTACTGAAGGAGTAGCCGTTTAGCGTCGTGACTACGTAGGGCGTCCCCAAGTGGCGGATAGGGGAGTAAATCGCCGACCAAAAGTCATCGGCTGCCCAGAGACGCAGATGGATTCAGAGGATGGACTCCCTGATTCTGCTGTGCTGGTACATATACGCTCTGTTTCTCGCAGGCGTATCCACACATACGTGAGAGGAGGGCCTGCGAGTGCAGTTGGTATCCTGCCCATCGACCAAGCCAAAAGCTTGCATGACTGGGAAGTCTCTAGGAAGCGATTCGGGGCCGCCTCTAAAAACAAAGCTCTCCTCCACTCCGGGATAGTGTGGCTAGCTTCCGGAATCAACCCAACCCCCACGTCAGAGCCTGGAAAGCTACACGTTGGGTACACATTTGCCAAAAACAGTAACACAAATGGTGCTTATTCTTTTGAAGCTGAGGGAGCACTCAACACAACGCGTTGGGCGGGACCGCTGGATCGGGAGAGGCTGCAAAAAACATAGGGGCAAAAAAGGCTGCCCAAAACGAGATATACTAAGATGATCATCTGTACTTCTGACTCACGAACGCCTGCATCGGAAGCGTGTATGGAAGATCTGATGTTGCAAGCTAAGAAGATCAAGTACGAGTCATTGCACTGACCACGAGAAGGCATCGCCCTACACGCTGTATTTGAGACTGGAGAAGAACTGTTTTTTGGAACATGCGACAGTAGAGGTGTCGACGGTGTAGGTGTCCTCGTCAACACGCACGTGGTCATGAACATCGATTCGTACGAAAGTTGACAACCCGAATCGGACGTTTGCCAGCAAGAAGATGTGGCTCGACCCCAGCTCCAACAATCTTCATTTCCTACGCACCAACATCAAGCTACGAAGAGTAGAAGTTGGAAGCGTTTCATATGGATCTGCAGAGGCTCTACAAAGAAGACCATACTTTTTTCGTCGCTGATTTCAACGCCAAGATTGGCCTAAGACGAACGGCGAAAGAGCTCCACAGCGGGACTCACGGAATGGAATGGAGGGCTGTCCCAGTTTATCATGTCGACCCACACCATCCATGGTAACTCGCAGTTCCAGAAGAACTCCCATTTGCCGTGGACATGGAAGTCACCTGGTGAGCAGTTCCATGATGAAATAGACCACACCATCTTCAGTCAGAGGTTTTGCTCGACTGATGTCATTGTTGTTCCGAAGTTCTTTAGGGGCTCGGACCATCGTCTCCTCCGCGCTAGATTATGCTTCTCAGTGCGTGGAGAGAGAGAGCTATCAAGACTAGGAAACGAAGCCCCAAGACCTCTATCAAATTAGGTGCGCTGATTCCCTTGCGAGTGAATGGGAAGTTATTATCGACAACATCGATGAAGAATACGACCGGCTTGTGGAACATCTTTACTATAGTGCTAGGGAAGGAGAGGTCTACAAGTAGCTGAGAGCGACTCTCGTCGAAGATCCTCGGGCTGATACGCCTGCGTGGAATCGCGCGACTTGCAGGCATTCATAAACAAACGTCCGAACTTGCGAAGCGATAAAGGAAGATCTAAAATAGAGAAGAGCAGCAGTTATGGACAAACCGCCGAGGCTGCAAGGAGCATTCGGAAAGCCTGACGGAGATTCGCCAATCACAAGACCAAGATGACTTAGCTTCGTTGTCTTGACGGAACAGTTACTGCGTCTCGAAGAGCAATGGAAAAGGTCGTCCACAAATTCTACTCGGATCTCTTCGACAAAAGTGATTACCTGCCTACCCACCGTTTTAGGTAAGACGAATGTATCGCTCCTCCGGTACTCCCTTCCGAAATTCGACATGCCATCACGTCAATGAAGAACTGTAAAACGTATTCCTTCTGCTCAGCTCCGGAGCGACGTCGGGAAGTCGACATGATGAACGACCCAGTTCCGGAGCTGAGAGGGGCGCCGCGTGGGGAGCATTCAAGAATATCAAGGGAGTGGTGAAGAAGACAAAAGGCATCCAGCTTGTCGCTCACCTTTTCGACACTGCTGTCCTTCTTGCTTTGATATATGCCTTGAAAACTCGGACTCTACGGGAGCAGCATGAACATGCTATCAGCGTTGCACAACGCGCTTTGGAAAGGACAATGCTCGGAATTTCCCAATACACGCAAGTGCAGGAGGGAATCCGGAGTTCCGAGCTCCGTCATCGAACGAAGATCAGGAGTGCCGTTCATTACGCCAAGATATAGAAGATTAGTTGGGCCGGACACGTCATGCGATAAGGTGACGACCGTTGGACGAGGGGGGTCACTGACTGGATCTCTCGGGAGGACAAGCCAACACCGAGCCGGTCTCCAACGAGTTGGTCAGACTTCTTCACGAAAGCTCTGAACGAAAGGAATGCTGTGCCTCGTGTCCCTAAACCGAGTACGATCCACTGGACTACTCTAACTTGTGACAGGGACGAATGGAGACGCTACTGGCGCGCGCTCGAAGAAAGCGATGATTAACGGGACGACAGGTGATATTTCACCATTATTGCTAGAGTACAAAAAACTATAGCTTTTATTTCAATCGGTAATCACGAAGTATTATTGGTTGTTAATAAAGCGATTACGTTATATAGTGGCAGCAAGTGAGGTTTGCATCAACCTCGTAACACACCACTGATCTAATATTAAAGAAATTACGCAGGAGCTACCAAGTCCAGTAGCTGCAGTAAGTTGCAGTAAGTAGTTGCACTTCTGTGTTAATGGTAGAAACTTGCTCCTTCGGTAGAGTATGCTTGGTGTTTTTGACTTAGTAGAGAAGGATCCCAATTCGAATGGCCGTTTGGAACGAGACCTATACTGCTAGACGTGCTTTCGAATGGTCACCGCGAATCACTGCATAAACCATATACGCATTCTACACGCCACTGTGTATGTGATCGAGTGGGGCGCATCTCGAGGGCAGAATCGATTGACGCCAAAGATCCGATTTTTCAGTCCTCCATATTCACGATGGAATTCAGAACAGTCTGTACGCTCCGCAATCTCTGGCCCCAAAAGATCACAGGGAAGTTGACGAAGCAATGCGGCTGCTCTCTGCAGCCACCCCCTTTTTCGCCATTATGCCTTGACTTTTCCACAGAAGCAGGTAAAGGGAATGAACGTTCCTGTTTGTATGTACCACGATGTTAATACAGCCGATCATAGCTCATTTCTTAGCCGTTCGAGAATATGATAATCACCTCTTACGCAATAGCTCCCAATGTAAACTTTTCTTATACATTCGTGACTTGGCTTAGTATCACCTGCGCACTTTCAGTTCTCTGCTGTAGGGTTTGGAGACTTTCCTCTTATCCATGACACGTCGCCTGCTTCCTATGTATTCACCAGGGTCATTTTGACACGCCTTCACAATTTTGTTTTACATGCACAAAATGCGTACACACTACATGCAACAAATTGAATTGATACTGCGTGTTTTGAGTAAGAACGTTGTCACCACAACCATCAAAAGGTCGTAGAAGGCGATGAAATCAACATCGAAGGAATTCCTGGGCTACGAGGGAAAAATTCGATACAATGCAAAATTGTCGCCCCCCACAAAACCCGCACCCTAGCCTCTTGCACATGAAGCATCAACCTTACCAATGCTCCAAGATACCACTGGTAGACTTGTCACATCCATGTAATTTCAGTACGCTTATGCTGAGCCTCACCCAAAATCACCCCATAACTCCATTCAGAGAATCGCTCGGCAAATTCGGAAAGTAGATTTGAGATCAGCGTCCGAAGAGAGTTCTAGTAGTATAGGTCTGTTCTAATGGCCACTACGACTCGGGATCCTTCCCTGGTATGTCAAAGACACCAAGCATACATACTTAACCGAAAGGGCAAGGTTTTACTATTAACACAGAACTGCAACGGTGAGAGCCTCTGATAAGGAAGGTCTTTCAGGGCGTGGGACGCTTTTTGAAAATGGTTTTTCGCATGGTGTAGGGGCATGAGCACTGAGTATATAACTATGGTCCATTTCCGCTAAATGGCCTTCTGAATGCCAAAAGAGGAGTGAAAAATATTTTGCCAGAAGTTGCCGTTTTAACCCACTAAGCGTCGTTCGTTTCAGTCATGGCGTCGACTGTCCGCACACTAGAGGGGGCCAGTGGAGGCGACATTTAAAACAATGTGAACAGTAGCCAAAAAAGTCACCCACATGTTGAAAAGTGCGAGGAAGTTTCATATAGGTTCTCCACGATTGAGCTGCCAGAGGCGACGGATGGTGTGGCGGATAGCGATGTGGACCTTGAGGATGGACGACTAGGATGGGATGATGGTTCGTGTTTCTGAGGCTTCACCGTTTTTGCATTTTATGCTGCCACCTCGAGATTGGCTCCATATTGCACCAGGGTCAAAGCAAGTGCCTGACTGGTCACTAGCCAGGCACATAACCTCTACAAATCTTTAGAATTCGATGTGTGGAGCACTGTCAATGGGAAGCTTCCAGGCTTCACACTTCCAAGAGTTTCCCTTCCCCCCTCCTCCCCCCCCCCCCAACTTCCTCACGTAGTTTTTTCATCAGTTAAAAATGGTATGATATCATTTTGGTGGTTTCGAAATCGTATCATCTGGTCCTTGGACATTTTATGGACATTGCACAGTCCCTATAATTCTTTGAATGATTTGGACAGTAATGGTTTGATTGTTGTTTTATTCCGAGCAAATTCCTTCAAAACTGATGAAAGGCTCATCTAATTTCGATGATTTCGCCGTTTTTACCTTAGCGTTGATCTCGCGCCGTTGAAGGGTTTTTGTCCACTTCTGCTTGGTCATCTCCATATCCTTCTCTCCGCACGATCAGTCACTCATCTTCTACAGCTCGACTTCAGCAATGTCCTTCTTGATCGTGTCCTGTAAGCCCTTCATAGCAGGACGCGAATTTACGGGATCGTAGCTTGGGAACGGGTATCGCCCAAACCCTTCATCTAGTCATTAATCCAGCAATCCGACGCTAGAATGATTTCCTTCAGGGCTGTCAGCTTTTTATATCAAGCCTAATGCTCATGGATGCTTCAGCAAGAAGACGAGTTGAAAGTGAGTCTGATTCGTTTTCCAACAGGAGTCCGCGGTGGACGCCCAGAGGGAGGTCGGAATCGGGAGTCCTGTTGTCTTTGCGTTGACGACAGCTTCCACCGAATAGGTACCATATTGTAGGGTTTGGACCCCCATTACAACACTTATATAGTGTGAAAATAAGAAGCACCTTTATACTCCTAGGAGTGTGAAGCCTCTTCCATTGATAGTGCTCCACACATCAAATTCTAACGACTTGTAGAGGTTATCTGCCTGGCTGGTCCTGGTCACGACCATGACCAGTCAGGCACCTGCTTTGGCCCTGGTGCAATATGGAGCCAATCTGGAGGTGGCAGCATAAAATGCAAAAACGGTAAAGGCTTAGAAATCCGGACCATCATCCCATCCAAGTCGTCCATCCTCAAGGTCCACATCGCTATCCGCCACACCATCCGTCACCTCTGGCAGCTCAACCGTGGAGAGCCTATATGAAACTTCCCCGCACTTTTCAACATGTGGGTGACTTTTTTGGCTACTGTTCACATTGTTTTAAATGTCGCCTCCACTGGCCCCCTCTAGTGTGCGGACAGTCGACGCCATGACTGAAACGAACGACGCTTAGTGGGTTAAAACGGCAACTTCTGGCAAAAAATTTTTCATTCCTTTTTTGGCATTCAGAGGGCCATTTAGCGGAAATGGACCATAGTTATATACTCGATGCTCATGCCCCTACACCATGCAAAAAACCATTTTCAAAAAGCCTCCCACGCCCTGAAAGACCTTCCTTGTGAGCCCTTCCACTTTTCGCATTAACAGCGTGGCCTTCTCGCCACATTGTGATATAGGGTGCAAGTGGATCATAGCTAAGGCATGATAGAGGTTGATAACAATTCATCAAGGTTGATAAGGAGCTTTACCAGCATTTCTACTTGCATTGTTGTCTCGTGCACAACCATCAATTATCTGTTGATCTCGACCACTAGTTTATATACATAGATGGAGATAAGTATGTCAATTGACAATTCGTCCTTACAAAGCTGCTAACATCACTCGACCAAATTATTTAACCCATCGAAGCTTTGGCTCTCTAAGTAGATTGGTTTATTACATGTGAGTCACTTCGTCAACTTCTTGTAAATAAATATAAACAAAAACGGCCAAAATAAAAGTTGGTTGGATCGCACTTTTATAGGTGTATGTAAAGAAGTCATCATTTGCTAGATGCTTACTTCTGCATATTTGTGTTAGTATCGTGATTAGATGTTTTAGGACGTTGTTTACATGTCAACTGTAGATTTTGAGTTATTTTTACTAACAGATAATCTTCACGGCGAAAGAAATATTTAAGTGCTGGTGAGCCTGATAAGCTCTTGATACAAATATTCTTCAAAACTAAGTAACTCCAGTTTTTAGGCTGACTCAGCCACCAACCAAGTAGATAACCTTTGATTCTGGAAAACGAGCTCGAGCCGATTCATAACTATTCTTCTCGTACACTCTAAATTCCTCTCCTATCAAAAACGATAATTATTGAACTACTCCTACAAATTAAGTACTTTGCGTTAATATTGTGGTAATTTCATCCCAAATCGATGTCAGTTGTGTATTAGTTAGGCCATGTACCCCCGTGAGGTACATTTTACTTGAGAAAACGACGAAAAATAGTTTGTTAGGAAAATTCTCCAAATTGGGTCTTGAACATCGGTGTCAAAAGCGGTTGAGGACCTATCATGGCTCATTCATCGGGATTCTGAACGGGAGTCCAAAACGTAAACCCAATCTAGCGAAAATGTGGAGTCATTTAGATGGAATTGGTTTGGGTACGACCCTTTGATTTTCTGATGCTCGCATCACCGAATTTGGTTTCGACCCGGGTTTCAGAGAGGAGCTACTCCTAATTCCATCGAAATTAGGCTGCTCATTGATAGATGTACCAGTGCAGGACCTTCTGAGCTTCTGTCTTCATTCAAGTTCAATTTGATATGAACCCCATTCATCAATAATAGAGGGCCGATTGAGCCTTAGGCTCGTCTTACGAATATGCAAACGCGATGGATACTCTTGAGCCGTTCATCAGGGATCACTTAGTCAACTCAAGACCTATCTACAGGGTGGGCCAAAACTATGATTACACAGACATCACATCCCCGAAAACGAATAGAAAGCCAAAAAAGCAAACCAATTTCATTAAAGTGTCTATCACTAATCTCTCATCAAAATAGTACATTGAGACTGGGATCTGTTGCTTTTTGCTTTCACCCAACCCCAGAGACGATGATGGACAACTTTAGCGGTGGCACGCAACTAAGGTCATCGAGTTGATCCCAGCTTTTTGCAAGGTATTTTCGATATTATTTCACTTCTTGTTTAGGCTAACGGATGCTCTCATCTGACCACACTGAGACATCCATGAGATATAAGTCAGGGCTCCAGAGTGGTCACTGATCGAAGGTTATGAAGTCATGGAGCCCCTTTTACGGAATTTCTAGACAATTTCTGATCTGCAGTCAGGAGCATCAACTTGAGAGTATGCCCGGTTTGAATCGCCAAAGTTTCCTAACCACGAAGAGATCGAACAGGTCTCCAAAACAACTTTCACTCCTTATTTTACAAAAATAATCGGTGCTTTTGCCTCGGCTGTGACGCTCGCAAAGGATATCGCAGAAAGTGAGCAAGCCTAGCGCTGCATCACTTCCATTTCTTTCAGCTTTATACAAATCTTGTAGCCCTGCTTACTGGGCACCTATTTCACCGCGGATATCTTTTCGACGATGAACAGGGATCCCGTACGACAATTTTTTGTATGCGCCGAGGCAGCTTTAGTGAGCCAACATTTCTCTTCTTTTTAGCCTGCTCACTGGGGAAATCACTTTCTGATCGTATGAAGGCCTTGTCGTGCAGATGACGCTTCACGATCTCGCGCAAAAAACTTCATGAGATATCCATTCATCTGGTCATTTTGGGCTCAGAATGAATTTCGTTGCTACGCAGACCTTCGCCCTGCCTCATTAAAATTCCCACTAAATATAATCGCAGACCTCTTAGGATCACCACTCTTATCTGTAATTGTTCCCAACTCAGGAAAGCGTCTTATGGTTGAATGTGCCCCCTGCCTTGTTACGCTGAGTCGTCTGTAGATGCACCGTGCCAAAAGTGCTTGCAAATGCAAAGTGACGATTTATTCACGGGGTAATTACGCTTACATTATTTTCAAAATCTACCAAAAGTTTACTATCGTCAGGAAGGTAATAATGTAATTTACCTTGTAAAATAGAAGAAAGCGAACGAATTGCTATGACCTCAGAAAAAATTCGTTATGAGCGTCAGCGCGCGCTGTAATCATAATTTTGGCCCGCCCTGTACATACATTACAATTAGCTACAAGTTAACCAGTACAAGAAATTCTTCTTCTGTTGTCAGCGCTCCCTCACGATAAGATGGCCGTTATCTTTTGTCATTGAGGCCTAAATATAGCGGTACCTTTTAGACGGTTTCTGCCTTCCTGAAGGCTCTTCCATCCCTGAGCTCATTCACTTGTGCGCACGTATATGTATTTACACATTTTTTCCGCCTAGTGCAGTCAAAATTAATTCTGGTTACTTCACTATTTTATTGTAGTAGGACTCGAGTACTTCGGTCAAATGACTCATACTGCTTCCCCATCTTCGAAAGAGCCCCTGCGTCAAGAAAGTTCGCAAAACGTTCTCCTCTGGGTAGCTCATTGGTGAAGTATATAATTTATTGGGGAATAATCCTTTAATTCTGTGGTGAAATAATTACTCAGCAATAATTATTCCACCCTGGGCTTCGAGAACTTCTTTATTCCTATGAGAACTCGGAGTTTCTCAAACAAAACACCTTATACCGTTCTAGAAATTTCACAGCTCGGTCTCCTCTTAAAAGGAGGAGCCTGTGGTAATTACATAGAAGACATGCAGCAATGAGAGAAGTATGAATAACCACCAATTTGAGTCCAATTTGCTTCAATACTTTCGAGCAGACACTTTTCTTGAGAAGTAATTGTTTCTCCGTAAAGTCATTGGCTCATATGATTTCAAGGACATTTTTCTTGACGACCACCTTCAGATTCTTGAAAGAAAACTTTCTTGTTGTTTCCTGGGATTACACAGCTTCCTGCTTCCCTTATAGTGTAAGACGGTGGTTCCTTCTACAATTCCTCGAAAAAAAGTTTATAATATGCTTGTTCTCATGATTCATATCAGACATGGACATAACTATTACCAGACAACCAGAACTTCCTTAATCAATGACTGGCTATTTTAAACGTCCGTTCTGTCCGGAAAGAAAAGGGTGCCGTATAATCCGACTGCGCGAACCCTTTGTATCGAGTGCGATCTCGTGAGATCACACTACGTAGCTGTTACTACTAGTTGCTCGAAACCAACAGCCAGTTGTGATGAATTTATACGAGCCGAAAATTCTTGAAACGCATTTCTGTTGGGCCGGTAGTGGGACGGAGTGATGCACATCCTTGCAAGCGGAGTGCCGTATTCATTTAACGTTTTGCATTTAACGTTTTTACTGCCTCGTGCGTGAAACGACGGCAGCCAGATCGTTCTCTCCACACCATTTCTGGCGAAATTAGTGAAATTGTTGAGGCCTCGAATGGATCCCTCTGTACTGAAAGCTCTAAATGTCTCTGTTTGCATTTCAGAGCTCCATCGAAGTGACGCACATGTCCTCTATTTTCAATACGTTTGCGATAGTGCTTTTGCTCACATAAATCCACCCCTCTGCTCGATGGAGCTCTACCCGATGAACGCCGAACCGCAGCTGGGAAATCTCATGCGACTTTACTGCTTCTACGGCTAGTACTATCAACTCAAACGCACTGGCTGTCTTTCGCTCCTTGTCTCAAGTCTCTCATTGATTGTTTATTATAAAGCTCTCAGAGAAGTAGGTAGTTCTGTCCGCAGAAGTGAGAAATACTTTTCGGGTTGAAACGATTCTTCTTTTGCAACAGATCGAGCGAATTGTTCTTGCTTGATTTGTGATATCCAACTTGTACTCAGTGGGGAAACCGTGGAAAAACCACGAATAACTCACCACTTTGAAAGCACAAGAAGAACGACACTGCTTGCTCAATCGAAACCTGCTTGGACGATATAGGCTAAGGGTTGTACGATCATAAGCCGCGTTCATGAAACCTGTTGTGGTCTAAAACCAAACTTCACCATAACTGTAGTATTTTCTGAGATTGTGTTCTATGCTGCTAAGGCAGACGCAATAAAAAGAGAGTAAGTTCTGCAGAGATTTGAGAGCACCTTGTTGTCGGGGAACTGGTAGCCTATAAAGACGCTCACGATTCATCCTTCGATATCTGTTGCTGAAGCCTTATGTGAACAACCTGTCGAAAGTATATTTCTGTGTATACTCACAAAACTTTGTAAGTGATAATGTATTCTCGAACATAATTGATCCTTTTCCTGATTCTGATTTCCCTTATTCTTACTGCAGTTCAACATACTGCAAGAAATTAATATGTAGGCTGACCGGCTTTTTCACAGGGGAAAGAGACGGTCAACATCGAGTTGTTATCACGAATTATCGTGAAAAAATTCAGCTGAAGTAATATTCTGCTGAACTGTTCCCATGCCCCACATTCGAAGACTTGAGGAGGAAACTCCCCTTAGCTCCTTCTTTGTAGACTTACTAGGTGTTTGCGTCTCCTCGACATTGTCGTCAAGAAAATTACAGGGTGCGCCATAAATATGGTAACAACTTTTCGGACGTCCGTAATTCCCTTGTTTGGAGGGTTTCTCCAAATCTGCACCTTCCCTTATGTTCACGATATACCTTAGCCGACATATCTACTTTGGTGCTCTCCATTCGACAGATTTCGAAAAACGGTGGAGCCTCGCAGTTATCCACCAGCCGTTGCGCCTTTGCACGTCTTTGGTGAGTCTTTTTCCGGGATCGCTGCTCGTTTCAACATTTCCCACATGACAGTCCCTAGAAACGCTATGCGTAGACAGGTCAATGACAAACCTCAAAACGGCCGCCTTGTCTCATATACAGCCCCTTTTCCGAATAGAATTGCTTGGGAAGGAATACGCTGCGGAACCTGCAGAAAGCGAGAGAAATGACTGCCGATTTGTTTGTGTGCTCTACTCCGATGACGAGAGTCTACCCCGAGTAGATACTAATGTATCCAAATGGGATTCCAAAGCCTTATGAGCTTCTTGATGAGAAGAAGTTGGTGAAAAAAAACAAATTCCGTGCGCTGCTTGCTGGCAGCACGCGCTTCCACAAACCTTTTTTCGACTAAAGGGTGTTCAGCGTGGAAGAAATGTTGAGACCCCAAAGTATGCAGATATTTCACATTGCGAGTGCTGGAGCCGCTGAAAAGAGTCAGATCGCCTCTCCTAGTCGTTCTCCCTATTTTACGATGTTTTTGCTAGAATCTCTACCACCACATCGATATCGCAAATTTTGGTCGAGAAAAGTACAAAACTTAACCAGACCTCGTTGAGAAGGGTTTTCCTGATAGGATGCAGCTGAGGGCCAAAGATTTTCGGAGGGGTACGATTTAAAAACTACGAGGCACTTGCTCATGAATGGGAAAATATTAAGACTGGCGCTGAGGAAATGTTCGCGACTCCATCCCAGCTTGCAATCCTCCTACAAATTTTCTGGACCACAGTGAGATGGATCGCTAGGTATAGTCCATACTGGAGAAGGAAGCCTGCGCTTTAGAATGCACTACTGTTGCTGCTCATAAGGGATCACTGAAAAAAGCCTGAGCTGGACTTCCTCAAGAAGCTCTGCGTGCCACCGCTGATGAAGAGCCGAAGCGTTCTCGAGCTATAACTAGTACAGAAGACGGTTATATAGGATGATCGTGTGTTCGTTTTGTAGATGCGATGCTTAGTATATAGTTCACAAAGCTTCATCATGTATCAATATGAACTGTGGTTTCTGTAGCCCAACACTCCTGTTACCATAATTATGGCGCACCCTGTAGAGGTTTTGAGCAAAAGACGTTGTTCTTCCTGAGAAATTCAACGAAGTTCGAGTTGTCATACGTTTGCACGCGCCCTTTTTCAAAGCATTTTTCTCAGGCAATCGCACTATCTAATTACTAATACTGACGTTGGAAGTGTACTTGAGTTATTACGAAGTTCCGCATTCGTCATCGGCTTTTGGCGAGGATTCTTCACGATTCTACCCTCGAGCAATTTCACGTGGATCTCGTCACGACAGATGACGCTCCACATCCAATCAAACTGTCAGTTCGAACGAAAATAACGCCGAACGAAGCTCCACTCGAATAATTCGAAGTTGCGTCCAGCTCGATCTTTGGGAGTTCAGCCGTTCCTCGATGAGGCCAATCCCAATCATAGAGTAAGAGTGAGACCATCGAATATAAAGAGCCAGAAAATTATGCAAAATTGGGAGCGATGTTCTGAGCCAAGGAAGCGCATCAGCAAAACTGGGAACATGAGCCTGAATAGGCTCAAGTACTTCTGCACTCCCTGGATTCCTTGCCCTCTCGGAGCCGAAGACATGTCATGAATGTGTAAATCAGTACTGGAAATTCGACTTCTCAGGCCACCGCAAGTCGAAGAACAAAGTTACAAACAGGTATACATTTTTTCTGAACAAATTCATACATGCAGGAATGAATGATCTCTTATGAGTCACGCTTGAAAAAGTCTTTCTCGACAGTTCTCAACGCCAATCTAGTCATTTAGCCTAATCTATGTCCCAAGAGCAACCATAAGACATTTTCCAACAAGTGGGCAGAACTCAATAAGGAAATAAAATGCATGTGTGAATGAATTTGGTCACACCACATACTGAACTCTCTCAGTGAAATCATAAACATGACACTATTGAGGAAATGGGTCAGGAAGCGCCGTCGTGGTGAATGCGCGTAACATGACCACGTGTGGTTTGGGCTGATATCGTAAATATGTCGTTCACGATGGGTGAAGGGAGCTTTCACAACTTTCTGAATTGAATTCAATCTTTCATGGAACCGAAGAAGTTCGGTTCCATGAAATGCTCAGAGTCCTTAGGTCCACAAATCTCGCTTCAGGATGTGCTCCCGCGTTCGAGTCCCTTTCAGAACCGTACCTACATTTCAATGTGCATTATCCTTGGAGAACGACTTGCTTGGGCATCCGATAGTCATGCCAGAGTTTATATCCTTCGAAAAGAGTCTGGTATCCATTAACCAACACCGGAGGGTGGAAGGGTTGGGTGGCTTGAGAAGGTTCCAAAGCGGCACTCGATCCCAGCGTCATGTGGCGCTACATCAACTCTGTCTTTTATGAAATGCTAATAGCATCATGAACGGAAACTTAAAATGGGAAATGAGGATCTAAACGTCCAATTCTCCAGCCACCTTTAAGGTTTGCTAATATAACCAAGGCTAAGTCTTGCTATTCAGACATCGGTTCTGTCTGGACACGGTTCGGCTTGAAATAACCGTTCGGAAATTTCCCAACTAAAGAAGCAGCACCCTACTTCTTGCAAAAAAACCAAATTAAGATCCTTTTTCAAGAGTTCTTTCCTTTTCATTCACGAAAGCAAAGTTAGGATTTGCTGTGCACATGTACTTTTGAGTCTCGAGGGTAACAAACTAAGATTATGGGCGCATGGTCCTGTCTCCTAGCTGGATATGGATGCTGGCTGAAAAGCTTTCTCAGGCTGAAGAAGAATCAGCCAGAAGAGTCTTTTCAACGACGAGAAGTGTATCATTTGAGCTACACTTCTCGTGGAAATTTTGCCTGAAGCAGCTTAAGTTTACCACAATCTAGCCTCGACTTATTAAATTTCAGCAAGCTTCAGGCAGCACCTTAGTGTATACATTATTATTACCAGGGACCTACTACATGTAACCGAATAGAACCAGTAATTGGCGTGATTACAAAAAGGATGGCATCCTTCGTCTGATTCTATCAATTCGCTCAATTATGGACAGCACGGAGCGGTTTTTGTTCCTCGGGACCCATGCAATTCATTAAAGTGCATTGTAATGAAGCAATGGAAGTAATCAAATTCCAAACCTTTTTCAAACCAGACTCCGACCCCGTAGAACTATTATCTAAAACATTTGCGATTGAATTACTTCCAATGAAGTGAGTAGTATTTAAAGGCTCAAAAGGGGACCTTTGATCATTTTCAACCCTTCTTTTGTGTGTTTCACGCTAATACTAAAATATTTATGGAATAGAAAAATATGGTACACAGTTCCATTTATGTTTTTTTTTTCATTTAAATCTATTGATCCTTTTGCAACCCAACGTCGTCCTCAATTATAAATATTTCCCAAGATAGTTTTTCGTGACCCCTGACCAGCTTAGTGAAACAGTAACGGTCAACACCAGAAGAATAGCATCGGAATTATTATCCACTTCGCTTTCACAATGTCAAAAGGATCGCGCTATGGTATTGTCTCCTTTCATGGAAGAGCTGTAGCCACCATTAGGCCATTCACCGGTTCATCGAAAGGGGATGCACCTAGAATATTTGTTAGGCATGGGACACGAACTCGGCGAGGATGAAATGGTTTTTAAGTGCGTCTTCACTTTTACGCCACCTTCGCTTCGCTCAATATTCAAAGGAATGTCGGGGTAGGCGAAGTGGTTTCGTCGTCGTAGGAATGCTCACACTGAGACAGGTTCCTCACTTTATCCATCCGAAATTATGACGGTGAGTACAAGTTGGGGCTTGCCTTTCATTGCCATTCGTCCTGGTTCCAATACCTAACTGCGTTTATCACCAAGTACACCCCCGTCATTTACCAATTTACCAAGATCGAGTAATCGCTCTCACTCCTTATAAACGTCACTTACACACATGGCCTCCGTTACCCTATTAGTGCTTTCCTTTCCACCTAGCTCCCACTGCCAATAAAACATGCTAAATGACATCAATTGTAAGAAAGTAAGGCCCTGGGAGATTTTTGTGTTGATATTTGCGCCATGTAAAAAATCCTCGGAGAAAGTTTGAGTTTCCATCTTCTATTGTAGAAGGCTGAAAATGTAGCGCTGTCATGACTACGACGGACAGTTTTATATTCCTAGTTGGAAACACCAGTTCCATATTGCGAGAAGGTCGTAAGAGTACTCCGATGTTATAACTATGTAGTGCGATATTCACTCCACAATCCGGCCAAATTGACAGAACGTCTCCGAGTGGTCAAACTGTGCATCATAGTTGGGGTGCAAACTTGAAATTACTATGCCTGTTGACCCGGTGAAGGTGGAACGTATGTGGTTACAACTCAAATATCACTGGCTCACCATCTTGCTCGATAGAATAGCAGTGACCTGGGAACAAATGAGGAAACCAGAAGTTTCATTTCCTCCTCCGCCATTACCATGTCAGGAAATGAAACCTTATGCACTGAAGACGGTAGGGAACTTGGAACTGAGATTTAACTTGCCATCAAGCCCAAGCAGCTCCCAAACAGGACCATACCATACCTTATTGTACCTCACCATACCAACCAAAAGTTACTATGTCACTTCAGAGTGCTAGAGGGAGAAAGTGACTTCTCGTTTTCCTTCAAAATAATCAGTAAAATATTTTTATACACTGCGGAAGTACAACAGCCTTTTCTCACAATTACCATGGCATTCTCCTAATGAGTTTGTGGCCCGGTCTTGTTTCCATATTTCCATTATCCCTCGAAGGATCGAAGCACATTAGTACTTTCCGTTTCCATCCATCCTTTTAATGCCTTTTCTGCTTTTATGGAGGATCTGCACCATGGCTGTTGGGTTGCGTCATCGTTGCGAATTAAATGGCGACGAAATTTTGTTCTAAGAAAATGACATACGGTCTAAAAACGGCTGGAAACGTTTCGACGTATGCTGCCATAGAGCAGATGCCAAACTAACAGCTTCTACCCCTGGGTAAACTACTGAACGCTCGCCTTTCCTAAGTTCACTATCTTGAATCGCTAGTTGCAGAAAAGAAATATAGCTATCGAATGTATTTCAGAGCGTAATATCGAACAGATTTTCCAAAAAATCGTCCTTCTCCACCGTAGCGGAGCGATATCCATGTATTACTAGGCATCTATAGCATATGCTTCCTCGACACTTTAACCCTATGATCCCAGACAAGGGCAAGTATCGACGCTCTTCGACCCCTTTCGAATGTGCCATGCACTCGGCATAAATCCAGATACAATTATCACTTGAGAACTGTTCAAACTTTGCCAGTACACTTGAAGGCAACGGTGTCATCATAGTTGCAGGCCAACCACATAAAAATGCAGATTTGCTAGTCAGAGAGGAGGGCTGGACTGCTGTTGGTATTAATAGTACGATATCATTGAACGGAGTACTTCGTTCAGCAGAAAAGATGACTAAGTTTAGAATCTTTCCATGAAACCGCTTTTGTGAAGAGAATGAGTGTCTGAGAACTAATTTTCAACGACGAAAGCGCATGAGAAAGACCTGTTTCAATTAAAAAATATCAAAATATTTTTACTGTCAACGTTGGACTTAATGTTTGACAATTATGAAGCTAGAAAATCGGTAACTGGTAATTTGCCTTCAGGAGTTGTAGTAGGTGTTTTCAAAAACTGACAAAATTAGAACTGCGAAACGGCCAAATATAAATACTGCTTAGAAAGATGCAAAGAGGAAGGACCTCGGGTTGGCGGTGACCATAATGAAGTGCGCTGTAAATGTACGTTCCATAGAGCATGTAGAAACGTTAAAGTTACTGCTGAGCAAAGTTACTTTATAAAAGGGATGGATATCCACTTTAACGACTTATCCAAGCTCCACAAATACGCCTGGATAGGGGTGCAATCTAGCGACCGCGTAAATGACGGAGACGCACGCTTGCATATTCTACGGTAAAACTTTACATGACACCGATTACAAGTTATTTGGGAATTCATTATTTGGTCTAGCCTTACCCCGATAATTTTTAACCTAATTCTTTTTCAAGTCAACGATATTCTAGAAATATCGTAGATAAGGTAGCGGAGGGTGGAATAAGCGTACCAAACAGATATTGCTCCAACTTCTAATTTAGCGGAGCTTTTACGTTTCAGGGCTAACACGTCTTGCAGAGTTAAATGCATGAGCATTGACCAGCAGCCTTCTTTTAAAGATCTCTTCTCAGGTTCGAAGAGCTTCGGAATTCCTTTACGACTTCGAATGAATCCCAGTTGCTTTGCGCATTTTGAAGGTACGCAGTAGTCTAAGCCTCATGCATCTTTTACTCTGCTATCTATTAGTGAGCATTGCTAGCAACTTCTATGCCAGGGCCTGGAGAGCTCGAGAAACCATAGTCAATATTCACTTCTATTTCTGTCCAACAAATTATTTTTATTCATAGTCTATTCTTAGTCCCAGCGATACTTCTAAGAACAGATTAACGGTATAATGGGCTCCACCAAAAAGCCGTTAGCAACTCAAAGTAGTTTGCCGCCTCTGGACAATGGGGCAATGTATTCGACTGCGGGCGGTAAGAGTGAAAAGAGCAAACTATTATCGAGATGGAGAATAACGTATCTACAGCAACTACAGCGCTTCTTCTGAACTTGAATGCACGCAATTACGAAACATTCAAGGTTACCGCTGAATTTGAACGAAGTTTCCACCCGTAGAATGAGTACTCATACTTATCAATTTTTCAAAGTGCTGGATTTTAAATACTTATCGCCCGAAAATGAATTCTAGAATGTCGAAATGGAATCAGAAAACTTAGTTTCAGACAGGTCTCTGTGTCAGTAATGAAGATATAGGTTACGTCCGAGGCAGCGCATTTCTGAGACCCACCATTCTCATAGCGAGACTTCAAAATGTTCCAAATTCTAGCAATACCAATCTAGGCTCTGACAGGAGACAACTCTGCCGGGGTTCTCAACAAACTCGAGTCATGGCGTGAGATCCATCAACTGTGACCAGGAAACTTCAAAGTGACATTTTCTACTCCTTAAGGTACGTTAAGGGTGAGGGCGCTGCCCATTCCCAGAATATTCATTGATGTTTATTCTGAGGCCAACTGTAACATGACATGCATGTGTATTGGAAATGCGCCTTGCATTCGACTTATACTCCAATCTCAAAGTAAGAAGGGTACAAAGGGCGTTCCATTTTGGCGAAAGGATGCTTTTCAATCGTTGCCTAACTCCCTTCAAACCTTCATCATTCACTATTGATGAAATCCGATCAGCGAATCGCGTGAGATGTGATGATGGGTACCTGGTAACCTCTGGCCTCTTTGACACCTCCGCGTTATAAGATATACAAACTACAAGGAAAACTCCGATTTCAAGGCCTTCTAATAACTTGATGAAAGGGTCAGAAATACAGGGTGCGCCATAATTATGGTAACAGGAGTGTTGGGCTATAGAAACCACAGTTCATATTGATACATGATGAAGCTGTGTGCACTATATACTAAGCATCGCATCTACAAAACGAACACACGGTCATCCTATATAACCGTCTTCTGTACTAGTTATAGCTCGGGAACGTTTCGACTCTTCATCGACGGTGGCACGCAGAGCTTCTTGAGGAACTCCAGCTCAAGCTTTTTTCAGTGATTCCTTATGAGCAGCAACAGTAGTGCATTCTGAAGCGCAGGCTTCCTTCTCCAGTATAGACTATACCTAGCGATCCATCTCACTGTGGTCCAGGAAATTTGTAGGAGGATTGCAAGCTGGAATGGAGTCGCGAACATTTCCTCAGCGCCAGTCTTAATATTTTCCCATTCATGAGCAAGTGCGTCGTAGTTTCTAAATCGTACCCCTCCGAAAATCTATGGCCCTCAGCTGCATCCTCTCAGGAAAACCCTTCTCAACGAGGTTCTGGTTAAGTTTTGTACTTTTCTCGACCAAAATTTGCGATATCGATGTGGTGGTAGAGATTCTAGCAAAAACCATTGTAGAATAGGGAGAACGGCTACGAGAGGCGATCTGACTCTTTTCAACGGCTTCTGCACTCGAAATGTGAGATATTTGCATACTTTGGGGTCTCAACATTTCTTCCACGCTGAACACCCTTTAGTCAAAAAAAGAATTGTGGAAGCGCGTGCTGCCCGCAAGCAGCGCACTGAATTTGTTTTTTCTCACCAACTTCTTCTCGTCAAGAAGCTCATAAGGTTTTGGAATCCTATTTGGATACATCAGTATCTACTCGGGGTAGACTCTCGTCATCGGAGTAGAGCACACAAACAAATCGGCAGTCATTTCTCTCGCTTTCTGCAGGTTCCGCAGCGTATTCCTTCCCAAGCAATTCTATTCGGAAAAGAAGCTGTATATGATACAAGGCGGCCGTTTTGAGGTTTGTCATTGACCTGTCTACGCATAGCGTTTCTAGACACTGTCATGTGGGAAATGTTGAAACGAGCAGCGATCCCGGGAAAAGACTCACCAAAGACGTGCAAAGGCGCAACGGCTGGTGGATGACTGCGAGGCTCCACCGTTTTTCGAAATCTGTCGAATGGAGAGCACCAAAGTAGATATGTCGGCTAAGGTATATCGTGAACGTAAGGGAAGGTGCAGATTTGGAGAAACCCTCCAAACAAGGAAATTACGGACGTCCGAAAAGTTGTTACCATATTTATGGCGCACCCTGTAGAAAGACCAGTTGTAAGGTGGATTGAGTAGAGCGGAAAAAAAATGCGGTTTCTTATGATGTCACAGAAACTCCGACGCCGTAAGTTCTAAGCCCTCTTCAGTCCACCTGAGTCCTTTTTTTTAAATCTCCACTGCCAATCGGCAAGCTCTCGAGCTACAGCACACAGTGGTCTATCTTTGTTTGAAAACATATCTAGTATGCAAAGGTCTGCTTGCTTCCAGAATATTGAACAAACTACAACTCAGACGGCTATTCGAACGTGGCAAAGTGGTGGGGATGTTGATCGAGCCACAATCACAATAAAGCTGTTTGGTTCCGTTTTCACAAACAAAACCGTTTGGAAAAGCATTCACATGCTTCCTAATTATCCTGTCACCATCCCTTCCAACACACCAATCGGCTGCCAGAGTTTTACTCCTCTGCGTGAATCCCGAAGCCATTTTAATCTGCTTGTTGTCACATTCGTCCCGGCGTCATAACAATGACGAGATGATGGGAAGCATGAAAATGAGCGAATTCAATTAGATATCCTCGATCGCTGGTCTAATGATTCTCTGTGTGGCATGGATGGGAAAGTAACTGGTCATCGATATTGTTGGCTGGCAGTTGATTTGATAATGCGTGGAGCAAACGGATTTCACAGACACCCTTAAAAGGGTTCAGTCTATTTCCAGGGGACAATAACAAAAAATTGGTCTCGGAGATCACACGTAGTACAACCAACCAGGACAGTACTCCAACCGTATAACAAATGTTTGCCTGAGCGAGTAATGAGGTGGGGCGGACCCAAAGCTCCATTTCCAGCATTCAATACCACATAAATGTGCGACCAGTGAAGTAGTCAAGGTCTATAAGTCGAGCAAAATCACCGAAGCTCTCCTAGTCCTGGAAGTAACTCTAAGGTTATTCAACCAACCGCTACCAGATCCTAAGAGGAGGGCAAGAGTTGTTTCTTCAGAAGGACTGATCCATTTTTTCCTCTGCTTTCTATCATCGTGAACTTCTTTGACAGCACTACTCTTTCCACGAGAAAAAAGCCTTAGTCCTCGTTTTCTGTCTGACTTTCGGGTCATTTTGAGTCGACTTGACCGGAAAAAAAGCAAGGACATCTTATGACATCCAATCTGGTTCGAGGTACTTTAATTAGTCCACACTCGAGTGTCATTCCTTCCTCAATAAAAGAAAGATAGGCTACAAGAAGACCCTTCCAGCAAAGCCGATTAGATGGACTGCCTTATTCGCCTCCCGGTTTGTTTTCATGTTTAGAAGAAGCGCTACTGGCTGAACGATGGAGAGTAAACAACACTTTTCGAAACCAGATGATGTTCAGAAGGCGCTGTTTTCTCGGATGGTCAGTGCCCTTGATTGGCTATGGAAAGCCGTTTCCTGTCCGAGCCATCTATGTTCCCTGGGAGGCGTTCAGAAGCTAAAAGTATCCGCCTCTCTAACAGCAATTATCCGAAAACCACAGCTCGAGATGCTTATGCTCCGCCCTTCTCGGTGACCATTTCTTCTCAAACCGCCCTCTTCTCAACACCTTTGCTTTAGCGTTCACTTCCGTTCACACGGGTTGTGTGACCATTCACCCAACGGAGCCAATCAAACTGCTACTTTTCGACCATATTTATTGATTTCGTTTGTTCCTGAGTTCTCGCACATCGATACTGTTTTGTTTGCTAGTATATAGTTCTTTTTGATTCGATCCAGACAAAGCAGATAGGGCGGAGTCGGGTGGGCTGTCTTCACAGGACTTTCTGATTCAAGGGGTGATCGAATCAGGCGAAATAATTGCATAATCCGATCACCATTTAAACCAGAAAATTCCTGAGCGGCATCTCGAAACGCTTCAAGTGAGTATCTGAGCTCCTTCATTTCTCTCACCTCGGCTTAAATGGGTGCTTTCAGACTCCACCGACCGAAAAACGAACTGATGGCGTTCGTGACAACGCAGGATAGGTTGCGTTCAGGAACGCGTGTTTCGTGAAGGCGTATGATCGTGTGTCGAGCGTTGTCAACACGTGGCTGGCAACGCTATCGGTCGGTCGGTCGGTAGAGGCAGTGCACCTTGGTGGAGTACCACATGATCTAGACATGCCATCACACCAAAGCCCCACAACTGATCGGAGTAATGAGAACAATAAAAATCGATCAACAGCTTTTCGGGCAATAAGATCTGAAACACCCCACGCCTTTACTCAGCTAAGGGTTATAGTGGCTCTCTGGCAAAACTCAATATACATAGTGATCTGCATACGGCAGTCGATTTACAATTCGGTAATTCCGTCCTTCTACGCGTATGAGATCTACCGTTCACCCAGACTGCGCTGAATCTTATCAAAATCAGACAAGATGTTCATTCTCCAAGGTTTCCAGAAAAAAATCGATCAGCTGAGTGAGGGATATTGTTTAGTAGTCGTTATTACAAAAAGAGACTGCCGATCTGGACTGGTTCGGGCTCAGGGATATATGCGCCAAGCATTCGTAAGGTATCAGCACCCTTCAGCACTATTCTGCCTCCACATGATTAAAGCCAAGGGGAAATAAATAGTGCCATTGAAATAAATATACTTTTAGACTTCATCATATCTTGGATAATCTTCTCCTAAACCCCACATTCCTCAGTAATTCGCTTATTCTCAACCGCTTATTTTGTTTATTTCAAGAACAGGTTTTATCAAAAGTACATAGAGCCATATCTGATACTAACCACATTATCAGAGCGAGCACTTGATTCGAAAGGCAGAGTGGTAAAAAAAGCACACACAGCCAGGCATCAGCTGAAAGACTCTTGGATCCCGTAGATATTAGAGGGTTCTGTTAAAAAACAAAGAGAGGAGATAGGATAACTTAGACCCAAAAAATAAGGCTAGAATGTGTCAAGTAGAGTCGGTCTGTCCGATAGATTAGAGCAACTTTATTGGACAAAAATAAAAGTGACCCCATGAATGGTCGTACAGGGACTAGATTAAGATGGCACCACCAGCCCACACATTGAGAAAACGATTTGTAAGACCTCTTGCAGCTGGGTCACACGTGTTCCTTTCGGACTAAAGTAATGCTCTGGATGGATATTGATTTATTCCCTTCGATAGCCGAAGAACTGAATGAAAATGATAAAGAACCCTGCTGAAGCACCTGCTTTATATCGCGTTCCAGAGAGGTTCTGCACGCAAGGTCCAGAGAGAGTCCATGCTACGCCTCGGTAATAACAACTGACAATAAGATTTGTATTCTGGCTGGCTGAGGGACATTTCCAATGAATGACGAACCTCCTAGATTGTCCAGAGCTAAGGGTTTTTGTGAAATTTTAATTTCTCAGAGTCTTCGACGACTGGATAATAAAATGCGATGCTTTCATGAAATTACAATCTCTTGGAGCCACTGAAAGCTGAATGATAAAATTTTGGCAAGCCTTTGAACTGAGGCACCCATTGGAGTCCTACTGGAAACTTGTAGAAGCACTTGCAGCAAGCGTATCCTGCTGTTGTAACGACTCTCAAAAGCAACGACAACTTTCGAGTCGAAAATCCAGTCTCCCATGCAAGCCACATAAGTTGAACGACAGTATCGGGCTCGAAACTAAGGCGACCAAGGCGGATTCGATCCTAGAAATGATTAACGACGCCTCTCACCACTGCGCCATTCCCAACCCATGAATCCATTGGTATGAATGGATAGCTATTCAGACAAAGAGGACAGTTGTATTAGCTATGAAACATCACTCGCGAAAAAACCGTTCGCGGGCTACCAGTTGCCACGCCTTTGTCATCATCTGCTAATCCCATATCGGGCAGACCATGGCATGCCGGGGAACTTGCCTACCGTATGCCACCAATGCTCAAGATCAGTTTTTCACTAATCCCTCCTTTCCTGACATAACTAATTGGAATTTTTAATTAAAGAGCGTTTGCTTCATTATGTAATGTGTACTCCTGACGACGCTTCTCATTATTCCTTCACAGTTCATGAGCTACTCGCTTCTGGGCTACCCCAACTTCTATTCAGCACTTTGCAGTTTCAGGTATGATCTCCGTACGATCAATCGTGTTGGCCGTGCTGTTCGTCGCATTTTTGATTTGTGCAGTTGACGCAAAGTATTTGCTGCCATACGGTGAGCGATCAATAGCTCGTTTTGTACAAGAAAGGCATGTGACCAAAAGCATGTATTTCGAAAAGACGTCCGAGTAAGTGTACCATGCAATCAGCTAAGGAGATAACTCCTCCATTATGCTTTTGTGATGTTAGGAACAGGAGCACAGCTCAATTTACTCTCAACGGAGTCTGAATGATTCACTCGGAAGAAATTTATTTAAAGATGGCAGACAACTTGACCTAGACGTATCTAACTACTAATCTTACACTACTAGCTTACGTGGAGGTGGTGTGACGGCTACTGGCGCACTACCACACATACATGGTCCGGACATCGAACTCGTACAGGCCATCCAGCCCTTCTATCCTATGTCTAGGAACCCAGCGGATCGGTTTCGTATCTTTCGCCATATTCTAATCACCCCCTCAGTTGCCATACTATTCGGTTCCATAGGGTAAGGACGAACATTACAAAGGCCCGAACGAGCAGCTAGGCTTTCCTTATACCATTCTTATCCACTCTACATCGTTCAAGCCCCTAATCACCGTACGTAACTCGTAGAAAGCCGAGTGGGGACAAGTGGGACTAGGACTTATGAAGATCAGTTCGGTGGTGCAATAGTTACACTCAGTATTTTAATGCACTGGACCAAGTTCAATCAGCCGATGGAGCCGATTACGGTAAAGGCCTCATCACGAGCGAAAACCGTACTGGGAGGGGATGTTTTCGATATGAAATATGAATGACCGCTCGCTCTGTTCGTCCCCACTTTTGCCAACCTAGGCGTTCACCCTGTGCATTATATAGAGAACCTAGCCATAATCTACACATGGAAACCCTTTTAGCCTGCCCAAGAGTTAATCAATAAAGTGGATGATTGCCAATCAAAATAGTAGTCAACTATGGTGATGCCTTCCTACTCTGACGACTACTGTGTTTTTCTCCTGACAGCGCCCTGACAAGATAGATTAATGGGTATATATTTGATGTCATGGAGCAATATGGATTGCAGATTGGGGAAATAACATTATCTATCAACGAGGAACTTTTTGTAAAATAGTCAGCTCCGAGTCACTTCACATTGTCATCTATTTGAGTGAAAAGCTAGTTAGGCTAACGCAGAGGCAAGACAGAAAAAAAATCCACTCTATGTTCTAAGTCTTACTTTGCAGTAGAGCCATCTATTCTCAAATGGCGGATTTCTGATTACCATCGTGAATGTTTTATCTCTGACTGATAGAGTGAAGCTTGTCCGGGAGTGCACAAATCTTGTCCTCTCAGATTGAGCTGAGGCTAGTTTGAAATCCTTTGCAATTCACTGGAGGACGAAACTTATTGGAAGAAATCAACCAACCCGCTTGAGATAAGCCCTGCAGTCAACTACCGTTTGGAATTGTAAAGAATTTTAGAGTTGAGGTTGAATCCCTTTTTCGGTTCCCATACAAGTAGAGGTCTTGGAAAACTACATTAAAGCGGGATAGAGTGCTCAAGATCTGAAAAACGATGATGTCAGCAAGAACGTTGGCTTCAGGGCTTTTTTTAATTTTGCTCTGCTCCCATATCGCTATTTCAAGGCACAGTTGCCCAGTCCTTCAACTTCGGACTGCCTTTTTGCTGTAACATCGCTCCCATACCCTGTCCGACCTTGCGTCCCATCTATTTCCAACAAGTATGTACAAGCATATTTGCTTAGTAGTTGGTACAGGTACCAGGCAGAGACTAACTTACATCACCTTGCGTGACAGATACAGGTACATCTGCGTCGATGCATATTATATTGTAAGCTAAGTATTCAGCTACATTTTTTCCTCTATATACTTGGAGGTTCTAATAAATACTATCGACTTTGAATAGGGAAAGTACTTCCTGACGAAATTTTTGAGCTTTTGTCTTGACAACTTGAATCGACAGAACTTCCAGAAAAGGGCTGTTTCCGGTGCAAAACAAAGAAAAACAAAGGAATCGAACGGGACAGAATGGGGGTTGTATTGAAACGAAAGCAATTGGCGAGCACTTGCGTTTTAAAATAACAAATTCTCAGAAAGCTGAGAAGAATTACCTTCCAAGGAAATACCCAAAAGATAGACATTCTGGGGGCTTACGTAAAATTTTGAATGCAAGAAAACCTTGAATAAAGCTTGTTCCTACTGTCTGACTAGCTCCCTCCTACTGCTTTGGACGAGTCGCGCAGCCGCCACCCATACCTCTACCCGAATGTGCGGTGCCCAGCATTTCTCGACTTTGGAACAATGAGCATGAGCCAAGATGTGCTTGAAGTTGTGGAAAAATAAACTTCCGTCATCTCTGATTACTGCAGTTCTTAAAATTCAAAAGGTACCTACTTCAGGAAATCCCCTGGTAGTATAATTCCTCCGTGGCTTCGCTTTCAAGTTCCACTATGAGCGATTACTGGCTTTCACAAATTCCCTTCTTCTTTCCTGACCTATGCGAAACAAAGCTTTTCCATGACTGGTTGCTGACGAGCGATCCTGGAAAACCATTTAAACCCTTAGAAGTTCATTCAAGTGATGAAGCCTTCGATGAATTAGCTTTTGAACTTACTTCCTTGTCAACCAAAAATTTTCCACCCATGATTACGATTCAGTAAGTCACAGTATCGCGGAAAAAGGTGAAAAGAAGCGTGTGTAATAGCTATTCTCTTGGAATACGTATGAAATATTTAATATTATTACGCTTCTCCTACGCTTCTCCTACGCTTATACGGCTTCCTCTGCAAGGAGTCCGTGGCATATGTTTGCTATGGACGAGCATACAAGAGATAAAAGATTGAGTTTATGACAGATTGGATTCAAAAGCAGCAACTATATTGCATTATATAGAACAACAAATGAGAGCTTCCGAGAAGAAGGTATCACTTAGGTTTATCGCTTTGAGAGACGCCAAACAAACCTTGTTCAGATAAGATGGAACCTCCTAAAATTTGTGGCCTGTGGAAAACCCCTGAGGAAATGCTCTTGTCACCGTCTAGCTCATCCCGGATGTTCTGAAGGTGCTGGTGGCTCACGCTTGGGTTGATCTCTTGTCCTGCGGAAGCATTGACCATTTCACTCGTTGCCTTCTTCGCTTTCAGTTTAAACCGTGGTCATGAAGTTCAGCATTCGAAGAAAGACTTCTTTGAAACTAGCATGAATATGGATTCGTAACTCTGACCTGTGTTGTGCCCTAACTGCTCAATATCGGCTATCAGTTGGTAAATTTAGAAGCACCGTAATCAGCTTATCGTCAGTATTCGCTGCAAAACGATATTTACATAAACAAAACAGTAATTAGGCCAATCTACTTTTAAATTACTTTCTGAGACTTTTTGATTGAGTTATAAGTCATTCCATGAAAACAAGGAGATGACCATACATAGTAACCTTCTATTGCTCTAAGGGTCTAGTTGGCGCATGAACGACTCTCTTCCTCGCAAGATGCAGCCCAAGGCCCATAACATTGCTTCTAAGATGAATTATTAGATCTGGAAATATCAGCTCTCTGATCACTGAGTACCCTCTCCGAGCGAGCGGTGCCAGATGATAACTGCCTTCCAATCAGACCAAGTCATCCAGAAGTCTTCGATCATATTTTCGTTTGAATGATGGCTCCAAAGGAGGAAACGTGATTTATTAACTAGACAAAAAAGTAGATAAATAGAAGGGTCCACCGAAATATTTCATGACCTCCCATGAACCTTTCGAATCCATTGTAAGCTGACTCCATAACTCATCCCACCCATAAGCATTACGGCTGACGTTTTCGATTTTCCACTAAGACATGAAGAATCTCTTCCGCTTGACTTTGAAGAATAGATGATGATCTCCATATTTCACTGGGCATAATTGGCTCTTCAATTATCCTTTACAGGCCCAAAAAACAGCTGTATGACTAACGTTCACCGGAAGATGGACTAATCTGGCAGTAAAACAGGCATAAAATGTAGGCAGTGAAAAGCCGACCACTGAAGCAGAAAAGGGCTCATAAATTTCTAGCGAACTCTTTGCTCTGCTTGTTACTACTTGCACTTTAATCTCCAACTTTGAACTAGCTTAGGGGTGAGGTTCTTATTAGAAGAAGGAAGTTTGATCAACCGAAAATTGGATCGCTTCTTCCGATCTTTGTCTGAGAATCGCGTTTTAGAAACATAAGGTCTAGTAGCCAGAAATTTCCTGGATCCCTGTCCCCAAGATAACCACAGTCTTCTTCAACACGAAGTATACACTGACTTGACCCTCAACTAGCCATTGTATAGGCCATTTAAGTATGAAGCCGACAACAACACCTCCTATGAGACTTTACTTAAAATGACCGTTCTAAGCAGCTCATCCCCCTTTCCTCCCCAAAGCGTAAGGGAGTGCCAACAAAAAATGATTTCAAGCGTATATTTCCATTAAAAATTGGTTCCCATACGTCCGCTTATCGATATTCTCTAAAAAAACTTGTAAGATATTCATTTGAGTGGGACTACCGTCGATGGTACGCTGTAAAATACCTTGTTCAACAAGACTCCTACGTTTGATTTTTCTAACAACTGGATAAGCAGTTGACCTCGAAGACCTTGGATCGAAAAAGCCCAGTGGACTAACTTCGTAACCAAACCGGTTGAGTACCCCATCCTATCGAACCAATTTCAACATTTTACAAAAACTCCAAACAAAAGTTTCACTAGCGCTGTCTCATGGCGATTTCAATAAGGAACCCGTCAGAAAACAGACATGCTGACAATTATGACGTGGTATCTGTAGAGTGCATGACGCACCACGACATAATTGTCAATGATATCTCACTATTGACGAGTTGTTCATGGAATTAAGCGAGAGACAGCGTTTGTGGAATTGCCGGAGCTCCTTCTTATTGCCAGAGCCATGATGTGCTATGGAGTTCTGGGGAATATTGGAACTGATCAGCAATTGAGCACGCTCGATATGCAGAATGATTTGCAGAGTATGCTATTCGTTCGAAAACGACTACCTTGTAGCTTAAGGAAACGAAGCAATTTCATCTCAACAAGGAAACATTAACATGATCAGGATCTTAGAAGATCGAACCAGCTTCAGTTACTTCCTCAGTCCGGAAATGAGAACACTGAACTCAAAAACCCATGCTCTCCTCCAACTGCTAGAAGAAATTCCACGAAAAAAAAAAACCGTCAGTAAAAAAATAAAAGGTCCCTGACGTGAACCTAGCCCATTTTTGAGATGTGCTTTCGAGATCTGACTCCCATCGGGATCGTAGTAGCGTTTGAATGCATATAAAGCCCATACAATGAATTGCAGTTGCCACAGCATCTATAGGTCAGTGCTTTTATCCTTACAGACGAGTCTAGAACTAATTACCAATCCTGAGGGAAGGCTTGGATGACCTGGGCGAGTATCGATCTGGGATTCGAACATGGATAATGCGAACTCGTCCATTAGATTGGAAGTACCGAATAGCCGAGATGTAAGAGATACGGTGAAAGATCAATTATGGTCTCCAAATGGAGGAGTGTGGTGAACTTTTCTCGTCAACGCTTGGTGCGAAAAATTCCATACAATTCCCATTGATGACAGTTAGTCGAAAAAGTGAACATCATTCAACAAAATGCTTTCAAAATTGGCATAACCTTAATTGAATAGTTTTGCTGATCAAAAATGGTAACCTTACGACCATAAAAAATCAATAAAATAGGCACAATAGTCAAAGATGGCCTTGTTTCGGAAATGAAATTGAAAACCATCAAAGTGAATTTTTGCGCGACAATGGTAAGGAAATTTTCAGCCATGTTATGTGAAGCATGCGCCTTTATTGGGAAAAATCACTCAGAGTCACAGAGTTTCCTCCTTACGCAGGTGTGCACGACTGAATCTTGTCCAAGTACGCTTTCCATACCACCTGATCTCATAATCTTGTACAACCCCTTGTTTTCGCCAATTTTTTTAGCGTTACATTCACCGCGCGCTTGCGCCCTTTCGCCACCGCTACACTATTTGGCACCATAACTTGCATTACTTCCCTTTAAGTTGGTCGCTGAAATCATCATGAACTGGCTTGAGACCATTTTCCTTCTCAACCGTCTACTCTACAGAACATCCCACTGATTTCAGGAAAAAGTGAAATGTTATGTTCTGTGCAACTTTTGAGTTAAATCCTAAGACACACCAGTTTTATCAATCAATGAAGAGCTTAACGAAACCGCGAAGATGAAAAAACTCTGTACTTTATTAAAGATTCATTGTTACGGAAAAAAGGAAGCTGGTCATGGTTGAATCGTAAATGAAAATAAAATGGTAAATGACATGAAAGTGGATCGTAAAATCGCTATAATACAATATATTACCATCATATATTGACAATTATCACTTTTCGAGATATTGGATAATTTGCTAAAAAGCGCTGTTTGCCGGTTCATTCATCCCTTCATGACCTGGTTTTTTGTAAGCTCGATGGAACCGGAACAAAACAAACAAATAGAGGGCGAGGGGTCGCAATAGCACATTAGAGGAGGGCTTGTTTTGACGCTTACAAGAAATATTTCAAAATATAAAAATGATTTACTGCATGTGTACGATGTCCCCCGAAGTCTAGGCTCATACGGGGGAAGAGCCATTACATCTCCGATTACCGGATGATTTATGGGCGTTACCCAAATTCATCATCCTTTTGATGATCTGGTCATCAGTTCGCGTAACTTATGCGTAAATGAAAAGTTTCCATGTGATTTCCACTTTATTTACACTCTATTCGAGTGAATTTTGTCGAAAAACCCTCAGCTGGATACCTACGAATAAACAGTTTACCTATTCCACCGTTTTCACTAACCCTGTAGACAACTCTTCATGGGAAATAAGCATCCAACCTTTTCTCTCTTACTCGTCTACCTTCGAAGAATTTCTGGACCTCTAGGAAGCCTTTTCAAAATCTAGCAGCTGAAAATGCTGCTCAACTTGTAGCCAACCTAGAACAAGTATGAATGGCTTCTCCCGTTGTACTTGCTCAGCGGGAAGCTTCTATTCCCTGAACTCGTAAAAAAACCTAGACCTTCGGAGTACTAGGGACGCATAAGCGATAGAAGTTTACCGAAAAAGCTGTCATTCAAGTTCAAAGTGGTCCAGTGGGACAAGGGACTTCCAGTTAAAGATGCACTCTAGACAAACTCTCAAAAAATGCTTTCAGATCCATTTCACATGCTAGATGACATCTAAGTCACTCTCAAATGCTCCGGGGAATGCTCATTTCGCTCAAACTGTTATCATTCAAGAGAATACCCATCAAAATATACACGAAGGCCCTTCAAAAACAGCCTCGGAGCTACTATCTGATTATAGGGGATGAGAAAAGCTGTCCAGACTGTTCCCGTACCGATTCGAAAACGTTTTATGGGGACCTATGGAGCACTTGTGTTAGTATGTTTAAATGAACAGAATTGGGAAAAATCTTGACTGCCACGAGGAGTAGCGTAATAGACTGATGCTGAGGCTGGTAATTGAACAAAGTCCCGCACCGACTTCATACACTAGTCAGTCCAGTCATGGAAAAAGTGTCAAAAACCGTGAAATACAGAAGAGGATAAGAACTCATGGAGAGAGAGGAAAACTCGGGCGCCGATAGTTTGGACAATCCTCGGTGACGGTTCCCATACTCAATTCCAGATCGCTATGCCTTCAATTTTGAAGCGATCTTTACCATCAAGCAACTTGCCTTTCCCTACCTCTCTTGGACTTCCTTTATTTCCATAATTATTTTTTATCTACCAGCCCTTATTTTCTTTTATTCGATGTCGCTGTTTCAGATCACGAATACTATCAGGGAGATTATCGCCCGGAATCATTTGGCGACTTCGTTGCTGCACATAAGCGTGTGCCGTCAGCTGGCGATATGATGGTGCGATTCGGTAAAAGGTCCGTCTAGACGCCTTCTCCAGCTGTCCTCCGCTGTTACTGCTTTAGAAAAGATCCTTCACCATCAGTCATCATTAATGATGTACTTATCGTTAGTCTCCAACACACGTAAATGTGCAAATATTCTCCCACAGAATCTCATCAACACGCATTCCCACGCGTTTGCATAGTGAAGCTTATTATGTTCGAAGTCGTTTTGTATGTGTACAAGTAAAACACACTACTTGTTGCTTATGATTCAGAAAAGAACAGAAGAGAAAACCTACGGAATAGATGAGATGTGTATCGATTCACATCTCCGTCTTCGTGAACGAGTTCCTCGACTATTCCAGTAGTCTCCGAGTACATAATCGATGTTATTGATATTTGGTTCCTTTGTGGGATCTTCGAATCAACAGCCCTCCGGCACGTCAACTGTAAATGATGCCTCTCGTAGTACGAACATTTTTCACACAAACAATCGAAATCTTCGTTCAGTTAAAACGATTGGAAATCAGTCACAAGAGCGGTTAATGGCCCAGAGATAAGTGTGAAAAGCACTCTTGACTTCAGAAGTTCTGACATAGCCCTCTCGTTCTTTATGACTAGTTATAGAGACAAGATAATATGGATTGATTATTTTCGGAAAAACTTTGACATTTCAAAATTCAATAAGAGACCAGGGTAAGAAAAAAAAGATAAATAGCATCAGAAAAGGGGAGAAGACAGATGTAACAAATTAAGAGGCTGAACATTTGAGATCTCCAACGGGTGTTCGTAGAATTCGCTATTCCCAGAAATAGACAGTTCTGGAGTCGCATGGATCGGTAGAGAGAGCAATCAGGAAAGACATACATTGGTGTGTCTCATGGATTGTTTCGATGGGATCAAAATCAGCAAGCGGTCACACTCGCAAACATAAACAATTTACTAAAAATCATTACTAAAACGAATTCATGGGACTTCCTATGAATATTCTGATGTTGAGTCTTTCGAACACATCAAAAATTCTTGATCGGTGATACAGTTGTTTAACGGCAAAAAGGAAAAATCAACATCATCTGAATCAAAAAAAACTAAATCCTCTTCCTTTTTGCAGAAATAATTCAAATATTTTCATACTGCCTGGGCTACCGGTTTCATCGTATGGAGATAGTGGAGTGCTTCTAACAAAGCCAGCTACGAATCGCAATGACGTAAACAATCCTTAGCCAGAACTCAATGCTCGAAACCAAAAAACCAAATCACTTTATTCTTTGCCTAAGTGAATAAACTAAATCAAAAATTGGGGTTTATACTTAAGCTTGAATATGCTCTAAAAAACGGAAAAATTTGTGTAGACAAAAGGCAATTGGAAGACAGCGTATGAGTGATGCTTTCGAAACATTTTACCTGATTCTAGGTTAAACAATATCAAGCAAAATAACAACACCAGGTGAAGACATATACTCTGTTCAAGAAAATTTAGCAAAGACAGCGATGTTCCACAGCCCACCTCACTGTTCCCTTTCACGCGCTACATCGTCTCCACTTCAGTTTCCGTCAATTTTTCCTCTCGAAGTTTTTTCTACCTATTCCCACTTCCACACCCCTTCGCATGCAGTGGTACTCAAGTCAAATCGATATCAATATAGGCGAACATTAAACAAGCACTTAAAATCGAATATCGGTAAAAAATGGAGATTACTGGTTTATTAGGCTGCAATGGCACAGCTGTTTGGAACGGAAATGGCTAATTAACAAAATTTGGCATTCTCCCGTGTTATTTCCAAAGATTGTTAAACTCTCGTCAAACCAAAAATAAAAAGACCAGAGCACGGATCTATTTCCTTCTTCATAGGCGGAGCTGGTTGATTGGTAAGTGGCGCACTATCACACACATAATCAGAAAATCGAATCCCGGATCGATAGTTGCTCAGGCCAACCAAGTCTATCTCCAGGATGAAATTGGTACCAGCCTCGTTTTGAAGGATAAAAGCACTGGTTTGAAAACCGGCTTATCACTGCAACTCAGTGTATAGCCACACCCATATGTACAAACCGCCCTGCAATTTTCAAGGGAAATCGAATGCTGGTGCCCATTCCAAACACAGGATTGATTGAGCCAAAAAAAATCGTCTTCGATCTACTGATTGTTGGATATTGGCCTAAGAAGATTGTTGACTGTTACGAATCCAACTGGCCAGTGCTCAGCCCATTATCAGCAACGCAGATGTGAAACGTGCCACTCCTCACAAAGTTCTTTCACTGGAATCCCTAAAGGTTTTTTCACTTCGACAGAGATCGAAATTCTTGTGGAACCAGTACTTCAGAAAAAATTTGTGATCCCTTTCGTTGCGGTGCTCCTTTCGGAGCCGAAGCTCCAAACCCTGACTGAGACCAATTAGGTCTTCCAATCTCTGGAAACTGGAAGAGTCATGCTGTATGGGTCAGGAGCAACACTCACGCCTATTTGTACTTTTCGAGTACCAACGGGAATTATTGCGCAGGCAAGTACGGACTTATATGCCTACAGTACCAAATAGCGACCGTGTGGACTTCCGAAATGACATCGACTTGAAACAATGATTACTCTTATAACTTTCTTAAGACGTCCCATCCGACCAATCTCTCACCCCTGCAGAGTGTATTAGTTGGTGTCAGACGGGATTGATTTCCGCCAAAAACGTGAGTAATGCAAAGGAATGAACAGTGTGATGCTACTCTTCCCACGTGGCAACACTTCGGATACTTAAAAGTGTATGCATCGGGAAAAAAGAAAATCGTCAGAGTTTAAATCGTCGATCAAATTACGCTATCTCCTCCTTCGAGCGGCTACCGTAACCCTATAATTTACAGTATCTCCTCCTTTGAGCAGCTACTGTAACTCAACAGCTAGCATTTTTGCCGTAAGCAGGTTTTCTTCCTCGACCTCATCCAACTGGTACGTGATCGTTCCCTCGCTTCACTCACCTGTGAGGAGGTTACAAAAACGAATCGATTGCGTAACCTGCTGATGGTAAGTGTCGTTATGCCGTCCATTAAGTTGACCCAAGCCGACTAATCTCAGTCCATAGGGTAGCCCGTAAACAGTAGAGAACGTGAAATATCGCGCCCATGTGGGACACGCAGACGACCCCTGCATTCCTGCTGTCCATCCCCTTAACCCTCCACGCCTCTAACATCTCTTATCTATGCCAAGAACAGCCCCTCATCGTTCGCCTCAGTTACCGTAGCGCAATCAGCCTTACGTAACGCGATCGTTGCAATGCTGCCAGTCTTTCCGCAAACGACTTTCGATCCTCAGCCGTTCACTTACAACCCCTACAGCTACTCGTAAGTTTCCGGTAACTATTCATAAGAAGTCTCTCCATACACTCTCATCCGTCTGATTTTCCAGCGTCCCGTTTCCGGGTAACTACGGTAGCGTAGCTGATCCAACCGTTACTGCTGCTCAGTCATGCACTGTTCCACTTTATTACCAAGACTCCGTCTATGCCAAGTCGTCTGCATCGTCATGTAGCAAGTCGGAGTCTGATGTGTCTTCAGATGAGGCTTACAAAAGGTTAGCTACAAAGATTTTTCGGAAGTTATTGATTTTTCATGTCGACGTTTCCTTTGAAGCTGCTCACAAATCGTTGAGGACTTTTGCAGACCCCTTACTATGAAATTTAACTTGCCAAATCGTCGAACGCTCAGAATCATGGCACACGTATTGGACAAACACCGATTTTTTGAGTCAAACGTAGCTTTTTTTTAATAAGTTTCTGTCTCTCAAAATAAAAAAAGTAGTCACCGAAGCTGAGGTGTGGGTAAATGTTCGACACTGGAAGTGACTCAGAGCCCCTCAATCTTCTTTTCGTGCTCTCCTATTTACTGAAAGAATGGAAAAAGTAGTCGAGCCTATTCGAAACTTAACAAACAGGCTCAAATATGATGACAAGTTTACCTAGTTGCCCGAGACGAATTTTTTACTCCAAACTCAGCATTTTTTCTATCTGAGAATAATTCTTTTGATGTTTTTTTTTTTGTAGTAAGTACATACATATATAGTAGCCATTACTTATTGTCAGCATATTGGAGACTGGTAACAGAATATCTAAGGTTTAAAATAAAAATTTGCCCAAACTAAAGTCTTTGCAATCACGTTGACCGTAAAGTGGCCTTGAGTGAAAAATTTTATACCATTCAACTGACCGCTGTAAATCTAGACGTGTGCCACAGTTTTGCCCATGTTACATACCGAATTGGGGTAGCAGGGAACGATAAGGAAAAGCAGATGCACTACCAATACGAATACAAGAAAAGGACTGTATGTCCGATCGAAAGATCGTGCTTTTGGGCTCTCTCCCAGAACAAGTAGTCCTTTGCCGTAAGATGTCTATATCTGACCGTGGAATTGCCTATGTCAAATCCGAGTCGATTCAACAAAATTCATATACAGTTGATCTCTTGTATTTCCTACTGTGAAGAGAATTGTGGTCAAGGGCATGGCTCATCCCCTGATTTTATTGTATTCCAGAAAACGCGAAAAACGTGATCGGAACAACGAAGCCGCCCGAACGTCACGTCTGCGACGGAAAGCTCGCGAAAGTCAGATGCAGAAAGAAGCCGAGGAGCTACAGCAAGAGAACGATGCACTGAAGGGGGAAGTCGGCGAGTTGAAGAAGGTTTGCGTAAGGCCTAAGGAACTGTCCATCTGGGAATGGCATTACGTCCTATTCTTCAGGTACTGTACAGCCTACAAGATGAAGTGAGGAATCGATTGAACGTCGTCGACATTGAAAATTCGGAGAATGTCGTACAGTTCCAGAACATCGGCTACTCGTTTCACAACGATAACCTCTGAGCCTTTGGGGAATAGATGCCACCTTCTCGTCGATTTCGATCAATCAACGGAGATTAGTTGTTGCCATAAGAATTACAGCACATTGTATTGTCATTTCCAGCGAGTTACCTACATGTATTTTCGGTTGTGTACAGTTTCACTTGCTTGTTTCAAGTTGTAATATGTAGTGATAAATTATGATATTACACAAATCCACTGGGAGGTTTTTTATAGGAATCAGCGCCACCACTACCACTGTACTGCTATGCGCCACATCAGTGATGTTCGCTGAGCACCGCTGTTTAACTGCATACATGCTTACACAATATTGGCAAGTACGAAGAGTTTTACGAGGGATTGTTATCATTTCACAACTATGGCGCAAAAATCGCAAATAACATCAAATGAGCGAAGGGTTCGCTAAACTTGGCTAGGGTTCGAATGTGAGCCATAGGGTGTAGGGCCACGTCAAACGCAACTGTCTCACCTCCGTACTCCTTACTGTAAGTCCACAGTCATAGAATCACAACCGCAAACGACTGAGTCAAATCATAAGTTGGTCTTCTCTTGGAAGGGCGATATCGGGGGACGAAGTAGGAGTGGACTACGAGTTTCAAAGTTTCCGGCTGCGACCTCCCCCTGACTTCCCAATGTTGGAAAAGAGCAGAGTTCATTAATTGTCCTGTATTGATGTCAGACTTTAAGAAAACCATGCGCTTGGAATCTACCCAAACGGAAGCAGCCTGTGTAAAAAAATTCCAATCAGGTACTTGCTTGGGGGCGTCAAAAGCATGTAATGGATACATCATGAACGATAAATGATGGGGCTCATGCTCGAATTGATATTGATACACTTTACAAGGGAGACGAGCAGTTGTACCGGTCATGCTAGTGGCTACACTGCAATCCACCCCTTTTTACTAGCTCACTACAGTTGTTTTCAGATGAAACGGCTAAAAATAAGTCGGATTAGTTGTCGCTCTATGTGTGCTCCTCGACCCGTCAACCAGGGATGTGGGAATTGAGCAAGAGCATTTCTCGGAGCACAATATGAAAGAATAGCCAATATGGGGAAAATTCAAATAGGAATTGATAAATTGGAACAATTCGAGTTACGCAAAACAGGGCATATTTCTCTCTGTTCTTACAATTGCTGTTCAATGGCATCGGGAAGGGATTTAATTTGCGTCTAAACTAAAAATCAATTTCAACAGATACAACTGCACAACAACCAGCTTCATAACCCAATCTTTTTTAGAATAAGCTGACTTTAAACTTCTTCAACTCTGCCCGTTCACTTACTAGTTGCTGACGGCACTTGTATATGCCATAATCTTTAAAATTCACTCCATTTCCGTACGGGCAGCTTTATGGTCTGCAATTCTTGAAAAAAATTCAACAACAAGTCCTATATGCAGCCCATATTCATGAAAGACTGGGAGCAGATGGTAGGTGGAGAAATGGTCCGTAACGTACAAACCCAAAGGAATGTCTCATGATGTCAGCCACCGCATTTATTCAAGTAGTGGGTCAGAGGTTAAACCAAGGATGCGGACATTTCATGGGGCTTTGATATCTGGTCAGAGAACACCAAGGAACAAGAGCAAACAAGGGCAGGGAAGTTCGAGTCTACGACCGCTCAAGGACGATGTTGGATTAAGCAATTATTTTGTAGTAAAGGTGTACTATCCAGAGTAAAACAACATTGAATTTGAATTTCAAAAATGATTTTAAGGGGTGTTCACACATTCTTGAGAGAGAGGAATGACCAATGGCAGTCATTTGATTCCGATAAAATAAAAAAAATAACAGTTGTTTCAAAAGTCACAGAACAATGCAAAAAATATATATAAAAAGCGATCTGGGTATAAGCTAGAATGTACCCCGAATGTGTCCAGAACCTTATGAGAAACTGCCACACCTCCAAATAGTGAACTTCAGAGCAATACTCATAGCTTACTAGATAAGGGACAAACAGTCCGCTGATAATCTGAAAGTTTTCAAAGCACTTTTCATATGACATGCCCTCCATGACACAATTCTGCCATCGCCTTCTTATTTGCTCACAGCGGTTCATTACAAAACTTGAGTATCCGCACTCGAACACCCAGTATGAGAACCTATCCTTGTTACTGGCTAGGGACCAGTATTTGTAGGTAGAGGCCAGACGACCTCAACTTAGCCCCCCATCGGCCCCATCTCGGCGCGCTCCACATTTCGCGCAGTCTTCCGGGTCTTGCATCGCCCAGACCGTACTCTCTCGTGCGCCATGTCCTCGTCTGACCCCGTGCGCAACGCCATTGGCTTGTCTCACTTGTCGTTACGCAATCGTCGCGAACGGCTTGCGTAATACCGTAATTCTCTCACTATCACTATGCTGCCAGCTTTCGCTCAAACAGCTTTTGATCCCACGTTCGCCTACACGCCCTATGGCTACAAGTGAGTTTTGTTCTCTGTTTTATCGCTTCCCTTCTGTCGAAATTACCTCCTCAACCCCAATCGCTACCATCTTTACCTCAGGTACCAATTCACCCTAGACGAGACTCGTGTGCCCTCCCTAAGGCCGAGAAATCCCAATTGGCAGCAGATTAGCCTCCTAACTTCTTTCTTTTCAGTCCATCGTTAACCACTTATGGGACTCCGGTTTCATCGATGCCTCCGTCATATTATCAGGACACCTCCTACAACAAATCCGAGTCGGACTCAACACCTGAAGAGAAGAAAAAAGACCCAATGTCCGTGAGCACAGACGCGATACACGACCAGACGTCGTTCAACGCGATCACATTTTTTGCTATCATTTTTCAGGAATTGTTTTTATACAGGACAGCTTTAAACCTTCTCTTATAAGAATTTCAGTGGCTGTTACGGTGACGTTACGGTATGTTTCAGTGAGATAGAGAGTCGAGTGAACGGCCGAGAAACTGACTTCTGAGAATGATTCATTTTTTACTGTTGTAAAGATGTGGAAAAGATCATCTATCTAAACAATTTTTGTTTGCAAGCGAGAGTAGTGAGAAGAGTGAGCCAGGTTCCCACCATATGCCCCGACCTCATCGTTATCGTTTCCAGGTATCTCGCCAAACGTCACAAGAATAACCTAGCAGCACAGAAATCACGGAAAATAAGGTCAGAGTCCACTCATCCCTGCATTTTAGAATGACCTGAACTCCAAGAAAACCTTAGCAAAAACTAAAGTTTGACAGTTGAAGGATTCTCGAAAGTTTCTCGATAAACTTTTTTAAAATTAGAAAATTCAAACCTAAAGAATCCTGTGCAGCTGACGAATAAATAACTCATTCCAGGCGACAACGGGAAGAATCGCTCACGAAAACTGCCGAGATGCTTCGAGCTGAAAATGACAGTCTGAAAAGCGAAATCGTTCAATTACGGGAGGTAAGTGATTGTGAAGTAATTTGATTGCACGAAAAACTGATCGTCAAAGGGTTCTCTAATTAACTTTTTCGAAATCGAGTGGAGTTACCCTCACCAGCAGTTTAGATCTGGCCTTTCCTGAACCAAGTTTTTCACAGGAATTCAGTAAACAAAAACTTTTGATGTGGACGTTTTGTGAAGTCCTAGGCTAGTACAGGAAAGAGATCACAACTAAAATCCCAGGCTTCGGCCAGTCTAGACCTCAGGAGTAGAAAAGAAAGGCTTGAGTTTTCCCCTCGTGAAAGTCGAGAAATGAAAGCTCCTACAAGAGCCTCATCCGAATAACTCAGACAGCCGAGACTTTCACCCACCGAAATAGGGAGAACTCCGCTTTTCCATTTAGATTCATGGAAAAAGCAAAACTACCGATCCCTACCTATGAGCCTCGATTGAGTACTGTAGTAACTGTTACCCACACACTTGGTAAAAGGAAGCGTCTGGATTTAGGGAGTGCAGAGAAAGCTTACTCTATGGGGAGCTCTTCTCATAGCACCTGAGTTCCAAAAAAAATCTTTTGAAGATCTTTCTGAACCATATATTCCCCTAGAAATTCGCCTATTAGTATTGTAAGCCCAGAAAGCCGTCACGAATATTTATGTTCGAATTGTCCACCTATTTTCATTGCGTTTAAATCAAAACACTCCTTCGATAATCACAAATGTAAGTAATCTCAAAGCGATTCTTATGAGGCTTCAGTTGACGATTTCAGATGATTACCGATCTTCGAAAGCAGCTGAGTTCGACATGCCAGGCGCCGGTGCCGACGGAGCCGATGCGAGAGACCGGGAACATCACTCGGCCAGATTCCTACATGCCCTACCACACATTCCAACTTGGCTTCTCCATCAACAGCCAGTTATAGCAATCATCGACGGCTCGTGCGGCACCGGTTTTCACCCATTGATGCGCTCATCGGGTTCAGCGCAACTAAGAATCTCCTCGAATTCGGTCATTGCAAACCGCCTAATCAATAAATATATTTACCGCCTTATTGGATGTCAAATATCAAGTGGCCCATTGAAAATTGCCTCATAAGTCACGATACCGTAAGAAATAAACGAACTAATTACACGTTTCGCACTACCGTAATATGCTACCTCCCGCAATGTGTGCGCGATGTCCACGATGGCCATTAGCCTGACATCCAGCTGTTATTTAGGTGTTTACTTTCCGCAGGAGGTGCAGCGGTATGCCTTTTCTTTGCACACCCATCGATTTCTCGCAGTAACTCTCGCGAAGAGTTATTACTCACGGATTACTCCTCAGACAACATCTGGGGACAACTGTGGTTGCGTATTGTTGAGGATGCATCACCTGTTTGGGAACATCTGGATTGGCAAAGGGCTCTCATGAGGGCTCGTGCAGGCTCATCAGACTAAGATTAGCGAGTACAGGTTTAGGAGAGTCTCTAGTATCTAGTAATAGTAGAGTCTAGTAGTCTCTAGAATAAAGTTCTCTGAGAATTCCTTTTGTTCTCGATGTAACTACCCCAGTGTTGTATCGGTTCAATCAAAAAAAGCAGACGTCGGGCGAAGAGTTTTCTGGTTGAGGCATCTTATAAAAAGAAGGCAAGTAACACTATGATGTAGGTTGTACGTACACTGTTGGTCCATGATATAAGCCGCCTGTAAGGTGCTTCCTGTAGGTTCTATGATGTAAAATGGCATCCAGGATTGGATTTTGTAGTACTTGCCGGTCTGAGGGAATGAAGTGGCACGGAGGTTATCTGCGGATTACTGTACATGCAATCGATAGCCTCTCATAACCAACTATACAAATAACTTACTCAACATCTACGTTTAGATTTCAATCTCGTATATGCGTTGCATTACGAAATGGCTTTTACGAATTCTGCTCACTGTCTGACATTGTCTTTCATACCTAGATAAATGTAATTTTTCAGAGAAAAATGTTCTATACATAGATAAATAAAAAATAAATAAGAAATATTCTTCGATTGGGCTGTTATTTAATTGAATTCTCATTCCAAAACTAACATGGAAAATCTCCCTAGCAAGCTTACGGAAGTTTTTCTGATCACCTTCTTCAGAGCACCGCGCGGGTTCGAGCTTCGTCCGAGCCCAAAATTTCGGCCATGACTCGCCAACCTTTTTAGATTTGAGCATCGCGTTCTTCCGTAATCATAACAATTAACAAAACATCAAGTCAAAGCCTACAACACTGTTTTGCGCGGCTCACAAGCCTTGACAATATCTTTTTTCCCATAATTCGATTTTTAAAGCCCAATGAAAAAAGTGGGCGTTTTAGTAAAAGTGTAACTTGCATTAGACCCCCAACAAACATTTTAGGTGCAGTGAGCGCCTATTCAGCTCGAACAGTGAGTTCCGAGGGCACGAGCGATACTATTTCACTAGGCTCAGAGTACAAAGTACATAGCTGACTCTACCAACTGAAGACTCCTCGAGATGACTCTGCCCGGATTCGATCTGAGGATATCGTGCGAGTTAGCGCCACCAGAGCAGTGTTTTTATCTACCACCATGGTCTCGAATACGGTGAGTTTCCCAATGGAATGAGTATTAAGAAGTGATGTTTTGACGAATTCAATCAAGTTGATCAAAAAAAAAAGATTTCAATCATTGAAGACAAGCAAACTGCCTGATCGACTCTGATTAAAGTTCTTATCGAATTCTCCCTAGTCAACTGTCCCCGTAAAGGAGTGAGGAACGATCGCGAGACGAGCTGACATGTGGCAGTCAATCATTGTTGACCGCTGACCACCCCGATCGAGTCGAACTCCTTCCGTCGAGTGCCGCACTCCCCAAAGAACCACAGTCAGCAGCTCCCGTCCGTGGACCTGAACCAACGACAGAACATTTGACGCTTCATTTCCAATCTTTTTATCTGAACTACTCTGCACTTTTCCAACCAATCCACTCCATATTGAAGGAACATCTGATGGTTTGATTGTCATGCGAATTCCATTACTCATTTTGGTGATATACACACGAGGCAAGTCTTCAAACTCAAATATTTCTTCTCCTTCTTCTTTTCGGGCACGTGCAAATTTGAGTGACAGCTTCGAGACCTAGTATTGTCCACCCTGTCTCTTCCCATCCTATTGTATCAGTTGAAATACTCACTGAGTAGGAATGGATGGGCAATTCATAACACTACGAATATCATCCCCCGATTGGGAATCGTTCGGAAAAATATTCAAACTGACAAAAACTCCACTCGCATTGCTTTCATCCGCTCCATTCCATATTCCAGGTAAGGAGCTCCATGGATAGACTTCTCCATGATAACTGGAAAATTTTCGAATATTTGTTTTCTCGTTTTGCTTATTGCCTTTGTGACCTAAGGAATGGAAACGAAGGGCCTATCGAGAAGACTAGCGAGCATACCAATGCCCATGCCCATGTAGTAGCATATATTGATATCTCATGAATATTTCACCCGATAGATTTAGGTGTTTAAAATAATATCATCCAAGGAGCCCAACACATAGCTAACAAATAAACTAATCCACCAGTTGTTCTCCTTATCCGTTTTCTTTGATTCCAAATCAGTTCGGATTTCCAGATTGTTCAGTGGTGAAATGAAAACCGTCGGCGCATCCTCTTGAACCTTCTATTCATCCAGCGATTTTACAATGAACATCTCGGGTCGAATGCTCAAAGAGCTCAGAGGACCAAACAAACAAAAATGACCATCGTTGCATGTTCGAACAAAAATTTCATTTTGAACAAAGCCGATTGGGTCAGTGTATGGCACACCATGCACTTTCACTTCACTTTCCGCCATTAACGCAAACTCAAGGGAGAATAGCCAAGGTACGCTTAGTACGGCTCGCATGGCATATCCCAGCTAAATTTGCTCAATAATTTAAGTCCCTCTCCATGAATTAAAAGGAACCTATGTGACCTCTTAAAGGGCATCAGAGAGCGACGGGGTGACCTCCCTAACACAGTTTATGGGAGGATTATTTGGAATTCAGGTAATTCAGGAAATTCAAAAGTGTGGCGTCTCTGATTGTAAGAACCAAAGAGTCATCTTCAACGGGTCCCGCTCTGATTTCCTACCTCAACCTTTCCCAGGTCATTTTATGTGTCGATGCGCTTTAGTCTTGAGCGCATCATTTTCTCGAACTCTCTGCATTTGAGACTGATCCTGCTCATCTTCTAGCTCTGGAGTTCCCAGTCCAAACTATTCTCGCAACAGAGCTTTCCCATAAAATTTTATAACTGTTCTCCTATCCCCCCACGATGTCAATTTAAGAAAGTGGACCGGCTGTCCAGTGACCATGTTGTGTTTGCTTTTTCATTCTCGCACCACACACTCAGAACATCGAAACGAACGACCCTCCTTGTGCGGTTGTTGAGAGCATTAAATTCACAACGCGATATTCCCACGATCGAAGCACGACCGATCATCTCAAGTTTTTAGAGGAAAAGGTGACAAGGACAACAGATTGGGATGGGAAAAGACGGCTCTCAGCTTTTCAATCCAAAAGTCCAAAGTCCTATTATGAATATGAGTGTGACTTATAGGTTTTGGGTTAGACTACTGAGACAACCCTCACAAAAGATGTCAATGAAAAAACTTCAAGGGCACTTTCAGAAATGAGTGCATTCTCGTTCCGATAAAAAAAATGATAGGAGGAAAAGATAAAATACATTGCACAAAAAATTGTAACTCTTTCGATCTATTTTGAAGTGACCAAATTTACTGAAATCCGAAGTTTCAGCTAGGTTCAAGCAGCGGTAGAAAAAGCCGCTACTGTTGTAAGTACAAGTACCACCAGGCATATGAGTTCTCTTGAGAATCTTCGAGGCACTCAAAAATAAACCGATACCCATACCGGAATGAATCCATCACATTCCATGCTCTGTAATTGTTCACAATGCGAGTACCGTTAATATATGTACCGAAACGTGAGCAATAGGAAGGCGTTTTAGCAGAAATCCGAACCCAAATGGCACCTCGTAGGGTCGTACACATTTGATGGATCATCGGAAGTTCATTCAGTTTCTGATGGAAAGTTCAACCACACCGGATTGAATGAGCGCATCAGCTTCAACTCGCCCCGGTGACAGATCCTGCGTCTTGCAGGTTTTTCTGGAGATATCGCCATTACGATGGGCGCCTTTTGCTGATACTTTTAGGTATCTATTAGGGGCATCAAATACGGCGGAGCCTGCCTTGGATTTATGCTTGTTTTGCTTTGGATGTAAAGTTGGCAAAACAAACCTCTTCTAGAAGCGCCAACATATAAAATCGTATATTTCATTCATATTGGGCCTGAATAATAACTTTGAAATCTTGGAGGATTCTCGAAGGTCTGTTTTGAACCCGGTGGGAGAGGATCTTCTGCTCACACCAAGAGAATCAGGTATCTTAAGATTACTAGCCGTAACGTCATTTTAACTACTTCTCGGGAGGGACCTCCACCCCAATCTCCGCTAAACTGGGAAGTCGAAAGGAATGTTTTTGATTTTTTGGGATACTCGACATCCATTTGAAATGGTAGACGGTGATGCTGTCGATGCATACTGATCTATTCGATTATTTGCGGTAACCTTCCCGTGTACAACTTTGGTTTTACCTTAGTCAGTCGTATTAAAAACGGGTCCGATACCGATTACCCTCCGCCAAACGGATGAAAGGCTTGGTTTGCGAGGGCGAGTACCGATCGGAAATTCGATCCCTTGCCCATGCGTATGTTAGAGCCCTATTCCACTAGACCACTGATGTTTTATATTGCATGATTTGTAGAAGGAACACGTTTTCACACTACACCACATCTGCTTCGCTAATGTGATACTACAAAAAAGGTGCTAAATTACAACACTCACTCCAGAAAGAGTTCATAAGGAGCGCACTGGAGCCACACGTAGGAAAGTTTAGAAGGATCTCAATCACAACAGATACTGAAATTCAAAACTATTCAGAATGCCTCCCAGAATAGTTTGTGATTTCAATAAAAATCCAAACATGCTGATTATTGAGTATATGATAAAATCTTATGTTGAAAAAAATTTTGTATAAAAATAGTAATTGCCATTAGTGTCAAGAAAGGCAAACGATGATTACGAAGTTGATGGAAAGTGGACCCGCTACCGTATGCACCGTCCCTGTTCCTTCCCCTCCCATCCATTCACAATTTTTATTTTTTCCGTAGAAGACCAGGTGCTGAACTTTCACTTCAAAAAAAAACAGTTCAACTGCGCCATTACATAGGCTCAAACAAGCCAAGCCAGCGAGCAAGCATAGAAAACAGCGCGATTTGCACAGAAGTTGATTGAATGGCCCACTTTGGAACATATAAATTAGAGAAATTCGTCTTCTTTCTCAATGGAACAATAACTTTCCCTTGAATATTTCATTTCAGCCACTCTTGTACAATCTTAACCACTCTGTATACAGAAACTGATGTTTCCATCGGTTATTGTCAAGATAATTCAACAGACTTTGAAACTAATTAGAGACCCGAAATGTTGACCATTATGGAAGGTAACTGGGTAGCCAGTGTCAATATTTACCTGTTTTGGCGATCAGCCTACGGCCTAAGTTGTCAAGTGCTGTCATTCTGTGTTTGCAACTGTGGCGCAGCTACACTAAACGGTCGCTCGAGTAGCGGCTCAGGATAACAGCGGCTTTATTAGATCCAGAATTTTCCAATTTCACAATTTCAGTCAACGCCGACGTCGTCTTCACTCGGGAGCGGTGCGATCGGTCCCAATTCGGTCTTCAGCCGCTCAGAGGAGAACCGTCGCGCTACCGACAATGTGGCCCGAACGGACGAGTCTGGATTGTCCCTTGTATGCCTGGGGCTCTCTTCAATCCACTGATCAAGGTAGTATGAACGTGCCCACATGCTCTCCTCTCGTTTATTACATAGGAAGGTGGAGATGATCATCATTTCCAGTTTAAAGAGCCAACTTGGTACTCCATTTCACCCTTCTACCTACTTTAGGTTTGCAAAGAGATGTCAGCGGCGCCTCCATCTCCATCCACAGAAAAAACAGTGAATGTAAGTTCCCATAAAAACTTCGGCAAATCGGTATATAGTGGGTAGGTGATGGTTGCCCGGGTTTGACAAATAAATTTAAGGGTTCGTTTGTGACAAGTCGTTATTATGCTGTTTCAGCCCTGTTTCATAATTAGAAAACAAGGCCTTCTCTCGATGTTCGTTTTGATGATGTACTTCTTTCCGAAATTTCAGACGCGGCGTCGAACACAGGAGGCAATACCGATCACTGAAGAATTCATCTTTTCGACTCGACGACCAAAACGGCCGCGTCCCAGGACGAAAGACCGTCCCTCAACTTCTACCGTACCCACAACTGTACCTCCTACCCCGGCTACTTTCCCTACTATCAGCTCTGAAAATCCATCTGTGACCTATACGATGACTACGGCACTTCCCCCTTCATCACCTACACCGAAAAAGTCCATTTCTTGGTCATACAGTCCAGCATTCACGCCTCCGACTCGCAACGTTGCAACATTTGCCACCGCTCCGCTTGTACATCCGACGTTGTGGCCAACAAGGGAGGAAGCTCTGAATCAGCAAGCCATGAGTCAACAATCCCAATATGCATACCCTGATATGCTCGGTCCAATACCCATTAGCGAATCGCACTTCACCGTGAATTATCCGAGAAGCCATGGTACCAGTGGCCAGGAAAGAATTTATCCAGAACTTGTATCGAAGGGTGTTCCAGTGATTGAGCAAACTGGTAATTATCCAACGAATGAGCAGGATTTCTTGAGAGGTTTACTACGACTGGTCAAGTCTCATCAGGTGGCTATCGATGGCATCAGAGAGGAGCCCAGCAGAATACCTGTAGAGATGCTAAGGGGCAGTAGTCCTGAGAGGAATAGCAATTTTATAGATGATCAGACAAACGTACATCATTCAACTGAACACCAAAATCGTATCGAACTCGACAGGGAACGACTAGAGAAGCAGCGACAGATGGAATTATTACAGCAGATTGAAGAGCGAAGAGAGAAAGAGAGAAATGAGCAACAAGAAATAGCTCGACAGGCCGAAGAGAATATAAGAAAAGAGAGGCAAGAATGGGAGAGACAGCAAGAAAAGATAAGACAGGTCGAGGCGAAACAGAAAAAGGAGAGAGAAGAACTAATGAGACAGCAGCAGATGGCTCGTCAGATCGAAGAGAGGCGGAAAAAGGAGTATGAAGAAAGACAGCGGCCAATTGCACAGGAAGCTGAAGAAAAAGTGAAGAATGAGAGAAAGGAAAGGCAAAGACAATTAGAACTGGCACGACTGGCTGAAGAGGATCAAAGGAGGGAGAGAGAAGAAAGGAAGAAGCAACAGGAAATAGCTCGCGAAATGGAGGAGAGGAAACGGAAGGGAAGGGAAGAGTATGAAAGACAGAGGCAAGTTGCTCGTGAAATCGAAGAGAGGCGAAGGATGGAGTTAAAGGAGGTGGAGAGACAGCGGCAACTTGTACAGCAAATTGAAGAGAGGAAGAAGAATGAGAGAAAAGAAAAACAGAGGCAAATGGAATTAGCTCGACTACTTGAAGAGGATAGAAAGAAAGAGATGGAAGAAAAGAAGAGACAACAGGAAGCAGCTCGTCAAATGGAGGAGAGGAAAAGAAAAGAAAAAGAGGAGCAAGAAAGGCAACAGCAATTTGCACGACAGATCGAGGAGAGACAAAAGAAGGCAAAAGAAGAACAGGATAGGCTGCAGAAAGTATACCTACAGATTGAGGAAAAGAAAAAGAAAGAGAAGGAAGAAAGAGAAAAGTTGCAAAAACTAGCCCAGCAGATTGAAGAGAGGCAAAAGCAGGAGAGAGAAGAACAAGAAAGGCAGCAGCGATTGGAAAAGAAACAAAAGAAGGAGAAAGAGGAACAGGAGAGACGGAGACAGAAGGAACTTGAAGAACAGGAAACTCTGAGGAACCAAGAGCAAAAGCGTCTTGAAGCAGAGCGGTTAAGACATGAGGAAGAATGGAGACGAATGGAGGAACTGACACGAGTTGAAGACCGAAATGGAGTAGCAGGTAGAGTTGAACAAATCAATTTGTATTTTGCAAAATTTCAAAATTTTTAGCAATTACAGAGTCAGTACATGAAGCTGGTAACACTGGATATCATACAAATATTGTTTCTTCGAATGCTGTCATGCCAGAAAGGATGAACTCTTTTGACACGTTAGTTTAATCAAGCTTTTTAGAGCTACATGTAGTGTCTAAAACTTAGGAAACAAAACAAATTTCGCAAAAGATACTATTTATCGAGTAATCAAATTATTCATGAGGTGGGTTTCTGAAATGATCAACCAGAATTTTTATTGGCCATATCTTTCTTTTCTGGTTTTTTGCTATATTCATGAAATTTATCTCACCCCATTGATGGAACTTTAACTATCTTATTCTTCCGCTGAAATGTACTTTGCTTGACCTGTTGGATGGTGCCCACGATGTCAGAAAACCGATTTAGCAGAGAGGGGTTTAAGGTGTGGGGTACACAGATGCGAATGGGTTCAGCTATCATTGGAATTACCAGCGATCCACCAACCATAAGCAATCGCGCAGCTATTTAGATTTAGATTATTTAGATCGCTCACCATGCTTATTTCCTCGTACACCGTAATGATCACTAAAGCCCGAGAAGAATATAAACTTCGAGAATAAAAAATGAAATGACAAATGCTAGAAAGGGTTCTGAGGCGGTAGGCTTCCCAGTATTATCTTCCACCACTTTGAATAATCACAACCCTTCATGACAAGTTTTTGCATCTGTATATGCGCAAGTAATAGCTAAAAACGTCACTCGGCAAAAGCAAGGTTTATGAGACCGAATTCTGCTCAAGCTAGAAATGGGACACGTGCTCCCTCTCGACTGCACGACTTTTACCAAATGCCTCTTAAAAAAAAAAAAAAATTGAAAGCGGCCATCAACCTGCGGGTCTTATATTAATTCAACTGATTCTCACCTCAACTTTCAGGTTGACATCGGCTGTCGAATCAAATAGGATCGCCTTTTTCACACCCAAGCCTCCCACGACTTCTTCGCCGGTTCTTGAATGGGTAGCAAGTCCAAATTCTTGGCGCCCGTCACCAGACCCAACTTTGAACCAGCCTAAATGGATTCAAACTACAGTAAGCTCGTGAAATACTGCCAAAGAGCCGTATCTGACTCGATTGCTCATTGTAATTTCTCACTTTTCAGACAACGGAACCGCCCACAAAAGTAATTCCTGGATGCGATCTGAGCGAAGACTGTCATTTCAGCTATGAGCAGGATCTGCTATGTGCTCATCCCATGTAAGCAATCCATGGGCGATATATGCATCCTGTCGAATGGAAGTAGAATCTGGAAGGGACTATTAGAGTAGTTGCACCAAAGGGAACAAACCGTAAGATCTGTAGACAGGGCTTTCAAAAGACAATTTCACTAACTACGCTGATCAGCTCTTTTTCCTCGATGGACAAGTTGTCCTACTCGGTTTACTCTTTCAGTTGCAGAGACAAAACAGTTCATGATCATATTAGTTCCGCAGATTATGTACTGGAAAGGAACTTCGCTGTCGAAGATTTGAGTTGTGGGTGGATATGTACGTCAGAAACACCCTGCAGTAAAAGCTGAGACATTTATTCCCCGCACATTAGTGACGTTTGTGGCTACATCATCGAACATCACTCAAAGGAGAAAAATCTTCATGAACTCGGCTTTTATTTAGATTTTTAGTTGCACGAAAAGCATGCTCTGCCTAACGAATCGGTTTTGGGAATAGTCTACGCACAAGCTGTTTCCATCTTCCTACATTACCTGGCACTAATTAGTCGCCTCCACTGAGATCAAGGGATCCACCAGCCTGCCAGCTCAACGGAACACTAATATAACACAAAACACAACTATAAATCAAAGTTTGCGTTTACAGTGACCCCTCACGGTATCTACAATGCACGCCTATGATTGGACGACGAGGCAGATGGATGGAGAGGAACTGCCCACCGTCTCTGGTTTTCATTCAGTCTTACGCAGCTTGTGGAACGGATGTGGTGAGTTGAAATTAGCTGTAAACTAGCTCCCACTTAATAAACCCGTAAAAAGAGATGAGAAATTCGGGACAACGTTATGAAAAGACTTCTCACAGACTCGCACTAACTATAGAAGTTGCAGCCATATAGCTCGATAATCCACCGGTAATGAGCGGGTTGGGGGTGCCAGTCCCTCAATCTAAACCTGCTGAGTTATTAACCACTGTCCTTGAGCTTCGTCCAAGCTGAATCTCCTACTGGCTTTTATACCATTACACATAATTTTCATTGCTTCACTGATTTAGGGATAACTTTGTAATCTAGGTGGATGTCTCCACGCTTCCCCCCTATGGTTGGCGAAACACAGCTGTGATACCGCGCCTACCATCCGAGACGGAAATCGTTCGATGGCAAGGAAATCGGTGAGATAGTAACACTTCACTAATTTCGATGCAAATTACCAAGTAAACGCCGATATGCACGCCCAGGAGAGGCGGAAATCTGGTACTGGCATCGTTGACACATACATAGTTCAGGTTTTGAAAACCTCACTGTTACAACATCCGTAAGCAGTATAGCCCGGTATGTATGGCCGCCTCAATGAGAAAAAAAGAAAAATCAGGAGTCTTACAAAAGGGGTAACAACCTCACTCACCTGTGTATCATCTTGATTCCTATTATTCCCTGCACCGGCAGCGCATTCAAATGTCAACACGAATATACATATGAGTAGAATTCGTGGTGTATCCCAGAACGTGTTCAATCAACTTAGCGCGTTTTCACTCCCCGTACTTGATTGAATAATTGATCCGATGGTTGATAGATGATCTTTAGAGAACTGCCGAAGTCGATTGTCCAAGTTTCACCCTCAATCTTCTTTGCAACAGCACCACCAAATTCGATTTACGAAACGATCCAATCATTCCCTGAAGGCCTCCATCCATTTAGCCGAAATACGGATCCTGCAGCGGATTATGAGAGTCAGGTGAGTGATCGTGGCATTTCGAATAACTTTTGAGCAAATTCAATATTTTTTAAATTGACAATGTTATCTGTCATCTTCGGGATGTTCAAGTTTCGGAACCTTCTACTTTGCCAGTTGACCCATTGCATTAGAATATAAGCACAGAAAACTAGTAAAACTCTCTTATCTCTGGGCGCGATTACACCACATAAGCACTGTGGCCAGGTTCCTAGCTCTAGCATGAGACATCTCCACTCCTGTTACAAGTGAAGAGCTAATTGGCAGAGCGCTTCACCAAAAATGGTACGGACAGATGAGCTGCTGACGTAGCTACGGTACTGGCTCTAATCACAAATCGAATCGAACCTGGTCCGCAAGACAATATTTCACATCACTGAGGTCTGGATGTGGGTACTAGACTAGTGTGGAAGGCATATGAGGCCAATGGTGCTTGCTTTCTCATCGCCTGATAATGCAAGCCACTGAATCTGAATCAAAGTCCAGAAGGGTCTACAATTTTGCCCCTATAAGTCGAGTACGCTGTCGGAGAAAAATAAGACCCACGCACTCCAATTTATTCATCGATATTTCCTTACTCGCTTGTATTTCCGCGGTTGAATCTTCGCTCCCAATAAGAAGTTCGTAGAAAATCAACCGTCAAACGATCGAGGCCATTTTTTATATTTCTCGCTTTCAATATGTATACTCCTCCGATTTTCCAAATCTGTTTCGATACCGAATTGGTTTACTTCAGAATATAGACACAATGGTTGATCCACCGTTCCCTCGTGTTCAACCATACTTCCTTTCGCCATTCAGTAAACAGAGAGACGGCTCCGCGGAAGCCGATTTCATGGGCGGTTTTGTGAAACCTATGATTAAGAAGGTGAGCTACTTAGACTCTTTCACCTCAAAGCACTTTTACCTGATTCCCGATCGAAATCGAGTTCAGATTGCAATGGACCAAGCTGAAACCTTCTTGGATCAGATTCTCTCAGACCAGGCAATCAAGGACGATAATGTTGTCGATCCTCAAAAACAACAAAGTCTGTCTGAAGACGGTAAGAAAGCGAAAAGCGATTAGAAATCGCTTTTTACCCATTAATGGACAACTTGAAGATGGTCAGCGACTTTTGTGAACACCCGGTCCTCACTTTTACTCGAACACAGTGCCTAATGTAAACTTATTTCATGTATTTCTCAGTTATGAGACTTTCCAAGAAAATCTTCTGGGCTTTAAGCTAGCATTCTCTCTGACTTTCTTTCAAATGCTTTCACATCTCAATGTTTTTTGTTGGATATTTTCGTCGCTGTTGATCTCAGATTAATAAATATTGTAATCATGGGCTGTATTGGCATATACATTTCAAGGCACGAAGTTCGAGAAAAAAAATAGTAAGAAAAAACAAGTTGCCTCCACATGTTCTATAGGATCGAACTTTCTTCAGCTTAGGTAGACGAACCTTCTTCACCCCAGATAAAATTGAGTAATTCTCGAACTACAGTGCGTTTCATAATTATAAGGTCACCCTCAAATTTTGCACTTTCAGAAAAAGCAATCATTAAGGATTTATTCTAGCATCATGAATGGATTCCCCAGCATGAAAAACGTAGGTGTCCGTTTTTTACCCGCAGCTGCATTTTTCTTAACTTTTTTAGAACAGTTTATCGGTTCTTGCACCGCTTCATAATTTTAAGGTCACCCTGAGAAAGTGAACAATTATTCACGGAGGAGAGGAAATTTCGTGTTTGAAGATACTTATGAAGGTAAGCATGTGTAGCACATGCTTTTCTAAAACTGACTGTCAACATGGCTCGTGGTCATCTGCTTTCCTCTGATGAGAAGGCTCATCATGAAGGTGGGCTCAGTACTCGAGCCATCTCCAGGCAAATAGGGAGATCCCCTTGGTCCATTCAAAGATTTCTGGAAAGCCCTGATGTCGTTAGATATAACCCCAACTGTGGACACCCATGAAAAAGTACTGCCCGTGAGGAGCGGGAAATTCTGAAGACTGTTTCCAACAGTACGTCCTCCTTGAACCAGAACCGATCGGAATTAAACTTTTCAGTGTCGAAAACTACGGTCTGGAGAGCAGTGGGAAGATGCAAGAACATCACCAGGCAAGCAATGAAGAAGGTGCCACGAATCACTGATCGCCACAGAGAGGCTCGACTCGGATTTGCAAAGATGAACCCAGGGAGAGATTGGGCAAAGGTAGATCTGCATCAAAATTTCACCATAGAGCTGAATAATTCGTATTCAGGTCGTCTTTTCGAATGAAAAGAAGTTCAATCTTGACGGTCCTGACGGAAACAAGCGGTACTGATGCGACTTGAGAAAGGAACCCGTCTACTTCAGCCATCGCAGTTTCGGTGGAGGAAGTCTATGGTGTGGGGTGCATTCTGCAATGATGTCGTGTTGGATCTACCTGTTGTGAGCTGCAGTATGTATTGCAAGGATTACCAGAACGTCTTGGATCATCACCTAGTACCCTTTCCATGCCATCGCCGTCACCTCAACTATGTCTTTCAACAAGACAACTCCTCCATTCATGTGAGCCGTGCAGCGGATGAGTGGCTGCAGTGCCAATAAATAAGCGTCCTGCCATGACCAGCCTGCAGTCCCAATCTCAATCCGATGGAACATATCTGGGGCATAATAGTCAGACAGGTTTGTGCGAATAACCGTCAGTTCCAGGGCACAGAAGAGCTGAAGCGGGCAGTTATCGAAGCATGGAGAGCAATCGATGAGGAACATCTTCGAAACCTAGTTTCTAGTATGCCACGCAGACTCTTTGATGTTGCTCTTAAACAAGGAGGAGCAATAGATTATTAAGTGTTGTACAGTGCCATCAACGTTAATTAATCATTTACTTTTTCAGGGTGACCTTATAACTATGGAACGGTGCAAAAGCCGACACTATCTTTAAAAAATTCATAAAAAATTTGAGGTGAAGGGTATTGCGACCAAAATTTGAATACGAAGGTACATCGTGATGAGGAAACTTCCTGTGTATGCCAAAGAATTGCATTCCGGCTGTTCCCTCCAGAATCGCGAGAATCGAGGGTGACCTTATAATTATGAAACGCACTGTACTACAAGAGAACGCGAATGGGCTGTCAGGCACATTCAAATGGCAGGCAGAAGACTTATCTAAACGCCCTACTATTGTGGATGAACGTCGCGTGCATGGTCTACGTCACATTTCTACCCGTCTGTAGATGGTAGTGAATATCTGCAGAAAAAGAAGAAAGATAGAGCTGTGAGTGCGATATCTCACTGGATTCAATGCTAGGGTTATGAAGCCTCATCGTCCAATTTACAAGACGTTTCAAACCTGACACCACCGCTTGGAAAACTTAGAGAAATATACATTAATTTTGAACTTGCCTGTGAACCGGAGCCCTCAACCCGTAGCCGAATCTTGCACCAAACGTCGATTCGCGAGGAGTGGAACAAAACATTGACCGTGCCGGGATCTGATTTCACGAGCCTTGAAAATGATGAAAATTGAATCATCACATAAAAACGGATTATTACAGTTCTGTAGTTTCGTGTAAATAATGGCGTTTTTTCACAAGGATCGATTGAAATCACGCCTTTCTCACTAAAAAAAAATCACGGTTTAATGCAACTCTAAACACGACGGTAGCCCATTACTCTTCCAAGACCTTCAAAATTTATTTGAGCACTTCCTGAGTTGAGTCATCGAGGTGGCTCCACGTCGAACAATCAGGAAACATACAAAAAAGAAAAAATAAGAGGAATTTGACCTCTATTCTTATTTCAAGCGCAGTTCGTGGTCTATATTCTTTACTTCTACCCTGACACATAGAACAAGGATGCAAAAGGAGTATACTTATTTTCAAGACCAAAAACAAGACAGCAAGAATAACAAACGATAGAAGACACGCTACACAAATTTGCAAAGTGAAAGCATATCGATTTACTCTGCAATGTGATCGGGTCAAAAAATAGAAAGCAGTGGCAGAAATCAAAATTCATCGACAAGTGAATAACATCTACCACTATCAACATTTGAGCCTCCGCTTGCTACGAGCATAGTCTGCAGTGACATCACGTACGGCCAATTTTTGCACTGGAGTCGGATTCTCGGGAATAGGCACAGAGGTCAGCTCGAAACCTAAAAGAAATATTACATTATACATGATGGAATGTACATATAAGTTATGCAACATAGACTCAACGGAACCTACCAGAGTTCATCCGCTAATTCACAATGAACCACTACTGGTCTTCGGAAGACTCGAAACTACAAAATTCGTTTGCCAATTCGCTTCCAAAGAAAATCATATTGGGGAAGCCGCTCGAGAAGACCTAACGCTCCCTAATGACGGCACAAGAAGGAGTTCTTTCCCACTGGGCACAGTTCCGATAGGTGATCACTTACCCGTGAAAATATAAAGCACGAAGATAACAATCCTCATAGGCATCTTTCACAGTCCACGACCAGTCGCGCGACCGGCCGCCGGTTGCTCGTGAGGTGGGTCCGCGACCGGTCGCGCGATTGGTCGCCGGTCGCTAGCGAGTGGTCGCTCGACTGATCGCGCGGGACCGTCCACGGCGGCACCCATAACTAGCGCGGCCTCCTCGACCGATCGAGCGACCAGTGGGTGATCAGTCGAGCGACTAGTCGCTAGCGACCGGTCGTGGACTATGAAAGATGCCATACTGTGTCGTCTTCTGAGGAGATATCTAACCAGAAATTCTTTAGAGAAAATATATCACCACAACGTCCGAGCCGACAGGCAGTACCAAATAAGAGACGAAAACATAAAAAATCTTGGAAATGTCAGAACGCTTTCGAGTTGTTTTTCAAGAATACGCGCGAAATAACCTCGTTTTTTGAGCTCTTTGATTTGTCCCTTCGTCAAGTAGGCCATCGGCACCACTTCCTTTGCCCAATACCCACTGTTAAGCTTGTTATCTTCGTATATTGCTTGATTCTGAAAGAAAATCAATTAATGTAAAAGGAAACTGTAAAATGACCGATGATATACAATCCGCTACGCTATGCTACGTTGAGCGCAGCATAGACCCTACCACGTCGAAACTTTCTAATTTTACACTTGCTCATTTCTTTACCACTTAGATTTGTTGGCGCTTTTGTTGGATCGGTTCGAATTTTCATTTCTAATTTATTTATGATTGTTAGCTGAACATGGAGTCAGATACTGACACGCTCTGAATCTTAGGTTTGGGGAAAGTTAGTCTTTACTAAGTCTATAGTCTATTCTCTAGGAAGGATGCGATGAATATCCTAGGGATTAATCTGGTTGGCCTCGCATAGAATGCTGCATCAATTGAAAGTTCTGTGCACCTCCTGCAATCCCTAGCAAAACACCTTCATGGAATTCAGTATGACCATAGGAGCTTCCTAGCTGCTCTTTTCCTACGACCACGTTGTGTTAGTTGCAACGTCACCAGCGTTTTAGTCTTTTCGGGGCCATCAAGTTTATCATTCGTCCTTGTAGCCTGCTATCGAGCGAATTACTGTTTCTTCGAAGACCTAGGCAAAGTGATGGGGTTCCCATTTCTGCAGAGAACCACACCCATCTAACGGTGTCCTACTTTGTAAAGAGCTTCTTGAAGGCAGGGGCAGTGCAAAATTATTGACGGTTTTGTATTTGAAGACATTTGTTGCAACATTTGAGATCATATCAGTCGTTCAAGATAACTGTGCTCCACATAAAAACATGAAGTCCGAAAAATGTAGTCTTGCAGCGTTAAACAATCCCGCGTGAGGAACATTTAACCTCCATTCAGAATCGTAGTGGCGTATTAAATGCGTGTGTAGCCTATACAATGAGTTGCGATGGCGGGTGGATGCACAAGTCAGTGTTTTTATCTTCCCAGGGGAGTTTGGTACCGGTAAAGGTTGGCCTAGGCGGTCATCGATCCGGGATTCGAACCAGGGACGAAGCGCGTCTTAAAGTGCGTCACATGCCATTGAACCACCTCCGCCTATATAAACAACAACATACATAATTTTTCTTATTCACTGGCTAGCAAAGGACAGTGGTGAGGCGTGAGATGCTCTACAGTGGCGAGTTAGTGCGTTAGTATTTAAAAATTATGATGGATAGCTTCACTCCGCTGAATGAGGATGCTCAGATGAGCATGTCCCAAAAGGGAAGCAATGGAAGTCGAGGCGGCAGAAGAACGAACGCGAGGAATCCCAAAGAAGGGGTGAGGGGATGCGATCAAGGAGACCCTCGCCAAAATCAAAGCAGAAGATGCCGTAGATCGACACACGTGCAGACGGCTGACAAGAACAGGGCACCTTGCGGCTGTAAGGGATCATCGTTAATGAGAAGAAGACTGGCCAACTGAAGATCGATGTGGCGACGGATTGATTTGGTGAAACAATGAAAAGGTGAAAACGTGGTTGGGGAGGAGGCACACATATACCACATATCACACATATCCATATCTACACACATCTCAACTATTCGTCCGAACCCAAAAAAAAAAACTATTGGCTTTCGACTTGAACATTGAGAGACATCGAAAAACAGCTATGGTGAAAAGGACGTGACAGTTATCCCCACTAATTACCGACACCCCGCGTAAATTGAGTTACCGGGACGGATAAAAAAATCAAAAATGAAGGTGTAAGCAAACTCACGTCTTCTGCAGAATAAATGGGGATGTCACCAACTCGCCCGTAACTTTCCACACGATCACTTACTACATTCTTGTCTGGTAACCACCTCAACAGTGAAAAATGGATTCTGCTAGGTGCGGGAATTCATAACAGAAAAGAAAGAACGACGGTGAACTCTCAGAAGAATGTTTTGATCATTCACTCGAGCGCATACTTCAGTTCCTTTTTAATCTTTGCAACACTTACGATTGATGCTGCGTCAGTGCCGTGTGCATGACGACTTGGTTTCCATTGCAATGAATGATCTGAAAAAATCGAAATGAAAAGCAAACAACACAGTAAGGCTGAGAACTGATGATTTAACAACGATTAGGAGCGGAAATCGGAGCTTCTCCTCTTGATTATTACCAGAATGACAATAACTTTTTCATGGAAATAGTATCCCATCGCTTAAAAGTTGTTACAAATGGCGCTTTGTAAGTGATATGCATAGAACACTACCGCTTACATGCGATGACACATGTTCGAGTCTCAGGTGATGGATTCTGACAAAAGGAAGATTGGGCTAGTCATTATTCGATTAAGCTACAAAGCATGAAGCGCTTGAAGTTCCATTGGATTCACTTTTCCCTTTCTAGTAAAAATTGGGAAGAAATTAAGAAATACAAGAAGTGCGTTTTACTATGAAAAACCAGAAGCTCCGGCATTTCAACAGTCATAGCCTCCATCAAGCTGCAAAACAAATTACCATAATTCACCTACTCTTTTTGTCAATGCAGAGTTACTGCTGGTAGGATTTCGTACAACCGTCCATGCATTATTGACAGGAGTAGTGACAGGTTGTAGCGAACTGGAACGTTTTCCCGCCTTAACGAAAATTGAACAGTAACAAAACCAGAGCAGGAGCTGTTTTTGACTTCTTAACAACTCCAAGATAGGTTTACTAATATCTGGTCAAGAGATTTAACGAAAAACCGAATCCTCAAAAGCATTTACCTTGATAGCTCGAAAGATGGCACTCATTCAACTACATTAGCAACATTATTAGCGAGGGAGAACCATAAGAGATGTTTTGTGAGTGTCACCTTTCTTATAATGGAAAAATGTGGCTTCATTAATGCCAGGGTCGAAACTGGTGTAAAAGTTTGCACAATGCGTGAAAATAGCCCCATGTTGAGCTGGGAATACAGACAAAAAATTAGGAGCACACCCAGGATTTTGTCTGCCACAAATACCTACCATGACTGATGGCTGTGCCATTGTGGGCAGCTGGTCACATAGCAGGGCTTGCAGACCTGCTGGTAGCTGTGTACTAGCCCTTTTTTGTAGAGCCCACCACTCTTCCGCGTAACTAATATGACGTCCTATGCCATCCCCCGGCTCTATCCTTCCATTCATTTTAAGCTTCTAAGGAATGACAGCAAGTGCTAAGGAAGAGATGCGCTACAAGGAATGGAAGTGTCGTCTCTCCGCTACTTGCAATGAGAAAGACGGAATCTACCACACATCGCCCGCTGTGTAATGCAGTACAATCCCCTATAAGCAAAACTAGAAATTAGTAAGTTTTATAACAACCTACTAAACGGACACTGCGCTGGTTCATCGTCGCACTTCTCTTCTTCTCCATCTTTTTTGAAGACCTACAAAATGACAATATTCATTAACTCAGAGTTGGAGTCATAGATCTCACGGGGTGTAAGTGTGGGTTTGTAGGTCTAAGTGTGGGGCCATACTTTTTATGAGTGAAGTATAAGCAACCGGGTGCGATGGAGTTGTAGAAATGTGATCTAATCTTGTTAAAAGCGCTCCTCGAAAGACTTCAAATCTTTCTACGTTGTAAGCTTGATAGATTCCTCACTCTTTCTAATCAAAAAGCCCAGCGTTCAGCATTCTATTTGCCTTTGTAGTGTTCACAAAAAAGCTCAAGTTTAGAGAGCTTCAGCATTCAAGCGCTCAATAATAATTAAAGCTTGTACTGATGAAAAAGCTTATAAAAATCATTCAAGCCCTACGTTTTCTGAGATTTTCCTCTCTTCTGCTGTGATGATTTCGCCTTCAATCGCTTGGCATTGCCCCTGAAAGCTAAACTCATAATATCACAGATATAACTGAGTTAACTAGATCTCACCTCTTTTTCGTCTCTTTCGTTAGATGCGATCCTTTTGCGACGACCGTCGTTAATGACGATGGTTCAGCGTCAACTCTAGAGATCGAATCTCAGAATATCTTTCAAGAAAGTGGGTTATAGGAACAAAGAATTTTCTCATGACACTGTTCAATTTGCAAATGTTTAACGGAATGCCAAGTTCCTAGCTTGATCGAGGCAAGTGCCCTTGAATCTCAAATTGAGCTTGCCCCAGGTTTTTATTTGCAGGCAGACACATTGACAGCCGCATAACATACACATATCTCCCCACCCCACTTAGGCGAAGCTTAATTTTTATAAACTTATCTGATTACTTCCTCCTATAAATGAATTCAAGCGAAATTCGGATGTACATACATGTTGATGATGGCGACGCACTTTTGAAACGCTTTTCTGTTGAGTATTTCACTATTGATGCGCGATTTCCAGAAATGTAACCTAAGCGGAACTTTGGGCTCGACGGCGCATGACAACGTTTCTATGATCTTCTTGTGTAAGACTGTAGATTAGCGGTTGTGGACATGTGATACACGCGTTAGCGTGCGCAGGCCAACTGCTTTTTACCATAAACGGTACCAATGTGCGGGATATCTGTCCAATTTTGGCCCATTCGACGACATTTAACGAGTGAAGCCGAGAAGATTCACTGACAAAGAAAAAGCTCCTTCATCCGAGCAAAATCGAAAACATTCACCGTTTCTTGCACTTTGCCGCCCCCTCAGACAGGAGCTGTTTCTGCTCCTTTCGTTTCGAGAGAATGGAGTCTTTGCTAAAAATTAAACATTCATTTGTAAAAGAAAAGATCTCGAACATTTAATTATATGAAAATTTTCAAATTCATAAAACTTCAGCACTATTTTCTGGCAATTTGGGGCAAAAATTGTCAAAGCAATGCACTGTTTAAATAACAAATCACCAATTGGAAATCTAACCATTTTTTCATTTCTAACCCCGCTCCAGGTGTCCGAATGAGTGAAGTTGATGGAGTGCCATTCTTTAAGAAGCGCAATCAGACTGCTCGCAGATGTATCACATACATTACTATTAAGTAGAGACATTCCAGCATCTCTCAGCACTCAACTTTGTGACCGAGAATAACGGGATAACCACCAATCCCTAACCTTGACTGGAACAGGATATGATTTCACGCTGTCTCAAGGGTAGCTACTACCCCAACATGCTACCACGGAACCTAGTTGATTGACGGATTAATACTATACAAAGAATGAAAATAAACCTTACCCATTTCCGCATTTCCTGTTTCTTCGACGCAACTGAGTCTGTGACAGTACAGTGATTACCCTAAAAACTGCCAAAAGGTTCCATTCAAAAAGTTGGATTACGTCATGTGAAATCGTACCACCCACCTGCTTCTCAGCACACGCGTTTTTGGTTCAGTAAGAGACAGATGGTTTTCGCCTTGCCCAGCAAGCACAGACTTCGAACTGTAACTGAGTTCTGCACAGAATGAATACTATCTCAAAGTTCTGCATGGTTACTTGAACAATAATCAACTTCTTGTACAGTAATTCAGATGGAAACGAAACTGAATCTCAATCAAATGGTCTGTTTCTATTAAATTGCAAAAGGATTTCATACGAATGTAGAACGCAAAAAAAATGTTACATGCCCTCCTTACTTTTCTTTACTTCCTGATTCCTCTTGCAGTGGTATCGATACCGATGGTAATTTTATACAAATTAGCCTACAAATGAAATATCAACGTCAACACACAGTGAAGCATACATATAGTTCTTGAAGATTAATAATTTCTTACAATACCTCTTTACCAATTTACTCGTTTCTGATCTTTCACGGTGAGATCGTTTGTTCAGGTTTTTCTCAGATGAGAGCGATGTGGAGCTGCAACAGTTCCCGAATTTCTCGAAAGCTCACTAGATTTTGTTTCATTTATGATTCTCAGCAATTTCCACATACTTCAACTATTCAGTCAGTCCCTCTTTTCTGATGCATCGTTTTCTGTGGAAACACTGTGAGGAAACTGAGACAAACAGATAAAAAACACAACTCACATCTGTTTCCCATTCATGGCATCGGCCTGGGCGACTGTCACCTACCCAAGCAGCACTGAAGGATCCGAGTGACCGTCTTTTGGCATTTGTTTCCATGTCGTGATACGATCACAACCGACTAGACTTGTCATACGCGTTTGTACAGGATTAAACAAGACGACGGTAATACCGGGTGCGCTTCGTCCCGCCCATACGTCGAAACTAGGTCACGTCCGCGCGTCAGCCCGCGATTTTCGACAGACGTCGCAGGGGTCTGTTCTTCCCCCCGAACACTGTGTGAAAGACTGTAGCGCGCAATCTGGGAGTTAGGGAGCTCTTAACTATTAACACTGGCTGGCCACTTCCTTCAATCCCAACGCGGAAGCAAAAAATGGGTTCCAAGTGGGCTGGGGAGGGGGCACGCGGCGCAGCACTCTGCTCGTCTGACGCTCTCTCCAGCGAGATAGTACTTGGCCTGGGGAGACGGGCAGCAGGAACGGTTTTGTATAATCGATTCGCCGCACGCGGCTGTCGCGAACCTCGTTTCGCCGTTTGTTACGGCTCTAGGGCTCTTCATACAGCTCGATCGCGATGCGATTATTACTTTTGGCATGATTCTACTGTTAGTTCCTTTGTTCCTGTAGTTTTTCCTTGCTGCTGCATTCTGCTAAATTCCTTCGCCCGATGCGTCTCTCTTGCCGCGCCGCGACGATTTCGTTCTTATTGCACCACACCCCTGGGCCTGAGTCTGAGAAGGAATGATAAGGTTGTACAGGTTTGTTCCGTGATTTAGAACGAACTAACTCCTGGCACATGTTGATATGCTTGCATATTATGGATACTCTTCTTCCGAGCCGATTTTAAGCCTTAGTGGAAGGCCCCTCTAAGCCGTTAGCTCATAAAGTGTCTCGATAAGTGAACTAGGGATTCAAGAAGAGTTGATTATTTCATTTATGCATTAGAATACACGCTGGTATTCATCTGAAATGCATTTTTGTGGCCCTAAAAAAGGCCGTTGGGTTAGCTCCTTCACCTGATGGGGTATTGGAGCGAGATAAGCCTCCACAATTCGTAAATGCCTTCGTATAAGAATCCTACTCAGAGCCTTTCCTATACAACCCTTCCCCATTCTGAGCCCATTAACCGCCAAACTATGGCGGGAAACTTTTGAACCTTTCTCCAAGTTTAGGCCCTATCTCGCTGGAGAGAGCGCCCGACGAGCAGAGTGCCGCGCCGCCGCATGGTCCCCCCCTCCCTTAGCACTCAAAAAAGGAACATGAAAAACAATCAAAACCAATTAAAAAAGAAAGACAGTCAAGAAAAATACGGTGTGCTATCGATTGGCCGAGAGGCGGGCTGAGTACGGTAATTACAGCTGTAAGCCGCGAGACAACTAATAGAAAAGTTCGCCGCATGCTGCAAAGCGAATTGGAAAGTCGGGGAAAAGCGCCGCTACCCACGTCGCAGTTGTCGGTAGGGCATACGGTTGGCGCTTGGTCCACGGCAGTCAGCCTAGATAGAAAACAATTAGGACCAATGCAAATCATTTGCCCCAGTGACACTTGTGGCACCGCAATGTCATCACGATATCGCAGTGGGCTGCGCGCACGCGAAGTGGGCGGGACACCGGAAAGGAATTCCTCAGAACTTCTCAGCACGTCTTTCTCTCTTTCTTACCCCTTCCCGCTCCTCCACACCTTCCCATCCCTCGTCCTCTCGTACCGTTTGACACTCGCAGTGTCTTCATTATTCGACGTGTGGTTCACTCCAACTTTTTCTTCACGGAATGATTTTTAAAATCCTACTACATATAATTCGCTAAGTGTGTCTGTTGGTGTGTCGGTGTGTTTGTGTGTGTGTGTTTGTTTGTGTGTGTGTCGGTGTGTGTGTCTGACCGGAAATTCATAACTCCTGTCCCCGTGGACCTAGAGCGTTCAAATTTGGTAGGAGTAAGGGGGGCAGGATGGGAACACCTATGGTAGGTGGCAGGACCGGACTCCGTTCACAGGGAGCGCGGCGTGCGCGTTAGAAATTTTGGGCCGCAAGTTCATAACTCCTGTTCCCGTGGACTCAGAAAGCTCTTATTCTGCAGGAATACAGGCGGCAGCATGGGAACACTTATGACAGGTGGTAGGACCAGACTCCACCCACAGGGGGCAGGTCGTGCGCAATAGAAGTTTTAGGTCGTAAATTCATAACTCCTGCTCCAGTGGACCCAAAGCGTTCAAAATTGGTAGGAGTACAGGGGGCGGCATGGATACACTTAGGTGGCTGGCAGGACCGGACTCCGTGCCTAGGGAGCGGGGCATGCGCGACTTATAACTCCTGTACCCGTGAACCGAGAGCTTTCAAACTTGGTAGGAATACGATGGGCAGGATGGGAACACTCATGCTGGGGGATGGAACCGGATTCCGTGCACAGGGGGCGGGGCGTGCGCAATAAAAATTTGAGCCGCAAATTCGAAACCCCTGTTTACGTGGGCCTAGAGCGTTCAAATTCGGTAGGATCACACTTTTCGTATTACCAATGGGACCTCAGCATTCTGATAGGTGATGCGCGATATGACGGGATCGTAGGTTCTCGGTGACAAGAACTGATCATAACTGATGAGAGAAGATAAGGGACCTAGGAGGCCACCTACCGATCAAAATCCTAACGCCTTCGGTATCTACGATGTATCTTTAACCGTTCAGTACGTTTCATTCGATAAGACGGGATGGTAGAGTTGGGTGATAAACGTGAGTGGTAAGTGCAGTAATAGGGACCCATTAGGGCAATACGACAGGCAGATTAGAACTTTGTTCATTTCTTACTATTAGATTACGACCGCTACCCAGCAAGGTTTGTCATTCAATGAAGGGTCCTCTTTGCTCGATATCATTTGCGGCAAAACTTATTCGACCGCCTATAATCTGGAATTCTCAACTAATGATATCTCCGTAAAAAAAAGGTCCATTGGTAAAAAAATATCTGATAACGGTGCTATCACCACTCAGAACATCAAAGCATCATCTTTGATAGTCTAACAGTTGGATTTTTGATGGGTATTTATTCAAAAGTTCGAGACTTCCGAACAAGGGCGTAAGCACCGACTATAACTGAACACCATTCGCACTGCCCTGTTAGTCCTGTGTCAAATTTCGTGTACAGGAAACTGCCAATCGTTTCAAAAAAGGAGTGGAGAATTACACTTACTACAACTATCAGAAAAAGAGGGATACTTCCGATTTCTGTTCTGTCAGAGAAGGATTTCGAGCTCTATTTCAGTTTCATACTCTCACTCAGCTAATCACGGAAAAAACTTTAAAACTATAAACTTTGAGAAAGGGAATAGAATTCTTCAGTTCAACATTTCTCGGGATAGGGTGTTCGACACAAGAAGGAGGAGAGCCTGGCGTTAGCCGTGCGATCCGATATCTGTACATTGACCAAACTTTACTGTCATTCATTTTGCCTTTTTTTTTTAAACTACTTCCACTTCTGCATAACAGAATGTTGTGCTATCAGTGCCGGATCATTCCAATTGCACTGAAATTTAACGGAGATACGCCTCCCTAGCCCCCCTCTCTTTTTTCTCCGAATAATCGCCTTTTTGATACTATACGATGTTCTATTCGAACACAGCTAAGATGTTTTACAGAAAAAAATCGCTCCTAATTCGGAGCTGATACTGAGGGTGTAGAGCTTTCAAGGAAAAAAGAGAATCCGAAGAGTATTTACGCATAGCAAATTTTTTACGGGAAGGGAAAGCGCCCGGCGAAGCCGGGCGAACCCATAAGAAGGAGGAGAGCCTGGCGTTAGCCGGGCGATCCGACTGGTACTTGATATAATTCAGATCCAACTTTACTGAAAAAAAGGGAAGGAATCTATCTCAGTGAACTACCAAACAATCAAAGTGATCGTAGCAACTAATAAACAAACAAGCGAAACAAAAACTAGAAGTTGGATCCCCTCGCTATGCTAAACTTTATACGATTCAACAAAATTCTTCATTATACTCAGAACTGCGCCATCAATGGATACTGACACCGTCGACCTTCCACAGTTTATATGGCACTAGGAGCTTCAAAGTGAAAGGAGAGCACGTGGTTCTTCATAGAAACATACGTATGAGAGGAAATTAACAGTTTCGCTGAGTCAAATGTTAATCGGAATAACGGAAAAAAATTCCAAAAATTTACAAATCGGTCGACTTAGAGCATTCGAAGAAAATATGGGTGCATAGTGTTGAGGACAAATATGAATTCACTACAGAGGGCAAATACAACGAAAATATTGAGGTCAAAACCAGATAAAAACAGAATTTGTTTCCATCCATTCGGGTACTCATGGGACTCCGTAAATTAGACAGATTTTCCATCGGCACTTTTCGAGGCCTCGGCGCTTCCTTTCATCTTCTCCGCACTTCTCGAGGCTGCATCGCCTTCTTCTACGTTTTTACCACGTTTTTTCTGCAAGAAAAGATATAATGAAAGTACTTGAAGGGGTTATTCTAACTTCGTAAGAGAGCACGATTCATGAATGAGTGGCTCAACTTATGAAGCGCACCCACAGTCGCATACAGGCGTCGCGGCAAACACTCAACGGGGTGAGTAAGCGGGATGCGTACAAACGCAATGCAAGGCTGTGTGTAGCGGAGCTCGCGTTTTCACAGTTTCCCGCTGAGGACGTGAGGTCTGAGCGCGACCGAAAAACGACGCAAGCTCTTATTGCTCAACATAAAATGTGACCAAATAATATAAGACCAGTTTATAATCAGTACTCACTCTGCATACGTAGCAAACTATACAAATAATGCAGCAACAAATAAGTATGATAACAACAATAAGTGCGGTATTCAGAAAAACATAAAGAAGTATGTGTTCCTTGGTTCTAAAAAGGTCTTTGACAGCAGGCAGATTAGATGATAGATCGTTTAACTTCAAGCGCGAGCCGATGATCCGAAGTAGCTGTTCTACTACATGCGAATACTGAGGGTATGTGTATATGTATGAGGGATGTGTATATGAATGCGTAGGGGAGTATGTAAGTATGGTGATCGGATATTTATAACGTCTGTTGCCCTAGACAGAGCGTTAGAGTTCGGATGAAGTGCAGGCGGTCTCTAGTTCCGGGGAAACAGAATTGAGAACTTTTACCTAAGAGCGCACACTCGCAAATCCACAAACACACCGTCACAACAACATGACACCTAACTAATTTAGTTGTAATAATAGTAGCGGGATTATTTTGCATTCAAATCGAAGATGGTATTGGTAATATTCATGAATGCTGAGAGTGGAGGCGTTGGAAATACGTAGCATCTCTGTTTGTGTATTTGCGTGCGCATGTAGGCTAGAAAGAGTGTGAAGCACAGGTAAAACGAAGTCACCCAAGACGCCTGATCACCGTCATGTACTGCGAAGAAACGGCCTAATCGGACCTTTGCCAGGTAATAGCCGTGGGCCGCATGTGCCTGGCACCACCCGGTTTTCAAAGTAGCAATCAGGAAGCATGGCGTGAAACCAAACGCCGTTGGCTCATAGGCTGCTTTCATAGTCCATGATTTGGCACGATCGGTCGCGGGCCAAATCATGAACGAATCATGAACGCGACTGGTCGCAGCGACCGGTCACGGGCCAAATAGTGGACTATGAAAGCAGCCGTAGCGGCTTGATCACTGTACGGCATTAAACTGTTCTCGTAGAAGAAGATCTTACAACATTCGCACGAAAACCGGATTGGCTGTGTGGATTTCTGCATACTGCCTTATTGTTAGTCATAAACTAGTCCCTCCTAATTGCAAATGCTATCGCAGTAGCACTAGCAATAAACAGTGGAATGATTCCTTTGTATAGTTTTTCTGTTTAAAAGAAAATATCCAAGTTGAAAGCCTTACATGCCAAGGCTCCTTAGTTTGAGGAGGTCGGGGTCGGTTTCGTTGAATTTATTGTTCTCTGGACCAGGTGCTGGCTCCAAGTTCTTGCGCAGACATTTCATAAGTTCAACGGTCCTCTTATTACGATATGCGTATTTCCAGTTGCCTACGTCCGGCAAAGAAGGCGCACTAACAGCAGTTGAGTCCAGAGTTGCCTGAAAGAAAAACGGTAAACCATAACCACATTGCCCATTGGTTTCCAAAAGATATGGAAAACTAGAGGGCGGAAGTGGTGTAGTGGCAAGTGGCGCACTTCGCCCACGCATGGTCACGGGTTCCATTGCCGGATCGGTATTCGGCTAGGCTTTCCGGGGTCGGTAAATCTATACCAGACTCGTCGAGGATAAAAATACTGATCTGTACATCGGCGCCACATCAAGTCATGATAGGTCACATACGTATTCAGTACGATACTACGATTCTGGATGGAAGTCGAATGCCACAAGACTTATTTCGGAAAGACCATCAAATCTAAAGCAGACTTCCCAAATCTCGCAATTTTCTAAAGTACTTCATACACAATTATCCCCAACCTCTTTGATGTAGTGGCTGTCTGCTTCGCATTTGTATAAAACCAAGATAGCAAAAGAAAACTCTTGCTTCCAACCAATCCCGCATTCTACGTCGCCCAGGCTTCCACTTTCATTCAAAATCTTAGTTTGCTTCAAATTGTAGAAATGTCCAACGGTCAGTGACTTCACCGATCCCGAAAGGATTCACCATTCTTCAGCATGGGCTTAATACTGACCAAACTTTACGGTGTGCTCAGAGGACAGAACAAGAGGGACTTAACCATAGAGAAGAGCTTTGTAATGATGTGAAAAGTTGTAGTAGCTAAGAGTGGGGAATTCTGTAGTTTTCTCTCTCCAAAAGTTTCAAGATTACGGGTTGCCTAATAAAACTCATCGACAACCAAGTGGTGAAAAACATGCGCCAAATAAAACGGAACTAACTCGAGCAAAGTCGTCAGTATTACAATGATCGTCTTGACAAAAACATGCTGCGATAGCTTCATCATTGGGGCCCCAGAATACACCGCAAAATCCATGGTACTAAATAGAATGACAACAGTTACTCGATTTTTTGATAGTTCTGACATCAGGAGAGCTAAAAATAGAAAAACTCCTCTGGTTCAACCTAGGGAAACATCTTCGAGACCATTACCATCGTGAACGATGCTTTCAAATGGTAGTCGGAATAATATTTAACAACTATGCAGTTGTGGCGCACTCAGTTGAGTGTATAAATAAATAAATAAATAAATAAATAAATAAACTAGTGATAAGAAAGAAGGATTTTCCTGGTGGGCAACAAGCGAAATGCTAGTGAATCAAGAATGCTAATATGCGCTTCTTACCCAGGACGGTTTATCGACTTGAAGACTATCGTAGAATATCTTGTGAGATGCACCACAGCTATTGATTTCGTACAACACGCAAAGATTGCCCTGAAGTTTCCAATTGAGCTGCTTTCAAAGGAGTAGTTAAGAGGGCTTGAATTCTCTTCATTTGCTTGATGTCTTTTTTATTAAAGTCACAGTTTATGACAAAATTAGTTTATGATATTTCCATATAGAATGAACCCGTGGTCTCTATGAATAGCATAAGGAACAGCTATACTATTCTTCGAACAGGTTCGAAGTATGGCGTTTTTGCGTGCGCCTCGATACTTAGTGAACCGGTTGGTTTTCAAAACATCGTTAGAATACTAAGTAACTTATGCTCAAAAACCCTGACATGGATGCACTGGTCACCCAGTCTCCGACATTAGTAGAGCGCAGGAAGAACCGTGGAATCGTACAGATGGCGCGAAGTTCTTGATGAGCCAGATGGCAGGTGACTTGTGAAGGAGATCCGACTGCTGCCCACGCTACTTTCTGCCGTCTTTCCAAATATTCCTTCACTCGTTGTCCGTGTTCACGGAACGCCCTAGATAAGAGTGTAAGAAGAGCTTCCTTGGAAAGATGTACTATTCTGAACTACGATTTAATTCAACCTTCGCCAGCCCAAGCATTCTTCATAAACTGTCTCTTTGTTCGATCGATAGGTAACCTAACCTTTCCTGCTTCAGTGAGTTCCCAACTTAGTCTCAGCTTCCGTAGCGCTGCTTGAAAAGGAAACAATCAGTCGCCAAAACAAGGATTTGAAAGGAACCGTCCAACCACCTGAAAACCCCTCTCATCTCACTTGGCAATTTCATAACCCGCTGCATCGCCGCTGGGTACAGCTGTCGAGATATAGTATGTAGTGTCGCCTTGTCATACACCTTTCCCCATAGAAATTGCGAGAGGAATAATTGCAACGCAGTGCTGCAGTGCTGCCGAACCGCATTCGTTCCGACTCTTCAGAACGGGAAGACCTGCACAGTTATCAGTTCAGATCAGTTCCCTCAGACTGCAGTCGACTAACCGTTCGCAGTAACATCACGAGCGCAATCACTCTGATCCCAGTAATATGTGCAATAACGCGTCCCGCTTTAGTTGGAAGATGGGAACGATAATACCGCTTTAACGCATCTGGCATTTATCCTTCAGCAATTATACTGTTCAGGAACCGGAAAAGCCATCTGATGCCGTGGTCTCCGATCGCCTTGTATGCCTCCATTTAGACCCTATACGTTCCAGTTGCCTTCCCAACTTTCATCGTACTTATTGTCCACTAACTTAATCTTCTCTTTAGAGTGCGATATCAACTGTCGCCTCTACGTGGAAATTGTCTTATGGTACATTCTCCGTTTAGGAGTCTGTCAAAAGATTTCTCCCATCTACGCCTGACTTCATCAGCCTTCCTCACAATTGGACTGTCGTTATTCTTTACAGCACTAACTATTCCAAAGCTTTGGCAGGCTGTAATCCGGCTTGGGCCAACCTAACGACTGCGTTCTTTCCTCCTTGGCCATCGAGTTTCTCGTACAGGCGTCGATTTTCATATTCTTTACCATCGCTACTTCAATCTTGGGCGCTTCTTGCTTTTATAGACGGCCAGACCTTTTGAAGTTGGAATCCTCCATGAGAGCAAATGCGGCTCTCTTCTGCTTCACCTTTGGCTGAACTTCCCGTTCTGACGAGTCGTGAAGCAGAGCCACACTGTCGAATATGGAGGCCAAGAGCACAAAGAAGAACGTATTTGTGATGATACTCCAGATCTTCAAAGATAGATTGAGGGTTGCTCTGTTTGATGCCTCCCTTTCAGATCGGTGCAGCTTCCAACACCTTATCCTCTGCTCCGTTCTTGTATCACTTATGCCTTCTTAATTTTTAGAAGCATAGTGGCCCTGTCTGCTAGGAGAGGCCTGTCCTGCGGAGCCATACATTTGTCAGGCAAATTTAACTTAATTTTTTGTTTCCTTGTATCCCTTACAAATTTTAGAAACGCTCTTTTCCAAGTAGAAAGCCGACTTTTAATAGTCTCTCGCACCTGTTGAAGGTTATCCTTCGCAGGCTGCCAGGTAGTGGGCCGTCGTTCACTCGTTCACTGCCAATGAGGCCTTTCAGGTCACCCACTGGACAAGATGCCTTTGTGGCGCATCATGATCGGCACCCTTCAGCTTTAAATTCATTGAATTCATACTTATTGTCGATGAATTCATATTTATTGCCGGCAGCAGACAACATGCACCGCTCCCACGTTTCTCCATTCCACTCACAATCAGCCTCTAACTGAACTCGTATTGGAATGACGAACACAATTTCCAGCTATGTTATGCGCTTTATTACGCTATCGGAGGCACAAAAATGCTCGCGAGCACAACTTTTGCAGATCGTCTTCTCAGCCGCTCAACTAGAAAGGACAGGCTTCTCGCCAAAGTCTCAACCCTTCGGCTTTCCAACTTACGATCTATCAGAGCTTTTGCATTAAGTAATCTTGTGATCTCCCTTATATATAAAGCAGTTACTCGGGGTTAGGTTAATGGTGTAGAGCGTGTAATGTGAAGTGAAGTGGGTACTTAAAATCGTGATTTCGATCTGTACTGACATGGCACTACGAGTGTCTCTGCAATATTTGTAGGTGAATATGTATATGAATAAAAGACCTCTACTTTTTTTTTAATATTGAGCGCTAGAGAGAGCTATATATAAGGAGGTTAGCCTATAATTGTGCTCAGAAAAATTTTTTCTTCGCGTAGAACATGCAGTTTCTTGACGTGTCTTCCGACAGGGAAGGAGCACCGGGGTGGGTGAGTCATTTGAATTTTCAACTCACACCCATCCTAGCTTTCCGCATGAGGTAATCATTTCACCCCAGCCCAACGCTCCTCACCTCCTGAGGCTTAGGAAAGACTATATTCTCCAGCCTAGAACCAACTCTCAGCACAGGTAAAGTCGGCTACCCCACCTCTGCACTCAAGTCCTCAGGTTATCTTTGATTGAAATCGTATCCCCCCTCCACAACTACATTTCCTAACTACTTTTTGAAAGTAAGAAATGGGGCTCAGGTTAAAGCGGCCCGACTGGTTTTATCATTAATTTTCTGATGGAATATATAACAGTACATCATTTCCATTAGTATCGCCAGGAGAGCTTCGCACGCAGCTCAGCGGAGAGGATTCCTCCGAAAGTGACAAGTCCACGAAGCAGGATAAAGCAATACTAATACTGAACGCTGAAACAGCCAAAAGTCACAAAGCCATACTCAGAAGGCGAGCTGTAAGGAAACTGTCACTCACTGAGGCACAGCATGAAAGAAGAATGAACACCCAGCATGCGAAATGCCATGTCGTTCTCTGTTATCAAGTTTATGAGCCTTTCTTATCAGTTATCATTTCATGTTTAACAAACACGTAATATGGTAACCCACTGCCCTCAAAAAGTAGTTGAGGAGATGTTCACAAGAATCTCTCTTATTATAAAGCAGAATCTTGGTGTGTCGGTTTGTCGGTATGTCTGTCGGTGTGTCCGTCCGCAAACATCATGATTACGATGAAGGCAGTGATATGGAAAAGCTTAGCTCTCGCATTGGCTGCTTTCATAGTCCGCCGGCCGGCCGGCCGGCTGGCGTGCCAAGAGGCAGTGCTAGGGGGAGGAAGGCGGCAGACGGTCGGTCAGCCCCTCGAAGGGCTGTAAACAAGGAGAGACAAGATCAAAAACCATTTGTACCGGCCCCTGGTCCTACTATATATTAGGCTGATGCATAATTTTTGCGGATTTTTTCCAGCAAATTTTACTTGAAGCAACTATAGAAATACTAAGCAAAGACATATTCAAGTAATAACTCCGGAACTTATTCACCATCTACGTTAAGCACTGCTTCCCATTGATTAGTTAGACGAATCCCAAAAGCGAAGAAGTTTTGATCCTTACGGGCGATCCACGCCTTGACATCGGCCATCAAGTCATCCAAATCGACGTAACTTCTATTCTCTAGCCATTCTTTCTCGGGAACGGTTGACGAGATAATTCATAGCAGTTTCTGCTGATGAATATGGCAGATTTGGGGCAGATCCCATCCCTTGGTTGGCTCTGGCTGATTGTTCGATCGCCGAAAAGTTACTGAGATCGCGGAATGACTGTGCCACCTTTCTCGGCAAGTATGCGAATACTTTTCAGGTACATTTTTGTAGAGGAAATCAAGTAGATCATTTTTAGAAAAAAACCGAACTCAATATTCAAATTCTATCGAGAGAAAAAAAGCCAAGAAAAAATCCGCAATAATTATGCATCAACCTAATATAATTCGCTACATGTGTCTGTTGGTTTGTCAGTGTTTTTGTATTTATGTTTGCGTGTGTCGGTATATGTGTTCGACCACAAGTTCGTAACTCCTGTTTACGTGGACCAAGAGCGTTGAAATTCGGTAGGAATACAAGCTGCAGGATGGAACACTTATGATGGGTGGCAAAACCGGACTCCACCCGCAGGGGGCGGTCGCAAATTCAACTCCTGTTTTTCGCATTACCGGTGGAACCTCGGCGTTTCAATAAGTGATATAGAATATGACGGGATCGTAGGTACTGGGTGACATGAACCGATGACATCTGATAAGAGAAGATAAGGGGTGAAAGAGAGAAAGAGCCACCCACCGATCAAAATCCTAACGTCATCGGTAGTTACGATGTAGGTTTGGGGGTTCAGTATGTTTCATTCGATAAGACGGGGTGCTAGAGTAGGGTGACGAAAGAATGGTTAATGCAGTGATAGGGACCCACTGGTGGCACTACGATAAGCAGATACAGGAACGAAAATTCAGTCCGGCACTCGGCTCTTACAGTAATCCGGCACGTGTTAACACGCAAATTTACCCACCACATATACGACGCGTCGAAAAAGGGCTTTGGGCAAGGACAGGGGGTTGGGTGGTGGAGTAAGCCAGGGGGTTACTGTAAGAGCCGAGTGCCGGACTGAATTTTCGTTTTAGTTAAGCAGATGAGAATTTTGATCATTTCTTGCTGTTAGATTACGACCGCTACGCAGAAAGGATGCTCTTTGTTTGATGTCATTTGCAACAAAACTCAACCGACCGCCAGTAATTTTGAATTCTCAACTGATGATATCTCCGTAAAGAGAAGAGTCCATTCATGACGGCATCTGATAATGATGTTTTCACCGCTCGGAATATGTGTAATCACCGCCCAAGGTTTTGGTTGTCTAAGTTGAATCTTTGATGGGTATTTATTTCAAGAAGGAGCAGGAGATCGACACTTCCAATCAAAAGCGTAAGCATTTACTTATACTGAATACCATTTGCACTGCTCTGTTAGTGCTCTGTCAATGTTTGTGTACAGGGAACTATTATTTGTTTCAAAGGAGTGGAAAGTTGGCCCATTACTACAACTTTGTAAAAGAAGGAGGGAAGCCCGGCGTGAGCCGGGCGGACCGACTGGACTTATATGAGGCCGTAGCTCCCGCGTGATTGCGAGATATTCTTCCCTACGACTCATTCTGGGATTGGTGACCTGTATCCAAAATGCCTCGAGAATTTTACGCATGCACGACTCCTGTGCTACGACCTCCACGGTTACCTCAAAAGTGCCTCAGCTATGCTTTTGAATTTGGTGACTTCCTAAGGCAGTAGACTTTTTTAAACACCTCATACCATCTGTGTGCTCCTTAACCCTCGCGTGGAATGGTCTTGCCGTTTCTCCAATATACTCATCACCACAATCACGGCAAGTAATTTTGTGAACCTTCCCAGACATTTTACAATAATCTTCTCTTTCAGCTGGCAAACCACTCAGTATGAGGTTGTACACAGGCGATCGTATATCCTATTTCAAACCAGAGAGATTGAAGCGTGGTACGTTCACAATAGCAACCAAATTTCCTAAACCCGATCTCTTCAGACACCTTCTAATAGAGGCAAGGACCTCATCAGAAATAAATGATAGTACAAAAGGAGTCTTTCCCTCAATCGAGGTACTACCATGTCTGAGGATCACGCCACCAGAAGAAGCTCCACGCGTAGTTGGAAATTTGTAGTAGCCATTCGACGGAGCTATATCGCGTACCATTTTAAGCGACTCTTTTCACTCATCCTCCCCAGTGCACACCTTCTTAGCACTGTGGAACATATTACTAACGACCGCTCGTTTTATGTTAAAAGGATGAGCTGAGTGATAATGGACAATGATATACTTATTGCTCGGCTTTCTATACCACTTCGTAACAATCATATCGCCATGTAACCTCACTTGAACGTTCAATAACGAAGCCAATTTTCGGTCGGTTTTTCCCGTGTTAACTTGATGTGCTCTGATTGTGAATTTAGTAGGCCGAAACATACATCTACTTCTTTCTGTATCGCACGGACTATAAAGCAATCATCGATATACCTGCAGTAAAGTAAGGGCACGTATTCCAGTACAGGCGCTTCAATCTTGGCCATAAATGGCCAAAACTGGCGCCAATCGCTGCCTCATAGCCAACATCTAGTGTGTGCGAAATGCCTTCCTGACCACTCGAAAATGTCACAACTAAGGCACTTCTTCACAAGTGTCATCAGTTGGGATATAGACAGCCCTCGCATACAATTACCGTTCTGATGCTGAATAAGAAGCTCGAATACGGCTTCCATAGCAACCCCATTGCTGACATTCGTACAGAGAGCTTCTACACATACCCCAGTTGTCACTGGTCGGTTGCTACCATCACTTGCTGCGTGGTTTCGAAGAATCCACAAAATTACTAAGAGTGGACCCTATCGATCACCTGGTGCCCTGTGGGGGTCTTGAACTTTAGTGGGTTGGTGGAGACGTTTGATCGGACAGTCACAGATCGTTATAATCCATTCAGGCTTTGAAGGAGGCGATTCCGCCTAGACGTCAGCCTAATGAAGCATATTTATAAACCTCGTGAAGAGTTCAAGACAATAATAAACTCAGTGATACGAATATGCCGAGGTTCATGGAAAGACGTTCATAGAGCTCGCCTTTGTGGTGATTCGATGTGGCTGCAGAGATAGGCAAGCTTGTAGTCCAGATCACGAACTCCAAGTGCCTTTATCCCAGTCACTCCGTATCTTTTTCAGAAGCACAACCACGATTCCCTTTCACCAGTTTCAGCCTTGAGACGTGAAAATGTGCGGTTAGCAAGAGTTCAGCGTTTGTAGCTACAGGCCCTACCTGGTGTGCTCAACTGAGCTGTACGTGAAGGCTATAAAGAACAAATTCACATTCGTGTTGTCTTTCAGTGTAGCTTGATAACTTTTGCAGGGGGTACGGAACATTTGTGCGGCTCGAACTGCGCGCGGCAAATGGGGGGGGGGGGACGGAACATTCACCCAAATATGGGTGAATGCGGCAAGCTGCGCGGCGAAGTTCATAGAGATTTTGACGGCTTTAGCGCCCATTATTGGATCCCAATTTGGAGCAGATAAGTAGGATCAGCTGACCATACTAGTCTAGTTTAGTTCAAAATTGTGTTTGTTTACATGAAAGGTTTTACGAACAAATTCGATTCCTAAGGGTCAAAAGCACATTGGAAAGAGAATGATAGTTGAGGGCACTATCTTTGGCTCTCTGTAGTGGGGCCACTTTATTGTCAATGGTCGAAATCGAACTCAAAGAATCGTAATCCAGTTCACCGGACATCGATTCTGACCACTGCTATTTATCATCCTCCGGACCATGCCTAGAGGAAAAGAGATCTGCAAGCTCTACTCACTTTAACTAGGTTACGTCGCACGCGGCGCAACTGTCGTGGTATACCACGACGTTCATCCATTTGCATTGCAGATCGCATTCCTTATGCATATTTTCGCATAGTTCGATCACAGTTCCCAGTCACTCATTGTAATGTTTTTGTTCGCGTGGATCCTATATAACAGTGCCTGCGTAACAATACTTGTTGCTTCGGAGAATGAAGCTTGTAGTGAACGGCTGCGTCAGTTTTGGTGCATCGGCCGGGAACATTGGACACTTGAATGCTGAGAGGAGTAGCATTTCCAACAGAGTCGCTTACGGGCTAGTTCCTCTCTTCTTGTTGATGGATAATGAGTATTGACACTGCCAAGTTAAGTGACCGCTCCTTTCGCACAAAGCACAGATGTGTCCTGTTGAGCTCACGTTACTTGCCGAAGGATTTTTCTTCGGCTCGTAAGTGTGGATCCTCGATTGAACATATGCTTTGGCCGAGATTTCGTCACTAATAAATTCCATAATGGCGTCCACAGTGAAATCATCGTATTCCCTCACTTTTACGAGTAGCGGCTCGACGATGTCTTCAGGGAATTTGCAGAGAATCGCTTCGATCCATAGAGCGTCTTTGGCCGATCGTACGCCCTGACCGGTTGAGTACATCTGATTTAAGAGCATGCAAATAGTGTCATACACTTTTTCGCAGTTCTCAGCCGTTCTGTTAGCCCTTTGTAATTCGTGGAGTTGTTGAACTATACGAGCTCTATTGGCTGGCCGGTTTCCGTATCTTTTGTGAAGTGTTCTAATCATCCATTCATAATTCTGCGGTAACAAATGAATACCTCGTATTGATCTGTCTGACTTCCCTCGTAAACTTTCTTTGAGCATAAGCATCTTTTCAATCACAGTCAGGGCAGGGTTCTTATGACTGAGTGTTTCGAAGATAGCCCAGAATTCTGGGAATCCCTCTTCATTTCCGAAAAAGAGGGGAAGATTCACTCTGGGTGGTGGCATTGTGCGCATTGTTGAAGCTGTTCCAGAGTTCGCCTCAGCTTCGTCGTCGAACTGAATGGCAAAGGGAGTGTCTTCGCTTCTGTTCTGCGAGTCGTGTAGAAAGAATTCCCGTTCTGCGCTGCGGGTGCTTTCTTAAATCTTCCTAACTTGCGCTCGAGTTTTCTTTGATTGCTTAGATTCTCAGTCAGGCGCGTTCCCAACATGAACAGCAACTCTACGGCTTTCCCTATGACATCATTGAAGTGAATCTCCTGATCTACTTGCTCTATTTCTTGAAGCAGAGCTTTTTTCTCATCTTTGTTTGTCGTATTGTCGAACGTGTTTTTCAATTTATCAATCAGTGCCTGAAGAGATGTTTTAGCGAACTCGATCTGTGAAATGCTACCTTTGATCAAGTCTATCGCCTTGCATAAATTCCTCGTACTGTGCCTCATCTGATTCTTTTGACTCGGGTTACGCTTCTGTGTACATTCAAAAATTTGCCACCAGAGCTTTCAGCGCTGCGGTGCTGTGCAATATTGGTTTCCCTTAGAGAATCGACTGCATCTTTCTGACTACTTCTGTGGGTACGTGACCATTCTCTTTCACTTTCGCAAACTTTGAGCCTCAGCAGGCTTCCTTTTCTCGTCTGAACTACTTTTGCCTTTGAGCTCTGCGGGCCAATCCTTCACCTCTACCTCTGCGGGTTTCTCGGTTTCAAATCTGCGGGTTTCTCGTGCTCACCTCTACGGGTGTTACTTCAACTTACCTTCTTTGTTATGGCCGATGCATCAACACTGACGCAGCCGTTTGGTACAAGCTTCACCGAAACACTAGCAACACAACACTACACGAGACATCACGCTGAAATGATCTGTACGTCACACACAACTGTTCATTTCATTTCAGTAGGGGACTCCTTTTTAATGACATCACGAACACTAGTTGCATTGAATTCTTGCAGGCCAACAACTCGTTGGGTACCATCCCTGTAGGAAGACTTCCGACAGAGTTGAGTTGCTCCAAGCGCATCCTGTTCTTCACAAGGGATACGAAAATTGAAGTCTTCAGCGCTACCAGATGTGCACAGATGGGGTCGTGCAGAAACGATACGAGGGCTGCCTTTTATTAGGTCGTGAAGAAAGTTCTTGCGTTTTTTAACGCCCAGTTTTCGAATGCTCGCCGCGGTGTTATTTACTATTAGAGTTTTTGCAAGTTTTATACCATCCTGAAGCGCATTTCTTGCTCTATCCAAATATATCACGGTTTTGCCCTGGAGTGATTTCGGGGGTTTTTTAGAAGGTCGAAATCAGCATGGACAAACAACAGATCCGCACGATTTTTCTTTTTCAATTAATATTGGGCAAGAGCGCGACGGAAACGGACAGGGATGTCAACGATGAATTTAATCTAGGTACGCCGAATCAACGCACAGCACAGTGGTGGTCTAAAAAATTCCGTAGCGGCGATGAGAGCGTGGAAGATGATGGGCGTAGTGGGCGGCCATCGGCCGTTAACAACGAACAATTGAGAGTGTTAGTGGAAGAGAATCCACGTACAACGCTGAAGGATATTGGCTCGAGATTAAGTGTTTCCAGCAGGATGGTTGGCACCCACATGCAGGAGATCGGGAAGTCGCAGAAGCTTGATAAGTGGGTGCCGCATGAGTTGACTCAGCACCAGAAAGGCCGCCGCTACGAGCTCGCCTCTGCCTTGCTTCTGCGCAACAGGAACGTTCCACTTTTGGACCTATTGCGACGTGTGATGAGAAATGGATTCTGTACGACAACCGGCGACGATCAGGCCAGTGGCTGGACAAGGATCAAGCCCCACGACATTTTCCCAAGCCGAAGCAGCATGGAAAGAAGGTCATGGTGCTGGTTTGGTGGTCTGCAGTCGAGCTGACCCACCACAGCTTCATGAATCCGGATGAAACCGTAACCGCTGAGTAGTACTGTCAAGAAATTGACGAAATGCATCGAAAACTCCAGCTCATGAGCCCGGCACTGGTGAATAGGAAGGGGCCAATTCTACTCCACGACAACGCTCGGCCCCACGTCGCACAACTTACCCTGAGAAAATTGATGGAGCTAGGCTATGAAACTCTCCCGCATCCACCATATTCCCCAGACCTTGCCCCCACAGAATACCATTTCTTTAAACATCTCGACGACTTTCTCAAGGAGAAATGCTTCTAAACCCAACATGATGCTGCCGCGGCATTCGACGATTTCATCGCCTCTAGATCTCTGGACTTCTACGCGAATGGGGTAAACTAACTTGGTTCTCATTAGTAAAAGTGTGTCGATAGTAATGATTGTTACTTCGATTGATGAAGTTTTGTCTAAGCCGAGATATGTACTTTTGAAGTTTGAGGCGCAAAAACGCAAGAACTTTCTTCACGACCTAATATATTTTGAGATTTGGCAACACTAGTGTAGAGATCTAGCAACTGACATCACTGTCGTAAAGATTGACTATTTCGAGGATAGGTCGCAAAATTTGAGCGCGATTTGTGTTGTTTACACTAAGTTACAAGATTTTGTTTGGGCCAAGTTATGGGGTTGAATCGTCTACAACTTTCGACGTGGACCAACTCAACAGCAATGCATGGATGAACTTAGTTCAATTTTTGGTGATGAAGCTCCATCCAGGGCCAGTGTTTATCGATGGTACAGTGAGTTCACCCGAGGTCGCAGTTCACTCGAAGAAGAATTTCGTGGTGGTCGTCCAAAATCAGTTGTTGTTCCGGAAACCGTTGACACTGTGCAAAAACTAATATTGCAAGACCGTCATGTGGCCTATCGTGAAATTGGGACAACCTGAGGCATTAGTGGGACCAGCATCCTACTTACCCTAAAATTCCATAGATAAGAGCGGGTGAGCCTACCGGTGAAAAATGAATTGGAAAAAATCGAAATTGAATGCAGTCACCCCTCTAACTTGATGGATGGGTAAATTAAACCTTGAGGAAGAAGTTAAGAAAAAGCTACGCCCCTCAACTCTGAACCCCGCCCACTTAATAAACAATTCATATTAGAAAAACAGCGATCCGTAAAAATCGCTGTTTTTTTATATAAATTGTTTAGTAAGTGGGCGGAGTTTAGAGTTGAGGGGCGTAGCTTTTTCTTAACTTCTTCCTCGAGGTTTAATTTACCCATCCATCAAGTTAGAGGGGTGACTGCATTCAATTTCGATTTTTTCCAATTCATTTTTCACCGGTAGGCTCACCCGCTCTTATCTATGGAATTTTAGGGTACTATAAAGCGCTTCGTCTGTCTGTCTGTCTGTCGTTCTGTCTGTATGTCTGTCACGAAATTCCTTAACTCCTTCAGATCTGCCTGAAGAGACCGGATCAAGCGTGGGATGGGTGGGCCATGTCCTCAGAAGTATAAAGCACACATCAGCTTGGCGAAGCCCCGCCCACAGTGGGCGTAGCGTGCATCGAAATGAGCTGGACTGAGGACCATGATTTCAAATTCAGTTACAAGACGGCCTCAAAATTGGGTTCTGAAGGTGGCTAGAGGTGTGCATTGGTAAGTTATATCGAACTGGAGAGACCCACCCCCGATGGGCGGGGCGTTCTCCAGAAATGCAATGCTTTATGAAAACGATTATAACTCGGTTCGGAGAAATCCAACAGAGCAGGAAAAAGTTGATATGTGAGGAGCATTGTCGAAGATGTCTCCAGCATGAATGACGTCAGCGGAGGTCCGCCCACAATGGGCGGAGCGCGCCTCAAACTCGCATCCCTTCTTACTTTACTATACGAAAATCCATAACTCCGGTTTCCACAGACCTAGAGAATTCAAATTTGGCTGGAGTACAGGAAACATGATGGGAAAACTTATGGTGGGTGGTAGAACCGGACTCCGCCCACAAGGGGCGGGGTTTGGGCGAAAATTCATAACTCCTGTCCACATGGACCTCTAAAGTTCAAACTTGATAGGAGTACAGACGACAGGATGGGAAAACTTATAGTGGGTGGTAGAGACAGACTCCGCCCACAGGAGGCGAGATTTGAGCGGAAACTCATAAATCCGATAAAGGTCTATAGTGAAAATCAGCTCATGCGGCCCCGTCTCTCATGGCTAGAGCCCGTAGCGCGCGCGAGAGTGTGCGTAGCCGCCTGGTATATTCGATATTGCATGAACATTTGACTGTGAAAAAAATTGTTTTTGAAAAATTTGTCAATCCCCCCAAAAAGGGACTCGTGTCGATTGGTCGAAAGAAATTCTCAAAAAATACTATCGCGGTGCTTCGAAACACGACTATAGCATCGAAACAGATGATGGATCATGGATCTATGCGTATGAGCCCGTAAGGAAACAGCAGTCGACCGTATGGGTATTTCAAGATGAGCCAAATCCAACAAAAGCTGTCCGCGCACCAAGCACTTCCGAGCAATTTATTTATTTATTTATTTATTTATTTATTCAAAATACACACAAGGTGCGCTTCAGTAGCAAACAAGGAAACTGTACCAGTCACAAATTTAAACAGCAAAAGTCAAAAAAAACGCACAGTCAGAAAACAACAAAAAATCATACCCATAAGCGGATGCTCTCCAGTCTATACACTACTAGAAGTCTTGTACGCCTAACAAAGCAAGAAGGTCTAACTTCCTCAATTTCTTTTTGAACGTATCAGTATTTCGCGCCTTTTGCAGGTCTAGAGGTAACAACTGAAGCCATCTCGCTCCACGGAAGAAAAGAGATTGAAACACTCTAGCCCTATGATTTCTGTTCAGTTTAGGGCATTGTAGAGATAAAGAAGTGGTACGACCTCTGCACGGTCTGATTACCCAGTACTTACTCGGCCGTAGCTTGAGTTCACCTCTCAGCACTTTGAAACAGAATACAACGTCGTTAAATACTCTTCTGTATAATAATGTTCTAAGTCCGAAGCGATGCAACCGGTTATCATAACTGGGTAATGAGCGTGGGTATGCTGGGTCGGGATAGCATTTATACATTAATATTCTCGTGAAAGTTTAATGCACTTTTTCAATTTTCGCTTGAAGTTTCTTAGTATAAGGGTTCCATATCTGTGAACCGTATTCTAGTATGGGAACAACGTATGCCTTATAGAGCTTCAACAAAATTGAAGCATCGTTAACCCGAACATTTCTAAAAATAGCGAAAAGCGCTGCGAAGGCTTTTCGAACCACCACATTAATGTGGTGCGATAAATCCAGGTCGGAGTTGATAAGAAACCCGAGGTCGCGAACCTCACATGAAGTGTTCAGTGAAATGTTGTTGACTGTGTATGGTTCGCTTATGGCTTTTCCCAAATGAAGCACAGACGTTTTCATAAAGTTTATAGGTATTCCCCAATCAGCAGCCCACTCCATCATATTGCGAATAGATTGGGTTAGTGCCTGGTGCACTCGATCATGGTTATCATTGCTGTAAGTGCCATATATTTTAATGTCGTCGGCATACATTTTTACTTCAACCAGAGGGTGTTTTGAGATATGAAGGTAGGTCGTGGGTGTACGCTACAAATAATAGAGGAGACAATACACCTCCTTGAGGGACACCGCTGGTGCAGGGATACCACTGTGAAAAACTGTTACCCACTTTGACACACATACGCCTATCTTTCAAGTAAGACTTAATCCAGTTAAGAATATAGCCTTCGATGCCTAACTGATGAAGTTTGAAAAGGAGCTTTTCGTGATCCACTCTATCAAAAGCCTTGGATAAATCGAAGTAGACAATATCTATACCCTTTCCTTCGCTAATAGCAAGATTCCAATCAAACATGCAGTCTGCCATCAGTGTAACTGTGGAAGCACCGCTAATGAAACCGTGCTGTTCCGCAGGTATGAGATTGTTTCTCATCAAGTGCGATACAATTTTATCGCATAATATTTTTTCCAGGGCTTTAGCAGGTGGCGCTGTAATACTTATGGGTCGGAAAGAAGAGACTAGTTTTGGTTCGGTTATTTTAGGTATGGCAGTAACGATAGACTCTTTCCAGCTCGATGGGACCTCGCTATACATTAGAGATGCATTAAGTATCATACAGATAGGTTCGCTCAACGATGAGGCGCAGTACTTGTATACGATTTGTGGAATACCATCAGAAGGTACCGAAGTGGAGCATTTCAATGAATTCAATATCCCACACACTTCCTGGGACGTCACACTTTGAGTAAAAGTATCCGAGCACCCATAGCTCATAGAAGCTACTGCAGAGTTAACGTCTGTATTTGTGACAAAAACAGATGAAAAAAACTGTGCAAGGGCTTCTGCTTTTTGAGAATCAGTTAAAAATCTTCTGCCGTTCTCATCTTGAAGTAAAGGTATGCATGGGTGTGGTTTAATCTTGTACCTGATCAATGCAAAAAGAGCTCTTCTGTGAGAGCTATCAGTGATCTGAATTGATCTCCTATTTTTTTTTTTTTGGAAAAAACTGTACATGTTGCAACCGTACCACTAGAATAAGCAGAACAGTCAATTCTGAGGGGTATACCACCATTTGTTTGCCAGTTGACTTCCAAAAAATCAGGAAAACCAACTGCCGATTACGGATCACTCTTCACCACGACCATGCGAGCTCCCACACATCGGCTTAAACAACTTCATTTTTGAGCACTCAAAACAACGATTTGACAGGTCATCAGCCATGTAGTCCCCGGCTGACTTCTTCTCATCCCGTACGTAAAAAATAAAATGAGAGGTCAACGTTTTTCGACACTTGGAGAAGCCGTTCATGCGTTCAGAATCCATGTTTTAGAGTTACCTACATCAGAGTGGCAAGAGTGCTTCGAAAATTGGTTCGAGCCAATGCAAAAGTGTATAGATCTTAATGTGGAGAATTTTGAAAGACAGTGAAGCGATTTTCAATAAATAATATTTGTTTCTGTTCCCAAATCTCAAAATAGAAAAGGCAGCCTACGTATATGCTCAAAAATAAGCTATGACAGTGAAATTGCTGAGATTGCGAACGCTTCCAAGTTCCCAGATTATTCCGGGTGTGAAAGGTCATGCAGAGGTTTACTATGTGGCGGCTGTTTGTTGCCATTCCCTGCATGCTCATTCTACAGAATTTCCCACATTCCAGTGAGCACAGTAGTGTACGAAGTAATAAACTGTATGGAATGGAGCCCGCTAATAAGGTTACGCGTCCATATTTCATTGAACCACCACCAAGAAGAGCAGACGACATTGAATTTGAGGCCGTACGTCAGTCAAAAAAGACAGAACATATCATTCAATGTTATCTCATATGCAAAGCCAACCTGTCCCTTACCGGACAGCAGGTTCGCGATTTCGCATGAAGAAGCGTTACTTATACCTGAGCAAATGGAAATGCCAACTACATGCTCAACTTATAGAGAAGCCGCTGAAAATTTCCATCTTTGCAGAAACCGCGTCATATGTGACTGCGATACTGGATAAGCCCCACCAGATGCAACTGTCCGCACGTTTCCATGCCGAGTAAAGAGCAAAAAAAGTCAACAAACTTCCTGCTGCTTCGCCTTTTGTGAAACTGACCCACAGAAAAGGAAGCATAATAGCCATTTCTGGACGAGAGGAGATGACTGTCTCTGTAGAGGCGAACTTCATCAAGAACAGCGTCGAATATGTCACTTCGCAAAGCTGTATCATCCTCCTTCACAATCTCAACGGGGGCTATAGCTGCCTAGAAGGCGCTTCGCTCAGGACCTATTGTTACACAGCCTCTCCAACATGGATTGTACTCGAGTGCGACGACCATGTATTTTCAGTTGGATGTGGTCCCACCAACAAAAGTTCGGTCATATCACTCGACTTCCAAAGGGTTATAATCAAGCAAGTGTGCAAGGCAAAATGCGCAGATCACATAATCAGATTGAGCTACGGAATCGTGGAATACTTGCCACACAACAACGCAGATGAGATTCTTGGTTCACACGTCAGAACATGGAACAGTCCGTCAGTTTTCTACCGTGAGTGGCAATTCCCAGACCTCAGTCCTTTGGTGTTAACTGTAAAAAACCACTGGAAAACAGCTGTTTTACTAGCTAGCACCGTTGCTTGCTTCGCGGCTGCCACCTACTTTATGGGTCCCGTACTTATTCTGACTGTCCGCAAACTTGCCGGTCAGTTATTCACCATCGTTGTGAAGTTTGCGATCTTCACCAGCTTGTTAGCTTGCAAAATCATGACCAGGTTCTTCGCTATGATACGCTCTACGATCGAGCACCACTAAACGGCAACGAAGAGACGACACCGGAGATTAAATAATCTAGTCATTTCGCTGTCTCATACAGTATTCAAGTAGAATGTAGCAACGATGAACACTTCTAGATGTCGCTCTCAGATAACAATCGTTTCTGCTATGAAGCAAGCCGAGCTTTGCAATAACTCACTCTTCGTTACCATGGACGAAGTGGACGTCGCGATGCACATTCAACCTCTCGTTGAGGCCGTTAAGGACCTGAGAGAGCAACTGAACGTCGTCGCTGTCGGCCTAAATTCCAAGATCGATGCCCTTGCTGACATGCTTACTCGCCAATCTGACACTATCAACCGAAAAGTGGAGCTTCTGATGGAAAGAACGCAGCCAAAATCGAACTGCCTCTTCTGTTTAATAGAGGATAACAAAGACTGCCATCCCACAGGCAGATGTTGCCGTTACCCCGATGCCGTATCGCGAGCAGTTCGAGCAAGCAACCTCAACCTCTGCAATCGCTGTCTACAGCCTCGTCATCGAGAGGACTGTGGGATACTCTGCACCTACTTTGGCAGAGAACATAACGTCCTGCTTTGTCCAAGCAAGTTGTCTCAATCCACGGGTTCGCTAAAAAGAAAGAAGTTCTAAATCCCCTTCGCCCGGAGAATGCACTGGTGTATTGGCACCAGTGCATTTTCCACATTCTTAGCGTCGTCGTCTACTAGTATTCCTGTTAGCCCCTCCTTCCGCCGACTCGCCAGTGCTCCTGTGTCGTCAACATCCGTGCAGTCGACCGGCATTCCTAATGACGTCGCCATATCTGATGTCGTCAAAACTATGATATTCGCTGCTGCACCCACCTGATTCATCGCCTGCCTTCCAAGCATCGTATTCATTCGGTACTGAATCTGTGTCGTTTTCTGGAGCGCGGATCACAGCTCGAATTCTACCGAAAGTTGGTCGAGGCGAGGACGAGCGGCAATCGATGCTGGCGTATGATTACCTTTTTAATGATATGGTTCTTGTCGATCGCACCGGCTGTGTAGCAGTTCAGATAGTTGTGTTTCGATGTTTTGTTGATTCTCTATCTTAACGACGTGTCGGCTTTGCTATTTCATACTAAGCTATTTACCTGGTTTACGGCATATTGAACGATATCCCATTGATTGTGTGATTGTAGTTCATTCTCTCCACTATGGATCTTGTAGTTCATTATTGCCCCTCGCCGGAGTGTCGTGGTATACCACGACGTTCATCCATTTGCATTGCAGATCGCATTCCTTATGCATTTCTTCGCATAGTTCGATCACAGTTCCCAGTCACTCTTTGTATTTTGTTCGCATGGAGCCTATATAACAGTGCCTGCTTAACAATACGTGTTGCCCCAGAAAATAAAGCTTGTAGCGAACGGCTGCGTCAGCGACAGCCCACGATTTTTGGCAAACGTCGCATTTGTCGGGGGGGGGGGGGGGGGGTTGACACTTGGTCCACGGCAGTCTTTCTAGAGAGAAAACTTGGACTAATGCAAATCATTCGCTCCACTGGCACTCAGTGGGTCTGTAGTGCCATCTCGAGATCGCAGTGAACTGCGCCGCACGCGAAGTGAGCGGGGTGACCTAGTTTGAACGGACTCACGAAACGGCCTTCCCTCCGATAATTTCAGAGTTCAAATAGAACGAAATTCCAGTAGGAAAACCCGGTTCCAACAGTGATTTTACGGTGTTGTAAAGCGCGGACGTGGAGGCACTACTTTAATTATGCAAGGCAGCTCTCCAGGCTGTACTCCGAGTCCGTTATAAACTCCCTACGTGTACATGATATGATATGATATGATATGGTATAATATGATATTCTATTCGGTGCGGCAAATTGGTATTAGTGAATGCTTCGAGTACATTAATGAAAAGTCTCGACTTTTCTGCAGGTCTTTCTTGCCCTTCCCACTTCCTCCCACCTCAACCGACGGTTACTCACTATAATTTGATTGTTCCATATGAGATTCACTCCATCTTTCTCCTCACTGAATTATTTTTGAATCAATCGAAATAATAGCATTCTGGTCCAATTTCACTGAAAAATGGAAGAGATCCATTCTTGAGTAAACTCAGTCATCAATGGATTACTGACCGGACATTCGTCAGCGCTATGATGTCAACAGTTACCGACGACCTTCTTCCTTTTATACACTAGAGCTTTCTTCACCAGAAAGAAGAATCAAGTGTAACTTCATAGAAACATACATATGAGGGGAAATTAACAGTCCACTAGCTAATGTTACCTTTACCTTCTCACAATCAGACAAGTCGGGTACCAAATAGCTGGAACCGGAGGAATGATAGGAGTGGTGACTCTAGGCGGGTGCTAATCAACCCGGGATTCGATCCCAGGATCATGACAGTGTATTAGAACACACACATTAGAACAAAGAAAAAAGAAAAAGGGAAGAAGAGTAGGTTTTGTTTAGTTGATCAGTTTCGACTGCTTGGCGAATCGCTTCAGACTATTGCTCATATTGCGAGTAAATGTAAGAAGTAAAGCTGTATGCGATTGAAAACAGTATAACTGTATAACCTGCAACTGTATAACTGTAAACTGTATATGTATAATAAACCAATATAAGAATCAAAAACTAACAACTAATAGTTCCGTTGCGCACTGTTAATCGGGAGGGATAATAGGCCAAAGGCCCTGCCTACCCGCTTTCCTCTGCACGGATACGCCGTGCTTGGCGCTCTCTCAAGAAGTCTTACCTAAGCTCCGACCTAGCAGTACGTGACCACTACTAATTGTAAGCAGCATATAGCGAAGGAGTAGAAGTACATGTTACATTTGGAAGTTTTTCATTTCAGTAATGTACAGAAAGAAGCTTTCTGTAAGGCAGTGCAGTGACCGCATTTTGATGCGAAAATGAAAAATCAGTTGGCTGCTTGGCTAAAAGTCATAGAAGAGACGATAAGGAATGAAAGATGACCAAATGAAAAGGGAGCTATTCAGATTGACATGATGTACGGGATAAACCCCAAAAATTTACAAATCAGACGACTTAGAGCATTCGAAGAAAATATGGGTGCATAGTGTTGAGGACAAATATGAATTCACTACAGGGGACAAATACCACGGAATTATTGAGGGGAACAGATAGAAACGGAATTTGTTTCCATTCATTCGGGTATTCATAGGACTCCGTAAATTAGACAGATTTTCCATCGGCACTTTTCGAGGCGCTCTCGGCGCTTCCTTTGATCTTCTCCGCACTTTTCTCTCCACTTTTCTCCGCACTTTTCGAAGCAAAACCTCCTACGTTCTTTTCATCTTTCTTCTGCAACGAAAAGATATTCTGAAATGGTTATTCTATCTAACTTCATAAGAGAGCACGAATCATGAATGAATGGCTCAACTTATGAAGCGCACCCACAGTCGCATACAGACGTCGCGCCAAACACTCAACGGGGTGAGTAAGCGGGATGCGTACAAACGCAATGCAAGGCTGTGCGTAGCGGAGCTCGCGTTTTCACAGTTTCCCGCTGAGGACGTGAGGTCTGAACGCGACCGAAAAACGACTCAAGTTCTTATCGTTCAACATATAAAATCTGACCAAATGATATAAGACCAGTTTATAATCAGTACTCACTTTGCAGCAGCAGCAGCGAATTATACAAATAATGCAGCAGAGAGCAACTATGACCATAACAACAAGTAAGGCAATCAGAAAAATAGTAAGGAATATATCTCCGGCCTTCCTTAAAAAGGTCGTTGCAGTTAGGTAGAGTACATGATGAATTGTTTAACTTCGAGCGCGAGTCGACGATTATAAGTAGCTGTTCCAGTACATAAGCCATCGTCAAAGCAAAGCCGGCTCGACATGCGTTGAAGCTTCTCATTGAGGCTGTATAACCAATGATGAAGAGCTTGAAGGCACAGTTCACGATAAAGATGGCTTCTGATTTTTCCTCCTAGGAATACCCAGTGACCCGCAAGGGTAACAGGACGGACACTGTCGAGCCTCAAAACTCAACAGCTGGGGCATAGTGGTAGACCCACTACCAGATCGCCCGGACTTCTCGCTTCTTGATCGATATCGCGTCAGACGAGCGTCGAAGCGATACAGATTGCAATATTCGCTCAAGGACCCACACACAATCAGCTGATCGCCGAGCAACGAAGCGGTGTTTTTCCGCTATTCCTATATTATCTGTTACCAGTCGGATCGCCCAGCTAAGGCCGGGCTCTCCTCCTCCCTGTGTCAAACACCCTATCCCTAAAAATGTTGAATTGTAGGAATATTTTCCCTTTTTCGGAATTTATATCCGCGTCTAGCTGGGTGAGAGTATGAAACTGAAACAGAGCTCGAATAGATTATGTCGTCGTAGCATATCAGCATAGTTTTTTTTTTTTGAAGAAAAAAGACATCTCAAAACAAATCAAGACATCAAATTCTTCCCAAAGACATGCCCCGATGATGGCTTAACCGACTGACAATTAAAGTCTTGGATGGTTCTCACAAATGTTGTCAAGTGATAATGCCGCACATTATCAGATTTGGTTATCAGCGAACTTTTCTTGGCTACGGATTTATCCTAATTGGGAATCCCAGATCATTGGCGGTCGGATGAGCAAAAAGAAACCACGGTGTTTCATTGAGTCAGGAACCTTGCTGGATAGCGATCTTAGCCCAACAGCGAAAAATAAACCAAATTTTCATCTCGTCATGGATGATTGCCGTTGATCGGTTCCTATCACTGCATCAACTGTCCTATTGAATGAAAAATATCAAAGAGCAATGTTTGAATACCAAGGTATGACTATTGACATGATGGGCATAACGAACCTATTCGCTCTAGCCTCCTAGGTCTTGCCCGTTTGTTATCAGTCCTTGTCACCCATCAGCTTTGGTCCCTTCGTATTTTACACCACCTATTAAAGTGTTCCACCGCTTCTATGTGGAAGACGTTGTAGACCTAATGACTCTCGTCATCTATGGATTGTTGTTATCAATCATTATCACTGAACATCTACGGTCCCTTTTAATGAATATCCCTCACTAAAGTACCAGTGCTCCACTGTAAATACGAAGGAAGTACCGGATCCCGCGGCTCTTGCCTTCTAGGATGCTTTATCGACTCCTTCCAATTGTTATCACCTTTAACTCGTATCATCAGTGTTCCCGTCCTGTCGCCTGTGCTCCTACCAAGTTTGAACGCTCCAGATCCACGTGGACAGGAGTTACGAATTTGGCTGCTTTCATAGTCCGCCGGCGTGCGTGCCGGCGTGCCGTCATGCTAGCCAGGCAGTGCTAGGGGGGGGAGGGAGGCAGACGGTCGGTCAAGCCCCTTCGAAAGGCTGAAAACAAAGAAGAACAAGATTAAAAACCAAACAACCGGGGGCTTGTGCAAATGGTTTTTGATCGTGTCTCTCATTGTTTACAGCCTTTCGAAGGAGCTTGGGCGCGACGCGACCGCGTCGACCGGCGGTCTGCCTCTTTCCTCCCTCCTAGAACTGCCCGGGCTGGCACGCCGGCATACTGTGAAAGCAGCCTTTGCGGCTTAAAATTTTACCGTGCACGCCTCGCCCCTTATGAACGGAGTCCGGTCCTGCCACTTTGATAAGTGTTCCCATCTTGCCCCCGTACTCCTACCAAGTGTGAACGCTTTAGGTCCATGGATGGGGACAGGATTTATGAATTTGCGGTCCGAAATTTCTAGCACGCCCCGCCCCCTGTGAACGGATCCGGTCCTGCCACCAACCATAAGTGTTCTCCTCCTGTCCCCCCCGTACTCCTACCAAATTTGAACGCTCTAGGACCAAGGAGATAGGAGTTATGAATTTCCGGTCAGACACACACACAAACACACCGACAAACCAACAGACACACTTAACCAATTATATAAAAAGGGATTCTTTTTCTGCTACAATCCCTTATTTCATTTCTATCACAAGAGGCTGAAACGGGTGAGCTATTTTTCTTGTTACTAGGTTTTTTTTGATAATTTATGCTTACGAGTGCATGAATTTTTGTTTACCTCTGTCAGCTATTCGCACCAGGAATCACACATACGCAATGTCACGCAGGGTATAGCTCATCCAAAGGCCCCATTCTTTTTAATATTTCTGAACTCTTTCTCGTCCAGCCCCCTTTTTCAACGACTTTTCGAAGACTTGTTTTTAAACACCGATTTATGCAGTTTCTTCGCCTTCATCGCAATATGTTCTATCTTATGTTTCATTTTTCGTCGCAATTTGGAATACAAAGGTTTATCGTGAACTTGCCTTTAAGGACCCCCCCCCCCCCCTTTGAATTGAAGACGACGGCTCGCCTTATAGATACATCGCGGCATTAAACTGTTTTCGTAGAGGAAGATCTCCCAACAACTTTAGCGAAAACCGGATTGGCTGCGTGGATTCCTGTCCACTGCCTTCAGTAGTTAATGAGTCTTTCCTAATTGTAAATGCTATTGCAGCAGCACTAGCGGTAACAGCGGAATGATTCCTTTGAGTAGTTTTTCCGTTAAAAGAAAATATGTAAGTAGAAAGCCTTACACACGCTCCACTACTTCGTCAACGTTCCCCGGAATAGTGTCGTTGATTTTCTTATTCTCTGAGGAAGCTCCTGGCTCCAAGTTCTTGCGCAGACATTTCATAAGTTCAACGGTCCTCTTATTGCGATATGCGTATTTCCAGTTGCCTACGTCCGGCAAAGAAGGCGCACTATCAGCAGTTGAGTCCAGAGTTGCCTGAAAGAAAAACGGTAAACCATAACCACATTGCCCATTAGTTTCCAAAAGATATGGAAAACTAGAGGGCGGAAGTGGTGTAGTGGCAAGTGGCGCACTTCGCCCACGCATGGTCACGGGTTCGATTCCTGGATCAGTATTCGGCTAGGCTTTCCGGGGTCGGTAAATCTATACCAGACTCGTCGAGGGTAAAAACACTGATCTGTACATCGGCGCCAAATCAAGTCATTGATAGGTCACATACGTATTCAGTACGCTACTACGATTCTGAATGGAAGTCAAATGCGTGGGTGAATCAACGCCCCAAGACTTTATCCTTTTCCTCAATGGAAGACCCATCAAAGTCGAAGGAAGATTTCGAAAAGACCATCATATCTAAAGCAGACTTCCCAAATCTCGCAATTTTCTAAAGTACTTCATACACAATTATCCCCAACCTCTTTGATGTAGTGGCTGTCTGCTTCGCATTTGTATAAAACCAGGATAGCAAAAGAAAATTCTTGCTTCCAACCAATCCCGCATTCTACGTCGCCCAGGCTTCCACTTTCATTCAAAATCTTAGTTTGCTTCAAATTGTAGAAATGTCCAACGGTCAGTGACTTCATCGACCCCGAAAGGATTCCACCATTCTTCAGCATGGGCTTAATAACTGCCCTGACCAAACTTTACGGTGTGCTCAGAGGACAGGACAAGAGGGACTTAACCATAGAGAAGATCTTTGTAATGATGTGAAAAGTTGTAGTAGCTAAGAGTGGGGAATTCTGTAGTTTTCTCTCTCCAAAAATTTCAAGATTACGGGTTGCCTAATAAAACTCATCGACAACCAAGTGGTGAAAAACATGCACCAAATAAAACGGAACTAACTCGAGCAAAGTCGTCAGTATTACAATGATCGTCTTGACAAAAACATGCTGCGATAGCTTCATCATTGGGGCCCCAGAATACACCGCAAATTCCATTGTACTAAATAGAATGACAACAGTTACTCGACTTTTTTGATAGTTCTTTTGACATCAGGAAGGAGCTAAAAAAAGAAAAACGCCTCTGGTTCAACCTACGGAAACATCTTCGAGACCATTACCATCGTGAGTGATGCTTTCAAATGGTAGTCGGAATAATATTTAACAACTAGTGATAAGAAAGAAGGATTTTCCTGTTCCAAGCGAACCGTTGTTCAACGATTGACTTTTCTTTTTCGGGTGAACGACAGTGGGCAACAAGCGAAATGCTAGTGAATCAAGAATGCTAATATGCGCTTCTTACCCAGGACGGTTTATCGACTTGAAGACTATCGTAGAATATCTTGTGAGATGCACCACAGCTATTGATTTCGTACAACACGCAAAGATTGCCCTGAAGTTTCCAATTGAGCTGCTTTCAAAGGAGTAGTTAAGAGAGCTTGAATTCTACTCTTCATTTGCTTGATGTCTTTTTATTAAAATCACAGTTTAGTTTATGATATTCCCATATAGAATGAACCCGTGGCCTCTAGAAATAGCATAAGGTACAGCTATGCTATTCTTCGAACAGGTTCGAAGTTTGGCGTTTTTGCGTGCGCCTCGATACTGAGTGAACCGGTTGGTTCTCAAAACATCGTTAGAATACTAAGTAACTTATGCTCAAAAACCCTGACATGGATGCACTGGTCACCCAGTCTCCGACGTTAGTAGAGCGCGGGAAGAACCGTGGAATCGTACAGATGGCGTGAAGTTCTTGATGAGCCAGATGGCAGGTGACTTGTGAAGGAGATCCGATTGCTGCCCACGCTGCTTTCTGCCGTCTTACCAAATATTCCTTCAGTCGTTGTCCGTGTTCACGGAACGCCCTAGATAAGAGCGTAAGACGAGCTTCCTTGGAAGATGTACTATCGATTTCAATTTGATTTCGCCAGCTCAAGCACTCTTCATATACTGTGTCTTTGTTTGATCGATCGGTAACCCAACCTTTCCTGCTTCAGCGAGTTCCCAATTTAGTCTCAGCTTCCGTAACGCTGCTTGTAAAGGGAACAATCAGTCGACAAAGCAAAGACTCGAAAGGAAAGTTCCAACCACCTAAAAACCCCTCTCATCCCACTTAGCGATTTCGTAGCCCACTGCATCGCCGCTGGGTACGGCTGTGGGAATATATGTAGTGTCGCCTTGTCTTACAACTTCCCCCAAAGACATTGCTAGAGGAATAACTGCAACGCAGTGCTGCAGTGCTGCCGAGACCGCATTCGTTCCGACTCTTCAGAACGGGAAGACCTACACAGTTGTCAGTTCAGATCAGTTCCCTCAGACTGCAGTCGACTAACCGTTCGCAGTAACATCACGAGCGCAGTCACTCTGATCCCAAGTAATATGTGCAATAACGCGTCCCGCTTTAGTTGGAAGATGGGAACGATAATACTGCTTTAACGCATCTGGGATTTATCCTTCAGCAATTACACTGTTCAGGAACCGGAAAAGCCATCTGATGCCGTGGTCTCCGATCGCCTCGTATGCCTCCATTTAGACCCTATACGTTCCAGTTGCCTTCCCAACTTTCATCGTACTTATTGTCCACTAACTTAATCTTCTCTTTAGAGTGCGATATCAACCGTCGCCTCTACGTGGAAATTGTCTCATGGTACATTCTCCGTTTAGGAGTCTGTCGAAGGATTTCTCCCATCTACGCCTGACCTCATCAGCCTTCCTCACAATTGGACTGTCGCTATTCTTTACAGCACTAACTATTCCAAAGCTTTGGCAGGCTGTAATCCGGCAACGACTACGTTCTTTCCTTCTTGGCCATCGAGTTTCTCCTACAGGCGTCGATTTTCATATTCTTTACTCTTTACTCGGTACTTCAATCTTGCGCGCTTCTTGCTTTTATAGACGGCCAGACCTTTTGAAGTTGGAATCCTCCATGTGAGCGAATGCGGCTCTCTTCTGCTTCACCACTGGCTGAACTTCCCGTTCTAACAACTAGCGAAGCAGAGCCACATTGCCGGATATGAAGGCCTTGTACGAGCACGAGAGGAGTTCGTCTTTGTGTCCTGTGCTGTTAAGCCATAAGCCGAATATATGGCTTAATAGCACAGGACACAAAGACGAACTCCTCTTGTGCTCGTACAAGGCCTTCATATCCGGCAATGTGGCTCTGCTTCGCTACTCGTTAGAACGGGAAGTTCAGCCAGTGGTGAAGCAGAAGAGAGCCGCAGAGCCAGTCAAATTTGCATTTAGTTTTTGTTTTCTTGAATCCTTTACAAATTCGAGGTATTATCTTTTCCAATGAAGATCGACTTTGGTTGATCTCCAACCCTGTTCTAGCTTATCTTTCTGCAGATGCCAGGTAGTGGGCTGTGGTTTCTTCCTTCGAATCTGGCTCTACTCCACTGCCTATTTGAATCCTTTCACAGTTTCCAGCTTTCTCCATTCCACTCAGCCGGGGCGTAAAGAAACGATGAGCAGAGTTTGCTGCGATGTTCTGCGCTTCGTTACGCTATCAAAGGCACAAAAATGTTCGCGAACACCACCGTTGCAGATCGTCCTCTCAGCCTCTCAACAGGCTTCCTGTCAGAAACTAAACTCTTCCGACTCTCAAACTTACGATCTATTAGAGCTTATCTGAAGCCGGTATGAGCCAGCAATTTTGTAATCTATCCTACTTTATATAATTCGCTAAGTGTGTCTGTTGGTGTGTCGGTGTGTGTGTGTGTGTGTGTGTCGGTGTGTGTGTTTGACCGGAAATTCATAACTCCTGTCCCCGTGGACCTAGAGAGCTCAAATTTGGTAGGAGTATGGGGGGCAGGAAGGGAATGCTTATTGCAGGTGGCAGGACCGGTCTCCGCCCACAGGGGGCGGGGCGTGCGCGATAGAAATTTTGGGGCCGCGAACTCATAACTCCTGTTCCACTGGACCCAGAGCGTTGAAAATTGGTGGGAGTACAGGAGGCATGATGGGAACACTTAAGGTAGGTGGCAGGACTGGACTCCGCTCACAGGGGGCGGAGCGTGCGTGATAGAAATTTTAGGTCGCTAATTCATAATTCCTGCTAAACCCAGAGCGTTCAAACTTGGTAAGAGTAAAGGAAATAGGATGGGAACACTTATGGCAGGTAGTAGGACCGGACTCTGCCTGCAAGGGGCGGGGCGTGCGCAAAGCGTTCAAAATCGGTAGGAGTACAGGCGGTGGCATGGGAACACTTATGGCAGTTTGAAAGATCGAACTCCGTCTACAGTGGGCGGGGCGTGCGCGTTAGAAATTTTAGGTTGCAAATTCATAACTCATAACAATAACATAATAACAAGCGAGCAAGCGTTGCAATCCCCTTCGTGTCAACAGTGGAACCTTTTCAATGACGGCAATGTACGATGTGTCATGGCCGCAGGTACTCTGTGACAGGAACTGATAACAACTGATAAGAGCTGATAAGGGGCCTTAGAGAGCAAAAGGGTATTCATGATCAAATACTGGCTCTTTAAAATGTTTCATTCAATAAGACGGGTAAATGCAGTAATAGCGACCGATCAAAGACATTTCTCCATAACGAAATGAAAATATTGTCCATTTCTTGCTATTAAACTACGACCGTTACGTAGTAAGCATTGTGACACAATGAAGTACCACGATTCCTTTTTGTTTTGTGAGATATCATTTGTGACTAAGCTAATCTGACCGCTAATGATTTGGGATTCCCAATTAATGAAAACGTGGGAGAAATGTTCTATTGATAACGACGTCTGTGATAGGCGTTACTATTCATTTCAGGGCACCATTCAAGACATTGATTGGCTTTCAATCAGTTAAGCCATCAATGTGACACAATTTCGAGATGAAGAGCAATGAATCGAGGCTTCTAATTAGTATACTATCAATCATAATACAGAAAAAATCGCTCCCAATTCGGAACTAATGCTGGGAGTGTAGAGCTTTCAAGGAAAAGCAAATTTCTTACAAGAAGGAGGAGCGCCCGGCGAAGCCGGGCGACACCACAAGAAGGAGGGGAGCCTGGCGTTAGCCGGGCGGCCCGACTGGTCTTATATATAAAGCAGTAACTTGGAGTGTCGGTTTGGTTTCTCGGTTTGTCTGTCTGTCCATCCGTAAACCTTCATGTTTGGCATCTTTCATAGTCCACGATTTTGCGAGCGACCGGTCGCTAGCGACTAGTCGCTCGACTGATCGCGCCACCGGTCGCTTGATTGGTCGAGGAGACCGCGCTAGTTATGGGTGCCGCCGAGGACGGTCCCGAGCAGATCGCGCGATCAGTAGAGCGATCAGTCGCGCGACCGTCGCAATCGCTCACGAGATAGGTCCGCGACCGGTCGCGCGACTGGTCGTGGACGATGAAAGCAGCCATTACGATAAAGATAGTGATATGGGGAACTCAGCTCTATCCCACATTTCCTTCTTACATATAAACCAATAACTTGGTGGTGGGTTGATTAATGGAGAAGAGTGAGTAGAAGAGTGAGTACTGCGTATTGAAGCGAGTGGTGTGGAGTGGAGTGGATGCTTCAAAACTATAATCTGTTACGTGTTTCTACACAAAAACTGGACGTGATAATGTAATTGGGAGACCTCCGCTCATTTTCCAACAACGAGAGTTGGAGCGCAGAGGTTAGCCCACAACTGTCCTCAGGAATGTTCCTCAGCCAAGAATAGACAGTTTTTTGTGATAATCTCGAGGAGAGAAGGAGCATCGAGTGGGTGAGTCAATGAATACTCAACTTATACCCCATCCTAGCTTTTTGCACGAGATTATCATCTAACAAGCTCCTACCCTCCTGAGGCTTGAGTTAAAACCGTATTCTTTCGTCTAACCCCGTTTCTAGCACAGGTACAGCCGATTACCCTTATTTCTCTGCCTCCTAACCCTCAAGGGGCTAGATAAAAGCAGTCCACCTAACTCCCCACCTAACTGCTTATATAATAAATTATTTAATGGAATATACAACACCACGTTACATCATTTCCATTATTATCGCCAGAAGAGCTTCGCACGCAGTTCAGCGGAGAGGAGTCCTCCGAAAGTGACAGGTCCACAAAGCAAGATAAAGCAATACTAATACTGAACACTGAAACAGCCAAAAGTCACATAGCCATACTCAAGGAGATTAGCTGTAAAAAAGCTTCCACTTACTGAAGCACAGCATGATAGAAGAATGAACCACCCAGCATGCCATGCCATTCTCCGAATCGAGGTGATGAACTTTCTCTATCACTTATCATTTCATGTCTAACCAACACTTGAGATGGTAACCACTGTCCAGCTCACAAAACCGCGTCGAATGAGCGGCGCGATGGGAGGGACCGCGCCAAACGACATCTGCCCCCTCCCCTCCACCTATGAAACGCTTTCGCGTTCTCCAGATTTATTCAATTCCTTATTTCCTAATAGCAGTGACAATGGCATATTTGCTTGCATACAGCTTCCCTTAAGTTTATTAGAAAAGATATTAACGGAAAGATTCCAACAGAAAATCTCATTAAGGCTTCACGGTCTCATCTGGCTTCCCCGTTTTAGAGCTCTTTTTTTCTCCAACAGTGGATTAAGCTTGTCTCTTGGTTCCAAGTTTTTTTGTATGCATTCGATGATTTCATCAGTTCTCTTGCCGCGAAAGGCGTATTTCCATTTGCCTATGTCTGGTAAAGCGGACCCACCAATAGCAGAGGAGTTTAGGGTTTTCTAAAATAGAAAATTCATCCACAGTCGCATCTTCAACGAACTATTAAGTAGGTAAAAAACTTTTTCGTATTTCGAGGAAAATTTTGTGACGCATATCGCTACAGTCATAGTTGTAGCCCTCAAATTCAAATGATATGTTCCATTCTGCGCTCATTGGACGGATGCACATACTATTCGAATCCAACGAGTCGGGTGCAGACAGTTGCAGGTATGCCCATCTCCGTCGGGATACACCACGGCTGAGTGCTTCCCTTTTAATACTGTCGTCACGAATGGCATGTTCAGAACCATTGCGGTAAATGCTTCCATACGAACGCCAACGACTTTATACTGACTTGTGAAGAAAATAAGGTGTTTGAGGAACAAGAGCAAGGTTAGTCCAACCTTTTGGCAATGTTCGAACTGCGTCTTAACGTCAAAAAGACCGAGACGTGACGAAGGAGTGAAATGACCGAGCCGTTAGTAAGATTTACGGCGACTTTCGCGCACATCGTCTCCAAGTACCTTACCATTAGATCGGCAATCGCGTTTGACGGTCGTCTGGCCCCCGAAGCTAATTCACATGTGAAAACGGCCTGGTCTGAATGACGCTCCATGAATGGCCTTCTCTGCGATACGAAAATATTAGAGCGCCTCAGACAAAAATCTAAAGAGCATACGAATAACTGCAATCTACTGTGCGGAATGTTGGCCTGCAGCCACAGAACTTGAAAAGCGCTTCGAAGCTGCGAGTAGGATCGACCTCATTCCCAATGCTTCCGTAAAATGGTCTGAGGAACGAGGGGCTCGGCTCCTTTGACAACTTGCATGAAGACTTTAAATTACTCGGCCTTCATCCCGACTAAGCATTTACTCGAAAATTTAGGGTCTAGACAACAGAAAGCCTTACCCCGCTTCAAGATGAGGCTTCATTCTGCACTAGGAACCACCTCAGCTACCGAAGTAATTTTGGAACTATAACTGTTTTCATTCAAACTGTTCCTGAGCCCATTCCTCTATGCGTTTGTGGGGAGACCCAAAGAAAAATCATTTGCACTGGTTGCAGATGTGTTGTGGCTGCTTTTACATGCTTGTGAAACAAAGACGCAAAATAAAAGACCTGAAATTAAGCGTTCTGCACTCCACCCACGTTTCCCATTTCCATTGAAAATCGTTGTGGCATCAAAGCGAGAAGCCTCCCAATCTCCAAGGCAGTACTCTTGTTACCCTTCCAGTTGAGCCTTCTATTCACATATCGACGTCGAAAACATGGGAAACTTGCGTAGCTTGGCCTGGTGCTGCTCTAGCCTACGGTGCCCAAACCATATGTAACTGCGCTAGCGGCGCCAGCTTGTTCACCATCTTCAGCACCTTCTCACAATTACAAGGCAGTCAAGAAAAGTTTGTATTTCTCACTCCGAATCATATTTTTAGTATGAAAGTACTATTCGCCATAAGTGCGGGAAATGTGCATAAAAAGAATAAGAACGAACTCGAGCAAAATCTCCAGTATTACAATAATCTTCTTGACAAAAACATGCTGCGATATTTTCGCCGTTGCTGCCCCAGTGCACGCCGCAAAATCTACGCAGCTGAATAAAATGATGACAGCCACTGATCGATGTTTCCATACAGTTTTTGAGAAATACATAGCTCCCAGGGATTCCTCAACCCCCACTCCTCTGAAGAATGCCATACATGTCACAAAAAAGTTTCGTGAATTGTGTCCGACTTCATCGGGTCCTATGCGTAAGATGAGCACTCTAACGACACACGACTCTAACGTTCACAGATTGAAAGGATGCACATTCAAGCACTCCATCGCTATTGACGTTATCTACCCTTGCACCAATTCCGTACAAACTATATCCACCTTCGTATATTCATCGTCATAGCAAGGAACCGCATGTGAGTTCGTAGACCACAAAGGAGAAGACGGGATTCGAGGTAATCAACGTATCGTCGGAAAAAAGGCCCTACATATTGAATAGCTGGCCAGAATAACATTTTCGAACCCCTCGTGGCCCGGAGTTTCGTAGAACCCCAGAGAAACCGGACATTCCACTGGGCTTGGAGGAACAGAGCCATGATCTTCTTTTCATATAATGAATAGTTTACGACAACAGTCATTAAAGAAAAACTATCATGGCCTGGGTCTCCTGAGCTAGTAATGCATAATAACTAGCAATGCTCAGAACCTTTGCATTTTACAATTCTTATTGCTTATTTGCCTATATAACAGAACGCTTCAATTTCCAAGAACTTTATAGATACCCCGTAGTCGTTGACATTGACACTGACAATTAGACCTACACTAGCGTAGTCTAGTGCGGCTGTTCTTGAAGTGACCTCCATAGTTACCGTAATCATCGTCGCCGCCCTGATGAGAGGACTTCTCCTCAATCAGTCGTCGTAGTTATTCATCCCGACCGCACCATATTGACCGCAAGAGCCTATAGGAGACGGAACACTGTAGCAATAACAGAAATGAGCGCGCGCTCCCAACCCATGCGCACAACTTGAAGTAGTATTTCGCCAAGTTCGATACCCTTATCATGTGGTTGACGAATTTTCATAAGCTTTCTTCAGATTTGTTCGCTGCCAAAACACAGAAGCATTGTGTTGGTCAAAACATTAACTGAGCAACTGAAAAACGGTAAACAAGCGGAAAACGAGCAGAATTATGCTACGTGAGAGGAGTGTCAAGAAAATTGGAGGTGGTTTGGTTCAAGAAACATAGCTGCGAAAACAATTCTAACATAAGATACTCACCTGTTCCGGGTCAGCGACATGTAGGCCATCATAAAACCTCTCATGGGATGCAATGCAGCTATTCACTTCATAGAAAACACAGATGTTTGGCTGAAATTCGCTACTGAGCGAGCTATCAAAACGCAAGATGAGGAATTTTCAATATTACACATATATTGCTTGTTCTATGTTTGCTAGTTACTTTACACATGCAACTGCAAGAAAAAGATTTCTATCCCTGATTTCTTGCCCCCTTTTTGCACCAGCTTTTTGTAGTTCCCTCTTACTCGGTTACGCGCTGAAGATTGCCAGACCAAACCCTTTATTCGCTTTTGTCTGTGACCCTGCTCTTCTGGCACAGCATGATTGAGCCAAAGTTCGAAGGACTTAACATAAAAATTCATTCAAAACTGAAAAGACGAAATGTGACGAGTGCCGCTCAGGAGTTAGATTTTGCCCAGATCATTGCATTGCGTGCCTCGATAGCGCTTCGAACCACGGTCTGCTACCCCAAGCGGATTGTTTGATCATATTCAACCACTTGTCGGAGAGCAATTGCAAGAGCCTCAAATAAACCTGCAAATCGAATACAAATTCACGTTCACGGTGGTACGACAACGGCATGAAAGGGGTACTTGGTTTCCTTATTCGACGACAAAAAAGTTGGTCTCTTCCTAGAACTCCGGCATTTGTTTATCATCTATGATTGTGTTGTAATTCTTCTGCCGACGATGATGTTAAGTATAACCTTTACTGTTGGCCTGACGTTTCGACGCGATCGTCTTTTGCAAAGGTCCAGTCCATCACCGCAAGAGCGGAACAGAGTTACTAGCCATAACTGACTCAGAAAGGCTGTTCTGCTCTTGCGATGGTGGACTAAGCCTTTGAAAAACAAAACGTCGTAACATCACGCTATTAGTAACGTTTACTCCCAACATCCTCGTCGAGAGAAGTATCACAATACAATAATATCAAGTAAGTTGATTCCGTTGATTCTTCTTTGCTTGATCAGTCCCTTTGTTCTTGGTATTAGTAATTTTGGATGTATCCCCACATGACAAGTGATGGCAGCTCGAAATGCGTTCAACGATATAGTTAGTCTAGACGCAAATTACTCCAGGATGGCATATTACACTCGATGTATTAGCTCCATATCTTCAGACGAGGTGCACTCACGGGTCAACGGGATTGTGACATAGTGTATACTTCTGTCCATGTGGAGGAGTATACAGTGCTTTTCATAAGTATAAGATCACCCTTAAATTCGGTGTTTACAGGATAAGAACCAAGCAGATGTGTTTTAAGCGTTACTATCAACGCATCACCCTGAATAACCCCCACGCGCGGACATTTTCTGAATCAACTTTTAACATGACATTTTTATAAATAATTTCTGAATTTTACGCCGTTTTATAAGTATAAGATCTTCGGAAATTTGGAAAAAAAAAGATCATTAGTAACGACAGAAAAATTTGTAGTCGATAGGTCTTCGTCGTTCTAGCCCAATATCGAGTAACTTAAATGCCATCCTCAAAACAAGGTTGCTAAATCGAAATTTGGGAAAGGAACCAGTCCGTCGTGGCTTGACTAATGTGGATCACCGCACTGTCCTGTTGAAAAACGTAGATAGGTCGTCTTCGGCTCAGAAACGGCACCAGTTGCCATTGTAAAACTTCCTGAAACTCCTTGGAGTCCATTTTGGAGGTCACGAGGGCAAGCTCCAGCCCGACATTTTGGCAGAAGGCACTCCGGACCATGACGCTTCCTCTTCCAATGTTGTGTCGACTAGAGTTGATCGGCTCTATTAGTAAGTCATGCCAGTAGTAGTTGTAACCATCGGAGCCTTCCAAATTGACTTTCTTTTCATTGAAAAATACGGCCTGAACGAGTGTACTGGATTGTATGGCCAATCGGTAATACAGGCTGACTTTCGTCAAATCTCATCACAAATTCAACTTCGCAAATTCAAGTCATGCCTTGATGTGATGGTCGGTAAGCCTCGAAGCCCTATTCATTGCTGCCCTGAAAATGTTGCTTCTTTTTTTCGCGGCTCTCCATTCAGTAGTTTTGGGCACCGAGAGATCCAACTCCGATCAAACTCTGTTCAACGACAAGGTTCTGTCCGAAATAGTTCCTAGCATTCTCCTCTCGTCGTTCGCGGATAGCTTGCGCGAGCAACCTGTCCTCGTGGGGCTCTGTAATCTTCGAATATCTTTGATCGGAGCTGAGGGATCTCACGCTTCTCTTCCTAACTGCCCTCCCACTGAACCTTGTATCACGAAAATTTCGATTTTGTGCTTTTTCTTTTGAAGAAATATGACCTCTCCTATGCAGACCTCCAAGTGCAAATTCTGATAAACTATATTTCGAAACCTTCGCGCTGTCGGAGGTGATCCTACATTTATGAAAGGGCAAAAAAATCGAAGAAAATATAGATAAATATTAATATGAAAGTTGGGCAAACAAAAGCAAGTATATGAGGGCTATTGAACGTGATGAATCTAATTATGGTTCCAGAAAGATATGTGTTTGACTGTTTATCCTGTTGAAACACTCAGTACACACTCAGATGATAAACTTCACGATCGTCGACCTCGCCCGCCGTCATCACTGCCATTCAGTGTCTCCGACATCTTCCCTGCTGTTTCATTTCCATCCCACCTCCCTTATTCCTGCCCTACATTCCCGTCCACCGCCGCTGCTAGTGTCCATGTGTAGGAACTATATCGATCGAGATAGGCCGTAGCTCTGGATCAGGGCACGGATGCCCCATGTGCAACAAAAGTTTGAAGTCCCGGATACTACCCGCCGTGAGTTGAGGCACATTGCCCGGTCTGCAGGTCTTCAGGAACACTACCATATCAGTAGAGCTGACGTGATAATTAATCTCGTATTTTCTTTGTATGTCATTTGATTCCTCACCCATTTCTACGGGCAATCCTACTATATATAACGCGCTAAGTGTGTCTGTCTGTGTGTGTGTGTGTGTGTGTGTGTGTGTGTGTGTGTGTGTGTGTGTGTGTGTGTGTGTGTGTGTGTGTGGTGTGTGTGTGGTGTGTGTGTGGTGTGTGTGGTGTGTGTGTGTGGTGTGTGTGTGGTGTGTGTGGTGTGTGTGTGGTGTGTGTGTGGTGTGTGTGTGGTGTGTGTGTGGTGTGTGTGTGGTGTGTGTGTGGTGTGTGTGTGGTGTGTGTGGTGTGTGTGTGGTGTGTGTGTGGTGTGTGTGTGGTGTGTGTGTGGTGTGTGTGGTGTGTGTGTGTGTGGTGTGTGTGTGTGTGTGTGTGTGTGTGGTGTGTGTGTGTGTGTTGTGTGTTTGTGTTGTGTGTTTGACCGGAAATTCATAACTCGGGTTCCCGTCGACCTAGAGAGTTCAAATTTGGTAGGTGTAAGGGGGGCAGAATGGTAACACTAATGGTGGGTTGTGGGGCCGGACCCGCCCACAGGGGGCGGGGTTTGTGCGAAATAAATGTTTGAGCGGAAAGTCATAACTTCTGTCCCCGTGGACCTAATGCGCTCAAACTTGGTAGCTGTCAGGGGAACAGGATGGGAACACCACTGGTGGGTGGTAGGACCGGACTCCGCCTACAAGGGGCGGGTTTGTGTGAAAAACTTAAACTTGGACCTAGAGCGTTCAAATTTGGTAGGAGTACAGGCGGCAGGGTGGAAACACTTATGATGGGTGGCAGGACCGGACTCTGCGCACAATGGGGGGGAGGGGGTTTGAGCGGAAAATTATAACTCCTCGAGGGTGCAGGGCTTACAAAGATATGTCAAAATGGACCTAGAGCGGTCAAACTTAGTAGGAATACAGGAGGCAGGATAGGAACACTGACGATAGGTTGCAAGACCAAACTCCGCCCCAAAGGACTGGGCGTGAATAAATACTATTAGTTCGGACCCAGACCGTTGAAGCTTGAAGACACAAGGAGTTGGCTGGGAACATTGATGGTAGCTAACATAGTAGACTCAGCCGCGATGAAGTGTCTGAATACTTTTTTCTCTAAATAATCGCCTTTGTGATATAATGCGATGTTCTATTCGTACACAGCGAAGATGGCTTACAGAAAAAATCGCTCACAATTTGAAGCTAATACTGAGAGTGTACAGCTTTCAAAGAAAAAGTAGAATTCGAAGTGTTATTTGCGCATAGCGAATTTCTCAGAGGAAGGAGGAGCGCCCGGCGTAGCCGGGCGAACCCATTAGAAGGAGGGAAGCCCGGCGTTAGCTGGGCGGCCCGACTGGTGTACATAAATGTAGCCAATTATTACTGTGCTAGGCATACCATTATGTGGATAAAGGTATGTACGTGATGAATAATTTATTCATGAGCGTCACAAGGGGCATATAGAAGCTAGTAAAGGCTAGATAGGAGCCATTAGTCCGCATTGTTCCGGACGGTGTCCACACTACTCATCTACCCATGTTGGTGAGAATTACGGTGGGGCGTTTGGCACGATAGTATTGACCAAATTATAGGGGTCTTCTATTAGGGTGTCTCAAAAGTTTTGAGAAAATTTATATGGTTTATTCAACACAAAAATACTTCAACAAAAAGGTGAGATCAGCAATCGAGATAGTGCCCCTCGTTAGCCACGACGTCCCTCCATCGACTAGGCAGAGCATTGATGCCACTCATCCAGAAAGAAGAGGAGCGCGACGCGATTCATTCATCTACTGCACTTTTGACCTCCTGACGGTAATGAAATTTTTTCCCTTTGAGGTAAGCTTGCAGAGTCCTGGAGGCGTGGTAGTCGCAAGCGCTAAGGTCAGATGAATGCGGAGGATGGGGCAGCCAGGTAATCCCAAGCCTTTCCAGCTCCTCAGCCGTCGCCCTAGCATGATGTGGTCGAGCGTGACCCATCAAAATCAGAAACTTTCCCTGCATTCGGTGTGAAACCGGGGCTCGAGACACCATCTCCCGCAGCTGTTCGCAGAATACCCTTGCAGTCACAGCAGTACCTCAGGTAGGATCTCATAGTAAAAACAGCCGGCGGAGCAGAAGAAGAACGATATCATCTCCTTTTTGACGTGTGCCCCACGCTTTGCAACGGCTTCTGGCCTTATGTCGATTGGTAGCCACTGCAACTTCCTGTGTGGATTATCATAAGGAATCCACTTCTCATCCTGAGCGATGATGAAGCTCGTCCAATCCACCGTTCGCTTGCGGTCAAGTAGCTTCCGACGTACATCGACCCGCACCTGACGCTCGCTCTCAGTCAAGGTGTGGGCGTTAATCAAGAATTGCCGCGCGAAAGCGACGTCTGCGTAGGATGTCGTGGACGGTGGAACGGGGAGCAGAAGTCGTCCTCTCCATTTCTCTCAAGCTTTGAGAAGGATTGCTTTGGACGGAGGCTAAGACAATTTCGGTCTTGGTGGAACGTGGACGTCCGCTCCGTTGCACTTCGTCGAAGTGAAACTCTCTTCTAGAGAAGCGGCCGTACCACCTATAGCAGGTGGCGAGGGAAGGTGCAGTACTGCCCATCGATGACTGCAATTCATTCCGCTCTTGAGTGGCGGAGTGACCAGATCGGTAGTAATGAAGCAGAAGGCGCCTGTAGTCGTGTCAGTCGAAAATAATTCAAATGTTGATAACTCACTTCCAAAGATAAAGTGCAATACGATTCTATTGTTTCGACTATCTACCAAGAGTGCCCTTTTCCTGCCCATTTTTCCGTGGATCTGCTTCATCTCTTTCTTGCGCAACATGGTTGCGAAATTCATGACCGAAATTTCCTCAAAACTTCTGAGACACCCTAATATTACTGAAGATTCACTTCCTTCTATATGAACCTTGTGACGCTCATGGATAAGTTGTTCATCACGTACGTACCTTTTTCCACATAATGGTATGCCTAGCACAGTAATATTTGCCTACATTTATTACTCATTTGAGACAGAACGGTAATTGAAGCCCTGGTCAACCAGGGCGTTCCTACTCAATTCATAAGGAAGCTTCGTGAGCTCTACGACAACTTCACGACCAGGATTTCACCATTTTACAAGGATGCCATTATCAACGTGGGAGGTGTCCGGCAGCATCTACTTCGACCAAACTTTTCAGTGCCGCTCTCGAGAATATCATGCGTCATTTGGAATGAGAAGACTTGGGAGTGAAGGTCGACGGCCGTTACCTACATCACCTCCGCTTTGCAGACGACATCGTGCTTATAACACCGAACATCGAGCAGGCGGAACGAATGCTGGCCGGTTTGACAGTGCTTGTGGAAGGATTGGCTTGAGACTGAACTTAAAGACGATGTTCACGAAGAACGGACTGGTACGTGATGCTCACTTCACGCTAAAAGGAAAGAATATCTCCGAATGCTCTAGCTATGTGTATCTAGGTCGGGAAGTCAACGTGGTGAACGACCTAGCTCCGGAGCTATGAGAAGGAAACGCGCCGCGTGGGAACCATTTAGGAACATCGAGGGACTAGAGAGAAAGACAAAGAACATCCGGCTCCGCGCTCAACTTTTCGACACTGCTGTCCTTCCTGCTTTGACGTGCGCCCCGGAGACTTGGACCCTACGAAAGCAGGATAAGCATGCTGTGAGCGTTATTCAACGCGCTTTGGGAAGGATGATGCTCGGAATTTCCCTATACACGCAATTGCAGAAGAGAATCCGAAGTTCCGAGCCCCGTCATTGAACGAAGATCAGGGATGCCGCTGATTACGCCAAGAAATCGAAGATCAGGTGGGCCGGCAACGTTATGCGATATAGTGGTGACCGTTGAACCAGGGCAGTTACTGTCTGGATCCCTCGGCACATTAAACGAACTCCAGGGCGGTCGCCAAAGAGATGGTCAGACTTCTTCACGAAAGCTCTAAGCGAAAGGAATGTTGAACCTTGTGTCCCTGAAGCGAGAACGACTCACTGGACCACTCTGGCTCGTGACAGGCGAATGGAGACGTAATGGGCACCCGTGTCGTGACTTTCGTACGACCTCTTTGCGCACCGTCTTCTATTGCAGCCGTTGTACTACATTTCACGCGCAAGGTCTCTTCAACGCTTATTGGACGGTCGTCAGAGTACCGCACTGGGTCCCACCGCGCAACTGCGTTGCAGCCTTTGCCTGCGTATCGGCGGACAGGAAAAGTTGGCCTAAAAAAGGAAAGCTGTCTTCGTCAGTTTCGACTTGTGCGTCCGCAGGATTCGGCTGGAGCCCTGTATGGTTCCTTTCCATCGTCGTCGACCTTTCCACGTTACCCCTATGTTATTCATCCGCATTCCCAACGTCAGCTATCACTATTAACTTCTCAACGGAATGGATGGTAACTGGATGTGCGCAGTTTCGAGCAAGGACCGGCGTGCCAAGGAGGATTATTCCACGCGACCACGGGTGAGGTTTATGATTTTGATGGTGACGGTATCCCGAAATCCCTCTGCGCTGCCGTCCATTCCCCGGACGGCCCCTGGTGCGCAGCCCGTGGAAGGTGGAATCCCGGTCGTCGTAAGGATAATTGGAGTGGGAACTCCTGCTCCTCTGCGAGTGGCGACCGGACGTGCCGAACGCCCCCCGGCTAACGCCACTGCGCATGAGCAGGAGGGTCGACGCGCATTGGCGACCCCTAGTAAGGTGAGGTACCATCCCGTAGGAATTTTAGTCGAGCTCACCTTTGCTTTGTAATTAGGCATAAAGCCACTTTGTTTCTTTCATGTTTGTTGTGTAGCAAGAGGAGTATATCTCCGTCATAACTATCTTACCTCTTCATGCGCAGTAGAGTATTATATCCCTCGGATTTAACATCAGTGAAGACATGATTGCTTACATTAATTTCCTAATCTCTAAGCGCAGTGTCATGGGGATAGCGCAGGGTCATATTTAAGCGCTGGGCCACGAGGGTCGTTGTAACTGGATCGCAGGGACGCAGACAACACCAAGGGGCACCGCACAAGGAAGAGGACCGCCAACACCGTGGCAAGGCGAGACTGGCAAGCGCAGTACCCTTGTGCTCTTCTCGGAAGTCACGGCGGCGTTCACTCCACAACCTACTTCCATCCTCGTGCCCCGTGGAGTGATCGCCCGTCGCGACAACCCGCTCGAGGAAATCGATGATTAATGGGACGACAGTGACACAGGTGAGGGAACTTCTAGCGCAGTTGAGAAGGTTCGCTTCAAGATTGCTGGGATAAGGATAAAGATGGTTCATTGTCGAAAAATAACGAAAACTTTGGCCCATGCTTCCGGAAACACCCTAAATGTTGCAAGTACGGTGTTGCATCCAAAAGTGAGATTCTTCCCTTATCACACTATTTAAACGTGCGTTTTTACGCGATCCCAAGCGCTGCAGATCGTCTTTTCGTGCTCTCATTCTGGGGAGGACAGACCCCTATCCAAACATGAGCTGCTTTAGGTCCTCTGCTCACGGTCTCTTATCTGTAGTCGACTTTGCATGATTTCAGCATGTCACTCGCTCGGTGCTTCCCAGGACTTAAGACTGGGTAAGAAAAGCACATCCTCGTGGCTGGGAAGCGTTCGCATCACATCAGCTTTTCCGCCTGATGTCTGCACTCTTGCTCAAGAGATCATAGGCCCGCAAAACCCGCGACCAATACTTCTTTGCAATATGTCGCATACTGCGCAGTGTCAGAGAAGCAGATCGAATTAGATGAGTGACCTCTCTCCCCTCACCCCAACTACATTTTCACCTAGTGCAACGGTATGATCAACATTACTGATTCCATTTTATCCACATGGCCGGCACTCCAGTGTAGGCAGTTCAACGAAGATGAGTCCTGTGGGCGTGTCAGAATAACAAAGCAGGTTAAAACGCTGATAGCTGAAACATCTGAACGTTATGAAGACGTACTCGGGAAGAAAAGCTATGGGGACTGCATTGCGGGTGAGTAAAGCATCCAGCAGGCGCTATGCCCCTTAAATTTATGTAACCAAGTTGATAACCTGTCTTATCAAAATTAACATTTCGTGATTAATCAAGTCTTCAAGAGGAATTTAGTAGCATTGAAGGCGAAGCTTCCTCAAGTGTAAACCGTAGAAATCAGGCGAACAGAAGTTGAAACAAAAGTACTTCTTGAACTTCAAGAGCAACTACAACAGAACGAAGACAGAGAAGTTACAAGGAACAAAGAAAACTGCTGCGAGAAACTGGTAGCGGTGAAAGCGAACTGCCTCTCCATGTGCTTAACAGCATTGGGCGAGCATATTTCCAGTGAGCGTAAGCTGCCAAGTACGCCCCTTGTTTTATTGCATCTGATGATTTGTGCAGGAACAAAGTGTAGGTACATGATGTCATTATACGTGTATTCAATGCTGATAGCAGCATCGGGTACAACAGGAAACGGCTTCACTAGAACTTTGAAGGTTTAGGCGCCAAGAGGAATTTCTCTCGATGAAGAAATTGCAACAATAAATTACAACCATCATCATCACCTGCCGTCCCTTTGATCATCGACTTTCTCGATTTCACGCTTGTCGCTTAGCTTCAAGAGCGACGTCGCACGCAAGAAATGTAGCAGAATGAGGCAGAAGCATCACAGCGAATAAGAAATATAGGAACCAAGAAGTAACCGGAGAATCATGCTGAAAATAATAATTGCACATCGATCGAGCTTTGTGAAGAACACCAGAACTGCATTAACGAGGCAACTGGTACGAGACTGCCGCGTGCGGCGAATCGATTACATAAAACCAATTCTACTGCTCGTCCCCTTGGATAACACAACAGTACAAAACATAAAATAACGTATACTCAGAGTTACTTTACATCTGTATGTGGCATCCAAATGCAAGTTCGACTTCCGCATTCTTATCAAACTAGCGACGGTAAATGTGGAAAGATCCTAGGCCATCTGTATCTCATGCCTCTACTTTGGGATCTAAGTTTACCGTATCCTACCAACTAGATTCAAGATCATATGGAAAGGAAGAAATGCCAAGTACCGCACATGCCGAACAGCATCACCTATCCAAATGATGAGAATGATACACCTTAATTCGTGACTAAACTAAAAATTTAACACCTAAACTATAAAACCCACACCAAACTATTTCCTCCCGATTTTGTCGATTTTGTCAATAAGTCAATGTATGAGCCTACAGACTAAAAAAGTTCGGACCAACACAGATGACACCATAGCAAGACCCAACAAGTTCGACAAGTTAGTGACTGAATCCTTCTAGAAACGTTTGTCGAATTGCACGAGACTACCTGACGATTGCGAAAATTTCAGCAGAATTCGCACATCGGTTGAACCAAAGAATTAATAGCGGAAAAATTGAGGTACGATAACATTTCATTGTAGCACTGTGTATTGAAGCATACAAACTGATCGGAATAAAATTTCAAAAGGTTCATTAACAAGAGATCAGAAAAATTGTGTGAACGGAGTGAGAGCGCCAGGCACGCATTATGGTGATAACAAAGGGTGAACGTTAATGATCGATATGCCGAGTTTTGGGTAGGCTCTATATCACTGGGGTCCTTTCGAGGACAAAGTTCGAGAGAACCGCTAGCGTGACTCTATGCTAGACTCCGATAGTGGAGGCCCATCTTCTCGCCCGCGCAACAAACCACCAGATGATATACTGGCATGCAAAATCACAAAACGAATTCCGAAAGAGGAATGGAGATGTATTAAGCATGGCAAGTCCGCTGTTACCTTATCCGGGTTCTGGAAGTTGTTGGCCCGGTTCTGCATGTAAACCAGTCAAGACATCCATCTGTTTAGTTCGCAAACAAGTGGTGAGGGAAGCTTACGATGAGTAAGACGTGAAGAAAATGAAAACGAGTACAGAATTTTAAAAAAAATGATATGCGTAAACTGAGCTACGGAACCGGTGGAAATATTGATGTGTGAATGAATTATTGATCTGTAACGACATAGTTGGGGTGGACACACAGCAAAGGGTTTTTCTCGTCTGAATCCATTTCGATCAAGACGTGATCTTCAGTGACAAGTCGACGAATAACTCGGTGGCAGATGGTGCGTTGAATGAGCAGATCTTCTTCCGTCTCCAAATCACCTTCGATCATTTCCAAATACCTTAACTTATTAGTTTCAGACAGATAAATTCGAATGCATCGGAATCATTTACAAGCAATAAAAAGAATGTATGCTCCGTAAACGCTGGATCGTGAACATTTCTCGACCAAGCACCTGTGCGGCAGCACGGCAATTAATGTTGGGGACGGGTAAAATACCCTTTAGAGAAGCGAAATTTAGCCTATTCCCGGCTAGCAATCACCACAATCCCCGGTAAAATACGAAGCAGTGATTGAAGCGTACCAGTCAATCAGTGAATCTTGCCGAACGCCTTCATAATCTTCTTCAGCCACAGCCTCTTCATCGGAACGCATGTGGAGCACGAGCATATCGGCAAGATGCTTGTACTTCTCGAACGTTATCTTCAGCTTAGCATGATCAATCTGGAGCAGGCAGATTTCAAATGAAACCAAATGGAAAGAAAAAGCCGCGTGAAACTGTGGCCTTGTTGTGCAACTTGTCGTGAATTTACAAACCACTTGCGGAGAGCGCCATGATTATTCAGTTACGTGCGTGATTTCCCTTTGCAAATTCATAGAAGTGGAGTTATGACCACACCTTCGTGCGCTTTCCTTCAGCCTCATCCGATTCCATGGCATCAGTCTCGTTTTCTTTATCCCCATCGACTTCCATTATTTCATCAGCATAAAAATCGTCATCGAGTGCAATGTCCGGTTGCTCGACTCTACATGGAATTAGGTTCGAAGTTGTTTTTTTTAGACATCAAGGATGGTAATCTCAAGGAGATACAGAGATTATGAGAAGATAATAAGAACACTACAAATTCATTTTCTTACACATAAATTTGGAACTAAATAGTCAGATATGGGCATGTGCTTGCAGAAAATTTTTTTCAAACATCGATGAAATAAAGCGCACTCATCAACAGAAGATGGACCAAAGTAAAGGGAAAAAGTCCCACCTCACTATTGATTTGCTCAGCAATTTTGAAGCTTGGTTCACGTGTTCAACACTGACCTATAAATGGACAAAATTTGTACGAGAGAGATTTAGAACAAAACAGAACGCACCTGTGCAGCACAGTGTAAACGAGCTAAGGCTTCTGACAGACGCACGAGCGATTCGAGTTGACGCACTGTAATCCTCCACGATGACGTTGCTGCATTGTTACTGTCATTCATTCGAAGACGTTTATAAGCAGTAACCAGTGCATCAGCTGCTTCTGGGCTAATCTAAAAACAATATTGTAATCCTCCGAATGAAATTACATAAATTTTTTAGGAATATAGATCAACCTGTGGCTTGAAGCATTTTGCAAACGTAATGTACTTCTGAATCTCTTCCAAGGTATATTTGGTTTCACGTGGGCGATGATCAGAAATAGCGCGATGGTTATCGAGAATACGACGAGCTACAGCGTAGTCAACCACCTGAACAAAACATTCTAACATAAATTTCGAAGTATTCCAAGAAGACGCTCGTTATAAAAGCATTCACCTCATTACATTCATCGATAAGTACGAAAAATAAGTCGAATCTGCTCATGATTGGTGCCGACAGCTGTACGTTGTGCTTCAAAGGTCGTGAGCGGTCATATCTACCTCCCACTGGATTCGCAGCAGCCAAGATAGAAGCTCGAGCGTTGAGTGTGGCCTTTACGCCAGCCTAGAAAGGTTCACTTGAAAAAATAAGGTCAAACCTAATGTGTAAGGTCAAACCTAATGTGTGAATGACCAAAAACATACCTTCGTTATACTGATAGTTTGCTGCTCCATAGCCTCGTGGATGGCCACCTGATCCTTTTGGTCCATTTTTGTCGAATTCATCAATACAACAGACCCCATTGTCCGCTAACATCAATGCGCCCGCTTCGATTACGAACTCGAACGATTCTTCATCCTGCAACCCTTATGGACAAATTACACTTGCACCTACGCAAGAAGATGGCACTTTCAGAAGGAAGTACTCACCTTGACTACAGCAGCTGTCAAACCAGCAGCAGAGGAGGCTTTGCCTGATGTGTAAATGGCGCGTGGACAGAATTCTTCAACAGTCCTAAAGAAACACCCTTTACATGATACGTACACTGATATCCGGGAAGCATATAAGTAATGGATATTACTGAAAATGATTTTTTTCTAAACTTCATTGCCTATTGTACCCTCACAATCCGTAGAAACTGGTCAAAAATGCTTTCATCAAGCTCATAGATTTGCTGAGATTCGTACCCAACTCCACCAATCATAGCTCGAGATAAGTTGAACGAACTAGTCACAACCAAGTGCGGTCGAAAAAGAAGGACGTCGAAAAAGATGATCAAAAACTTACTTCAGAACTTGACTCTTTGCCGTAGACGGATCCCCAACAAGACAAACATTGATATCGCCACGAAGAGTAGTTCCTTCATGACTACTCCTTTTCGCCACTCCTCCAAACAGCATGAGTAATACACCTAGTTTAACCTAAAACAGCTATTACCTATTATTGGGTGGAATAAATTCGTTCTATGATAGAGGATGACCGTTTCGCCGTAAATTAGGGTACCTCCTCATTTCCGTAGATGTTTGGAAATAGGCTGTCTATCAGATTCTCGGCAATACGCTTATCTTCACTCATTGCCTTCAACGTCGCTTGTTCTTGTTGAGACATTGACTTCCATAAAGACAGACTATCAATCGCTTCATGTGAGAAGTCCTTGCCACCGAACTGAAAGCCTTATATGTACCGAAAAACAACGCGGGAGATACCACGAAGAAAGCGACGTGAATATTTGGTCCCTGCTTTGGAAAATTTTTGGTGTTTAAAAGGTTTAGACGTCGCTGTCGTGAAAAGCTCGCCTTTGTGTTGTTTGATTCAATGTGGCAGCAGAGGAAGGCAAGCTTGTAGTTCAGATCACGCACTCCAAGCGCCTTTAACCCAGTCAGCCCCGTATCTTTTTCAGAAGCACGACCGCGATTCCCACCACCAGTTTCAGCCTTGAGACCTGAAAATGTGCGGTTAGTAAGAGCTTAGCATTTGCAACTACAGGTAACTTCTACCTGGAGTGCTCAACTGGGCGATATCTGGAATGACTATAAGTGTGCCAGTGAGCATACAGCGATCACCAGGCTGTACAGACTCAACCATTTCACCACGAACGATGACATCAAATGTACGAGGCACCGAGCCGCGAGGCAGTTCTGCTTGAGTTTCCTACAAAGACATCCGCAACATTCTGGACTATTAAATATCTGGACTATCTGAAATTGAAGCCAATGACAGTAACTTAATCAGATGATTCACCTGAATTCTTATCTTCTGGAAATCGACAAATGATGAATCGTCGACATCAAGACTAAACCTCGTTCTGTTCATGCATTGCGGATTGGTGCAGCGTGAAGGCTGTAAAGGACAAACTCAGATATCGCGATATCTTTCAATCTAGCTTGATATCCTTTGGGGTTACTTGCAACGCTCCTTTACTTATAACATGAATCTAGTGCCTTTCTCCAAGATCTCTTGGCGCACTTTGTTTACATGAAAGGTTTTATGCACAAATTTGATTCTTAAGGTTCAAAAGTAACTGGAAAGGGAATGATAATTGAGGCGTGTAACTTCGGTTAATTTGATTTCCGTGACTGCGCTCGCTAAAGGTTGCAACCTGGTAAATAATTCTGGCCCCTGACAGAAAGGCTACTTTACTGACAACGGACGAAATTACAGAATCGTAATCCAGTTCACCGGACACCGGTTCTAGTCACTGCTACTTCTCACCCTCCAGACCACGCCTAGAGGACAGAGATCTCGTAGAAGCTCTACTCATTCTGCCTATTTTAGGCATGCTCAGAAATTCACAAACGTACGTATAACTAGTTTCGAGTGGAAGCATAACGTGTGCAATCAGAATTACGCGTTATCCATAGGCATGTATTTATGAGAATAAGGGTACTTAACACACTTGCCGTATGGCGCAATAAACTACCTGAGTATATCTGAACTGTTGCAATACGTTTCTTGTGGTGACACCGCAATCCTCGCAAACGAAAGTCGCACGGGCTAAGTTCTGGATGACAGGGTGAGTTCGTACAATCTGGGCCATTTGATGCACACCATTGCGCCAATCTTCTCAGCTGTCAACTCTCGTACCTAGGATTATTTTCACTCAAGCTATGTAGAAATAAAAAAGATTATTTTCAACCTATAACTGATACTAACATTGACGCGATTTTCAAGACCTTTGAAAGAGACATATACTTCCTTGCGTAACATACGCTGTCGATCAACATCTTCAGCGCAACTGTCGATAGCGGCTAGTTGTAGGGCTTCACACATGTAAGGATACAGCCTGCAAAATGTCCAGTGACATCTAGTATTCTAGAACACAAATACCCCAAATGCTAAAGAAGCCAAGAAAGAACCCCTTCTTGTAATTTTTCACAAAACAAATTGCTGGAGATTTAAGCAATAAACGAGTAATACCTAGTCCATGTTTTAGTGTACCAGCCCACATCTAAATGCTCTCTCCCTCAGTGCTGCTGAATTTAATGCGGCGTCGGAGCTGAGTTAAGGCAACGATACGCTTTTACTGAGGCTACATCAACTCATACGAAAAAACCGAAGCTCACTTGTAGAACTGTAACTCAATCGTTTCGTATAGAGTAGCACTGTATGAATGAACGTCTCGCATGTCGACAAAAAGCGTGTTTCTTTCGGGTTCTGCTAGTTTGGGAAGTTGTTTGTTTGTACACCAAATTTCCATCGGTGTCAACAAATCTGAAATAGCAATGAATGAAGAATAAAGCGCAAACCTGGATAAAAAAAGATGATCTACGTTGTTTGAATTCATCTTCAATCTTCAATCCGCGACTATTCGTTTCAACGATCACCTTGCTTTTAAGTTATTACTGATAACCTATGACCAAGCTTAGCAAAGTTGGCTCTACACCATTAAAACAATCAACCTGACCCTAAAATTAGCAACCACTGCATGCAGTAGATGCAGACCAAGTGCAAGTCGCCAAGAACAGCTCACAGTGTAACATACAGGAATTTTGATCATCAAATCCAAACTGCCAATCTTCAAACCCCTTATCTATTATGGTGTGTCCGGAAGCATATGTGGAAAATAGCACCACAGTCCTGTTTCTCCGACGAAGCTTCTATGGGAATACTATAAATAAACACTACTATAAGACGATTTATGATATTGCAATCAACCGGATCGAGGTTCACCCTCAACCTTTTTGTTTCAGGCTATGAAATGTTGGAACAAGGTGTAGACAGAACCGCATAGAAATGGTTTCTAGGGCAAACGCTTGACGCAAAGTTTCAATGTGTTTCAGCTGGTCGTAGTCGAACTTGTAATGGGCTTTTTTTTTGATGCTCTTCCAGTTCATGTGTTGAATATGGTAGACAGTTCAGTCAACATCTGGCTGAATAAGCGTGGATAGCCTATATGTCCGTGCTTATGCATGTGTGTAGCGTTCTTATATAAATATTCTATGGTAGTTTTTTTGGAGGAATATGGACGTTACAAGGTTTTTCAGCAGATAATTTCCGTACAAACCAATACAAGAACGGGGACGCACGTTTTGGAACGTCTTACTAGGTGTTTTACAGCATTTTTAGTTGCCCTGATTACTTCCATCAGAACTTCTAAGAAGAGATCGGCAGAAGAAGCTATCAGTTCGATCAATTGAAGGTTTCTAATTTTCTTCACCTATATCCTCGTGAACAACAAAGGCCCCTCGAAAAAGTGGTCGCTTCAGCGCGGATAGGATTCTACTGCATTGCTGCTCACCAACCACTAATAAACGCCGTCTTTGGAACGATTTTTTTCTCAAGAAAAGTCACCAAACGAGCTATTAAAATGTCTCCTAAATGGACTAAGCATAAATCCGAGAGCACCTGAAATTTTGAACATGTGTACTGTGAAGATCTTGAAAGAAGAAGAGAAACTGTAACCCTCACTCTCTTATAAAACGACTGAATTCTGCCTGAATACGTACACCATCAGCATCTTCGACCTGTTGTACACTTCCAGGAGCAACATTCATGATTCTCTCTGGAAAAACTTAAACTTCTTAGAGAGGACTTCAGGAAAATACATCGAACAACACCTGCATAGGCCGAAGAACGCAACTTCAAATGAAAACAAAAAGGACCAACTAAATTAATGAACCAATTGAAAGTGACGAAAAACGCTACCGCCATTTTGGACAGTTGGCGCTCGATCACATTTGAAGTCAACATTTTCCCGCCAAAGTCCATTCTCATTCGAGCGCGTCGTGGTTTCCCGGGTGCTTTTACTTACCCGCACATCCCTTCATTTGGTTCCTTTCTATTGCATCATCTTCCTTATTTTGTCTTATTTTTCACTCATCTTGTTTTTCAACAATTTTTATCTTCTATGTAGTGTAAAAGAGTTTGCTGGTCTTGCACTCTCTTTTGAATATAAACGGAGGCTATATAACGGAGTAGGTTTGGGTAAGGAGAGATTCACTCTCCTTCACCCAACACAATTCTCCGCACTTGGTTAGCGTAGCAAGTACGATATAATCATATACGTTGGATTGTTTTCAAGGCTATTTCAAGATTGATGGTCCCAGTTCTCCATCGATTTTTGCTTTCAATAATTCAAATTTACCAATATACAACCTGTCGGCTCACATTACTACATACAGTACTTGCCCCCTATTTTTTTTATTTATCCCCTATTTGTTTAATCATTCACTTGCTTACTATATATATATGTGCGTAGTGTGCGCTTAGATGAAAAAAAAAAACATGGGCAGAGAATAAGTTTTCATCTATAAAATGATGTTGAAACGGAATAATACTAGAAGAAAGCTGCACTCTGGATGCTGAGGGTAAGCTATTGGGCATATTTTCAAACTGGAAGTAAGTCAAAGTTTTGAAGAGGTAGCATAAGTTATAGAACACCATAACAGGGTGTCGTAGTTGCCTCTCAAAGTACTGCACTATGTCCTTCCACGAGGCCGTCTATGCCCTCCTGTCCTATGGCCTTCACCTCGAGAAGGGCAAAAAAAAATTCAACCAAAAGATCACCGATACATGTGCACCACACCTATAGGGTGAGAATCTCTCGAGGTAAATGTAAAAGTCGTGAGGCCGTTAATCATTCCCGCCTGAAGGGATGCGCCCATGCATTCGACTTCCACTCCAAGATCGTAGTATGTATTGGAAAAAAAAAGCAAAAAGAGTGCTGCGCTCCAGGCTCTGACGAAAGACGCCAGCTCTAGCACCTAGCTGTTTTTAAAAGTAAGAAGCTCGCCAAAGGAAAGTAGCGAAGGCAAGGATAATGGGAAATGGACGCTTGTGGACACGTGGAAATAAAAGAGTAGACAAAGCCCAACAACAGCATCGCAGTGGTGATAGCTGTAAAGAACAGCGCTGGTAAGATACTAAGGAACCCTGTTTGAGGTCAAACGCGGATGAGTCGAGTACTCCGATAGGCTCTTATAGAAGATTTTCCTCGATGAGAGCAGCTTCTCTTCTGGAAACTGTAAAGACTCCGTTATTTGGAAGTTTCCATTCCGAGGTAGCCGTCCAATGCCTCGGCGATGTTGCCAAGTTTCCGCTGTAATTTATTGTATCACGGCTCGTCCTTCTTCGAGGTAATCCAGCCTCGATTCCCTGGGGTGGGCCTATTGCTTCTAGATATCTAATAACAGTGCCTTCGTCGTTTGGTGCCTGCACGAGAGTATGAAAGTCAAATGCAGTTCACACCCTTGGATAGATTTGGGAGTGGCCCTTCCCGTCGGCGAATGCGTGAACTGGCGGTCTCGAATTTCCGTAGGGTTGTGGGAGGCCTTTTGATTTGTTATTCATAAATGGTTTTGTCATTGTCAAGCTCGAGCCTAGGAATAAGCTAATAAGTCTTAATGACATCCTCGTGAAAGGCGCAGTCTAGAAGTATCGTTGTTGCTGGCTTTATCTACATCATTCTTCAGAGAATTGTCTCCAAATAGCAGCTAACCACTAACATTGAGTTCAAGGATATTTTTTTTTGTTTATGGCTCGTTAGCTGATAACTTATCTCATCCAATGAATTAACTGTTGATGGTCTGATTTGATCCTGAATACTGTTCATCACAACTTCTAGTATGCTATCATTTCATTTTTGATGATGATTTTCACAAAGATCATCATTTCCAACCACGGAAACAGTTCTCTCCTGTATGTGTTACTGCGAATCCGCTGCACAGTTTGTTGACTTAGGGCCTAGCAGCCAGCCGGGCTGACATGGCTGCCCCACCCAACTCGCAAATCCCGCCCAGTGAACGGTTTTTCTTCATGTTGCTTGACTTTTTGCTCATTTATTTGATGGTTAATTGCGTACGCGCTGTAATACCAATACCTATTCAACAGGAATGCCCTGCCATTTGAGCCTGAATTTTGTTGAGTTGAGCTCAATTTGATGATAATCCTAACCCATAAGATCAGAAGTCGATATTTTTTTTCCAATCAATGCTTTCCAGCGATATGATTCACGATATTTATCTAATCAATACTCTTCAAGTAATAATGATACATATCCAGCATTATTACAATGTTCTGTACACAAATAGCACCTCTGTTAAAACACATTACAAGGCATTGGAATTGAGCATTTGCGCAGTGTATTCCACCATCATGAAGCAAAAAATACACGGCCCATTATATGGAAAAGGGACCTTCTTCGAGTTACGATGATATTCGACTACTACGCATTTAAGATATCGATTATTTCGTCATTATAATCGATACGCAATTTTTTCATGAGAGTTGTGGCGTCGAAGTATGTACGAAGCGTTAAGGCACTGGGATCATCGATATTGGTTATTAGTTTTTGCTCAAAATGAATACGCAATGCTTCATATTTTTTTCGGCTATTTCTTCTTTCTAATATACGAATTTCTCCTTTTCATGTTTGTCTCAAGACGGCCTTCATTTTCGCCAGATCTGACAAACCAATTCCTCCATTGTTCGTTGGTCCCTGAAAAGTCGTATCTGGTTGATTGACATCCACTTCAGTATAGAAAAAGGAAAGAATTAAGGCGCTTGAAGCGCAGTGGCTACAGGCGCTGCCTCAGGTTTGCACACGACTGTGGTTCGATTCCTCGATCCAGGCCAAGCCGGGGTCGCTCACCCCTTCGATGTTCCGTAAATTTGGTAGCAGATATGTCTGGAAGGATAAAAGCACTAACATGATTGTCGTTAAACCCCCGCAACCTAGTGTGTCCCCTGAATCCACCGTAAGTCGCACTGATTGTGAGGTTTACACTTGACTGGTAATTATGGACGCAATCAAGCCAATTTTGGTAACCAAAGCATTTTTAGTGTCCCTGGACGAGGCATCAATCAGCTAATAGGTTCATAGTTAATGGTATGGACAAAAAGGACGATTTTTATAGACGGTTGAGACGAGGGCCGTTTTGTGATGGCACCATCACTTCGTCCACGCGATTATGCACTATTAGTAAGTACTAATGCTATCACTATTAACCTATATCTACAATAACTATATATTTACTTTCCAGGCTATTATAACACTTCCCATTCATACAGGATTATCAGTTACTGAACAGGCTTTCTGGAACACACCTTTAACTGAATCTTCGTTTTTTAACGATCACTCAAGTGCTTGAAGCGTTAACAATTGCACAAAGGACATAAAGCTCAGCGATAGAAACCTAATAAACATAGGAAAAAATCATGTGGGAGTGGCTGGTTTCCCTACCTCCATACTGCTGACGCTCATTCCGTGGAGAAGGGCGGGGTTGAACCGGAAGCTGGCGGTCGGGATGTAGTCGTCAGGATCGGCAGTGCGAGCCTAAATTTCAATCTAGAACTACTAGAACTCAAGGGAATGCTTGATGCGTTTGCATTTTCTACCTGATCTCTTTTGATCCTCTCCAATTCAGCGGCGGCTCGTCTTTGCCCTGCTGTCTGTGCACCGCCTCCCATATCTCTGTCAGAACGAGATCGAAGATTCACCTGAGGCTTGTAATAGTTCAGTCTGTCTTATGAAAACTCCAAAAATTATTCACATGGTTCACCTGCTGCTTTGGTGTCTTCTGAGATCTTTCTGGACTTTCGTGGTCGCTCTTGGTACTGATGTTGTGAGGGCGGCGATGGACGCCGTTGCATCTGGAATTTCAGCACTGCAGCACAGCGGTGACGTTACTCTGACGCGCCACATACACACACAGGTGTTCTTCTCTGTAGTCATGAAAGGGTCGTCACAACTGACCTGGCTGGTGACCACGATTCCCATGTCGTCGTCGACCACCGGCGGTCGATGTTGTTGTTGAATTCGAGGCGATGGTGGAGCAGATCTTCACAGCAAACTTTAAGCACTACAACCTATCCAGAAAAGCCTTCTAAGAAAGCCGATAAGCGGTATTGTTGTACTCACACTTGAGGTGATGTCTGATCCGAATAGGGACGACCTTTGTGAAGCAGTTTCAGCGCTAAATTCACAAAATTAATAATCATGCGTTCAAAAATGTTTGAAAAGAAACACTTGCGCAGTGGGGCGAGTTGGTTGAGAATGTTGGCTTTCTTGGCTACCTGAAAATGAATAAAAAATTGAGGTGCACAAAAGCCGGCAAAAGGTCCCTTACTTGGATTTTGGCTTAGCCTGAGCTGCCGCCGGGTTAACGGCCATGAGATTGGGTACTGCGTTCTTACCTAAAAAGCGATGTCAATAGTAGTGTTAAGAGAGAGGACTACTGCACGACACTCTCAGCAACATTCAGGTAGAATCGAGGCAAAGTTGACGTATCTAATGGCACAAAGTAGGATAAGGCCTCACCGTCCATGAATTCTTCGGCAGTAAGCGCTGGAATTGTTGATCTTGTGTCCGGATACAGATCGTGCTGAAACAGGACAGCGTCAAGATCTCACCTATATAATCATTTTTTATAGCGCAACAACAAAGCTCCAATCTCTCGAAGTCTCTTTGAATTTTCACTGGTACTTGCAGTGTTTTGACCTTTTGGTTCCTTTACACTAAAGCTTTTTGACAAACCTGGAAGAGATCGGATTTCCTCGGAACGAAGAATTGCAGTACATCGACAACGCCTTTTGTGGTCAGTTTGTAGATTCTGAAGGACTTTCTTTGTGAATTCTATCAGTCGTGAATGCTCAGATGGGACGTTAGGTCCGGTTTTAGCTGTATCGTAGTTATTTATTTTTCAGCATAGCTTAACAAAGAGGAGCCTCAACCCCAATTGTCTCTCGGAAGCCCCTGTGCCCTTATTTCCGTTCATGTTCATATGACACAATTGCGATACCAGATTCGGACTTTATGAGGCATCTTGAGTGCCATAACCTTTTTTTAAGCGTGATGAGAGGTGCTAATCATTTTCCTGTCATGCATTTGTAAATAACTTCATTTGACTGCTATTCGACGGGTCCGGGAACTTCTCCCCTAACACGGCTTCGCACACGCCGCACCCGCTGCCTATCGCAGGATTGCGATGGAAGATTGGAGCGCGCAATTTGTGAGATAAGGAGTCCTTTAAACATTTGAATTGGCCGGCCGCTCTCTTCAATTCCAACGCGATCCTGATCGTCGTTTATATAGGAGGAGTCATTTTAACTAATCAAGTCTAATAAACATGAAAACTAAAAAGAAACAGAAGAAAAAACGATAAAATCCAATGAAAAAAGCAAGCCAGTCAAGGAAAAATTCCGCGTCCTATCGATTGGCGGGAGTACGGTAATTGCAGTGAAATTTGCCGCATGCCGCAAGGGAGAATGCCGCGATAGGGGAGAAGTTCCGTTACCCCTATTCGACTGATGTAACCCCTTCCCTTCCAAGAAATGACCCTTGGACCCTACCAGACGAAACTATGGCATTCACCCTTAAAATCAGGCTCATTTACGAACCTGTTGATCTCGTTCTCTTCTGAATTCACTCCACGTTTGCTCTGGAATCCGACGGCTCGTTGTGGTTCACTGGTAGTGTAGGTATTGATGTAGTGCATATACGGATATTCTTGATTTACCTCGTAGTAGCGAATGGCGCAATCTCCCTGAATGGAATTCCGTTCATTGGGGTTTGTTCATTGTTTCATCTTAAGCTCAGGAGAATGGACTAAAGTGGCCTCCTCGGCTGACCATATTGTATAGAACGTCAATGAAAACATGTAGATATGCAAGCAGGATAAAGCGGACTGAGGTCAACTTAAGCCTTCAAGGCGATCTATGGTCAATCACGCAAAGTATGATTTTTTTCATTTTGTTTTAATCAGGAAGTATGTAGTTACAAAGAAAAATATATTATTCTGGGGAGCTTTTTAGCTTACCTTACCACAAAGATAGACCAGACCAGTATCCTCGTCGTATAGAGGGAACAGGACTCCATTTGAAGTATCCAATTCTTCTTCTATTATAGGTTGTGAGAGATTATCCTGAAGGGCATAGGGTATTTCCGGCTTCTTAATAGTGTTCGAAAAACATGTCACATCATCAACAGAAACCGAAGCAAAGGGAGCCATAGGAAAAGCTGAGGTCGATGGACAGATTTCCTGAATCGGAAATCGAAATTTTTTCCCATTGATTGGAAATTCGGCAACTATGATCGCTATAATCTGAACGTGAGCAGCAGAGAAGAACCTCGAACCTATTCGATTTTTGCGTCAAATATTGGCTATTTTCAGTATATTATTGGCTCATTAATCATTATTTGTCCCATACAGCGACTTACGATGCTAGTAGAAACTCATACGTACAAAGTTTGCCACGTGTTTTTCTCAGACCATCTACTTTCTCGACCGGAGAAGCATAGGGCGTTAACTGTTCACGTCGTAACAGTGTGCGAGCCGCTATCATCGGCCTGGCTTGTAGCTTGAGCTCTGGATTCAACACTACCTGGGGCAACACAATATTTCATCTTCCATTTTATTGAGTGCCAAGTTTATTTGGAGGACCCGGGAAATGCTGTTATTTCATTTGACTCCAATGAACCTTTTCATGTATATTCCTATGTTTTGGGTCGGTGTTGTGCAACTCAGGGAACAATTTCGAGTTTACCCCTTCCGTATGAAGAGCAACTTCACTGAATTTGGGCTTAGATTCCTGTTTTCATCTTCCGAGGCTTATTGTACTCTTATGCGGAGATGTACATTTTAGTAAGCAGAAGCGTGTTGTCGAGAGAACGTCCTTACCGGTGCCCTTAGCGCATATAGTCGCTCGGACCTTTTAGTGAATCCAGTAGTAATCACACGCCCATCGCGGACGAAAATCGCACGCTGTGGTTTCACACCTTCATGTCCCATGCCTTCGTGAAGCACCTCACCACTGCGAGTGTCCAGAATTCGGATCTTTTTATCCTCAAATAGATTTTTCACCCGAAAAAGAAATGAATTGGAAAAACCTAAGCGAAGGGATCGAAGCGAAATGAAAGTTGAAAGAATTTTGGGTTCATACCTTGCAAGTAGTAACGAAGTGTGATCCGTCATAATTGAAGCCGATGCTCCAGATCTGATCCGGGTGGCCAGCTATTTCCAACAAAGCTTCACCAGTGCCCACATTCCACAAAAGCAACTTGTTCTCACCACCTATAGAGTGCTTTTACTTTTTTCTTTTATGTTTGCTCATTATTCAGGCCTTTTACATTATATTTTTGTAAATTTTTAAAGAGACGAGGGATCTGCTGAGTGTGCGCTACTACACATATTATCAAGGGATCGAAATTCGAGACGATACCCGCCTAGGGCAACCAAGCCTCTACCCCTGCGTGATGATCAATTCCTACTAGACTATTTCGAGAATAGAATCACTAATTCGAGCATAGGCTTGCCACCTAAGTCATTGTATAGGCTGAATGAACGTTCGAATGTCCATCCAATCTCAGAAGAAGTCTGGAGTGCGTGGGTTCATCGAAAAAGGAAATCAGTTGGTGTTTCATATACATGATGGTGGTCATGATGAATCTTCGTCAGCCCAAATCAGTGAAATCCTCATAATGGAGGTTCCTCAGCCAAACGAAATTTCTCGGAGACAGAGTATGGTCAGGAAACCATCAATGGACCATCAATGGTAGGAAGATAATAGTTGGGAAAGCGACAAATCTGTGTGAGGTAGCGACTGATGCATGGAACGTGCTCATATAACATCTTAGTTGGCTCTGCGGCTCCTGAACACTGTTGCTGCTGAGGGAAACATCCCAAATGCAAAGAAAAACAGTGTATCGGACTGGTCTTCGAATAGAAGGGCGTTATGATGTGCTTCATCTACTGTGTAGCCAGATTGACTGCTCCCACCATAGATTTGTATTAACGACTAGTTATAGTTTGAAGTAGGAAAAAACTATAACAAGTTCCAAAAATGGCAGTAAGGAAGAAAATGGGTTCCGACGAATATGAAGTGAACCGAGTTCTTCAACTCCGATGAGTGCACAGAACCGATCATGGTATCTATGAAGTCTTCGAAAAAAATCAGACAGATGCAGGACTTATGATTCTCTGAAAGTGACCTAGTTGGTAGTGGAAGGCTAGGCTGGAAAGCAACTATCACGGATAGATCGAAGAAGCCAAGTGAGTTTCCTTATGATCAGTGGTGTTCCAAAAAACTCAGGGGAAAATAGTGGTGAGGCTTAAGAGGTTTCGTAAGTGTTAATTCATAGACAGAAATCCAATGTTACTTCACATCTGAAGAAATGAGAAGAAATGAGTATGTCGAAGTGGACTAGTCCTTGGAAGAAATTTCACCGGGATAGCAAGGTAGACATTAGGAGGTCGTGCAAACGTCCTTGTCCAGGTGAAGATGCGAAAGTCGAATCTGCCATTGTATGGATACGTGCGGAGGCGGTTATGTTCGATGCTGGAAGACACCGACCACAACTAGCTTAGGAGAATAGGTGGCAGTATATGATCGCGATACAACTTGCCTATGTCAAAGGGACAGGAGAAGTTCTAAGGAGAAGGAGTGCATGGGTGACGGACCCTGTAGCGGTGTAGGAAACCTAAAAAAGCGGAAGTAATTCGCAAGGGTTTCCGATTTTTGGAATAATCTGTTCAGAGTAGTTATAGGCGCTAATTATTTCGTTTCTTCCCTAGAAGAAGTATAGCAATTTGGGTTTTCGCCTGAAAACATTTAAAGCTGTTGCCCACAACTTGTTAGCAACCAAGTTATTGCAATTCTCCAAATGAACCCTCATAAAACCGATCTGTTGGGCTAATTGATCGTTTCATATTTTTCCAGCTGCACATGTGGGGCATACCGAAATTTAAAATAAACAGCAGTCAATGGATGAGTGCTTTTAAAGCCCACTTTATCAGGCTTCAAATTTGTTTTAGTGATACCATTACTATAGAGGTGGCCTTCCATACTGGACTTATAGGTCGCACTCGAATAATTGAAGGGATGGTCCATTCTACCTTCATGTAGGGCATGCTTGCATTGACTGGAGTGCGAATAATGTGCTGACTAAAGGCACTACCAGCGGATAGATTCACATCTAGCTCTGCTTTCTACCTGTTGGGAAGTTGTAGTGATGTGGAAGGGAGTGGTATATGGCTTTTCACGCTAAAATGTCTAGGAAGGGCGTTAAATCATAACTGGTAGCGCACAGCGCTGGATATGTCAAGGGAGCCAGTGGAAGGCACGCTTTCATTAGATTTATCTTGTAAGCATCCTCGAAACACCAAGGAATATCGGAAAAACTCGTTCAAACTGATGCTGAAGGGATAGGAAGGCTTGGTATTGCTTGAGATCTTGGACCTGAGTTCAATCCTTGAACAGGGCGTGCAGCGACCACGCTTCTCGCTGCGCAAAGAAAGAGATATAAAGTAATGTCATCATTCCGATCCGTTGATGGCAAAGAGCATGAAGCATCACAGATTTAAGGAATGCAAGATGGAGCCCTCCATGTTATCGAGAGTTAGAATTATTTCTGCTTTTTCGAAATCAGCGTGAGGGCCTGCGCAGTAGAAAATGCAAAGATGGTACATGATCAGGAAAAGAAATGAAAATGTTAAAACGAAATATAAGTACATTCAGAGTGAGTGAAGCAGCTCAGAAAATAATAGCAATTACCAAAATAACTCTACAGAAACAGATGTAACCCTTGAATTCCATTCAAAATGGTAACAGACCTGCTGTGAGCAGAAGATTATTGGCAACAGGGTGCCACGCGAGTGTGTTGACTCTCTTTTGATGGCCACACAATTCGACAGCCGGCTCCGTGAGATTTCTCATTAGGCCTCTTTCAGGGATCAGCCATACCTGTGAAATAGGGTCATGTGCTACAGCTCATTCAAGTCTGCCGAGGATAAGCTGGGTAGGACTCATATTTGTGATTGAATCAAGGTATTAACCTCGACTGCAGTATCCCTTTATGAGAATGACCCAATACTAAAGTTCTATAGGCCATACCTTGGCTGTGGTATCCTCAGAGCACGACGCGATGACGTTGTCGTTGAACGGACTCCATGCCACTTCCAGACAGGGCGCTTTATGAGCATCTACGAATGGGTAGTCCTTATCGATTCGGCCCACCTGAAAATGCTTCCCTTCTCGAGCAGGTGTTCCTAGATCTCAGATTGATTTTTACGATGGCTTTATTTACATTCGTCTATGTTTGCTGTTATGTTGCCTATTGAAATTAAAACAAACAAAAAGCGGTGGAGTGGGAGTGAGAGGGCAAAACATGAATGATCAATGGGCTGGAATATTTTAGGATCCTCTAAATGAGTGCAAGCATCGGTTTGCGCCATGCGTTTAATTTCATTTTACACTTATCTTTGATGTATAACACAGCCCTAAACTATGACCTGCTTGGATCGCTATCCGGATCAGGTTTTTTTTTTTCAAAAAGCGAATCTGGCACTAGTCATCAATCTCAAGCTTACATACAGTAGCGCTCAAAAGTATTCGGCCAACTTTAACTTGCCGTAACTTTTTTCCCAGTGGAGCAAATCACATGAAATTTTGATATGTTTAGCTGAAGCATATTTCACACTACTCAACACTATTTGACTGCAAAGCAGCAACGTCCACATAACTAAGGGGAGGCGTTTGTAGACTATGCTGAGAGCAAGTTTGTGATGTCTGCAGTTATTCCGACCTTATGTACGTTTTTCTTCCCTTCTGGGTTCGACATTAGCGCTCGTACACTTGAGACATGGCAAAAAGGAAAGGACTCCTAGAAGGGCCACCATTCGTACTTTCAGTTAATTTTTCGTTGAAGCCCTTTTGGATATCTGGAACATGATCAGATTGCAGGTTAGGAGTGGTAAATATTCACATTACACCAATGCTACACATATCGAAATTTCGCTCGATTAGATCCAGTAGGAAAGGAGTTATGACTGAAAATTACAATTGGAGTTAGCATTTCGCCGAATACTTTTGAGCGCTACTGTAGCTGACCTGGATTTGCCCCCGGCCTTACAACCCGGCCTTACACTCTCAAGGAAACCTTATAGTTTAGGCGAGTAACCTTCTTTATCTGCCGAAACTCGACTCAACATCGCCTTCATTGCCTATAGATTCTAGAATTCTTAGCTTCTGACACCTCTCTCTTTAGTTGAAGAAAAGAATAAGTGTAGGGTCTCTGCGAAATCTCTCTCCATGTGTCTTATAACCTAATTTGATCAGAATACGGGAGCCGTCTCCAATGTGAATTCGCTCTCAACATCATCTTGTAACGGCTGACCGATGATCACTAAGGATACTTTTATTACGTGGATATGTGTGACATCAGGTAAAGGTTTTACAAAATAACGAGGCTTGGACGAGGATAAGCCGAACATGCTCGACCTTCTGCCCGGCCTCGCGGTTGGTTGCCCGATGCGAAATCCTCTGAGTGCTCCCACTCATAACCGAACGGGCGAACTTTTCCTTTCATTTACATAGTAGTGACAACCCGCGGAATGTTAATCCCGATGCTTAGAAACCATTTCGAACGTCAAGACGGGAACATCACAACATTCTTTTGCACACAATCGGTGTTCTTAATCTCTTGAGTAAACATAAAGCTGATTGCTACTATGTTTTTGGCTTCTAAGTAAGTCAAATGTAAACAAACTGTTTGCATTTGATATACTGATCACAACACAGTACATAACTGTCCGTTTGGAAAATCCGAATTTGCTTAACGGAACAGAAATACATGCTCATTAAAATGCTCTGGAAGGTTCTATTTCCGCGCGGAGCTTTACTGAAGGGACACCATAGTCTCAATTCGCCAATCCTTACTATATAGCGGGCTCGCGTCTATCTGCCCGTCTGTTTGTCGTGAAATTCGACATCAACTGAAGAAGCACTTGGGGACGTTGGGTCACGTTTAGGTTAAATTGGGCATAGGGCCAGATCGACAGAGCACACGTGAACTTAGTGAAACTTCGTCCATTTATGGGCGGGACACGTCCAGGCGTGAGCTGCCGTATGCAAACTTCTTATTTTAGTTTGTTCGGAAAGTTATTACGATTTCTGAGTGTTCCACAAAAATGTTTGTCTATTGGACGAATCTTAATCAATGATTTACCCCCCGTATTGTTAGATTATCTTTTGATTTCCTTCTGGTATTTTCATAGCTCTTTTCTCACAGAAATTCCAATTTTTAGCCAAAAAACCTAACATAGAGGTTTGATATCCTCATCTTCGGAAAAGGTTCTCTCATTCTCTCTCAAGGTCCTCACTTTGTTTGGAGCGCGAATCACTAGACAATCTGGCGTCAAGTGTGTCTTTTTAGCCACGTTAGAAGTAAGTAAAAAAGTGAAATGAGCCGAAAATGCTCCATCTGACACTTCATGTTAAAGCTGATCCTAGAGTCACGAACAGGAATGGAATTTGTTCAGTTTTATGAGATAAAAGACGCTCAAACTTCTGAAATGCTTCCAAAATCAGCGTTTGAAAAATTGTTTTCAAATTCGGAGCTATTTTCCGGACAAAGCAATAGCCCAGACGGCGGGAAAAAGATTAAATATGAAGGATTCGTCAATAGATGAAATGAAGGAGATGGGAGGAGCGTTCTCGCATAGGGCGGTACTTTCTACATAAGTCCATAACGACGTGGCATGAGGGTGAGAGAAATAAAGGGAGTGATCAAGGCCTTTCAAGTGGTAGGCATGCGCAAGCTAAGCGTTGCTCCGCCTACGGTGGGAGGGTGTACGCTCTTAAGGAAGCTGCTTTTTAGATATTCATATATAACTCTTTTCAAAATGTTCCAAAACGTGGGAAAAAGTGGTTAGAGGTTATAGAAGCTATGCGGCCAAATTATTGTGGTTTGCACTGAGATAGCCAAGGCTGAGGTCAAAGATTCATAACACTGTTCAAGAACGTTCTAGAATTCGGAAAAATCGGTTCGAGGTAACAAAAAATGTGGTCAAATCCTTATTTTAGGCGGGGCTTGCACTGAGGTGGGCCTGACTAAAGTAGAAGATTCACAACACTGTTCAAATACGTTCGTGACGCTCCAAAATCGTTCTGTATTTGAAGTAGTTATAATTACTTCACGCCTTTGAGATCATTATCATTCCTTTCTATATGTAGAGAGAACTCGCTTCTTTTTCTGTCAATCTGTGCTGAGATTCGTTATTACCTGTAGAAGTTCTTGAAAGTTCGTTCAAATTTGGGATCAGTGGGACCTCGGCCAAGATCAATAGAGCGCATATGAGCCCAGGAGAATCCTGCTCACAGGGGGCGGAACAGACGCAGGAGTAAGTGGTGCAATGAAAAAAGCGCATAATTTCCATAGCCCCATAATTTCGTTTCAGAAAAGCCAAAAAATCATGGTGTAAGGTTAGGAATGGGTCAAAATCAGGAGAATGAGGCTCATTCCAGGTGTTCGGAACGTCCTCGCATCATAGTGGAGGAGATGTAGTGGCATGGGCGCACTTCACACACGCATGGCCACGGGTTCGAATCCTGAACCGATATCCGCCTAGGCGAACCGAGCCATCCATACGGAGTCGGGTAGTTGGTATTACACTTGTCTGGGAGGATAAAGGCACTGACCTGCACATCGGCTGGCCTCTGCAATTCATTGTATGGGCCACATACGCATCCAATAAAACGCCACAATTCTGAATGGAAGTCGAATGCGTGGGTGCATCCCTCAGGCGGACTGATCATGCCCCAAGACTTTACGCTTTATATTGAATCTATGTGTGGATCCCGCCTACCTCAGCTTTCGCCCCCACCCGTCATTGTCGTAGTCCTATTATACATCGTCATGGATACGTTTCGTGTATTGAGTGGCATTCGCAACGGTCTGAAATTGTGTCCTGCCAGGAAGACAAGGAATCTTCTGAGGAACACTTTTCACACAGCTCGTTCCCGTTCATTCTTTCCCTCCTCCCACTCTCGCTCGGTCTGTCTATTGGCAGCCGAAACGTCATTGTAAATGCAAACAACAGCAGCTGGTTTTGAAGTTTGTCGGTATTGCTCACGTAAGAAAGTCTTCATCGCACCCACGCGACAATCCATAAGATATCAAAGGCTGAGATTATTTGTTTAGGATGAGAGTATTGGCATTGGTGTGCGGATGTTGCTTCACGGATCTCAAGAACGCATCGGTCGATCTGTTCCCTTTTCAGGCTTTTTAAGGTCCTCAAGTAGAAAATCGGATTCCCTTCTTCTACATAAACCTAGTAAGGTTGAAATGAGATGAGGAATTGTGAAGTACGACGGTAACGATCATTTTTCTGAATCTAAGCCAAGCATATGAAGAGTATTCGGATGAGAAAAGTTATTGGAATGAGTTCCGCTCAAAACAACAACAACAACAACAAATCGTTGGCCAATCTCCCCTATTTTACCGAACAACACCAATAACTTGTGCTCAAACACCAAAGGATAGGAAATGTGGTTTGATTGGACGAGACTCAGAACAGAACCTGTACCAAAACCAGCATTGCTTCTTCCCACCTGAGGATGATAATGAAAAACTTCGCAATGCTTCCGATTGGCGAGAGGAGTGGGAAGGGGGGGGGGGGTGCAAATTGGCGGTGATTCCTGGAACAGTTGGTTCCTCTGATCATTTACCATCGTTCAGCTGATCTCAGCTAGATTATTGTGTGTGGTGTGTCCGATTTTATTTAGGGAGACTTACTCTCACTAACTTTTTCCATCAACCCTTTCCAGCAGCTACATACCCGTTTTCCTGCGGAGCTGGCCCTTAATCTGGGAGCCGCTCAGGGGAGTTTCTTACTCTTACCCGAATCCCCTTGAGGAAATTCCTGTTGGTCCACCCCCGCCCTAGGATTTCTGATCACTTGATGGGAACTTCGAAATGAGTTTAAGATTTTTCTGAGAACGGAACAAATTGCGCTAGCGAGCCGTCAGCTAGCATCTGCTATTGTTGTAACACGCTCAGGCACAGCAGCACTGCAGCAGAGAGCTGCTGAACACAAGCGGTCGGCCGACGGCAGGCCAGCATCGATTGATATGGAATATTCGAGAAGAACCCGTGGAACGAAAACAAGGAAAAACAACGGACTGTTTGGAATAAAAATAGACGTAAAACGAAGTGAAACACGCAAAAGGCGAAAAAATCGATAAAAGGCAAACAAGAAATGAACAAATCGCTCACCTTGTTCACTGGGATGACCATGAACGGTCCTCCGGCGCCCTTGGTGATGAACGCTACGAACTTCGGATTAACCGAACAGAACAGCGAATCCCATGTGATCTCAGTTACCTAAAACGGGAATGTGGTAGATTTGAAGTCAGCCGTACCGAGCGATAGGTAATGAGTTCTTGGATCTTGGTTCTCAAAATTTTTTTCCTATTGTTTACTGCAAAAAAGGTCAATGGACGAGTTTTCACTCTGACTCCACCCACTCGAAGATCAGACATGCATTGTTCGTGCTTCAATGGTTTACAGTAGACATGCCGAAATTTACTCTGACGAACGATTTGAGCCATCTCGCCAACGATCGATGACTGCTATCGATTAACTGAAAGATCGATAAATATATGATTGAATAGCTGAGCTGAGGAAGAAGCAACAACAATCATCGACAGAGAGAGGCTGTGATATCGACGACTGGATATCCCGCACCTCGATGCTCCGCCCCTCAGGAGCCATCCTCCAACGTTACACGCGACGAACGCAAATGAAACCCCGATGGCGCGTGATGAAACTTTGGGGGCAGGCTCGATGATGCCACATGGGTTCTGGAGTGGGTAGGCAGGCGCCCCGCTCGAAGTGACGGACAAGCTTTCCGACAAGTGGCTCTCATTGCTACTTCAGGGCTAGGTGCTATGGCGGCTAGAACGGGATTCCTCTCGTAGAAGAACCTTATGAAGGTGGATCCTAAAAAGTTGAAGTAGAAAAGTGCTTAGGGTTGGGACTGTAATCATGCCTTTGGGTTTGACCCAGCTTTCAATTTGACCGAAACGAGGGCCGGAACCAACAAAGGTTGGCTAGCAGATGCTGAAGTTGCAGGAGTTTGGAATTTGATAGGTGCCTCAGTAAAAGTAAGCGGCTCGTTTCGATATTGCGACAGTGGCGTGTAAGCCAACCGAAACCCGGACCACTGCGCCACATCCATTTCTGGTAGACAGGAGAACTATCGGGTCCGAAAGTCTAAAACTTGGAGAAGCCATGCTTGATCGGCTTCTCTACTTGCACCAACCAACCATTTCAAATCACAAATGAATATGAGAAGGAGGACAAAGATGTGGCCTAACCCTTATCAGTCAAAATATGAGATTAACAAAGCTTACCTCCTACGATTTCAAAAAGGAATCCGATGCACAGCATACTTCGAGAGAACGACATCCTTCACTAACACCAGAGACATCTTGACTTCTAACCAATACTTTTTTGTCAGAATTACTCGCGTTTTCCGACTGATCGCAAGAATATGAGGGTTTTCGAGTAGTGCACAAATCGCTGCCCAGAACGCTCAAGCATTTACCACTTAATGTCTGTTGATTAAATATGGAGAAAGATCTCATATTCATAACAACTGATAGTTTAGAGCTCGTCGCTGATTGTATCTCTGTATGTTTACGTTAACGTACTGCGCGCCAAATCCATCTTGGAGCAGTTTTGATGGCGCTTTCTCGGTGTTCGCACAGGATCCGGGTATGCCGCCCTCGCCACCTTGCGCTCGACCTGCTTGTTTCCCATGACTTTGACTAATCTCTGTAACTCGTGTTTGTTAGATGAGACGGTAGGTGTAGAAGGCATAACGCGTTTGGTACATTATTCTTTGACAAATGCATCATGTGATTTGGTGATGACCGTTGGACAAGGCCAGTTACTGATCGAATCCCTCGGACTGCCAAGATCGCCGCCAGCGCGATGGTCAGACTTCTTCACTGAAGCTCTGGAGGAAGGGATGTTATGCCCCGTGTTCCTCGCGCGAGGACTGGATTGCACTGACTTGTGACAAGGACGAATAAAGGATAAAAGGATAAGTTTCTGACGTCAATCAATCTGCTTGAGAGATGCGCCTCCGCACTCGACTTCCATTCAGAATCGTAATGGTGTAATGAGTGCGTATGTGGCCTATACAATGACTTGCGGGGGCCAGCCGATGTACAAGTCAGTGCTTTTATCCTCCCAAACGAGTCTGGTACCAATTCACCGACCCCAGAGGGATGGAAGGCTTGATTGGTCAAGGCGGTTATCGATCCGGGATTCGAACTCGTGACCATGCGTGTATGAAGTGCGCCTTTCGCCACTACACCACCTTTTACACGCTTATAGGACATTCTGGAGCAGAACTTCATGGTTGCATTTAATCTAAAGAGGTCATTACTATGGGGAAACCTTCGATGGGAAAAGTGGAAGAAATTTCTCCTTAAATCAACAGATCGTGTAAGGGCTTTCGATGGTGGTACCGCGGCCTCGTTGGGTAACAGAGAAAATGTTACCCGAAATCGAAAAACTGCCAGAAGCAGAGACTATGGGTCGCGAAAATAACGCTAGAAAAAATGTTCCTCAAAGACTGCAGACCTTATGCTTCTGTAGATTCTGGTTCTCAACAGCTCTGTAAAGGCATATGATCCGCATGGAAATCTTTGACTTTCCATTTTTAATCAAAACCTTCATATTAAAAGTTCTGAGATTCAATTCCCGAAGTCTTCAGGAATAACAAACTGCAAATCCTCTCCTCGATTCTCATCACTATTTTCATTGTGAAAACCTTTAAGGATGTGAAATTCGCTCAGACAGCGATTTCAGTACATTTCGGATTCTGAACATCCTCAGATGGGTGTTCGAATCACTTAAAGCCGTTTGAGAGATCTTGAGAGCTCAAGAGACGTTTGGGCTTTGTAATATAGACATTTAAATGTCAATCAATAGTGATACGAACGAAAGTCAAAGCAAAGTCATGCTGATAGTTCGAAAAGAATCACAAAGAAGACATTGAATGTCGGGAAGCGGCTGGTGCAAAGGTTGATGAAATGCCTCCTCGGAGGCGTGAAGCTTCGTTCATGGTTCATTTCAGCTGTGAAGTGATACGGTAGTTTCATAGCTGCTAAACAGCCCCCTACTTCTCAGTGACGTTACGGTGTTTCCCCAGAATTGCTTAAAGATCACGTGAAGCTTCTCGAGTGTTTATCCTCCAGATCGCTTTGGCCAATATTGTAGCCTTGTTCTTTTTGAGTTCAAACAATCGTTATAATCGAGTGACATGAATCAGCGGGGGTGGCGGCTATTTTGGTACCTTCAATGCGCGCGGTCGCGGAGCGGTGTGTTCACACTGGTGTTTTGGACATTGTCTGCGACAGAGGGGGATGCGGACAGTAGGAACGGTTTTATGTAATCGGTCCGCCGCACGCGGCTGTCGCGGACCATTTGGCCTTACTGTAACAGTTCCAGCGTTCCTCATAAAGCTCAATCGCTATGCGATTAATGCTTTTGGCATGATTCCACTGTTAGTTCTTTTATTTCTTTATTTCTTAGTTGCTGCTGCATTCTGATACATTCCTTCGCTCGACGTCTCTCTGGTTGCGACGCGAACATTTTGTTCCTGCTGACCACACCACGACATGGGCGCTACCGTGATGTGTGCAGGCCTTCAGAAGCAACTACAAAACTTCTCAAGTGGCTAAATAAATTGCGTGTAGCGAAGGCACGTAAATTTTATGAAGCGTGCAGTGCCTGACCGCTCTTGTACATCAACGTTTAGGTTAAGGGTTGTGCCCATGAAGGTGAAATTAGCCGGTTTCCCTGCCGTTTTTTCCCAGTCCTCATCTCAAACACCTTTTAGAATGGGATTAAAGGTAATCCTACTACATAAGTGTGACTGCTGGTATGTCGTTGTGTGTGTTTACTATAAATTCATAACTCTGTTAAAGTACATTTGGTAGGAGAACAGGCAAGAGGATGGGAACACTCATGGTATGTGGCAGGACTAGATTCCGCCCACAGGGAGCGGACATGCACGAAATAAATGTTTGACCGTAAATTCATAACCCCAGTTCCCGTGGATCTAGAGCGTTCGAATTCGGTGAAGGTGAGAGTACAAGAACGCCGATCATAGGGGGCAGAACTAGACTCCGCCTCCCAGTAGGCGGGGCGTGCGTGAAATTTGTTGATTTCGACCCGTTCAAAAACCAATAACTCCTGATCTCATGTACCAGAGCGCCCAAATATGAAAGCGATACAGGCGGCAGGCTAATTCTAACCAAGGTCAAGGGATTAGAGCCCGCAGTCAGCCGGGTGATCCCACTGGTACATGGATGATTCAGAAGGCAGTCGCTATCGCCGTTTCCTTACGATCTGATTCTGTCTGTGAGATCTATCCGATATTTCGAATGAAACTTGATGATTGTAGCTCATCAGAAAGTAATCGATGAGCTGCTGGAAAAATTTGTGTACAAAAGATGTCTTGGCACATGCACTTCAGCTGGTTTACATTTGCAGTCGGAAGCATCTGTATAACTAGTTTCCTATTGAAAAAACGTTTCTATCAACTAGTTCACAAAGGCAGGTGTTTGTCGAGATGTGTGACTAATCCGATTGTTCAGCTATCGAACCTATTGACTGAAATGACATCCGAAATAGACTGCACCAATAAGTGGGGAAAAACTCTGGGAAAAAATGCAAAAACCTATCGGAGACACTCGAAGACGGAGTTTTTGTGCTACTCGTGCGGGAAGCCTATCCTGTGCCGCACGGACACTATTCATTGAGTTATTTTTCCAACTAAAAAATGCAGGGGTGTAAGTCGGCATTGGCCATTGCGTGGCAACTATCTAGAGCTGGTGCACTGAGCGCTTGCGCTGGCCCACTGCCATGCACAGTGTCCCACCCCATCCCCTCGCACAGCTACATCGTACCAAAAGGACGTTACCTTACCGAGAGATGCGTAGTAGGTGTGGGTCGAGAGATGCCATTGCGGTCGTCGCGTCAAAATTAGGTAACCCCCGCCTATGACCAGAACTACACTGACATTTAGCCAGCGATGAGAACGAAAATGACTTCCTTTTGATAAGGCCGTTGCCATATTTTTTCAGCTTGTAATTCTCTGAATATAGTAGCTTCAGAAAGGGCGAGCAATTACGAAGCACTACAGTATGTACAGTAGCGCTCGGCGAAATGCTTTTTCACTTATAATTTTCAGTCGTAACTCCTTTCCTACTGGATCAAATCAAGCGCAATTTCAATATGTGTAGCATTGGTGTAGTGTGAATATTTACCACTATTAACTTGCAATCTGATCATGTTCCAGATATCCAAAAGGGCTTGAACAAAAACTCAACTGGAAATACGAATGGTGGTCCTTCTGGAGTCCTTTCCTTTTTGCCATGTCTTAAGTGTACGAGCACTAATGTCGAACCCAGAAGAGAAGAAAAACGTACTCAAGGTCGGAATAACTGCAGAAGTCGCAAACTTGCTTCCAGCACAGTCTACAAACGCCTCCCCCATTAGTATGTGGATATGGCTATTTTGCAGTCAAGTATTGTTGGACAGTGTAAAATATGCTTCAGCTGAACATGTCGAAATTTCATGTGATTTGCTCCACTGGGAAAAAAGTTACGGCAAGTTAAAGTTCGCCGAATACTTTTGAGCGCTACTGTATATGGAAAAGAAAATATAGGAAGAAATATACCGATGAAACAGAGCTATTCTTCTGTATTATTTAAAGTTATAAAAATACACAAGCACGTCAGATTCGCTGATGTCCCGCTCTTAGTGTCCAAGCTTTGAGTCGAGGAGCGTTTGACCACTTCAGAGCTACCCCAAATACAGTTTAGAATTTTTGAGCGATACAGTAGTGACAGGCAATGCCAGGCGTGGTGGTTGTCGAGAGCGGATAAAATGCCGTTCAACTTTCCGACGAAATAGGAGGTGAATTGACAAATTTGGATACTATCTCGGTGAAAGAGTTACAAAGCGCAGACAAGAACCAAGAAACGTGTAGTACTTGAGCACTGTAACCCCGGTTGTGGTGCGATCATCGGACGAAACGCGCTATAACGTCATGCTTACCATACCACTATGGGGGAAATAAGAACGACCAATTATGCACGTTTACAGAAGGATTACGTTTTCTGGGGTAAAAAATTGAAATTATTCTTACTTTGAGCGTTTGACAAGTAGATTGTTGACCTGTGAAGTGAATTTTTAATCTCGAAAGGGTTTCATTGTCATAGTGAAGAGATTTGCTTTGATTCATGGTGAAGCCATGGTACTACAAATCTTATTTCGTCCATTTCAACAGAAGGGTACTGAAGCGACTGTGCATGCCCGAAGAGCTTTAGTGGGTCACGCGTGTATCGCCCCCTCCCCCCCCCCCCCCCCCCCCCCACTTCCTCCAATTACATTTTCATCCCAGTGTAGGTCTCCTCATCTTAGACAAACTCTCTTCTGAGTGGCATGTGAATGGGTGGCATTTGAACATCTGTCTGGTATAATTTTTCATTACACGTTTACTTTCCGTCATGCGCTTGCATTTTCTTATAAGCGGCTGAAGGTATTTGCAATATGATGGCTGAAGTTCAAGTGGTTCAATCTCTGAGCCTTGGCGGAACATTTGTTTACCACTGGAAAAAGGTCAGACCATGGCGCACAGCATCTTGTACCTTTGAGTTGGTGTGTGAGTTCCAATATCTATAACGGTGACTCTATCTATCCCCATCTCACTAGCCGAAAATTGGCAGACTGTAAATCTCTGGAAAAAAAGATTGGGTGATATGCCATGATTACAAGATGCCCATAGACCTGGATTACCAGCTGCGGCTCCCGTCATCGGAGCAAGTGAGAACTAGCGTCCGCTGAAGCAATTACCAACCGACCGATCGAATTTGAAAACGCAGCTTCAAAACAATGCAGACAAATTCAATCAAACAGGTCCATTAAGGCAAAGCTTTCAATTCGAAATCTCCAGGGAATTTAATGCCCACACCTTCTGGACGCACACTTGCATGCTCCGTTGTTTCCTGAAATTCATCTGTTTGAAGCTAGTTTGAAAGCCTTCAATTACGCATCACGCGATAGCTCGAGATGAGCATTTTCTCGGAAAATTGAGATGAGCGAGTCACGAAAAGCGTCATGCCGATGAAAGCTTCCTGCTATGATAAACAGCGATTGTGCTTGTTTGGGTTTTTCAGAGCGCATGTTCGTAGAGTGCGGTTATAGTCCGCGATCAGCGGCCGACGTAAGTCGCCTTATGGCCGATAGAATGTTTCAATGAAGTATGTGAAGGTTTGTAGAGAGTGGCAAGGTACAAGCATCATGTGGGTGTCTTCATCGTTGAAGGACCGACAACGTTCGCATCCGGGTACGGTACGCGGGCTTTGTCAGAAGTTGCCTTTGTAGCCTAGACGTTTAAACGAACCTTCCACCTTGATAACTTATCTCAATGAGGAGACGAGCTCGGTACCGTTTCTCCAACAGTCTTGAAGTATGTCTAAGTAGTACCTCCCAAAAATCTTCTCCAGGCCTGCTCAATTCCCCTTCCAGTTCATACCGGTCCAGTTAAGAAGAAACTTTGATTGAATCCTCAGACTTCGTGTAGACCGTTCAAGTATTCGGAAGCTTCTGTCCCTATAGTAAGCTTTTCATTTCTCTCCTAGTAGGTTAAACCCGAACGAACAGCCCAAGAAGTCACCGTAGCTTCCCCACCCTGCGTCTCCGCTCCCCTTTGAGCCCTTCACTCTCGCCGTCTGGGCTCTTCCTATCCCGATCAATATGCCGTTGCCTAGGCTGGACCCTCATCATTAATGGCATGCTATGTTTCCTTCCCATCATTTTTCCTTGATTCGTCGTGAACTTATGCCAGTTACTAATTGCTTTCGACCTTCACTCGGTGCATACGTAAATAACAAACAAAAAGGGCCTACAATGTGTTTTATACTTCTGCAAACCCGCAATAAGGTGGGAAAAGGAGTCTAAGTTCGTTCCTAACCACAATAGATATGTTCTGAACAGCACAGCGCTCAGCATGACAAAGAGTAAATGAGTTCATATCAGCACGATAGGCAAGTTTGTTTACATTCGACGGAACAAGGTTTGAATCATGCCTGAATCACCCCCAAAGGGTAACCGATGAACTTGGCGGACCGGTTCCCAGCTTAGTGGGTTTTTTATTCCCTAAAAATAGTTGGCTGAAGAAAATTTTCATTTCATGTGCAGCTAAGTTATTAGGGTCATTTAGGTAACAAGGTGGAGCATGTGGTACCAGTACGGAAAAAAATCTCTAGGGTAGTATGGGTGTAGGGTAGTTATCAGTCATTTGTACTTTGATTGAATATAAGTAATTCTCAGTTTAATCTGATTGCTGTAACTGATTCTACTTGTGGGAAAGTGCCTGCCCCGAATGATAGTTGTGAGGAAAGTACCTGTTGAAGTTTTACCACAGTCGAGATTTTTGTCGCGATTTTCTGGAAGCTTCATTCGGTCTCTATGTAGGCGGTCTCTATGTAGGGACATTACTCGAATACGCATAACCTATCTGGCCACCTAATTCTGCCTATTCAACCATGTGGAGGCTAGACTTCTTTCTCTTCTGTCTAGCATTGATGCTGCTGAGTCCCAGGTTCGCTGTTCTCGTGAGTTGTCGCCGACGGCATTTCCTGCCGTTAACTTGGTTGTAGAAAGTTGCTTTTTGATCCCGTCCCTCAGTCTCTTTTTTGGGGTTTCACGTGGTGTTTCCCTTCCGCTTCAAACTTCATTTCCTTTCTTGTGCCGTGATCCTGTGGCCTCACAGCCCCTATGACTGGACTTTCTGTCCATCTTCAGCAAATACTTCTTTACGAGTTCGAATCAGGCCATTCTGCTGCCAAAACCCATTGAAAGTTGTGTCAAGCCTTTGGCCTTGAAGCCCTTTCTAAGTGTTTTTTGCACACATCATTCCATTACTTGAAAGAAATGGATGAGCTTCCATGTAATCTATGAAAGTCTCAAGAAAATTGCTCGAGAAAAATTAGAAAATCCCTTGAGAAAGAGAGTATGTTCCAACGGTCATTACGATATCGTATAACGCGTGCCCCACCTGGCCTCCGATTTTTTGGCGTAAACAACGGCATCCCTGATCTTTACAGTTGACGGAACTCAGAACTCCGTATTCCCTTCTGCATTTGCGTGTATAGGGAAATTCCGAGTACCGTCCTTTCCAAAGCGCGTTCAGCGACGCTGGCGGCATGCTCATCCTGCTTTGGTGAAGTCTTTCCTGGTGTATGTCAAAGCAAGAATGAGCAGCGTCGACAAGGGGAAAGCTGAATGTCTTTATCACTACTTCCTCGATTATCTTGAATGCTCCTTACGCCGTGCGTTTCCTTCTGCTCAGCTCCGGAGCTAGGTTGTTCATTATGTGGACTTCCCGACCTAAATACACATACCAATCCGTTTCCCATGTGCATCATCTTCGTTAAGTTCAGTCTTAATCCGATCTTCTCACAAGCACTGAAATTTGGCCAACACTCGTTTCCGTTTTCTGTGGGCTCGTCGCCAAATTCTTTGGAAAAACAGGTGAAGAATTCCTGTTGTGGACGTCCTGCTGATGGAATGAAGAGGAAAGACGAGACAATGCGTGAAGATGGCAGACGCCAATGTTGATTGATTGAGTTGATTTCTTTGTCCTCCTTCTAGAGCTCCTGTTTGCTACAGGATTATATAGTGGTCAGAAGCTCGTTTAGTTTCTAGTCGGATACCGTGTAATTTTCTAGAAATGAAACTTATTGTAATTAGAAGTTGCGGTTGATTTTGAACTTCTTCAGGACATTTTCAATTCATCCACGGATTTCGTAGGGGTATGGGTATGCTTCAATCTTGGAATTTGCATAAGTGGCTGTTATTCAGATGATAGAAACGGTGGAAATTATTTGCTTTGCCATTGTTCTGAATTACCGTGTTTCAAAATTGAAACTCTGTTATGTTTAAATTTTGAAATAAATTCTTCAGAAGGGTGTTCCAAAATTGTTCGGATGCTTTCCACTGCTCAATTATGACTGCTCGCGATGCAAATGAGCCAACTAAAGCACGACGACAAGATGTGTGGCGCTCGAATAACACGTGTATGGTGAGTGTGCAAGAAAACTAAAAAGCCTTGACCATCAACAGCCAATCATTGGTTACTTGCTGTTGTCTTCAAATTTTCATTGTGAAGGCTATTGGTCCTAAAATATACGTTTGCTTGGAAACCAGTCGTTGGCTCAGATTAGCAACTCGTAAATGTTATTTTTTCACAGAATTTGAGAAGTTTTTCGCAACGTTTAGCGTTCAGCTACAGTTTTTCTCGATGTTCGGCAACACATAGCAATCATTTTACAGATTTGCCAAGATTTATGCAAAACGCGTGAAGAAAAGGACAAACATGAACAACAAGTGAAACACAAGAAAGTATGCGATTAATTGAGAATATTCAGTAGCTACTTGCTTCCTACTTACTACTGAAAATTGCTATTTTTAGAAGCTTGTAATTTACGAGTTTTTCGCTACGGAAGTGCCAAAGTTTCAACCATTTAGTGGATCATCTGTGCTTGTTAAGCGATATACCGCTTGTGGAGAACAATACGTCGGTAGGTGTTTGATTGCTATCATGTGTTTCTGTATATTCAGTCTATTTCTTTGCTTTCGATTTGAACTTGTTGGAGGTGTAAAAGTATCCCTGGCGAGTCTTAAAGACTACAAATTAAAGTCATCTGGCCCGGGATTGTATTTGGTCGTCAACCTCCTCTAGAAGCGGGGCTGTTTGGTGTCTGTCACCAATTGGCGCACTTTTCGAGATAAAACGCTTTATTTGGAAAACGCCTATCCAGTAATCGGATATCTGAAGGTCTGGAGTGTTTACACGAACTTCACTTCTCCTTTGCATCCGAACCATGGTGGGCGTGCTCGATCTGTTACGAATCTGGGGCACTCCTGGAACAAGCAGACATGCATCTGTCTTCAATGAATCACATTACCACATATCTAGTGAGTTGTAGCTTTCCTATCGTACTATTTTTGTATTCAACGTTAATTTCATTTTTTCAGGATGAATTCCACTCTCACAAAATGTTGAATTTGAATGTTAATGGCGATCCGTTGAAGGTTTACGAAGACATGAAACGTGTTTGTAAGGAAGTACTTGAAGAAGAAGGTTCATATTTTCGTTAAGTCAATGAGTAAAGTAAAGACTCATAGATGTTTTCTATTTGTGAATAATAAGAAGCCGCATTCAAGAAGGAGAATGTACACCACCGGAGTGCATAGTGATGGACGCAAGCATTACGAAAACAGATGCCATGGCAAAACTTGCTATAGATTCCAATCGCTGCAAACCGTCTTACATATTGCATACGGATTGTACTTCGCAATCGAAGCAGCCCCGGAAAATTCTACAATGTTCGGTAAGCTTCTAAGTATTTTTTGTGATGAGTCATGAAGTATTTGGTTTTGAATAAGAGCAACTAGTTTCAGTCCTTATTTTTGATATTCAGACATGTCACCAACTAATTGCATGTGATAGTGATCTGCTTAACCGAATATGGAAAGTACATGAGCTCTCACCGAGTCATCGTCAAGCTGTTGCTATTATGATGGTTTTAGAGCAGTGTTAGTTTTTTTTCGCATTCTCGAACCCTATGGAAGTCTCACAGGAACTGCTTCCAGTAGAAAGGATTTTTTGGGATGAGGAAGTGTTTTGAATAAAAGTTCTTATTATTCCATCTACAGTACCTCTAATTTATAGTTGATGTTACCTTCGAATCCGGCTATGATGAAGTGAAACCAACGAGACCATTCAAATGGAAAATTGTGGATGACGTGTATCATGGGCCAATGTGTGGAATTGAGTATTTGATAGTATTCAGTAAGTTATTTTTGTAGTATTACTTTGTTACTGGAATTTGATCGTGCGTTTCAGATAAAGGGAGCTTTTGTGAACTGTGTGGGTGTGCAGTTAAGTCTGTGGAAGATCATTTCACTTGTGAAAGTCACATCATGCAGTTCCTGGTACGTCAGTTTTTCATCAACGTTGATTGTTCATATTGTGAAGTTAATTTTCACCATAACTCCAGACGATAACTTTTCCAACGGAAATGTTCCGCATATCACAATACGCACCAGATTCCCGAAGAACAGCCGTGTTGGGGCTAACTGCTAGCCCCAAGTTTCGGTTTGGTGGCGGTCTTCATAAGAAAGTTAACGTGGATTGGTTTCCTCCTTCGATGGAGGTGAGCAAGTCTAGATTCCATGTTCCATTGATTTCTGACATCTCAAGACATAAAGGCTGTTTTGTAGATGATGATGAAACCTGAAGTTCCGTCGTTTCCGAGCTTGATGCCCGAGCTTTCACCACTTGGCATAGACTGTCAATGCTTATTCTGCCCTGTGAGTGTACCTGTTCAGATTGGTTGTTGCAACAATAGCTCTGTCACTATGCGTACCATATTTAGATATGCTGGCGAGTTGTTAGCGTTCCAAAGCATGTCTATGATGGCGGTAAAGCTTTATGGTCCACGCATTGTGCTGAACAATCTCATTTCGAATTTGCCATAAAAAGGGCATGTTTCGGTTTTGGTGCGTCCATTATTTATTTTATTTTGCATTACACCGTATTTTTGCATTTCGTTGTGTGGATAGTTTCCGGGTTTCCAAAAATTCTTACAACTAGCCATATGCTTCAGCAATCCTGCGATTTAACACACTTTCGGTCCACTTCCTGATGACCAGGATACAATGAAAGAAGCATCTAACTAACGCTCAAATAAAAGTAAACGTTTCCAACTCACTAGATAGCTTTGAAGGAGTGAAAAGAGGTTTTCCCCAGTGACTAACTGGAGTAGAATGCAAAGTGAAATGCAATCCGCAAAAAAAGAGATTGATTTTTAGAGTCAAGGCATAGGTGGCTGAAGGTTGACCCTTGAAAGGTGGACCGGTAGATGAAACGTTGTGTCGTACATGTATTTCTCTTACAAAGCAACCCCGAATGGTGGCTGAGTGCATAACTTATTTTGCATATTCCCTCTATGTTTACCAGTCCAGGCGTCATTTTCTTAGAGTATTAGACAAGCTCCTTTATGGGTTTTACTATTAAGAGTTGCTTGTTGAAGCCGGCATCACTGATCTCTGTCTACTTAGCATATAACCACTGATAGTTATTAACTGGGTCGTGTAATTAGTTTGTTCAGATGAGAAGTTCTTTATTCCGATGTCGTCAAGTATACAAAAAGCTCCGTCAGAGCTGCATGGAAAATGGACAGAAATAAAGGTCAGAATTATTCTCATGCCGTTACCGTCACAGGTTCCACGTTCGATTTGTATGAAATATGGTATCGTTGAAAATGGTCATACTACTGTGTCGCACAGTTTTATTTGTGAAAGAACCGCTTATCAATTGACGCTTCGAAAAAATCGTCGTCCTAGACCTTCAAGTAGTTCGGATCTTCCGATCTGTCGCTTAACTGGTCAAGCAAGCAACAGTGATGTAATCCAGTGAAGTAACTTACCCTCTGGGGTCCCTCTCGCTAATGATCCTACTTAAATAACTGAGCAGCAAATGGGCAAATGGAACGTCATGACATGTTCTTTTTCGCGGCTGAAAACGGTAACTCGCTGTACTGGCTGCTCACTTCACTCGAGTAGAACGTTAGGCTATTGAAACTGCGGTTGGTTACGTAGCCGAAATAATTCATGTTCGGATGTTCGGGAGCTGCTGTCTGGCCGATTGCGTTCATCGTGTCAGCTATAGGCCAAAAATTCCAGTCTTTCTTCCTATTTGGTGGCGGCTATTTGTTCGATACGTCACTAAAATTAAGCTCTTCTGCTTGAACAATTTTATACGACAAAACAGCATATAATTATAAATCCGTCGCTTGTGAGATGTCGATCTCCATATGTAGCAATTTCAGGAAGACAAAGAGACGGCGACGTATATACAAACGCAAGGTGACGTGGGATTAGAATTCGTCGTTGATGACCTTGAAAATGAAGAGGTTGTTTGCATTCTGTGTGCGCAGTGGTTTGCTCGTGGAATGCAGACCATGATCAATAACCATATCCGGTCATATAAACATCTTATTCATTACTTGGTGAGCTTGTCATTTCTTAGTCTGATTCAGGAAATTTTATTTATTTAGAAATTATGTGACGGTAGTGGTTCCATTCGACATTCTTCCTTTCAGCATGTGACAAATCGAAACTTGCTGTCAATGTTGCGAGTGCAAAAGACAGAGGAAGCAAGCCGTGAGCTTGTACTGGAGTGGCTCCAACGATCACTATATAATGACTTAGACGAGATGCGGCTCTATTCTCCTGAAGCAGCACAACGGATGCGAAGATGGGGAAACATCACTATTCGGAAGGTGGGCAGAGCTTTGGTAATACTTTCGGTTTTCGATTGGGGCTTTGTTCTCAAAATTATTCAGGATTTTCCGCTCTAGTGGGTTAAGTAAAGCAACGTTGGAAACTGATCAAAGATCTTACATCAGTGAGACGGGCATTTTAGGAAGATGAGTTGAGGACTTAGTTGTACTTTGCTATCTGTAGGTGGATGCCACAGCCTATGATCCTATACATCGCCCAGTCTTTGAATGTGTGATGGAGATGGTTGACGAAGTAGCAAAGGATGACGGTAAGTGCTTTTTTATTATAGAACAAGGCCTATCTACTGTTTATACTAACTGTATCCTCGATATGTATAATCTGTTGTTCTCATTTTCCTTGGATCTTGTGTGATTTTATCCTCGTTCAGCCGAGAAAGCAGAGGTCTCGATCAAGGAAGCGCTTGCCGTTGCCGCAGTCAAGGTTCATTCGTTAAAGAAAAAGAATGGCAAGGTTGAGAGGGTTCTATGTCGCTGTACGGTGAGTCCATTAGAAGACATCACTTATAATAGTTTCACTTTCTCTTACCCTGGCGTTCTCTGTCAAAATGTCTCGAAGTAACAGAGAATCAAGTTTACAAGTATTTGTTCTGTTTCGAGCATATTTCTAGCCTTTTTGCGCCTTCGTTTTTGTTTGCCTCGTGATTCTGGTCTTCTCATTATGTCTGCATTGTATTGTTTTTGTGCTTACAGCGCTGGAATTTGGGAATTTTCTGTCTCTTTCTGTCGTTTACCTTAGACGATCCCTCTTCGGTTTATAGCACGACTGTATCTCCCTACCGAACGTTTTGTTCAGCGCGACACTAGAGAAAACGGATTTTTACTAGTTTACGGCCAATGGAGTTGGGAAGTATATCTTTTCACATCGTGAAGAAAAGGATTGGAGCCCTGATACTTGTAGAAAAACTAATGTTCAAGCGTAAGTATAAATTTACGTCTGGAATTAAATAAGGTTCGATAATACACGGATTCGAACGAATTGCGAGATAAAGGATAAAGTTTTTGGTTAGTCCCATCAGAGGGATGCGCTCCCGCACTCGACTTCTATTCAGAATCGTAGTGGCGCAGTGAGTGCGTATGTGGCCTATACAATGACTTGCGGTGGCAAGCTGATGTCCAAGTCAGTGCTTTTATTCTCCCAGACGAGTCTGGTACGAATGCACCAACCAAGGAGGGATGGAAGGCTTGGTTGGCCTAGGCGGGCATCGATCCGTGGTTCGATTTCCTGACCGTGCGTGTGAGATAGTGCGCCACTTGCCAATACTCCACTTCCGCCCGAATGGCGAGATGAGAACAAGAATAAAAGACCAGGCAGGCAAAAATACGATGAAAAGCAGCGGTGTTCTCTTTTACTCCTGGCGTTCCTTCACAGGCAACAAATAGTCGTACTTGACATTATTGCCATGCTTTTTTGATGTGTGATACCTGTCTTGCCATACTTTTCCCTACGCTGATAGCTCCGTTGTGGTTGTAGTTCTTGGTTTCCGTAAACATTGCAAATGAGCTGAGAGGCGAAGAAACTCTCTGAGCCTGTCTCTCAAGAATCAACAGTCGAGTCTTGATGGAGCGTTTCAAACTATACTCTTGCATGCGGATGTGTTCGCTATCAACTGAGTATTAACCCGATTAGAAGCTCTCTGTCGGTTGAAATGCGATGAGCCTCTTGAAAAATCGGTTGAAAAAGCAACCCCACCATTGAAAGTTGTGAAAGGCAAATGTGGTGAAGATGAAGTCGCTGTGATGTTTCCGAATGCCATGAGTTTTATGAAGACACATTTCCCACACCTTGGAAACCAGCAGTAACTGGTTTGGCTGTGATTGTTGTCTAACTGCCGGCACTTCATGCCCCCTTGATGTGGCAAAGGATGCTGGAAGTTGCAGATCATCTCAATTTTGAGGAAGAACTATTGACGGACATTGTTTCGAGTGTAAATTGACCTTTCCAAAAACGTTATAAGAGAATGGTGGTGCTCCTTTGAACACCTCTTTGAAGGCTTAGGTCGATAATACGTTGCAAACAAACATGGCTACCAGATGCATGTCCTGGTGAAAGTCCAGAAAACGACCCTTCAGTAAGTTGCTGTAGGCGAGTTTTCCCATCATCCTACCTTTGTGCGACTAGCTCCGACGAGCATTGTTCTCACTGATAGAGCCTAGAAGGTGAGCTGCAACTTCAGAGTCATGACAGTTGAATTTTTATAAAATTTGAACAAAGAGAGCAAATATGTGATGTCAAATATTCAGTTCTGCTCACCCCGCCATTTCGAGATCACTTTTCATCCTGTTCCGGTCAACCCTCTACTTTTCACTTAATGGTGACCTCCAGTCTTTTATCGCTTTCGAGTAGTAGTTGTAGCAGTTCATTTTCGAGTCTTTTTATTTTGTGGATTGTGTGAGTAACTAGGTGGAATAGATTGACATTTTGCCAACATTTCGCCTTTCCGTTCCCAACGTGTTCTCTGTCTCTTCCTATTTTACATTGTTTTTTGAAATGTTTGCAACGATGGCGAAGTCTTTCAGCAGTGCGAGATGGCTTTTTCGACCACGGTTGAAGAAATTATTAGCAATGTCTGGGATCGACATTTGTCCTCAGACCAACACTTTAGAAGGTTTAGAGTGTTAATGTCAAATAAGCTCGGTAATTTTTTTTCTATATCATTTCCGTTTGAGTAATTTTCGATTGTATTCAATATCAATTGCATTTTTGGGAGAAAGTCTTGCAATACGTATAAAAGAAATCTCTTCAAAAGTATCACTGCTTCGTGGCATCTTATTCACTTGCTGCACTGGAAACATAACCGATATGGCAAACCTAACTCGTGGTCTTTGATGCGCAGTTTTTTTGAGCGTTAATTCTTCAAATCACTTCTTTTGAGAGATTGCAAGGCTTTTTGCAACCTTTTCATCATCTCTAAACATTTATTCGACAATAGCTTTGAATTGTTTGCCTTTAGACATGCTCGGATTCACTGAGGAGAAGTCCACGTACACAGTGAAACCATTTGTGCAGCCGGACCCCACACGGGTGCGGTGTTTTCCCCTTATACGTGACTATTGATAGTTGTCTCTACCACCTTTACGTGGACCATGCATGTATTTATTTAGAAAGTGTCTTGGCAGTGGAATGCTAAGGAGAAAACTCATGAGTTCGTGCTGTCCGTGATAGGACTAGAAGACTTGGTTGAGCGACGTAGCAGCGAGACGCTTGGCGCCCATCCACCGGACTTCTTCTGTCGACTCTGTGCGGTAGTGATTCCTCGACGATCAGCTGCTCTGGAAGCACATGTCCACTCAGCTCAACACGTACTCTGCTACGTGGTATGTAGTGGTGCATATACATATTATAGTTGCTAAGACTATGCCAGACTCACCAATTTCGAAAAGTAAGTTATTTATGGTATTTCAGCATAAATACCATCCGCAGACGATTATGGAACTGGATGTCCTACCAAAAGAAGGCGGTAAGGAGATGCGTCGAATCATCGCACAGCTTCTAAAAGATCATCAACTCAAGGAACCTTACTGCATTCCTATATATGACCCAGTTGGTGAACAGGAGAGAAAGGGTATTGTAGCATTGCAGACAGCTCAGGAACGAGAACGGCAGCGTGTTTTGGCAGAAGCTAGGAAGCAAGCTCAAGAGCAGCGGAAGAAGATGGACGAGGAACGAAGAAAACAACGTGAGCTGCAGGCGGAACGAGAGAAGGCAAAACAAGCTGAACGCGCTCAGAGGGAGAGAGAGCTCAAGGAGCGTAGTGAACGCCTTCAAAGAGAAAAGCTGCGGGCACAAAAAAGATTAGATGAGGCTAAGCGAAAGGTTGAGGAGGAGCGCAAGGCCCAAGAGGAAAAAGAAGCCGAAGGAGCGGAACGTAAACGAAGGCAAGACGAGCTTCGGGCTCTCCTTGATCAAGAAAAACAACGTCTCAAAGCCATGCAGGAGAAGGAGGCCACCCAGCGTCGTCTTATGGAAGAAAAAGACAAACTGGAACGAAAAATGCAAGAACTGAAGGAACGCGCTCATCAATCACCTCATACGCACAGGCTTGCCTCTCCTCATATGGCAGCACCCGCTATAGGGGTTGTAAATGCTCCGCAATTACGATCGTATCGTGAACCGATGGGCATGGTACCACCGAATGCGCTTCCCTATTCAGTGTCGCCATCACCGTTCGACGCCCCTGCTAGTGTCCGAGAAACGTTGGAAAACATAGGGCCAAAGCCCATGTTTCCGGAGTTTGTACCCGTTGCCAACAAAGTACCTGTCTACAAAGGAATGGAAGAAGCTGACAGGGCGATTAGACTCATCTCACCAGAACCACGTCCCGAAGTTGTCGACCGGCCGTCACTGCGCGACAGAAAAGTTGATCCCTACATTGCGAACTCGAACATCATACAGACGAGGGAACAGCTTGTCGACTTTCGTGAGTCACTTGTTTCATCCTTTTTTGAATGTCTGGTATTTTCATAATTCTGCCATGCTTGTTAATATCTTTTATTGTTTAGAGCGAGTAGGGTAGGCATGACATATAGTAAAAGCGGAGGTACAGCAGATAAACATAAAAGCCTTTTTCATAGCCTCGTTGTCGAGTCACGCATAGGCTGTGATCGCGCAGCTCACACTGAGCGTATCAGATATTGTAACTTTACCTTCACAAATTAAGGAGCGATAATCGATTCTTCCTTATCCTTTCATATTTTCACTGAAAGTTAGCATGCGATAAAGAGAGGATCGAGTGTTTCCAGTTTGGAGGCAGGGAGCAGAGCGCATTCCTGCTAAGGAGCTTCCAGAGTTGTTCAACGAGAAAGCAACGGGCATAGAGGGAGCACTTGGTGTAGACTGCTTATACGAGGTGACGTTCACTTTGTTTTGATTCTTTTTTTGATCTATTGATTTTTTCTATGAAATTTTCTATGAATCATTTCAAATTTTGCGTGTTCAGCTAGAAGCGCGCTGTTCTTGTAGGTCATATGTGCGGACTGCTCTGATTTGGATACATTTTACTGTTCGATGTGTGGTGTTTGGACTACTCCAAGCGATATGTTCAAACATCTTGAAACTACTGAACATAAATTAGCGTACTTGGTTAGTCATTCAAAGGCAATGTTATGGGAACTATTTTGCATTTGATCTACGTCACTGGAGTGCTTCCTTTTTTTAAGTTTCGCAACTATAAAATGTATCATCAAACAGTAGTGTCCGAAACGAATTCAGTTGTAAGGTCGGCCATGCTCTCTCAGTTCGCTATTCAGATTTGGAAGGTACGTTGTATGTGCTTGAGTTTTGTGATTAGTTTTTTTTGTGATTATATAACTTTCATGATGGTTGCAATCTTTTGCATTGTATTTAGTAGTTTTAACTGTGCCTTTTCTTGTGTAGATGGAAAAACCACCAGGAGTGGTATCGAATCGTTTACGTTCCTTGCTGGACCGTGCAACAATCGAAAGAATATGGCCTGAGCACGTAGATGTTCTCGATAACTCTTGGAAAACTGACGGTACGCAATGTTCGCGGCCTCCTCTCACTGTTTTTGTATTCGTTTTTTTTTTTTTGTCGAAACGTTGCTTTCCTTCAAAGGCGAACTGTGGGTTTTTGAAACTATCTAGGAGCTTAGGAGCTAGGAGCTTTCATCAAACTCGCAGGTCTTGAAATTGATCGAATTTGAAAAGGGTTGGGCGTTAATCGCTTGATACGTAATTAATTTTGGAATCTGATTTCGCATTCTACATTCTGAAGCCGTTTTGCTTCCGATTTTGTTAATTCTAGTCACTAGTACCTATATTAATATACCAGGCGGCTACGCACGCTATCGTGTGCGCTAGGGGCTCTAACCATGAGAGACGGAACCGCATGAGCTGATTTACATTATAGATCTTTTTCGGATTTATGAGTTTCCGCTCAAACCCCGCCTCCTGTGGCGTAGTCTGGCCCTGCGACCCACCATAAGTGTTCCCATCCTGTTGCCTGTACTCCTACCAAGTTTGAACTTTCTAGGTCCATGAGGACAAGTGCTATGAATTTTCGTATATAAATGTAAGAAGGGATGTGAGCTTCGAGGCATGCTCCTCCTATTGTGGGCGGGTCTCCGCTGACATCATTTATGCTGGAGACACTCAATGCACACCTCCAGCCACTTTACACCCAAGTTTTGAAGCCGTCTTGTGACTGGATTTGAAACTTGGTCCTCAGTACAGCTCATTTCGATGCACGTCACGCCCACTGTGAGCGGGGCTCCGCCAAGCTGATGTGTGCTTTATACTTCTCGGGACATGGCCCACCCATCCCACGCTTGAACCGTTCTCTCCAGGCAGATCTGAAGGAGTTAAGGAATTTCGTGACAAATATACAGTCAGACAGAACGACAGACAGACGACAGACGAAGCGCTTTATAGTAAGTAGGATTAATTAGTACTAGTACTGGTCAATTTTAACCTAAGTGCTTTTTCACAATTTACCTCTTATTTATTATTAATTTTTACCCTTGCTATAATATCGCTGAGGTTTTGCCGAAACACTCAATCTTTCTTCTCAAAAATTTTAGACAATCAAAAGGATTATGAATGAAGTCAAGTAGCAGAACTCGACATAAATTTAGTAATTATCCCGCGTTAGTTTGATCTGAAACCTGTCAGATCGTCCACCTAAGGCCGGGCTCTCCTCCTTTCAATGTTTAGGTTGAAATGCCTCAGCCCTATCATTGTTCTTTCCCATTTGTGCCCGAAAAAGTTGGTCTGTTGCCTCTATAGCTACTTTCGCAGCTATATTAAAGGCACCATTCACAAAAAGTTAGGGTACCCTTTTTTGACGGGAATTGATAGAACTACTCTAGAATGAAGCGATAACAACGAAAAAAGCGCAAAAAACGATGAACAAAAAGAATTACAAAGGGCCAAAAAAAGAGCTGGAGAGGGGGCTGGACGAGTTTCACATTGAAAGAGCGTCGGTTAGAGACGATCGGTGTCACGTTAGACGAGTGTCGAGACGACACAGTGTCATGTAATCGCGTCAGGACCCACCCTGAATTGCAAATTGGCAAATTGCCAGAGGCGCAATGCAATAGCAGACAACACATTGCGTCTCTGGCAATTTGCCAATTTACAATTCAGGGTGGGTTCTGACGCGATTACATGACACTGTCGTCTCGAAACTCGTCTAAGGTGACATCGGTCGAGGGGCGGAGATGCGAATTACGACAACAACGGGCCAGCCACTATGCCCTCGACGTCGAAATTGCGGGAAGTGAGAAGGACCCTTCTACAACCCATGGGGACCGCTGAGTATTTATAAGGTAAGAACTCAATAACTTTTTCTATCGTGAACGGTGCCTTTAAAGTAAATCTGTGAATCTGTTATGCACAAGCTCGGACCCCCCCCCCCCCCCTGCCACCTGCCATTAGTGTTACTAGCTTGCCATCTGTATCCATTCCCCTTGTGTGGAGTCACCACCTATCACCACTATCAGCGTTCCCATTCCTACCCCTTTCAACTTTGAACACTCTAGGTCCAGCGGATCAGGAATTATGTATTCACGATGTATTTCGATTTCAGGAAGGCGTTGTAAGGTGGTGAGAATTAGATGAATGGTAATCTGTGGCTTACATATAGTATAATCTAGGACGCTCAGGACAGAATTATCGTCGTTTATTCGGAGCTCCGCCCGCCCGACCACTCTCCAAATTTCACAACTCTTCCTTTAGTAGCCTTAGATCGCTGTCCGAATTTTAGAGCGTTTTCGAATAAATATATGAAATTTTGTTGCAAAAGACTTTTTGAGAACATTTCGCAAACCGTGATGGACCTATGCTGAGTTCACCTATGCATGCACACTTTACATCTTCCTCGATGCAATTTTTTTACCTCCGAGCCTCGGTGGAAGCGACTCGTGGATTTGTTTAGAAATTACTGCCCACCTCGGGTAGTTCTCCTCCACCTGATTTGTTGCCTCATTCCTAAACTCTGACCGTTTTTCCCGATCACTCTACTCATCCGGATCCAAGTTAGACACTTCTCCTTTGACACGGCGCAGTCCGGTGCTTTTCCTGCCTCCTGTAGGAGGGTTTTCGCTGTGTTCTTCCGTGCTCTGTTGAACTTTTCTTAGGTGCAGCCTACCCCAAACTTAACCCAACCGAAATTCAAGTTATAGCAAAGTTAGTGACAGATAAAAAATATGTGATTTATATATAGTAAAGATTTCAACTTTGGTTTCAAGTTTTTTCGTGTTTAGGTGGCACGATGGGAAGAGTGGATGTCCCTCCACCGGTATCCAAATCTGCTATGATGTTTCCTGAGGATCAGTCAAGTACAGTGATTAAGAAGGAACCAAAAGACGATTCTGCAAGTAATGGAGTTAAACATAGCAGCCGTTCGAAAGACAAGGATAAGGACAAATCGGGAAAAAGCGACAGTCGTTCTTCCACAGCTAAGGACAAGGAGAAAGACAGAGGATCTAAAGGTATCAGCAGTCGATCTTCTAAATCTGACGGCAGAGACAGGGAAAGGTCCGATAGAAGCGACCGTCGACATTCATCGAATAGGGATAAAGAAACGGACAAGTCAAGAGAAACAGATAGAAGAAAAGAAACCAGGTACGTCGCGTGCTTTTTGGACTAGAAATTCTCGTGATGCAGTTATCTTTTTCTATGTTAATCAGTTACAGTGCTCACTCAAGAAAGCGTTCGCCACCCGTTGAAGTTATCCTTCCGTCTCCGACAAAAGAAATGGGAAGGCAGCTGTCGGAGACGCCAGATCGGAAACGTCGACGAAGCAGAAGCCCGCAGAGAAGTAGCGGTCGCGATGCTAGACACAGTAACAGTAGTTCCAGCAGAGAAGTCGTTCATACTTCTAGCCATTCTAATCGCCGCGAATCTGATCGTCGCAGATCTTCGAGTAGAGATCGTAGTTATAGGGAGACAGCCAGTCACTCTAGTAGTCGTAGACGTAGCAGAAGCCGCTCACCGCGTGATCCTTTCGCGGGTACTGGCATGACTTGGGAGGAAACAGCTGCCGCCTTCCTGGCCAAGCTGGGAGATTCGCAGGCCGCGGCGAGTGTGTTAGATCCGTCGAAGGACCACAGATCGACATCATCGCGTGCAAGAGAATTGGAGGAGAAACTTGAGCAGCTCAGGCAGTTGGCGAGGGCACAACCAACGGCACCCGTCTCCATGGTGGTAGAAGAGCTTTTAGAGGGCAGCTCGAGTCGAAGGAAAGCACCTGTCCAACATGTGGAAGAAGTCGACGAAAAAGCACAAATGCGTAAATTACTTGGTGTGCTCATCACTATGCAACAAGAAGCTGAAAGGAACGGAAGGGTTGATGAATCGCTGGTTGACAGGCTTTACAGGGAAGTAGGCTTGAAGAAGTCGGTCGAATCTACCAGCGATCAGTTGTTGGCTCAACTCTGCTCCCAGATTTCGCAAGAAGCCGAGCCAAGGACAAGGCCTTCTATTGACTTACAGTCATTCGGCATAGGTCTTCAGAATCGTTCTGAGGATCCGCCGGTGCAGCCCAGTCCATCAATATTTGGGGGAGGCTTTCGACCACGAGCACAAACGTCGCAGTCCACAACTTTCCAAACCCTTTTGTCCGATGTGAAGCGGTCATTAGATAGTTTCAACAGACCAACGCGTTCAAATTCACCGCTTATCAAGCCACCGTTTGTGATCACCAACAGAGATGAGGTGTTTCCAGAAAGCGAAACGAAATCGTACGTCTACCCTGGTGCAGACTCTCAAACTTTCAATCAACCTTCGCTCCAGTCCGAACGGCCCTCTGATAGCAATCTGACCAAGAAGGAGAAGGCTGCTCTACGTCGCAAGCAGTTATTAGAGGAAGCTGAAAGGTTAAGGAAGGAGGCGGAAGAAGAAGATGAAGAGGAAGATGATTGGGATTGCCTCGTCGAAGTGATCAACCAACCGGCACCCACCCCTACCACTAGTTCAGTGGACGATCGAAGCGGTTCCTTAGGTAACAGCAGTGGTCGGAGTGCAAAAGGGAAGTCGCAGCAGCAGAAATCCGGCGGCAAAAAGGATGTCAAGCAAGCGAGTGGAAGGAAGGGAACTTCCGTACCGCTTGTTCCCGGGCAGAAGATGCCACTGGCGAGAACGATCCTTCCAAATGGACAGTCCGCAGAAGACGCCAAAGCGAAGCGGAGGGAGGAGGAGCGGGAAAAAGAAAGGGAGAAGAGGAAAGAGAAAGACAAAGAAGGCATCAATGAAAAAGACCAGGGTGCTGGGAAAAGGAATGTGCACGGTACCCCCAGTAGTTGGCCTCAGCCCGTCCCTCAACCTCTTTTAGGTATCAATATGAGTACATCTTCAAGTATGCATGAGCAACACCAACAACAATCACAGCAGCAATCGAATTTCCAACAGCCTCTACACGTTCCAATGATGGGAAACGAGCCAGTCTATTGTAATTCATCTAACGCACCTGTATATCCTAATCCATATGTCTCCTATCAGAGCGCACAGCCGCAACAGTTTCCTGGGCCACAGTTTTTCCACGGTCAACCGTCAGCAATGGGCCCGCCGCAGTCGCAGCAATTTGTTCCCGGTTTTGAGTTTTCACAAATGCAACAGCAGCAATTTTACGGGCATCCACCCTATTACGGTTGAAGAGTGTCGAAGTAGGGTTGAGTTAGTTAGACACATTGCTGAGCGCCATTGAGCGTTTCTGTATATCGTTTAGGTAGTTTTCTGCATGCCTATTTCTTCGTATTCGTGGTACGGTCAGATCTATTCCGAAGGCGTGTACATGGCTATAAATTTGCTGTTTCCTCTTATGTGCGTAATGTTTTTGTTTAGACATTTATTTTGTTACTTGTTACTTTTTGTAATAGAATAAACTGCTACTTTCTCATCATTTTGTTGATATGTTTACTCATCAAGAGTGCTTTTTCTTCACGGTCATCCCTACTTGCAATGATACTTTCATCTTTTGCGGTCACCTCGTGTTCATATCGAGTTGAACTATCTATTAAACTACTATTCAATAATCAAAAATTGCAGGCAAGCTACCACACCTTAGCTTAGGAAGACGTTTTTTCGCAGTATGTGACAAATAAGCGTATAGTCGGAATCCGACTCTTTTGACTATTCGCCAGGAAGTTTGTATAAACATCGCGCTGCTCAGTTTGTGCTTGCTAGTTAACTTTCTTTGAACTAAATAACTTTCTTGGTTATGGCTTAGATCACCTTCTCGTCAGGCGCTGTCCGATCCAACGGGTTTGCTAGATGTCGGTCCTACACAATATGTGTTCACAGAAATGTCAGGGTGTTGCCGCTCCCTTCATCGTGTTTACTTTGACTTCCTCGTGGTCAATTCTAAGACAATTTGTAGGGAAGCGTATCGGGTTGAGTCCAGTCCGGCAACGACTACGACAGATGTGATTACCAAAGGAGCCGTTCAGCATTCGCTCTTCCGAGAAGATTTCATTCAAGTTCAACAAGCAGACCCCCAGAAATCTAATAACTTCCAATCGGCTGATGAATTGCGCTACCGGCCATCCTAGAGAACTGGTAAAATGGAACGGTGCAAAGTTTTCAAACGAGGGCAGAGCTTTACCCATTCGAGAAGAAAGAGGATAGACTCTTGAAACGCAAGAACGATTGGATTTTCTATACTAGTGTCTGTGAGTGTGTCTAGTCGTCTGTTAGCTTGTGTGTGTGCTACCGGGCACCAATCGACGGCCGAAGCCGATGGGGAAGCGACAGAAGCATGAATGGGCGCTTTGAATGCTTTCAGAGTTAAACTACGTGAATTGTTTTGCCGATCGACCGACGGCGTTGCTGTCCACGTGTTGGCAACGCAAGACAGATGGCTGCCTAGGCCGCGTGGGTGGTATCCATCGGTCCAGAGTTGTCAACACGTGGCCAGCAACGGTCGTTTGGTCGATCGATCGGTGAAGTAGTGCACGGTGTTGAATTCTGAAAGCGCGATTTCAAACCCAACAACGTACGTTAAAACGCAGCGTTCCAAACACGTTGACAGCGCTGGACATAGTTTATTGACAACTTTGGTCGCTTGGCAGAAGTCTGTTCCATCCGGCGCGTTGCGTGTGTGCGACGACGGCCCTGGCCACTAGTTGACAACGCTGGTTCACTGGCACGTGATCCAGTGTTGTCAACAAGTGGCTAGGGCTGCCGTCGCACGCAATGCGCCGGACGGACGTCGGTTGAATCGCTGAAATCTGGAAGCTGCCATCAACTGGTTTGCGAAGGGAACCGACATCTTCTTCCTGCTCGTCTGTGCTTTCTCGTCGGGAAAGAGTTCTGCTTGAGGTTGGTGAAGCGTTTCATAGGGAGTTTCAGGTGTATGATCGAATTTATCTTGATATAACATTATTTGAAAGTAATGGATAGTGAATTGTGATCGATCACGCTTCCAGGTGTTTACGATGGGTAAAACAAATTGTTTTGTTATGGCTACGAAACAGCTGTAACGCTTCAACTTAGCATTTGCTGGCGGTTTCCTTGTCATGTATTCAGTGTAACTTCTCTTGTTGTTTGCCTTCAATTTGACATCTTCCTGACTTTTATTTTCTATTCTTTCACGTTGGGCCGCATGCGTAACGCCTAGGGTGGGGGAAAGGAGGATCACTTCAAGGAAATGTTTGCGAAAGGCGTTAACGTCAAATCAGTCTGATTACATTGCTGTAGTCGTTGCTGAGAGCAGTTGAGTTCTCAAGTTTTTGCAGTTTTGTAAGGAGGCGTAAATGCGAACACTCAGTGCTCATCCTATTCAAATCTTTCATAAGCTAGTGATAAGGGAATAGTGAAGATTAGGAGATGTGAAAACATAAATAGAATGAGGATTGCAGTGATGGGTCCACATGCATTGAGGAAGGTTGCGTATGTACACGATTCTCGAGGAATGGCTGCTTTCATAGTCCACGATGTGGCGAGCGAGCAACCGCGCGACTGGTCACGATTCGTGGACTGTGAAAGCCAATGAGGTTAGCGAGGAGAGAATGACACGGAAGGGTTAAGTTTGAAGAGTGAAGGAACTGGTACGTATAGATGTACTTCCATCGCTGGTTAGGTGCTCCTACATTTCTTGCGACCTCTCCTTATAATGTTGGATTTATCTTTAAACCTCTGTGAAAAGTGATTCAGCCCAACTTTCCCACTAAATGGTATCTGGTGACTTTTTAACAACTAGTAACCACAATACTAACTGTTTATCTGGTGTAAGGTGTACAGACTTTATTTGCACCTTTCCTCTTGTCTACATTTTAACCACTTACTTATGATATGGATGCTGATCACATTTATATTTTCGCATTTGGTTAAGGTTGCTTTTTACTTAAGTGCGCGATAAGTGGATGCTCTTCCTACGTTTCCACACCTCTCCAAGTGTATTTTGTGAAACATCGTGACCATTTGCTAGCCCATTCATAGAGTTAAGTTCTCATCCGGTTAATTGGAGTGCTCTACTGGGGTGATGACCCACCCCTCTCCGAACTCGGTACTGGAGCCGTCAAATTCTCTGCTCCGGCGTCATTTATCTGTCACCATTTGAACTTCGTGCCCTCCGCAGTGATTTCCTTGGGGTGTGATTCTCCCTTCTCCCACCATAAGCTTTAGTCGTATGCCCTTTTTCGCCACAATGTAATTGTGAAGCCTCAATGAGATTCAATGTGACGTTCTTATCGTTTTGGGAAATGCAGAAATTTTAAAAGTAGTGTCATGCCGAAGGAGGTGTGCTCAGGCCGAGGAGCCTTGCCCTTTAGAAGATGTTGTGCAGGTCGTGTTGACCAGAGGGAAGAGATCGGGTTCTCTCTGACTGACTGCGGCTCTCTGTAATCGCTCACTTAACGGTGACCTATCGTTTACCAATCAACTTTGTTATTGCTAATGTCCTAAACGATTACACACTGATAAAAAAGGCAGATTCCCTCCTGCCAGACCCCTCTTTTGTACTACATGTTTTTTTTTTTCATCTGTATCTTACGTCCACAAAACAGTTTTTAGAATTCGCAAGTTTCGAAGTTTTCAAGGTACATCAAGCCTAGAACACATTCTCAATTCGAGCAGAGCATTCTCAATTTTGTTCTTTTCACGCCATTATGCGGGGAATGATTGCATTTATAGTGTCGACGACGGCGCTGGCGTGGGCCATTTATCGATGATGTCTGTTATTGCACTGAATTATTCTAAGCGTTAAATATATGTGTTTTGGGTCGTTCTTTTTTCGTATATTGAGTGATGATTAGAGTTTTCGCGTTGTTGCTCCAAGTATGTTTGCTGGATATCGATCGACGATTCAGACCGACGTCGGAGTCGGTGTATTAACTATGGATGGCTGCTTTCAAACTCCACCGATTCATCCGTTCGTCGCGTTGCGTACGTGCGACGGCGGCCCTAGCCACTAGTTGGCACATGATCCATTGATCCAGTGTTGTGAACAAGTGGTTAGGGCCGCCGTCGCACGCACTCAACGCGCCGGGCGGGCGGACGTCGAAGTCTGAAATCTGCCAATGTAACCAGAGCGTGCTCAACTTGAACGGGTTGTATCGTCTTCGTCCTATGGATAGAAATGGTATCGTCTTTCGAAGTTTCTGCAGTTGTTCCAAGCCCTCGTGCCCATTCGCGTGATTTTCTTACCAATGCACGCGCGTGTAAGAAGTAAGCGGAATGGCTGCTTCCAGAGTTCAACGGACGATCAACCGACCGATTGCGGCGACGCTGGCTACGTGTTGACAGCGCAGGATATATCGCATCAAAGGCCGCGTGACTAGTCGCTCTATGAATTCAACGATTCACGCCCGTCCGTCCGATTCGTGCGTGCGAGCGACAGCTGCGCTATGCACTTGTTGGCAACACTGGCATCCATGGGCGTCCAACGTTGTCAACACCTGTCTAGCGCCGCCGCCACTCGCACAAGCGCGACGAACGGACGGACGCGCGTCGGTTGGTCGTTGAACTCTGAAGGCAGCCGATGCGGTGCCCGCCATACTCGCTGCGTTCCGCAGAAATTTGATGAACAGTTCGGGCGTGCAATGCATGGGGCAGATTTGAATGGATGTGGCGAAGTTCCCGTGAGGAATTACGAATTTGCAGCGTGCGTGCTCGCGTCGTGAGAATTTGAATGTGTATTCCGCTACTCCATTCACTTGATTGAATTAGGAATGAGTTTGTTCGACGATTTTCGCATTGTTCCACGTCGTAATTTTCGTAGAATTATCCCTCTACTTTTAGGAAAGTTGGTTGTTTCAGAAAAGATGTCGGCGACGACCTCCAATCGGGCTCATCTGTACAAAAACAATGGTCGCGCTCACGCCATGCGCGATTCACTTCGAAAAGTGAGCAGTTTAAGTTACATACCTCATAGATGTTCTCATGACTTCTTTCGAGATATAGAGGTGCGCGGAGAAACTTAGGGAGAGACGTCTGGATCAGTTCGCGTCGCGCCGACAAGTGGAAACTGCAGTGCGGGAAACGGTGAGTTTTCCACCTTTCTTCTTTTCTTATTGTGGTGCTCTAGGGATTCCATAGGTCAGTGCTGAGATGAAAGCGGATATGGATGATCTTGGTGAAGATGCATGGTTGGAGCTGTTCGAATCGATTTCTAGAGCTCTTATTCAAGAACGTAAGCATTATAAAATCCTTATTATAATGTGAGTGATTTGTGTTTTATGACCGCTTATACAATATAACTTCCAGAATATGACGACATACTCCGACTTGAGGAGGAACGGCTAGCCGCGGACGTTGAAGAATATCTGAATCCACCAGTGTACTGTCCTTCATGTTTACGCTCACCATTGACTGTTACGGAGAAGTCTGCAATGTGCCGAGTACGGTATCCCATGCAACTTCTATTTTTTGCTGTTTTTTTGCTTTCTGAATGCTATTTAATTACTTAAAGTATATTCGGAGTGTGCTTATCTCGTCATTGTTTAGAGATGTTCGTTCCTCTACAACTTTGCGAGGGGATCGACACCACCAACGCAGTCAGAGCTGCGACAGCTACTCGCTGATGGATTCTTTACTCATGAAGCAACCGAATGTACCGTTCAACCAGAAGCTGTGCAGCTCAATGGCCAGCTTCAACTGCGATGTAGTGACTGTGGATTTCATACAGTGATCGTTTAGCGCAGTTTTTTCTGTATAGTTTACTTTTCCTTGATGAGCTCATAGAATCGTTTTTCAATAGTCTAGGATTCTTTCCAGAAGGTCGTATTTTACATATCCTTGTTCGCCTTGTACTGTTTCACCCTTGTCTAACGAAGTATAACTGTACATAGCATATTTCGAGCTAAATTTACCCATTCTCTACAGTATGCCTTTTCTCATTCTACGTGTGGCTTTAATCGTAACTCCGTTGATCTTTATTCTTATGTTTGTATATGTGAAATTTGAGCTAAATTCTGATTTGTAAATAAAGTCCCCAAGACGCTCCTTCAGTGTTGAGTTCCATACATATTTGTGGTGTACAGCAAGAGGAGGCGCTATCTTTTTCATCGCCTGTGAATTAACTCCGGCGATCCCTTTTTCAGGTTCAGGAGGAGTAATTCAGAGAAAAATTAACCTTAACTTCAGATGTGCAAGAGGTCAAAGCGTCCCAACGCCTCCATAATTGCACGGTCAGTTTTATTAATTCCTCTTTGCTGACTGACGGTGTGCTTTCCTTATTTATATTGTACTAAATACAGTATAGAACCTATAGAAACACATGAACCATACTTGAGACGCAATCCTGGGTTTTTAGTAAATCACGTACGTCGCCTATGAGCATTCCAGTCCGTACTCCTTGACTATTGATCGTTTAGTGATTTTCATCAGAGCGCTCCTGGTTTAATATGACCAGCATGGAACCCTTCAGCACCTTCTTACCGTTCGGAAGTGTTCGGATGCTAATCCATTAGGTTTCCTGCATTTCCCGCTGCTCATCCTGTTACGTTGAGGACCGAACATAGGCTGTAGAATGATTCATTATGAGAAATGTATGCTTCGTACCTTCCACGATTTAAGATTGGAACATTCTGATCCTTCTTCATTCTTCACTCCCTAACTTCTTTTACTGATGGTAACCTATGTAGGTATTTTTCTGTAGCTTGAATACTCCATCCTAAATCATATCCTGCTTGACTTATCGGTTCCCATTTATGTTCTGTAATCTTATTCGTCTAGCCTTCATCCTCTTCAAAAACCTTTCTCCGTGTAATATTGTTGTGCACTTCACCGTGATCATCAGGTCGAGCTAGAGTAAGTTGGAATACCAATTACTGCACACCTACGAGTGAACATGCCATGTGATTTTACTTTACCAAGCTACTCTTTTGGGGTCTTCTTAGCTTTTTAAAGGCGCGTCCAAACTGTCGTTCTTTGCGTATTACCCACGAGGATTTCCACCCTAACCCTCACCTTCACCAGGGTTCTTCATCGTAGCAGCGACTCTTTCCGCTGAACGACGGAACAATGTCTTAGAATTAGCATGTGAATTCATGAGCCGCTTTCAAACAGTGGCCAGTAAAAGAAACTCATTTTTTGCGGAATTGATCTCACCCCCTTACTGTTAGTGGAAACCTTGACTACGAAATTCTGTGCTGAGCGCTTTCCTTGACAAATTCAGCAAATCCATGTCAGCTAAGGGTCGTTGTTGGTCTTCACTTATACTCGATCGAGTCCAACACGCTCCAATCTGTGTTGATTGCAGCTCCCAAACAGGTGTGAGGCAAAAATCGTTTTATGGCAAACATCGTTTCACTACGCTCACGATGTGCTTTTGTTACGTTTGCAATGCTTAAGTCTCTACCTGTCTCTACCCGAGACTATCTAATTTGTTGCCGTCATTTCGGTGAGCTCTAAAACTGGCGCACTGTTTTGATTTGCGATTTGAATAGATGGCACTTCCAAGCAAAAAATCTCGTGTTGAGAGAAATTTCCCCAAAGACTCTAGTAGATGTTCATTTCGAATTGAATCAAATAACAACCTAACTGATTAAGAACAAAGAAAAACAACACATCATTTAACAATACTAATATTTGCATTTGTGTAAACGTTGGTCTCGAATACATCTTTTAGTCCATGATATTTGGTAGCCAATTGCCTGTTCAGTTCCTTCGAAGACCACTGTAAAGGTGAGGAGTGGAAACAAGCAGAACGAAAAAGATTCGTAGTAGTTTACCTGTTTTTGAGGATCCATTAATCTCAACTGATCTTCTGTAACCGGATTGGCCTGTTTTGCTACTTCACACCGTCCATCTGGATGTACCTGAAACCAGCTCCAAGTCAAAAAACCTATAGTTGTTTTTTTGGAACCGAATTTCAAAACGTACCTCAACGCCATAGATATCGTCAGCAGTGGGCTCTCCATTTGGAAATGTCATAGGTTTCAGCTCGATTAGATGTTTGATATGCCATAACTCCTCATTGTAGGCTGATGTATTCGGGAATATTTCCATACGTCCCACCTTCAAGAAGCCAATGCCACAGAGGAAAGATGCCATTTTCAACCCTATTATTCAAGACAATAGTACAAAAACGAGTACTTCGGAAGTGTTCCCGGAGACTTTCTTACTACACTTTTCAGCCGGGGGTGAGGGGAAAGTGGCGTAGTATCACACGCATGATCCAGAGATGGATATCCGCAGATGGATTTTCGAATCATACCCGCGTGGGTCAACACTTTTTCTTTGTATCTATCTAGGATAATACTTGGTATCAGATCCCTCCGAAATGTAGAAGCACTGACTCGAGCATCGGCTAGTCATCGCAAGTCATTGTATAGGCCACACGCATTCGAGCGCCACTTAGAATCTAAACGCAAGTGAAATACGAGGGGCATCCAAGAACGGGATTGATTTACGGCGAAGACTTTGTCCCTTTGACCAACTCAACAAGCTATAAGAGTCTGATCGTGAACCTTAGATTGGCGCGTCCGTCTCGCGCCTAGTTTCTCCTCATTTTTTTTACCTTAGTCACAGCTACTGTTTGAACTAAGAGCGGAGTGACCAACTTCTTAATTTGACCTCTTAGAGACTTTTCAAATTCAAAATTTAACCTTGATTTGATTTAAATTTAAATTTAATTTAAAATTTAACCTTATAATCATCACCAAACAATTTGGCGACTCTTGATTTTGTCCAGTGCGGTTCTCCGCTGAGATCGCGATAGAGCCATGCCATCCAGAGCTTTGACGGCCCAGCCTTCGGTTCCTCATTTCCCTGCAATTCCCACACATTTTATAATCGTGCTCTTCTCTCATAACGGAGCGACGAACGACCTGACTGGCTAACTCCTCGCTGAACTCGGAGAGAGATCCTCCTTTCCCGTAGTCAAACTCCTTTATTGCATCGTTTCGCCTAGGTAGATATCGATGCCATCTGTTATTTGGTCGATACACCCACCTTGCTAAAACAAACCTTACTTTAATTACTTTCTAGAAACCACCAACAATAAGCTGACTCACTTCTTATGACTTTCGCCATTAGGTTTCGCTGAAATAAGTGCTCGATAAGAAAAAAATTGACTAATGCAAAAAAATACAAGATCTGAACATGCACAGTTCCAAATATATGAGGATACAGACGTGATGACGAACAAGAACAACGAAATCGGACTAGTTTATACTGCTTTGAATTCCATTGTTGTATACTCGTTATAGTTATATTGCACAAAACCATTGCTTAAAGAAATAAAATTACTACACACTGAGGATTATCATGAAATTTCGGGTGGTTTAGTGTTCGGCAAATTAGTCCAGTCTACGCCATCAAAGAATTCATGGCCACGGATTGCCTCTATACCACCGCTACTTTCAGTGCCGAGTCGAGTTTCTGGCTAAACTATCATAATCTTGCTTTCAGATGTGAGCTTTAATGAAACCACGAATACATTGAAAAACAATAAATTCTACCTTGATTAACAATAGACGATCGACTAAATCTTTAGCAGCTTTTGGGAAATCAGGAGGATATGAATATAACAATTTCTGAATACGTCTGTAGATCAAGTATTCTGATTCATCATGAAACGCGTGTTTGCCTGAAAATTGTTATCGTGTAGAATAATATGGGATGGAGTTAAATGAAAATGCCATTTTATTTGATTATTACAGGCAGAATTTGTGGGAGGTACCTGTTAAGAATTGATAAACTACCACTCCGAACGCCCAGAGATCAGCAGCTGGTGAGATCAATTCTCCATCTAGCACCTAAAATTATTGGGGATGACAATGGAGCATTATAAAGCAAAAGTGGGTGGTTCAGTGAAAATGAATGTTACCTCTGGACTAACATACTGAGCCGTGCCGACAAACGAAGATCGCCTAACTCGTTTGACGGTATTGTCTTCGCTATCCTTTTCAACCTAAAACTTGCAGTCACCCTGAGATTGAAGAGTGAAAAGTTGAAGTAATAAGGTAGAAGAGTTCGAGAAGTGGTCAGTGGCCCGAGCTACTAATCGTGTTTCAGAGTTTCGTGGTAGAACTGCTTTGGACAAAAACATCATTTCCAAAGCTAGCGAGTAGTTGGCCGTGAAGGCGACCATTTATGCTTTGAGGCATAGCATTATTGAATTTTCTCGGACGTTTTCTACTACGGAAATGAGGGGTTACGTGAAATAGCGTGGTAAACGTACCGCTGATAAGTCTTTGACACTTCCAAAATCCGATATCATAATATGACCACTGGCAGCAACTAACACATTTTCCGGCTTTACATCTCTGTGTACAAAATTTAGGGAATGAATGTGCTCTGAAATCGAATACCTGAACTCTACCACTCAAAAAGTGTTTTTTATAACCAATATAAACCAAATGAAAGAGAAAGAGAGTAGCGTGCTAAGGACTCACGAAGTGCATGAAGAATTTCTGCAGAATAAAAACGAGATTCTTCCAGAGTAAAACATTTTTCTGGTTTTTTCAACATAATATGGAGGAGATCTCCGTCTGGAATTAAAGTGACTAAATCTATTATGTATTAAGCTAGATAACATATTTTGAAGGAAACTTCATCAGCAAAGATGAGATCACAAATATTAAAAACATTTTGTGAATGCCAACAAAATAACGTTGTAGCGAATGAGTACGAAACAAAACCAACTAACGTTTAGCATAAGAAAGTACAAAGTAGAGATGATCCCGATCTTGGAATGTAGCATACAAAGTGACTATGAAGGGATGTTGATGTTCAGGAGAAGATAATCGAACAAGAACGCACTTTTCCCGATGCACATAGGCCACCTTAAAGGAACAAACAAACAATTGGTACGAAAAACTCGCGAGGACTATAAACGGAGTCAATTGGATCGAAATATTTTGTTTATTTATTTTCCTGTATGGGAACATTTACATTTAAAAAAGAGGAAAATCTAATTACCAAAACAACGAACCCTTTTCTCTTTCAGAATTTGCTTTTTTATACACATCTTAATGGCAACATCTCGATGTGCATCGCTTTTCTCAATGGCCCAGTATACAACACTGAATGATCCCTCACCAATTTCACGCTTCACCTGAAAAGAGAAGTAAGTGAAGAGGACGTTTGAGGGTGTAATTCATAAAAATCCAACTCTCCAAAAAAAAACGAGAGCTTTTCTGTTTTGCTTTTTCAGTAAGAAGTGCGCAAGTATTTTTGTATCACAGGTTGGGTTTATGCTTGTGAACTATTTGTGTTTCGTTTATTTGTTATGTAAACAACGTCATGTTCTACCGATCGGTACATAGAATTGAAAAAGGATTTAAAAAAACTGAATAACCTCATAATCCGCCATGCATTTCATACGGGTATTGCTGTCATTATCTTCTTCGACATGAGATGCGGTTGATGTTCTTGGAAGTGAATCCAACTCCATATATACTGAGGCTAGAAGGCATAAGCTTATCCTATTGAATTAGCCGTCGACTATTAGATTAGCGCGCTGCACACACCGTGGATGCACGCATACGCACAGTTTACCGTAGTGTCGAGGGAAATTGCTAGGCCTCTGAAACGGAAGTGCCTTATATTCATATCTCTAGACAGTGACATGTACACCGTATTACAACATTTGGTGGGAGAGAAGGTAGATAAAAGTCCCTGGAATTTCCCTTCTCACTGCTGGGCTCAGGACCCGTCCATTTGTGAAGTTAAAGTCATAACGTCTACGTAGACATGTAGACAATTGCGTGTACTTCGTCCAGTGCAGTGTAAGCTTATGCGATATTTGGTAACTTCTTTTATACTCGAGTAATGGACAAAAAGTTTAGTGAGTTCATTACGAGCCTGTAATTGTAGTCACGCATATTTGGTATTTTAATTGTTATAATTCACCATTATTAAATATACTTTTGTCGTAGGCATTTCGTAGTAAACTATACGCGGAAGTGGTGAAGTGACAAGTGGCGCACAGTGGTTTGCAGTGGACCGTAGTTCATACAATCAGTTCTATTGAGGAGGCAGGGAAAAGAGAGACGAGCTGCAAAGGCCTTGCATGCCTGCCTGATGTAAGCAACTTGAGTTGATTCATATTTTTATACTTTATAACTTGTTGATGCCAGCAAAAACATTTATTTCAATAGTAGGACAATAGTAGGAGGTGATTTGTTGAAGTAGCTTTTTTCCGGTCGAAGGATCACATCACTTTCACGTTTCTTCATCCCTTCCAAGTAGACCACTGAAGTCGCACGTGGAAGGAGTCATCTGCAACAGGACAAGTCAAAGGAGTGAAACGTGAAAAAAAAGTTTTTCATCAGTCGGATGGCCCGGCTAACGCCGGACGGTCTCCTACTCATGTTATTTAGTTGACCCACCGCCTGCACTCTCCTAAATTCGAAAGCTCTAGTCTAGGGGAACAGGAGCTATTGTTTTCTAATGAAACATGCACACCGACACACTTCGTGCGCGTCCTGCCTGCCAACGAAGTTGTGCTCGAGTTCTGTGTGTTCCAGTAACATGGTTGATTCCCTCTCATTCCAACATGACTGTGTGTTTTGACTCAATTTCACGCATGGTTCGCCCCATATCCGCCTACGCTTCCGCAGGTCGGATCAGTTCAGTCTTTTTCTACAACACACCATCGGTGTGTTGAATCTCCGCCTGCACCCGTTCAAAATTTGAACGTCGTTAGTCCAAAATAGCAATTACCGCGTACGTCCCGCCTCCTGTAGGTGGAGTCAAGCCAGAAAAGACAAAGCTCTTCTATTTTTTTCTTCCCCCTTTCTTAAGCCTTTTATGCCTAATCCTCTACTCAACTTTTACTACATCTACAAGTTATCAAATTTTTGAGCAGTCGCACTTACCCGCAATCGTTTTTCATATGACTTTTTGAGCTGAAAGTGACTCTTCGAAAGACTTGAGCTGCTTTATGAAACCCGTATTCGGCCTCACTTCTGAAATGTTGAGCTCTTCCAAATTGTGGACTTGCAAAGTCAAAGCGAATTAGGGCTCACTTGGCCGGACCTTCTTGACCGTTTCCAGGGCACACTCAAAGGTCATTCCATGATAAGCCATCAGGTATGAGATAACGAACGTCGCTGCCCGTGAAATACCGGCGTTGCAGTGCACGAGCACCTATAGGACCCTTTTCGAGGAAATAAAAGTAAACACAATGAAACAAGTAGTACAGGACTTTGCAACTCAACAGGAAAGGAAAGGTTTGTTATTGTTTACAGAAGCTTCTTTGTTCCTTTGAAGAATCAACCATTCCATCAACCGTTCACCTAAGCTCCTTACTTCTACAGAGCAAAAGCAGATGATCGAGAGAAGAGGTCATGTTCGCCCACCATGGATGCATCCAACGTGTACCGCGGCACCTTGCGTCCCCAACCTTCTTCACTACTCCCTTCCCCCCCCCCCCTCCCTCCGCCCTCTCCCCTTCCCCTCAACTTCTAGATATATCTAGATATGACCATCTGAAGCCCGGGTAAACAGGGTAATAGAAAAAGAGGAAAAGGTTCTTAGAGAATAGGGACGTAATTTTTGAAGGTTACTCCCCCGAAAATTTGAACGGAATTACTAGGGAAGGGCGCACGGGGAGACTTAAGCTCTTGAGCTCACCTTTCCTCCATTATCAACGCAGTTCTTCATAAATCCATGTACAGTAGGGAAATCTTGAACGATTTCTGTCCATGGCAAATCCAACACATCCAAACGAAGATAAACGAATTTCGTTGGGAAATGGTTTGGTACACCTGTGGCCACATTTGCTATATGGGTGATTCCTTCGGACAGAAGGACCGTCAGTTCATTGGCCACGTCTTGACTACCTAAATTGGTAAAGTGACGGACAACAAGCAAACAATTACCATCAAAATCAGCAAAAGAAGTTCGATCAGTTCTTCTGTTGAGGAACTGGTGATGGGTTGATCGCTGTTACTGACGGGATTTCCAACGTAGGCTAAAACTAGCTGTTCAATTACTGGCTGCCTTTTTCCGCCCCAGATCCCACCCTCAACTTGGTAAGATCATTTTCATCATGATAATTGATTTGAAACCCCTTCACTCTAGCTTTTAATCAATCTTCCCACCTCACTCCTAACCCCTTCTTACTCGACATACTGCAACCATCAGGTTTGGATTGAGACCCTTTTTCATATTAACTGATTCAGATACCAATTCTACCTGAAGCATACCTAGGTAAACACCAGGGCAAATATTCGCGAGATGTAAATCTGGCTCCAAGTCTATTACGAATCCCATCCGGGCAGCATGTTCGACTTTCTTCCGCCGCCTGTTGGAAACACCTAGAGAAGAAACTCGTGCAAAAAAATTAAAGAAAATATAGCCAGAAATATTTCCGACTCATGGATATTTCTACAGTAACCCAACTACAAATTGTTCCAGTAGGAGATACTTGTATATTCGGTGATCTGGCTGCCGACTACCTCATGTCTCCACGTTTTTTGAGCGCGGCATGGACTCTCCGAAGCTTCTTGAAGTGAGCCGTTTCACTCGCTGTCTGGTTTTGGGTTGAGCTGTCGGTCAAGCATCCTGCCGCAGACATCTGCTGCCAGTTCACCGAGTATAGAAACAGCCCCAGAATAGCAATGAACTACCTTTGACTGCGGTATTCCCACCATCATCTTCTGCATCCCGGACAAACTCGCCAGTTTCGTTTCTTCGTTCCGTTACCTCTTTGCCATCTTCGAGTACCACTCTACAACAATTTTGTGAAGAAAGTCAGAACTCCCAGTAGCAAAGAGGGGACGCTGGAAAGTGTCTTCTGAAATCGAGAGGCAGTCTCTTTCACTCGAAAGCGTTGTGACTCGGACCCCAGAACTAGGCGGATCAGCGCCGAGCTTCTAGTGCCCATTGCAACTCACCTTTTTTTTAGTTCTCTTGACATTCAAATTGGAAAGGAATTATAGCTTCCGGGTGGACATCACCAGGCCTTATTCCAAGCAATCTGTGAACCCATGGCACCACTAAGATATCACGCATCGAAGTAAACTAAAACCCGCAAACTGAACAACTTTGTGTTTCGCAGAGGTCTGATTATCCCTAAAACCTTGAGCTATTTCTACAAAGATATGCGGACGAGTATGGCCGTTCAAACTGTAGGCACAGCAGTTAATGCAGTAACCAGTAATGAATCGTAACCAAAACCCACTTTCGTATTCTGCCGTTTCTCATAGATGCTGAATCCATGAACTAATGAAAAAGAACTTAGCAAGGTCATCAAAAACAAAGCACTCACACAGTTGTTGTGGGTTTGAGCTTGTCTTTTGCGAGCTTTATTTGATCATGGAGCGACATCGCGTCTGGAGAAGACACCACATAGGAAATTGATCATCCAGCGTAGAAAAGAAAGCAAAACCAAGCTCGAGAATTATTAGCCGCAGAAATATTACATCCTGCAGGGTTAAGCTGCTCCACGGAGGCGAGCGCTGTGTGAACCGCGCCGTTTATGCCAAGCGACGCGGTCGGGCGACGCCGCCGCGCCGATGATTCGACTTGCTCTACCACATTTTGCTTTTTCTTTATTTAAATAATTTAACTTGCATTTCATTACTTGTATGCTCGATATTCTGAGAAATATTGTGATTTTTGTATCGACGTAGTTATGTACTCGATGAGTTTGTGCGAAGCAGTCCAGTTCTGATTATTGGCTAACTCCTGATGTTACCATTTTGCTTGTAGATAGGAATATCACGCAAAAGCTAACTATTTCATATACTGGGACAGATGCAAAAGCTGTCGACTTTACAATTTGACTAAATATGGGTTCTCGGCAGGAGAATCCTCGGAGATTGCGTGAAATGCTATAAAAAGTATTTAATTCTTATTCTGTGCGAATTTCTTAGTTTTTTCTTCGACACAGTGCGTTTCCAATGCATTTGAAATATCTTAAATGTTTAAACATAATGCCGTTATCGAAAAATTTGGAGCTCTCCTCTAACTTGAAATTTTCTTTTGAGTTTTTTTTTCTGATTTGTTTCACATGGTACATGGTCAAGTCGTTCTGGACTGCCAGTTTCCATTTCTTGTACAATTTGATCGTTCATCTAGGGTTCCATTGAACTCTCTCGTTTGACTCCGAGTTTAAAGTGAATAGCATGTGTATGGGTGGAAGGTACTGTTCGAATCAAAACCAAAATATATTTGTTAATTTTTGTTTTGAATGTGACTGAGCTTTTTTTGTACTGAAACCCGTACAACAACCATCATTAACGATCATTCTGAAGCTGAAGTGCTGCGTAAAGGGTCATTTCAAAGTGAAGGCAAATTCATATTTTTTTCATCGCTTTACAGCGTGATTGAGACAACGGGCGCAGCTCTATGAGCCCAGGTGTCTACTCTTCGACTTCAGCGTTTTTTTTGCGAATTTGTGTACAGCAGATTGCGGGTTTCTTTTACGTAAATTGCACTTCAAGACTGTACAAGCCTAAGTGTAACATTTAGTCAGGCCCTGGGTATTCTGAAATCGAACTTGCCCTTCTTATGTGAATAATGCTCACTTCCGTATTTTCCTAAGGAAGAAAAAACCTCGTGAAATTCACGTGTGGCATAAGCGTTTACGTGAAAAAAGCCTACACGTCCCCTTATGATTTTATGAAATCAGTTGTCTCCAGACTGTTATGCTTCATCTTTGAAAAGTGACAAAAATTCAGTGTGAACAGTATGCAGAATAGACGAGAGCGGATTTCAAGAAAATGAAATTATGCAACGCAATCGTTTTGTATTTTTTAAGTAGAATCCTGCTTACTCGGAAGGGATTTTTCTGTTTTCCAACATATCTTATCTTAAGAATGAATCGCTTTGGCTTGTTTGAACAAACACCAACCGTCAAAAGAATAACAACGTAGTGGCGTTTTTGACTCATTAATGGAGGTGCAAATGTTGCTAAAAAAAAAGGACTCCGGACCAGTCCGATGTTAGCGAATTGTCAGCAAGTAAATGAAGGCTGGGCTGACGGGGTATATACCGATCAGCGACTTAATCTTTCTATCGTGCGTAGTGGTTTTTAAATTTCCTCTGCTTCGCGTTCTCTTTATAATTTGCGATATCCATTTCTTTGAAGAATGTGTGGGGCGAGTGATCGTCGTTTATTCATCGCTAAAGTTTTTATGTAAAACGCTGAATCATTTCCAGGCGCTGTCAACATTAGCATCAAATTGACGGATCGGCCTATTTCCTCCAAATGACACCAAATTCAAATGAGGGAAAAGTTGCATCACATTTAGGTGTTCGCTATGGAGAAAACCTACGGATAACCGTAGCAGCCAATCAGGTTTCGGGACATTACTCTCTTTTCTTTCTATTGGCTATGTTAACACTATGATTCTAAGGGCGGCCGCAAATATATGGAAGATCGCGTTCATATAGAAACCATTAGGGATGATGACGGTTCTATAAAATTCACCTTTTTTGGGATTTTTGATGGTCATGGAGGCCATGAAGCAAGTGAGTATGTCAGAAGGAATCTCCTGAATAATATAATGGTGAATATTTTGCTTGAATCTACTTTTTTTTAACTGTTGGTGCTTTTCTGCTTGCCAATTCATCGAGTAACATTTTTCAAAAATTTAAGAAAAATGAGTTATTCGATTCTGACGACGACGATGATGTATTAGAAGCTATCAGATTGGGCTTTCTCACTACTCATCACGGCATCTGGAAAGTAGTTTGTGAGTATTTCTATTCAATTAGCTCTTTGTTTTGTTCATAATGCTTTGTTTCGCATCAGCGGGAAAGAGGGGGGGGGGGTTGAGAGTATGCGCAAATGGCGGCACATTATTTTTTGTTTCTTAAACATCGCTTGCCTATCTCTATTAATCTTATATATTCCTTTCCGAACAAGTGCTTCACAGCTGAAGGTCAGGGAATTTTTTCCTACTCGAGATAGTTCTTCAATTCCATATTACACGTAGTAACGATAGCGTTTTCGTTGCTTACCGCAACACTCTTACTCTCTTAGCAATGCGACACCACTCCCTGCGTTTTTTTTTTCAAGTAGCGATGCTAGGGGATGAGATATTTGAAGCGTGCCTTGGAAGCAGCTTAACTTACGGCTTATTATCAGTGGAGCGAAAATGTAAACAAGCGATACCATGGTTACAGTCTTCTTCTCATCACTTGTTTTTGAGCGCTTTTAAACGTTCTTCTCCCTTTATATTAGGTTCTTCTAGTAGTCTGTTGTGTTATACAACGAATAATGATAATTTCAGCGGAGTGGCCTCGCACAGCTTCGGGGTATCCCAGTACAGCAGGAACAACAGTTAGTATTGCTATTCTTAGGAATGGCAAACTCTACACCGGTCACGTTGGTGACTCTGCCATCATTTTGTTGAAAAGAGCGTGTAAGTAGTTGTCTCTGAAATTTTTTACACAATGCTAATGCAGTAATGCAGTTTCATGTATTCAGATCGTAAGGACAACTCAGAGGATCTTGTTCCTCATAGGCTGACTATTGATCATAAACCGGAGAGTGAAGATGAACAAGCAAGGATTAGAATAGCAGGCGGATCGGTAAATTCTTGAATAGTAATGTCAGAATGAGTCGAAAATTCTTTTGAAATTTTGGCGTTACTACATCTAGGTCGCGCTTAAAAGCGGAGTTGCGCGTGTGGTTTGGACACGACCGCTCAAACATCATACAGGTCCAGTTAGGCGAAGTACACCGACGGAAAGTATTCCATTCCTTGCTGTCGCCAGAAGCCTAGGTGAACTTTTTCACAGGATGGAACGGATAGGTTCTCAGACATATTAGCAATAAGATCTTTGCAGGAGATGTGTGGTCCTACTGCGAGGACACTAAGGAGTTTGTTGTCTCTCCTGAACCAGATCTGGCTGTGCAAGAGTTGACTGGTGCGAAATTTCTTTCTCGTTTCGATTTTTGAATGCATCGGTATTTGAACGATTTTGTTAGTGTGTGAATTTCTTTTCGTTTCCGTAGGAGTTCTGAGTTCTTAAACGCAGAGTGGCTTGTGTTGTGGGAAATTACAGCTTTCATGATTGTTCCTTCATTTGTCCTTTCAAAACTGGAACGTCCTTCATGAAATACTTTAATGGCGATGTATTAGATTGTCAGTACGGACCTACAAGTGTAATCGCTTACTCATGAGTTCTTCTTTTCATAACTACTTTGCTGAAACCGTCATAATCTCAGCATTATTGAAAATTTTCACTACTGTTGTGTGCCCTAAGTACAACTGCCCGACTCCCTATTTTATTTGAACGTCCAAATGTTCTGGAAAAAGTTGTCACTAAGAGACTAACCTCATACGTTAAAACTCAGTGTTTAGGAGATGATGTCTGCTTGGTTCTTGCTTCGGATGGTTTAACCAACGTACTTGGACCAATTCAGGTAGGAGATAATCTCATTATCTCCAGCGGCACTGCGTTTTCAATGCACGTCGCTGACTCTGAAAGTGCCCAATGTTTTGAATGAACACTCAGAGAATAAGCTTTTCATTATTTCGTGTACGTATACCTTTCACGATGTCCTCATGTGGTAATTCAGTCAATGAAAAAAAAATCCACCATTGTCTCAGTACTCTATTCCCATCGCTATAGTGTGGTATCCTTACTTCCTAAGCTGTTTTGCACGATAACAACCCTATATCGAAGTCCTGAAGTGAGGGGTTTCAACTTAAGCTTCGGCTCCTACAACGTCAGTTTATTCTCCGTCCACTGATTCAAGTTTCACGTGAGATCGTACAAGAAAAGTTTCAGGTGGCTGCAGTTGTTGATGAGGAAGAGTCAGTATCACAAATAGGAGTCGATCGATGTGAAGATTTACTGGTATGCTTTATTTTCTTTCAACTCATTATGGTCATTGTTCAGATTCTGTTCAGTTTCTGTTTTAGTATCGAAATAAACATACGAATTTGGCCAGAGTGTTGGTTGCAAACGCTTTCCGCAACTGGCGCCATCTAAGAGCAGATAATGTGACTGCGATAGCGGTACGTATTTTTGTGTTTCTGTCCGCCAGTCCCTCTTCTTTACTCGCCAATAATTTTGCGTGGCGATGGTTCCTATTTGGAGTTCTGTATACGTACCTCCTTTTCAGGTTATGTTCGATTCGCCATACGCTGACCTGCCTTTGAATCATCCTTGCGTAGAGGAATGCGTTGGAATCAATGAATCGATTGACAAGTTGTTCATAGACGATCCGGAGTGTATGGTCCGTATCTCGCCAAAATCAACCCTGAAGCTGTTCACATATCGTACTCCGATCATTTACAGAGGAGCACGAGATCCCAACTTTTCAGGTTTTTTTTACGAAATTGATTGAGAAAAGCGAATCTGTCCCTCATTTGTCTCGTTTTCAGTTGTGGACTACAACGGTCCTGGATTCATCACTCACACTGAAGAACGTCTTATCGAAGAACATTATCGCTCAACCTATATGGATGCGGAATACAGCAACGGCATTGCCAATTCATTGGAATTTAGTTCAGTTAGAACCATGAATTCCCCGATAGGCGCTACTTTAATGTCTCCGGAAATTCCTGAAAATGCCACAGAAAGCACTAATTGTGATGTGAGTTGTCTCTATGGGTGAGTTTTTGGAGCGATATTTTAAGTTTTCTGCTTTGAGGTGACTGATGACGTTATAAAAATCGTAAGGACGGCAACTCCTGAGGTGGTTGAAAGTCACGAAGAATCAGTGATAGTTTGCACTGAAGTGAGTTTTTTTTTCATTGAATGGATCCGTCAATCAATATTATTTTTATTATATTGTAACTAATGTTGCTATTGTTATTCCTTCCTGATTTTTGTATCTTTACTATCACCGTTTGCTTGTGTTGAAAATTCATCGTTTCCTCTTAGGTGAAGACGTCGTTGAAACGCCCCATTTCTGATGAGGATGGTACAGATGAAGAGGAAGAGGTGGAAGTCTGCTCCGTGACGAGCGGAGCGAGTAAGGTGTGTGGATACCATGTGCGTTTTTGAAACACACCGCCACTCTTGAGATTTCCATGATTTTTATGTTTTTCAGCGCCCGGCTAAGGTTACGAATCAGAGTGAGGATAAGGGTCCTCTTCCTGAGCGACGTATGACTAGATCGGCGTCAAGAGCTCCGGCGGAGGTAGAGGTTTTGGTCCCTTTTTAGGGTTTGCGTGCAGGTTTCTTCCTGTTCAGAATGTTTCTGTTAATGGTTGTTCAGGGTCAGACGACACCTAGACCAGTCAATATTGCAATGAGGAGGTCGTCAGCGACACTAACTAGGCGTGGTCCTTGTCGATCATCGTGTGTCAACGTTGAAGATAAGGCATGTATAACGATGTCTCTTTCTTTGCTTCTTTTGCTGATGTTCCTGCTCTACTAATTTTACTATTTTTCTAAGGTAATGACACCATCGGGTTCTGTAGACATCAAAATACACGTAGATGGCTCTCTTACACCAACTTTCGGAATGATCACAAGGTAACTCCTTATTTCCTTTCTTTCTAAGATGGTAGGTTTCAATTAGGGCGTAATTTATGTGAGGCTTCGGGCTTCATCTATTTGTTCCTAATAAGACCACAAGTCCGTAGGTGTAACCATGCTAGCCAGAGTAGAAAAGGAGGATTTTCAGAAACTTATTCTCATTGAATGTATTTACGGGTTGCGAACCAATTTCGGTCCACAAAACCATCGCCTTTTCTTCTTGTATGAATTACATTCGGGTAAGAAGAAAAGGCTATGGTTTTGTGGGCCATTTGTGTAGACGGCAACCGATAAAAGCCGGCTTTTCGAGATTCACCATGAATCAGCACTTATCGCCAAAGGAATCCTACGACGGTAATGAGCTCTCAATGGTGCTGGCGACGTTTGGGGGATACTCACCAGAATTCCTTGCTTCTTCATTGAATATATCAAGCTGAATCACTATATCTTCGATTTTTGAACCTAATATTTTCCAAGGGTACCGCGCTTGGAAAACAGATCGGCTTTGAATAAAGTTCTTAGGTTACAAAGTTAAGTAAATTTAACCTGTGTTGAAGAGCATTGCAGTAAGCAGCTTTTACTCAGGTCGCGAGATCGCAATGCGACCACATTGGTTGTTGATGTGCGTACGCCGCCTGCACGATCTGCAGAGAAACGTACTCCACCGTGTCGTGCAATGAGCGACGACATATCCCACACCCCTTCAACTTCTTTGAGTGGAAGCCGAAAGAGACCTTATCGTGTACTTGAACGGGGTAACAGTGGTGTAACACCAATCGTAAATCGGCTCAATCTGGACACGCCTTGCCGGTCAACAACCGATGAAGATGAGGCGACCTCAATGACATTCCCCAAGATCCGAAGCGCCCCTACTACGCCGTCCAAGGTAAGCTTCAGGTTCAATATTTCACAAATTCTATTTTATGTTCGCATCTGATCAGGTGACTTCTGGTGTTGGTCGAATGGGGAGCAAATGGTCGCTATCAAAACTGGACACGAAAGCGTCACTAAGGGATAGCTCTGTGGCTAGCCTAGAACTAGGAGAGCCGCCTTCAAAGATGCGGCGAATTTACGGATTTATGCGTCGCTTAGTCGGTTTCGGCCTTGGAAATGGACAGTAGTAGGTGAGTTGCTGTAATGTGATGTTTCTGATACTATGCCTAATTTATGTATTGATCCTTTGTTTATTTACTTGCATTTTTTGTGTTTGCTGTCTAGCTTGGTCTGTTGAATTATGAATTTCTTCGACTGCTTCGTTTGGCCAAGTCTACTTTCACCATTTATCTTCTGAAAGAGAATGGAGTATCACAATTTACTCGTAGCGACTCGGAGGAATACTGGAGGTAGGATGGGAACAGTTATAGTGGGTGGTAAGACAAGACTTCGTCCACAGAGGCGGGGTTTGGGCCAAATAAATGTTTTAGGGGAAATTCATAACTTGTACTCCCGTGGACTTGAGGGTTTCAAAATTGGTAGGAGTAGGGGGGACAGGATGTGAACACTGACGATAGAAGAGGTTTTAGAGAACGTGATCCACTCTTCAAGTAAATCCTAACGCCTTTGTTATTTACGATCTAGCTTCACCTCCCTGAAGTTTCATTGGACAAGAGGGGTAAGTGCACCGATAATGACCTATTAAGGGTTCTTAATTATGAAGGGATGAAATTTGGCGTAGAATGCTATTAGATGACGACTTCTCCTCCGCAAAGTTTGCGGCTCGATGAAAGATCACGATTTCTCTTTGCTTCGATATCATTCTCGGCAAAACTTACCCGATCGCTGATAATTTCGAATTCTCGTGCCGAGAAAGAAGGCTTTACTGACAAGAAGATTTGATAATAGTGTTAGTTATGACTGAACAACTTTTCTTAGTACCTCAAGGCTTTTGTTGTCCACCGCTTGAAACTTGAATGGGTCATTATTTTCAAGACGAACAGCATCAGACCGAGACTTCTAATCATAGGCATAGGGATCGGCGCACTTTGAATACCATTTGCATGCCCTGTTAGTCCTCTGTCGAATCCAAGGTTATCAGCGATCGGCATTCGTTACAAAGAAAAGGTGGACCAGTTAGCCGATTAATAAAACAATGTCATAAGAAGGGGGATGTCGGCGTTAGCCCTCCGGCTCGACTGGTAAGGGAATAGGGGAGAAGTCGTTTGAAGAGCGGACTTTGAGCCAGAGTTTTACAAGCTTACATAGTTCCCCAATCTCTGTTCCTCTGATTGTGAGTGGAGCCGTTCTCTGAGCCCCTTGTGCCTTGCTATTAGTGATGGGTTGACATTTCTTTTTTATTCGCTCTATATTTCCTTTTTGGTATTTTTTGCTCATATCTGACAGAAAAGTAAAAATAAAACGATGAAGAACAACAAAGGAAATAGAGAGAGGTGTTGCATAAGAGAAACTTTGCTAAGTTTCGAGAGCCAGGATCATGAAAGGAACTACTGAAAACTGAAAAACTATGAATACCTGAAGTCATGCGCATAATGACTGTGATCATTTTAAGTGCGATGTGCTCACCTTGCTTCAAGGTTCAAATGCAACACCTTTTAACCAGGGCATTTTCAGGAGTTGGGTGAACCAGGTGCTGTAGAAAAGGCCACTTGACATTGTCGTTAAAATGTCCTGCTGATTATTTACAAATAATGTTTTTTCTTACTTCACTTAATGCTTTGAGAAGGCACGGGATCAGAGGTCTGTCTCAGCGACGTCGCTCAGATCTCTCATCGATTTCCGTTCTGAGACATTGCAGCTTTTTTTTTGAGGTGTGAATTTCTCTTATTAACTTTTTTGTTGGATCGCTCTCTGTGTAATTTGTCTTTCGAAACTCGCTATTTTCCAATTTATTTCGTATTTAGAAGTGATTTTGAACTGTACTATAAGATTGTTATCTTGTTGAGCTGATGCTCACGATTAGGAACGGATAACTAGTGTGAAGTGTGTTCCACACATAATTCTATCATTCTGTGGAAGTTTTCATTTGACGTGTATTCTTTCTTTTTACATTCGCTCATTTGTTGCTTTCCTTTTCTCCTTTTCCTTTTTTGATCGTTGACTGAAGATTAAGTTCTCTGAAAGAGCTGATTTATTTCAGAATCTTCGAATTCTAAATTCATAACATTTGCTTGTTTTGAATTTCATCGGGAACCACGTTCCATTGTTATGTATATGACATGTGAGCTAAGTAATAAAATGCGTACTCACTCTAGTTTTCTATTTGACAGACTTGTCAAGGGACTGGTGAGAATACCAGCGAATTGTACCTCGAGTTTACGAATTCGGTGTTTTTGTAGGTTCAGTATGAATTCCTGCCAGGTGGTCGCTTCAACAGATGTCCCAGGCATCTAGCGTCGATTTTGAACCAGCGGACGATAGTTATGTGTTAGTCATTAATCCTTCAATTCGTACGTAAACAGAAAAAAAATCAGTATGACATAGGATGTTTTCGAAACATGAGATATTGAGTGCGAGGTTTACTTATTCATTTATTTGCTTAACTTACAATCTCGCACAGTGTCTTGTAACCAAGTAAACGTAGATTCGCTGTAGAAGTGAGACTTTATAGAGTAGATAATGTATACAGGGCGCACCGCGGATGATGGATATTGCGTTATTGTTTTTCAAAGTGACTTCTTGAAGATTTTTAGGGAGGGTTTAGTTATGTAGTGTATGTAGTGAACCGAAACCGGTTGTTATCTCCTTATTGGACCTTCGAATGCCTATCTTTTCAAACACCTGTGGCGCTAATTACTAGTATGAAGCCGTTATCTCGAATACAATCGCTAAACGTCGTCATCGGCTATACTATTTTTATTCCAGTTGCAAGTTGAAAGTGCACTTAAAGTTATAAACAAACTTGGCTATCAGGCAAAATTGTTCTCGTGGGACGGAAAGGAGAAAAACGAGAACGAATTTAAATTTCCCAGACATCCCACAACTCTAGATGATTCGAAATCCAACAAAGTTGTCTTGCAATTAGTGAAAAATAGAAATACAGTAAGTGAAGGAAATCTTCTGTCATAGCTTTAAGGTCCCACTAAGGTGCGTGTAATCAGTCACTTTAGATACATGGTAGGGTTGTCGGTTGTGAATCGAATGATGTCCATCTGCTTAGGCATAATTTGATGGGGACATCAAGAGAAGAGTTTTTGACCATCTTATGCATGACCAATGTGCGACTTGTGTTGCCATAGTTAGTGAAATCTCGCCAAGAACGCCAAATCTCTTAGTCGCTTTACTCCCTATGTAGAAAGACTAGGAAATCGCATTATAGCTGAAGCATGCTCCCTGCAACATCGAGGAATTGCCGTCAACGAAGCGCATAGCACGTTATTTCTGTATCAAAGTTTACAAAGCGCCTTATCCTTCCGGCGGATCACTTCTTGGTAATATTGTGCGTTGTGGGACAGCAATAAATCGTCACTGAAACTGCGTCCTAATTTGAGAGCTTGTGCAGCAGCGATATCATGGTTTATTGTCAAGCACCGTGCTACGGCTGGCTATAAATTAGGAGTAACACAAATAATCGGCTGTTACTCTCATACGTCAGGATCCCGTGTGTTGGTAGCGCTTGTAGTTTCGAAAGTTCCTCTTATTTGTGTATGCGTAAGCGATATGATGTTTGTTCCAGGCACACTGGAGCTCGCCTTGGCAAAGTTGCAGCCTCTGGATGTGTGACTAGATTTGAGACGGTTGATCTCCGTTATTCCTGGGTGATTGAAGATTTTAGCGCTCAAATGGATCTTCATTCAATTGGAGAGCATCTAACGAGCAAGTAAATCTGTTTATTTGCTCCTTTCTTCGAAGAGTCATTTAAGTTTTTCGAATAGGAATTTCGGTGACAACGATCATGAATTCGTGTTGAAGTTGTTTCCCGCTGGTAAGGATGATGACTGCACTGGATATATATCTCTATATCTTCAGATAATAAGTTAGTGATCTTCCATGTTTTTATCACGTTCCGGCAGATTATTAGGAGTTCGAAGTTCCCCTTTTTTCTGCCGATTTTACCTAATAAAGGTTTCATACTGACCAATACTTCTACTTTAATCGTGTTGGTATTATGACCATGGGAAACTAATCGTGGGTTCTCCTCTTCAGCCGGTAGTCCTTTTACAGCTAGAGCTCTTGCCGTTGAGTCGCAGTATCTCGCAAAGGTTCCATCCCCTATTCGTGTTCATGATCTGCGTCGCACCCGTAAATCACAGAATTGCCTACCAAGCGCCAGACATTTCGATTTCTGGTTTCGTCATTTTGCTACTGACGGGTGCGAATGGGTATGCCTCCTATTTCCTCAATTCAGAAACTTCAAAATTTCAATGTCTCTCAAGCAGCACATATTTAATGCAGGTGGTAGCGAATTCCACGATTTTGCACTAAAAACTTTGCGTTCTGTGTTAACCAAGACTTCCTCGGGTTAGTCAAGTTTAACAATTGTTTTTGAGACGGTCCAGGTGGAAAACAGTATAATACAAAGCCTCTTTCTTTGGCCCCGGGGATACGTGAGTATGCTATCAGTGCTTTATGATGGAAAATGAATTGTTTCGGTACTCTCCATTTTCAGACCGTGGAGTTTCTCCTAGCACTTGTTTTTTTTTCACAAAGATCACATCAAATTATCAATCCAATCACTTTGTAAGTTTATTTCAGAATGTCCGAATCCTAAGATACAATTACGGATTCGATTCAGCGTCGAAACGCCTGATGGACCTAGGGAATGCTCGTTAAATAAGAGTGTCCTGTCAATTAATCGTGGTGGAATAATCACTGCAAGCAAATTTTTTCATTCGGATATCGTCAAGGTGATACTTTTTCCTGAATGGAATGTTGTTCGGAATGTCATTTTTGGAATTGCAGAATAGATTTCTTCGTCGTGGGCTGAGGGATGCCCTGACGGTGAGCGCAGATATCACGGTGTTCCTCGATTACAAGACGACTGCCGTGAGCGTTACTTTTTACTGTTTCCGTTGTTATCTATTTTTAGTGCAATCTGCGGTCATTTACTGGTGCAGGGAATGAAATTCCTTGTCGATACCTTCCATTGCCTTTCATCCCTCTGGTCCAATTAAATGATTTAATAGCATAGTGGAAAGATAAAATTATCCCCTACTCCTAGACTATTGTAGCAAATAGCTACCAAAGGTGTTATAGAGGAGAAAACAAGTGATGGAATGTCTATTATTTTGAAAGAAATTCGGGGTTTGCAGTCTTATGAGAGATTACATCATTCCTCTATCGTTGCCGTTTTCAGGAATTGCCATTCCGAGACTATGAAACGGAAGAAGTCGTGTTGGCAAGTTGTTACGATTTTCCAGGTACTTTCGAGTGCGGTTCAACGGTTTCTAACTCAGGTAAGTGGTCATAGATTTGTTCGAAACGGAAATGGAACTGTAAATCCTCAATGGTAAGCTCCTTATATGGGAGTCGTTTCAGAAGTTCTGCGTGAAATGTTGACCACTGAGCGCTTCGTTGACTTTATTGTTGACGTCGACAATCGCCAATTTCGTCTACATCGATGTGTGCTGGCAGCTACCTCCCAGTATTTCAGCGCTATGCTCAAAAATGAAACTTTGGAGACAGAGAATGGTCGTGTAAGTCGTGCTTTTCTTAGAATTTGTTATAATTTTGGGGACCACATTCGTTTCAGGTAGAACTTAAGGATATTAGTGCGGATGTATTCGAAATAATCGTCAACTCCATATATGAGATTAGAAGACCGCAGAGTGAAGAGATCACTATGGAACTGATCAAAGCGGTAGACATGTATGTTCTTCTACTGACTAAAACTTAGAGATTCAAACAACCTTTCCCTACAATTTTTAGTGGAAAACTTTTTCTTTGAGTACTGGATATTTTTGTAGTGTCCAAAGTTCCTGCTTTCTTTCTAGATCTTCCTTCCATTTACATTTTTAATGTTGGCAAGACATTTATATTGCGTGGTTTCGCGATTTATGGAGATTTTTTTTGTAAACTCGAGAAGGGCAGGCCACGAATCCGTCATTTCAGTCATTGTATTGAATCATAAGAGCTTATTAGGTAAAAAATGCAGTTGTTGTGAATGCTTTCTCGCCCGCGATCTCCAATGGCAGGCATTTTCTGCTTGAAGTATGACTGTCTATTTATCTCTTTTTCTCTTGCGCCTTACTTTATGCAGTCATAGCATAAAAGGCTGCGCATCTGATTCACCCTGATCCTTACTCTTTTTTGGAGATGAGAGGTTGAAGTGAGATATTACACAGGAAAGAGAAACAATTACTTGACATCATGGATGGCCAGACGGAGAGTAGACGTCGCTCTTCTCAGTGTCTTCAGCTTTCCTCAGAATCCCTCTCTATGGTTACGAGATCAGTAGAAGAATTTCTTGTCCGCGAATCTGCGAGACCTTTCTTTTTCTTGTGTCAATCAGGTTTTTTTTAAATATCCGCTATGAGGGGTTTTTTGTCAAATTATATGAGAAGGTAAAAAAATCAACTGCTGCGAACCCATCTACAATGAGTAGCATACTTCTGCCCACAGTCCGAGCGACGGTGCCGTCTCTACCATTCTAGAGGATTTCAGATTGCGATCGCCCTCAACTTCAGACCCGTAGGTAACACGGAGTGAAGGAACCAAAGCGCTATGCAGTTGATCAGTATTGAGCGCATAATCCGTCTTTTCTTGGACAGGGTCATGAGGCTACAGTCGCCAAAAATGTACATTCAGGCTGATGATGGATGGGCTGAAAGCTCATTGTTGCGCACTCCTCATGCGGGACATAACGGTGGATAACTTTGCCCTTCGACTTCAAATCGCCGACTTTTTGAATGTACGCTTCTAGAGGAATTTCTCGATGGTTTCTATATTCGTTTTCATCATTTTTTCACGAGGAAATTCAGGATGATGGGTTATTCAAAAAACTCGTGGTGTTCCTTGCCACCAACCGCAAAGAGGTTTTTGCTCATGAGGTACTCCTAGTTTTGCTGAAAATTTCTGGAATTTCTATGTCCTTCTATTGATGAGTTTAATTTCTAAGGACTGGGTTGAATTGCGAAATGCCTGTCCGAAAATGGTATGTCGAGTGATGGAAGCTGCGTGGACGTATGCGGACAGCCATTTTCCTTACATAAAATTCACCAAAAGGCGTCGATTCTGTCACTGAGTTTTATTTTTTATTACTGGTATCACTGTACATATAGCAATAAGATATTTTTATGAATACAAAGATATTTTTCTAGGAAAAGCAGTCACGTGAGTAGCATTCTTTCTTAAATTGCAATTTCCCCAGCAGAAATCGAATCGTAGCGGTCGTTTGTCTAGTTAGTGCTGCCACTCAAAAGTCACTCCTGTATAACTGCTAGTAGAAAGTGCGGAATTTTCTTGTGCACTATTGATGAAGAGAAGCGCCCTGATCTCATAGCGTTTCTGATTACTCCCACGCTGTTGAAAACCTGCTATAATTGAAAAAAACAAGTACCTTCCAGCACTCCTTCATTTCCTCTTTTTTATTGTTGTAAACAAGAGTTGTTTCTGTTTTTGTTGCTCACAAAGTAGTCGTCTCTGTTCTTCCTGTTTTCCATTACAATACAGTAACACAGGTCTTCCATACCGCTTCTTTAGTCTTACACAGCAGATATTGGCAGTTACCATCATAGCGATGGCTAATTTCAAAAATTGTAGTTTTGTTGGCTAATTTCAAGTTAGTTAGTGAAACCCATGCAGTACAAGAGCATAAGGGAGCACGTTAGGTTGGCTTACTATTGGGACTTGCTGCTCATACTCCGCTTGATGACTAGTGGTGCATTAACAGGAACTCTTACTTGTTATTTGGTACCGGAGTTATTTAGTCATGATTTTTCTGTAAAATTGTCGTTCCTGCTCTGGCAATGATCTACACCTATGATGAGTAGCGGTTAGTATTCGATGTCAGGTTGTCATCTATTCTTGTGGAATGTTCAGTCAATTTTTCTCAAGGGTAGAGCGGAGAGCGTTATACAGTATACAGTTTTTGGATACTTTTATGTGCTTGTTTTGAATATTTCCCTTTTTCGTCTTCGTCATTGTACATACTGCCTATTTGTGACGTGAAATAATGAAGCTTTTTCCTCAATTTAAGATTTTGTAGTCGTTTAGGGGTTAATTCATCCCACTACAGACCGCTACTCGAAGCTTTTCTAAAATTATTTGAAGCATTGTCAGGGTTTTTGATGAGCTCGTTTTTCTTTTAGAGAACTACCGTAAGATTGCGTCATGATTCAGTTTTCCAAATATGTTATTCGATATGTTATCCTTTAAACATAAAATCATGTGTAGGTCTAATGTATGACGCATCCCAATGTCAGAGTCGAGCGCCTCGAGCCAGTCTTCAGAGGCTGCTGGCTGCTTTTATAGTCCGCGGTTTGGTCCGCGAGTGAGCGAGTGAACGACCCTTGTTAAACGACCGAATCTTTGTCGATTCCGCCGGACGAGTAGTCCCCGATATCGATATCGGAGGGGTGTCTAATCAGCGAAACCTTAAACCATTACCGATCCCTTATCTGTGGTTCCAGGACGTCGAGCTTATTCATTCCTCTATGGGCACGCAGCGATATGGAATGGTCTTCGTTAAGATTATTATCTGGAGTATTTGGAACATGTCTTAGTCTGCGAAACTACCCTAGTTGTTATGCGGGAAGTGCGAGATGGACGCATCGCGACCGCACGCACAATTGTCATATGTTGCAAGTAGGGCACCACATCTTATATTGTTCGAAAGCTGCTACGTTCGAGATTTGCTCCATGATTTACAACCATTCTCATACCCACTTAGAACGGTATTTTGAACCACACTCTCTTTAAATAGACTTTATTTCAATGGACATTTGCTCACATTCACACAAAGGGCTATAGATGTACAAATGTGCCGAACTAAGTGTATAGACCTTGTTCTTTCAGTTGCTTGAATCGCTCAATATCCGTGAAGTATCGAAAACAGTTACAAACACTGCGTAAGTACCATAGTTGTAGAAATAGCGTAGAGCCGAGTATGGAAAGAAGGACAAGGGCGGAACGCTCTGAAAATTCAACCTTGATGCGGTGAAATCCAAATCAGTCGTTGGTGTATGTCATGGCGATGTACATCTGATATGTCTGATAAGGGTATGCCGTCTCAAAATATGAAATAGTAAAGTCTCCTAGAAATTGGATCACAAATGTTCCTTCTGTTGGGAGTAGACGACTAGCGGCTACCCATGGCGAAATGTCTTACAGTTGAGGAGAGCAGTGGCACGTTGAAGACTGGAGAAAAGGTGGTTCTATCGGTAACCGCGAAAACAAGTCACCGCGCGTGGTATAAACGCTCTGTAGCGGAATCTCCTTGGAAAGCCCTCCACGGTCATCGACTTGGAACTCAGGCCTAGGCTGGGATTCGTCTCAAGAGTTCACTAAAGTGAGTATAGCAAAGAGACTGAGATGGTTGATGAACTTGAAATTTAGGCGTTCTGGATCAAAAAAGCTATACGGTGATGAGGCAAACTTACTGTACTGGGTTTCTGCTACGGTAACATCGACAAGATGACGAAGAATGTATTTTGTATTACAAGCTACAGAGATACCGATCATTCCCATTGTGACAGCAGTGGCAAAGGCGGTGACAACCTGAAGCCCACAGTTTCCAAAAAGTTCTCAGAAATTTCGTTGGCTGTTCACGGTCCACTGAAAGTGCTCACCTGAAGAGCAATAAAGGGATAGAGATGTTTTGGTTTCTTCTGTATCATTCCAACAAATAGGAACATCAAACAGACTGCCATGGCGGTTACTGGTATCGCATATAACTTGAGCTTTGGGCGCCGTTGCTGGAATTCAGAACGATTTGTTAGAGGATACTGGGACTGTGTCACACAGTCGGGTTGGGGGAGGTCATTTGTGGAACCTCGTTCATCCGAAACATCTAATTATGGTCAGCGAAGCAGTCTGATTTGTCTGAGACACCGACACTCACTTCGACTGGGTTGTCAGAGTGTAACAGAGATGAGAGAGTTGTCTAACAGTCCGCATACCCATTACTTCAGTATTCTTGACAGAATTCAATGTGGCGCATCCTCAGAAGGGATTAGTTCGGGACTTCAAGAATGAAGCACATTTCTGAGTTGGTTCGATTACACGAGGCCCCAGACTCTCGGTATAAAGAGAGAACCTTTTTGTTTCATTTGAGAGGCTCCTTGCTGGCTCCCTCTCACTGAGCTCCGATTGTAAGATCACTCCCTTATGGACCTTCAGAGGACTTATGGCACTCTTTCATGAGGTTGCTGTGTCCCATTTCGGAGTGTGTTTACAAGATGGTCCGGAAAAAAACTCACCTCCTGCGAAGTAAAGATACAGTAGAATAATGCGGTACAAATTACGATGAGGGCATTGAGTCCGACGAACCAGGTGGCTGTCTGAAAGCAGGGTATAGAAGTAATCTGAGTAACCTGTAGAATAAATAGTAACAGTTATAAATAAGTCATAGAAGTAACCTATAGAATAGCAAATTTTTCGTGACTTCCATTGAAAGTCCGTTTTATATTCTCGTCCTCAAGGGGTTGGGCTGGATCCGCCTATGGATTCGGTATTTCTTAGTGGGAGATCTAGTTTATTACTCTAATACTCAACGCAAAGCTTAAAGGTTTTCAACAGAATGCTGGAACCATTACGGAAGGGTTATGGTCAGCGAAAGCTCTTCGGTTTGTCAGGAGTACTTTGCTTGCTCGGGCAGTGGATCATACTATAAAGAGTGATGGAGCGCATGCTTCACCATAACCACAAATTCTCATGTTTTATAGTCGCATTTGATGGGTTGTCTTGGGCTACCATTCATCCTGGCTGCGGGCTGTATTCGAGCATGTTGCGGTGGAAAATGAGAATGAAGAAGCTCGGGCGAAAAAACTCGAATGATGTGACTCATTGACTTACTTTGTTCGGTGCGACTTTATTTTGAAGAGATTTTGATTGCACTTGGACCTAAAGTCCACCCTCCCCCACCCTCCTCCCTTGCCAATGTCCTACACGCGCGCACGAATAGGATATCGATCGTGCATGCGTAAAATCGATGCCTCTATACAAGTGTGTGCAGCGACTGTCGACCATGACATGGCAGCGTAGCCACGGAACCCTCATGTTTTTATTTTTATAAACATCCTTACTGCTTACAATCAGAATAGCGTTGAATAAAGAGAGAAGGATGGAACTACATTCAGCTGGTTCGGGAAATCCTTCAAGAACTCGTAAGGCTGTTTTGCCATCTCGCTGGTGTAAAATCGTATTGAACCAGTTGAAAGAGCATCCAAGTTTGTTTTTATCCAAAAATGGTCGAATGCTCGTTCAAGCTGGGATGGATCGCTGGCTTACCTTCACATGAATCGCGCCGAAGCATGTCTTATAAATGAGATGGTTATGCTTGAATACATGAACTTTTTTGAGGAGTGTTCGAAGTTTGCGTGAATGGCGACGTTCGCGCTTCACTGCCTCGTAAGCTGACGAAGTCGAAAGTGAGTTCAGTTCTGAAGAGTTGCTAAAACAAAGCCAATTCGCAAAAAAATCCAAAAATTGGAAGTGAAGTAAAAACTAACAACGACATGGAGAGGGCTAGACAGAAGGTGACTGGACATTCAAAGTGTGGCTGGTAATGGCATTCATCTGGAAGAGGAAGACTCAGTCGTAACACTAGGCAACAAGCTGACACCTGGAAAGAAAAACACGAAGATTAGCGGAGATCGATGCAGATTAGTCGCTTCACATGGATGAAGCCGAACAAATATCGCCACGCCTTCCTTCTAGAACTGTTAGGGTTTCTATGATGAGTAGAGGCCAATGGAATCATCGGTAGGAATCGGAACAGGGACGTCGTGCTGGGGTGAGCGCTGAACTTCAAAATGACTCCAAATTCAAGAGTAACCATCATCCTTGATATTCACTCTAGTTTTCAAGGCGGAATCTTATGTGAACCCCACGAAGAATCTCGTCTCATCTGACCCAATTGGAAATTGCGGCAGATCTCTGCAGCTTCCAATGCTGCGTTATAAAAGGAGATGATTATTAGCAAAGTCTCATTGTGCCCGTGGAGCTTTATCTTCAAGGCTATGGGTAATCCATATGTATAAGTTTGCTGGTTTGCCCCCTTCTTTCCTAGGCGTGCAGTGATCAGAAATCGTTTCACTGGAGCGACTGTGAGGATTGCTTGGTGCAGTTAGATCGCACGGTCTCCACGAAATCCTTCCAATGTTCTAAGTTGAAGTAAGTGCGTGGCGAGACTTCTATGGTAACACTGAGGATTTCGTCTTCTGTGACTATTTGCGCTTTCTCTGCGATATCGAGCTGATAAGGATGCGCTCTGGAAGGTCCCTGCCGCAACTTTGCATAAAATACTTCACCATCTCCTGCACTTGGGTATGTCTGCCAAAGGTTGCGGAAACGTGCTCGGTGCCAATCCCCTTAACTGAAAGACGAGAGCACACCTGAGCGCTTACATCGGCTGGGCCCCATTTGCTGATTAATCTCGAGCAAGGGATCATCCGGTCATAGGATGCTCTCGCAGTTGAGAGCGCAAGTGGAAAGCTCGGTTCGATACGTGCAAGAGCTGCTCGGAACGGCGTCAGGGAATGGAAACTCCTGTTTCCAACTTATCTGATAGGAAATGAGCCGACGTATGCGCACAATGCGAAGAATTGGACTTGTCTCCTACGATAAGGCCGCCATGTACAGGGATCTAGGTGATAACCAAATAGGTAAAATAAGAGGGTTCTTGACTCTGTGGACCCTTACACATCGGATAATTTGTGCCAGACTGTTTAATTCAGTCTACTTTTGCCTTGGTACCTTCTCGTCTATAGGTGTGCTCTACAAAGCTCATGAACACTCTTTTTTTCCTGGGTCCTGAAGGGGAGGCTTCCAAACTGATTTTCACTCCTTGTTGCAGCCGTTTTTGACCCGACAATGTCCCTTTTTACATTTTCAGGGGTTATAGATTCCTGCCAATCGGCAATCGTCAAACCTATTCTATCGAGAACTGTTCTTTCGAATTGGGAACCATATTTATACTACTGCTACTTGCTGTTAGCTAAACACAGATGCTCACTTTCTTTGGATCCCAGATGTTCACTGGTCGTTTACAACACCGATTATGATCCCTTGAACAAACTTATTACTTCACTATGTAGTATGAAGAGTCCTGTTGATGAAGAGTCGCGCAACATCGCCCGGTCCCGATTCGAACAGCTGTGGAGCCTTTCATCAGTTGCCCCGGAACCCTGCCTCGATCTTTACACTCTCTCCGTCAAAGTTAAAGAAATCCTTTTTGTGAAGAACCTCGGTCCATAAGGCCTTTGAAGACGTATGCCAAGGGATTTATACGGCATTAACAATTATCGCTCATTGTATTTCTTATCTGTCCTTCGAACCCTTTCATAAATGAGCCACCATTTATCAATTGTCTCGAAATTGAGCTTCTTACCACTAGGTAGGTTGCACAAATGTTCCAGCTGTATTTGAAAAGGTCTCAAGGGCTTTTGATCGAACCTGAGAACTGGCAATATAGGATTTGACTCTGCGAACCTCCCCTCTAATAAAGAAAAATGGATGACTGGTTGGAGATGCGCCGCGCATTCGAGTCCCACGTAAATCTGATAACGTTTATAGGAATTCCTTATTTTTCATTGTCCTTAGCAGTCATTTTTCGGAATTAGTTCTTGATACCATGGTTTTGGCTAGAAAGGTTTGATTAGCAGGCTATTCCAAAAAAATTCTCAATTTCTATAATATCAAGCATTTGTTTACCCTTCGTAAAATTTGCATCAATCAACAGCAGTTCTAAAACGAATTTACCCTAACTTGAAAAATGAGGGAAAATTCTAATTTATTGATTTTGTTAGTACCTACCTCATTTTCTTACTCAATAGGTATTTCGGTCGTTGCTCTTTTATACCTAGACATATCACAGCTGCACAATGACGCCAAAAAATCTGAGGGGAACTTTTCACGATCGGTTGGTTGTGTAGGTGTTTTAATGCTTAAAAATTTTGGTCCCTGGAAATCGATGTACGTCACCGCGGAGTTTGTGCGTCTGCGGAAAAGCAGTAAAGGCTCAAAGTCACTAACTCTTCTCACCAGTGTTGAGCTAGGTAGAGGTAGCTTTTGAGTTTTCTTATACCATTTTCAGATGGCATTTTACCGTGACAACCATATATATCGACACCTCAGGACTGTATATGTACATATAAATTCCACAATGTTCAGTCAAAATATCTAAAACGAGTAAAGCGAGAGAACTACAGAAAAAATTCAAAATTTAAAGTGTTTAGGCGTACTAGTAATTTTACTGCATCCTGCACACCACCTTTACCCCCTTCGACTTCTTGAGACTCTCCCCTGGTTAGTCCTTCACAAAATCGTACGGAGTGTGGGGCCCATTTAATCGTCGATTCCATGGCATGTGCATCGATTCCAATCCTCCTCCAAACGCGGAGCTCGAAGTTCAGGATTCTCCTTTTCACTCTGTGACTTTGTAGTTTCCAAGCGCGTTGTATGACGTTGACTGTAGGCTCTTCGTGCTCGCGCAACGTCCAAGTGCTTAAAGGTTGTTTTCCTCAATACTACCACGATGTTCGTGAATGTTCCCGACGCCGCGTGTTCCCTTCTGCTCAGCTACGGAGCTAGATCGCTCATCATGTTGACTTCTGACCAGTGTGGCTGGAGAATCCGGAGATGTTCATACCATCGAGCATGAAAGGGTATAAAGAGTATGTCCCATGAACATCGAGTGCAACTCCAAGTTTCTGTTCACCGAAGAGGATTGATCCCACAAACCATGTGAACCTGAGGTAGCGCACATGTCCGCTGTGCTATCTCAACGACAGGTTCCAGTTTGGCGACAACGATGTTCATCGCTGCTTTTTTGCTATTCTCTGCACATTTTCGTTGAAACACCCCCTGTTTTCCTCTTGGAGGTGTTTGACCCAAATGGCGACCTGTGTTGTTCGTTGGTTGCGAGTTTTGATTCTTCAAATGCCCTATTCTCATTCTGTTTTCGGAAAAACGAGATCAAAACAAGCCACCTAGTCTGTGGTTCAGTGAAAATCGACTAGTAGCGCTTCCCTGCTGAGGAGCTCCTAGGAGGATTGGAAAATTTCATAAATGTGTTGCTGGTTAATCGGGGGAGATTCGTTGCTTACGCTACTGTTTATATTTTCTCAGGCATGTATACGAAGGCGATCGAAACCATGATGGGTGAAAGGGCTAGTTGCCCAGAGCGGGAATAAACCTGCTGAGACGGCGCCGCCTTCTGCCACCTGGCCATGTTCGCATGCAAGTCACTGTAAAGATGTATATTGTTTAATGTGAGTTTGTGCCCAATCTGAAGGTCAATCCCAACCAGTTTTTGAGAAAGAGTTCAACTTTAATGGCCATGACTACAGTCTTTATTGCTCCGCACCTTTGTCTTTCGAATTTTCACGTACTTGTCGATTCACTTATAAATAAAGTGTTCGATTTTTCTGAAGGAAGTTCAAAAAATGGTTTTGGAAGGCTTTCCATGACATTAAAAGCCCAACTCATCAAGATTTTGAGGTATCCATTTTGAGTGATTATGGAAGCTGTGATGCAGAATAGTGCAAAGGTGGCGAAGAAAGCGCGAAATCGCTGGATTTCACGTAATATAAGAGTCGTAAAAATATTAAGAAAGGACTTTGTACGGGATGGCCGTCTAGGAATCTCTCATTTAAGCGTACTATTCGTCTCGTCCTGTGAATAGTGCAGTAATCACAAGGCCGGTATAACACGGCCACTTCGAGTGTTTGCGTCGGCCAAACCTGCCGTGGAGCCCTTAGTGCGCTCTGTTTAGGCCAATTTTTGGTCTTACATGCATACATACGATACAGAGGTTTGTTAGGTGTTTCGGATTTCCCAGCCAGAGAGGTGAGGGAGGCCCCAACACCTAACGGATCGATTTGGACTTTTTTTTATGTGATTACATACTTTACCAGGCTTCCTGCGGAGGAAGAAACTAACTACGTCTTGTGTTTCGAAAAGTCCGGAATCCAGCCGAAAACCGAACCATCTGAACCACTTCGCTTATCTTTTAAACCGCCAAGAATCGCTGGGAAAGGGCAGTGAAAGGGCAGAATCAAAAAAAGAAGTTCACAATCCATACACATAGAACAACTAGTCATTCCCGAAATTTGATGACGTGTCACACTTCCCACCTGTCGTAGAACGCCAGGTCCCCTGTCCCAATAGCTGGCAGTCCACATGTGCAGCATTTCTTCAGTCCAATGAAAAAATCGTGTCGTTTCTAGCTACGACCCAGGTGGAAGTCAGAATCCCTAAGACATCAGGAGATACGCCATTAGAAATGAGTTGGTACAATGGTGCCGACCATTAGCGGGTTCCCTTACACGCATGAGGCTTCCATGAGAGAAATTCAAGCACCTGGTTCTACCCTTCTTCCTAGAAGTAGAAAACCGTCGCCCATCAATTTCTGACGTGTGGGGAGCGCAGTTGCCCGGCGCAGTCGATTAAAGGGACGACTTATGCCGGTCCCGCCGTGATTACTAAGGCCGAGACGTCACACTTGATTCGAGAAGCTCATCGAGCCCTTGGAAAAGTTTTAGCTATTTTTCTTTTCATTATGTTATTTTTCCCTTCCGGCTCGGTTTGGTTCATGTAAGGTATAGGTTTGATTTGATTTTGGACGAATTACTACGCCGAGATTGGTTTTGCTGGGATTTTTCTCTCCTTAAGCGTTTTTTCGCGAATTTCTCTTTGTCTACATGCAAAAATAATCCTCATTTTGCTTGACTAAAGGCATTTTCATGTATGTATCGGCATTTGCTCAGTTGCCTTCGACAAGTTCGGTAATTGACTTGGTGTTCACCTTTTGCAAGTGTCCAGCTCGAATTTTCTATCGTTAGGCGTTTGCCAAACTTTCTTTTTCTATGTTTGTAGTTCTGTTCGAAATTCAAATTTGTTACAGGTAAATAGGGTAACTTTTCCTCTGAACCGCAGTTATGGCTACCATGGCTCAATTGATGTTCGACGAGTTCGGGCAACCGTTCATCGTCATGCGTGACCAGGAGAAACAGAAAAGGCTCACTGGGATCGAAGCTCTGAAGGTGTTCTGTAGCAATTTTCTTTGATCTTTTCTCACCATGAACTTGATTTTTCCATGCTCAGTAGTACTATTGAGACAGGTAATTATTTTATTACATTTTTAGAGTCATATACTCGCTGCTCGTTCCGTTGCGAACACCCTTCGCACCTCGCTTGGCCCTCGAGGTCTCGATAAAATGCTGGTATGTATAATGCTTCAAAGCAGAGCTTCTGTACTTTTTTTCTGTTCGATTTACTTGATGATCCAATCATTTTGGGTAGTTAGACAGCCCAAAGTTTGATGCAAGCTTTGTCTGCGAGTACTTCGTACAAAGGTACTGTGTACGGCCTACAGGAACTAATTTCCCTACCGGGAATGGACTTGAGCAGTTGATTCGATTACTGTTGACACTGCTAATGACATCTCACCACGGTGGGGGCATTTCGTGTCCCAAATTTTGAAGAATATTTAATCTTTTAATGCTAAAAATTGAGCCAGGTCCTCTTTGATATCTTCTTCATTTTTTTTTTTAACCCTTGAAAAGATTTTGTTTGGGTCAAAATAAATAGGGGTCCTAGCGTGGGAAGTTAGAGGCATGCTGTGGATACTGAAGAATTCCCCAGCTTATTCCGCGATTTTTTCACGAGTTTCCAAGGCAGCATGGGGCTAGCATCATCATGATGAAGGGGGATGTCCTTCGTATTGAACATCACTCGCCAAACGTGAATCAATTTTGTTTTACTTAATTTCCCAGGCCTGTATATATACATGAAGTAATAAAAACGAAGGACCCATTTTCCTTAAAATAATTATGTGTTTATTTATTGAAAACCGTTGTCAAAGAAACGGACGGAATTTTTCGTAAGCCTTAACTTATACGGCTGGCAACCAAAATTTTTTTCAAGCATTTCATTTCATGACATTGTTAAGGACAGTCAAGATTTTTTCTGGGAAGTGTAAGCGTCTATTGCTTCTTGGAAAATTGCTTGCCTTGGGACCAACTCATTTCCTTGCTAGTTCCTATTCATAAACTGATTGTTAATGCAGGTTTCTCCTGACGGTGAAGTCACTATTACTAATGATGGTGCTACAATCATGGAGAAAATGGACGTTCAACACCATGTTGCCAAGCTAATGGTTGAGCTGAGCAAGTCACAAGACGCAGAAATCGGCGATGGAACTACGGGAGTTGTTGGTAAGTGGTTCGTCGTTTGCCAGCTTACTCAGAGTGTTGATGTGATGTTTCACTTGGAAGTCGTAATCAAAATGAAAAAAAAAACTCTGACTACGCAAAGAATACAAGAATCTGGAGGAACACATTGAACTTTAACTGTAAACAGGCTTAAGTCGAAGAAGAAACTGTTCTAAAGATACTGAGCCTTTTTCATAGAGAAGTTCAGCGTAAGGGTTTACCCTATCTGAAAACTTCTGAAATAAGATTAAAGGTGGGTTGTTAGATCGCCTGAAATCTTGTGACAAAAGCCAAGAGGCAATCAGCCAAGTTGAAGTTGCTTTCCTCTCGAAATTTTTTTTCTCATCAGAATATTGCCTTTCGCGACGAGGAGTAATATTTCGTTTCACGGCCTTTATTGCTTAGATGTTTCGCAATGTTTCTTACGTTTGATGGAAGCTTTTAGAGGAGAAATACAAAGCGCTCTTTTTGGAACATCTTTTAAACGGATCACCTTTTTCTTATATAATAGCTGGTACAATTTTGAAGAGGTTTCTAGAAAAGAATTGCTAGAAAGAGGGGCGGGCTAGTCATGTGAACGTGCTTTCCAGGTTTATTTTTTCTGTTCCCTTCTGTTGGAGAGAGTTTCGCAAGATAATAGTTCAAATGTTTTATAGCTTCTTCCGCTTTTTTATTCATTAAACCATTATAAGAGTAAAGGCTAACTAATCATGTGATTTGTGAAACTGTGAATTAATTTAATGCCCAAATTTCCGTTCCTATTGTAGTTCCGGCCGATTCGATTTTGCTTTCTTTTGGAGGCACTTTCCAATTGCAAGTCGGTTCAAAGAAATCATTTCATAACTCTCTTCAGTTAAGTGTTCGTCTTGTTTGTTGGCATTGCCTCATGTAATGTTAGAGAAGAAATGATAGCAATATCCTCGATATTCTCTTCGAAACTCGCAAAGGTCTTCGATATTGACGACATATAATATAGAACCTCTTTTCGTTGATGCTCTCGTGGCACTACACGCTGAATCCGAATTGGCAGGGCACCGAGAATGATAATCCCATGCTGATGCTGTACTCAATCGTCGATCAAAGACTCTTGAACTCTTCTTCCTTTTTTTGGAGAGATTATCCTCTCACGAGCTGAATCCCGCGCTCAATGGTTACGGTCGAATGAATGCCATATGGTAATAATCTGAGTGATTTTAGTTCTGAGCTATATAACTTCTTAACTGTGTTGACAGAAGCTTTCGTTTTTTTTTGGTGTCAAAGAAAACGAACTTGAATGTTGGGCCTATGAAGCAGAAGTTTGAGAGGGCATCTCTGCCTTTCTCCCAATTTCTTCGTCTTCTTGGGCTCTTATCTTCACTTCGCCGCAACTGCTTTGCTCTCGTGCAGATAGGGAGATTTTTCACCCATCACGTCGTTGAATTACTTCCCTCTTCTTATATCGAAGACGTTAAAAACAGCGTAACTGATAGAGTTGTTCATCATTAAGATCAAATTTCCTTAAACGCAAGGTTTTGAAGTGATTTTTTGATAAGAGAACTTGGTTTAGGGGTCCGCTGGAGTTACACGGGCAAGCTTGGTCACCATTAAGAGCTCTACGAATAGTACAACAATACTAGGTGTTATATGTTATTGCAATCAATAAGGTTTTCAGCAGAAAAACATTGGGTGTCTGTCATTCTCTGATACCACCCATGGGTAAATTCGCTGATCTGAGCAATCTGTTTCATCAAGATGCTTCGGTTTATTGTTCCAATTTCATCGTAACCGAATGTGCACTCCCAGTCAGACAATCATTCACTTTCACGTTTTTTTCCTTCTCACAGCTGCACTTTTACATTTACTCTATGCTTCGTTTTACTGCATACTCGTGCTCTTGATATCAATTTGATAGGCACTATGATTCGGTGAACTTTCCTTTAATGGAATGAATCAACAGCTACTTTGTTTTTTCTACAGCCTGAACATAGTAGAAGTGCTACTGCTCAAAGTTAGATTATATGCAGATCAGCACTTTCCGTGGACTTAATGAGGAGCATCTTGTAGAAGTTGAGGAACACCTTTTGGAAGGGTCATGTAAAAAGCGCTACCCTTTCTCCCCTCCCCCCCCCCCCCTTATTACGCCATTCTTGCGGTTTATTTTGGATGATGATGTGTTTTAGCAACTTTTACGAATTGCCTTGCACTTTTCAAATTTTTGATCGATTGTTCGCGAAAGCGTAAACACGACTTTTTAAGTATAACCCCTATATCACTCACATTCGCTCTTCCCGATTCTTGCGAGTGTCCACATTGATTCGATATTTTCCATAATTTCCTTTTTTTCTACATTTGTAGATATGTCTGTAACTAATTAACTTTGATGAATAGGACACTAGGCTTCTGAGTTCAGAAGTCGATCAGCTCTGTAAATTCTAGTTGAATACTAGTACTAGACTTGTCAGTTCTAAAGAAATCGATCGAGATAGCTGCTCCGAGAGGAGCACGTTCTTTCCTTCACATCTGTCGTATCGCATTTTCCCCATTCCTTGTCACCTTTCGCTTTTGCGCGGTGTCGGTGAGAGCCCGATGAATGTCAAATGAGCTGTCCTTTTTGTTTAATGTTGGCTGATATGCAAATGTTGTTGCTTTCATCGCCGCCTCAGCGACGAATGACATTTGTTTTGTGTTCGTTTCATTTCGGGCGCAGTGCGAGTTGAATTTTTTGTCATGATGATCTCTTCGGCTTTGCACTGAATGGGAACAGACAAGAGGATGGGAAAACTGAGCTGTTTTACCTTTGTAGCAGTCTCTATGATGCTGTTAGGACAGATGCATCATTGGGTTTCGGGTTCCTTGAAAAAGTTGATTTGTTAGCAGTTTTTCAATGAGGTTGCCCTGTCAGCAAATCTATTCGCTAACTTATCAGCTAAATGGAGGAGCAACACTGGTATTTTTCAAGTTGCTTGGTAACACGTTGAAAATTCGGCGAATGATCTAGTTGATCGAATATTGAAATTTGAAGAAGCTGAAAATTCAGCGAAGGTGTTAATAGTGGTTGGTTGAGGGATCCGTCATCGGTTGGTTCTCAGGGAAAGTTCTGTAGACACTAGGCCTGCAAATCGGAGGTGGATTTCCGTAAAAAAGAGATATTCATTTCTCTGGCAGGTTTTGAGCCTACAACAGGGGAATGAACATCCCTTTTTCAGCGACTGATGAGAGGGTGAAGTGAATGTGGACACCAAATGCTTGACGGTATCGATAGTAAGGGCACGGTCCAATAACCAACCTACTTCGTTGTTCACTTTATTGATAAATGTATCCGGAAAGTGGAAGTGGAGGGTGTACTGGAATGTGGTGCAGAGCAAGGACTCGTATAACTTAGCCTTGCGACCTAAATTTCCTTATGTCCCTACATTTTTGGACTTCTCTGTTCGCTCTTTGAACTGTTCCCAGTCTTCCGAAACCTTTTTGGAAGTTTTAGCGGACACGTTCCACCGCCAACCTCTCCTCCCTTCGCGTTCCCTCTTCAGCTATCCATCGTTCAATGTGTAGGATTGGCACCTGCGATATTTCTTTGCCCAGCAGAATCTCTCTCTCACTGTCTATTTCTTGTACGCCGTTAACTTTCTATTGTCACAACTGTTTGTTTTACGTCACAGCTCGCAACGGTTGGTGATTTTGAAAACCGTTATTTCTCTCACTGTTCGCGTAATGTATCGAAAAATTTGAGAGGAATTTGTATTTCACTGAAATAGCGAGTGGGTGTTCACGAACGGCACGTTCTCGCAGCACCCCCGTATGCATACGAGGTTATCATCGATGGAAACTGAGGTACGGCTGTCACGTGAATTGCAACTGAAACGGCTTATGAAGGTTTTGGGGGCGACAACCGCTGGCACGTCACTGATAACACCCCTCTACTTGTTTGAAAGGCGAATTCCTGAATTTGTGATATTGCTACGTATCTGCTGTCCATAATGGGATCTTCGTTTTCGTTCAATGGACAATATCAGGACTGTGTACTGGTCATCTTTGGTTCCGGTTTCATTCGGCTCACGGTTTATTCCACGGGTGTGACTTTAAATTTTCCGAGTAGAGCTTGTCACAGATTGTAACTCCTGTCTTACCCCTGTTCTGCGATATTCTATGTGCATTCTGGTCCAGATGGTTTTTTAAGGCACCTCTTGGCAATCCTGGTTTTGCTCGCCAGTTTTACGAACTCCGCACCTTCTTGTTATGTCGCATTTCATGCTGTCATGCGTATGTATGTGGTGCATGCTTCCTTTTTTTGTCTGGGCCTCTTTGTATCGATTGCCGGAGGGAGGGGTTACTCGGGTGTGTTGCCACAGCGTACTAGATTGGCATGCGCTTCAGTGCTTATTATATTTCATGACCGTTGGGCCCATTAGTCCGACTCTTCTTCTCCACAGATCGTCGTTGTTGGTCCTTCTGCTTCCGTTTGTACATGATTTCATTTCTGTTCAATTTCGGTTTTTGTCCTGCAACGTTGTCGTTGTCTGATCGAACGCTATGAATTTGTGAGCGGAGAATTGCGAATCACGCAAAGTTTTGCATGTCGTTGGGATTTTTCAAGCTAGAATTAATGCCCAGAAGTAGAGAAGAAATTCATGTCATTGTTGGACTTGCTAGATTGCTTTTGAACCTTAATGTTAACTGAACTCAAAAAGTTTCCACTGGCAGTGCTCGCGGACTTCGGATTAGGGCGAATCGAACTATTTTCCGTGAGTCTGCCGTCTGATGGTGATTCTCGGGTTTGATCCGTCATCCGCAACCGGGGTTAATGGTGGCGATAAAATTCGGCGCGAGCATCGTTGACCGCGGTGTGTATTGGCTAAAAGTGCATCGCTGCAATGGCGGAGCCATGGCTACGGCTCGCCACTCGTGAAATACCCACCGGTTCGACCCACAAATTTCCCTTTTCTCCAATTGTAACTGCGCAACGGCTGCATAGTAAGGGGCTCTGGAACATCTTTTATATTGTGGCCGAGTAAGGGTTTTATAAAAATGCAATGTAATATAATGTTAACAATATAAAGAATCACAAGTAGCTCGTCAAATAAAAAGACTTTTCGGTCAGGCATCAGAAATTTTGCTGGCAACATTCTGAGATTTTTTTGATATTTCTAGCAACAGGTATCTGTCCTTCCTCGAGTAAGGCTTTTTGAAGTTTTTTTTTTCCAATCTTACAAGCAGATGCTGTGCTTTGGAATCTTCTCATTTTTTGGAATTTCTGTTTTAATCAGCGTTTTTTTTTTGGACAAAGTGAATCTTTCCGAGCTTCTGACTCGATGTTTTTTATTAATTGCTCTTATTTTGTCGCAAAACGTCATGCGAAAGTGTCAGGTATGGGCTCGAGACCGTCCCGTCCAAGGCCGAATTTTTGTCCACAACCTGTCGTCCTTGTGAATATCCGACTTTTTTTATTTAAGACCTTTTAAATTTAAATCGCACATGCCATTGGCGAATGTTGTCGACTTGCTCACCTCCAAAATGGGAGGGAACTAAATAATGTAATGCCAGAATCTGAGCATGGAGATATAGAATGCACAAGTAAGAGTGCCCAGGCGGCCGTGAACTTTTACGGAACATGCGTTCGATCACCCTTGTCCTTTTCCTTTTTCAAGGAACAGTTCTCCCTCACATTATCATAAAAAACTCTCAATCCCTTTCAATTTCTGTGCGGTTTGTCTCTGAGGCATATTTTTTTAACAACGTGTCATTCTAAGTGTAAGGTCCTTGAACCTAAAATTGTGTGGGTGACAGGGTATAGATTGATAGCGTGTCGAGTTGGGTAATCGAGCACGCTATTAAGGCTCTACCGTACTCCTAAGCTAATGCGAGGACAGTCGTAGAAAACAAAGAACTAGAGCTTTGTAATCAGCGGGGTTTTTGTGGCTCAAGCTAGAGATTCTCCTTTTCATCGTTACAGTCACAATTTACTTTTTTCTCCACCAAATTTCTGGTATTTATTTCAACGAATTTATCAAAGATCTAACTTTTCCTCTCCAAAGTCATCTGTGCGATTAAAGACCTATGTTACGGTACTTCAGTTGCTTAACGGAGTCGGGTCATTCAATCAAGGTTTTGTCGGTGAATGCGCTATTGCTAACCTTGGCGTTTTATGAGTGTTGCGAGCAATCCTGTAGTTCCAACCGGTTTTCGGTTCATTGTTGTAAATCATCTTCCATGTAATGATTCCTCTTGAGAAGCATGTGTATCATTTTTTTAAACTTCGACTCTCGAAGAAGTGTTCCCCATCTGGTCATTATCGCTAGTTGCGAATGGTGGATAGGTCGAAGTCAACGAATTTGCTTAAAAGGGCTTTCTGATAAGTTGCTCTTTTTTGATTCCCCTCAACTTTGCTCGTTCCCGCAGCTCCATGCTCAGGTTGCCAAGGGCTCGAGGAAGACGGTTCAACCAGGCCGTCATTGAGTGCGTGTGTTTCTGGGTTTCGGCAATCTTGGGAGTTTCAGAGCTCCGATGGATTTTACCTCATTTTTATGCTCTTTCTTTTCAACTTTCTATGACCTCTTCTTATAGTTTTGATAGGTGGAGACCTGACGCGTTTTTTGGGAGTGAAACCATCTTCCACTCTGGTTCGCACTTTTTTCACCTCTTTCCGTTCCCTATGATTTTTGTTGGAGAAGGTTACCGTTCGTCCATGCTTTCCAACAGTGGAAAATGCTATGGGTGTTCTCTTGTCACGTGTCCGGCGGTTCCACGATGTCTCGCAACACTTCCTCACCATTGGCTTTCTTACTGCGTACTGCAATCTCACTATTTTGAACTGTTACGCTCGCATGAAAGTCCTTATGCCATTTTTGTAGTGCAAGCTTATCAGTGATGCTACAAGCCTGAATTTCGATCGGTCCCGGTCTTCAGCTTCTCCACCAATTTTTTTTTGTTCGACTTTTTGTATAACTATGGTTGACTCTGTGTCCTTTAATGCCTCCTCTTTGATATGGTTCTATTTGCATTTCATTCTATTTGTATTCGTTTTATGGGCCGCTCTACAATGCACAGTGCAAAGACATGTTTCGAAATTTTTGTGGAAATGCATTTGGAATTGATGGCTGTCCACAGCCAGTTTGGATGATGATATGGAATGTTGGTTTCCGAATTCAGCTCATCACATATTCTCTAATTTCGTGTTAGGTGTGTGTGTGACAGTGAGACTGTTTATTTTGGTTGCATGGCAAATCACTCACGGTAATTAATCCGTTTATCAAGACATACGTGTTGATTGCCATGAAGCCACCACCTACTTCACAAAAGTAGCTAGAAATCACAAATTAGACTGCAAAAGTCTTTGCAGGGTTCTTCAGATTCCATTTTCTCTCGGTAGTGAAAAAGAACGACCGTTGGTGTTCTTAGGCCGATGGACGTTCGGAGTTATGGGTATAGGAGTGTTTTCAATCTCGTGAATTGTACATCCAGCGAACAGCTTCCTTGAGAGACGCGTGTTATGAAGCTTCTTTTGAGCCAGTGGCCCCAGGAACGATTTCAAGCATCCAACGGTGTAGGTGTGATTAGACGTCGTCCTCCTTGTCCATTCATATTGACCGCATATCCCCGGGTACTCAAACGAAGTTCACTAGCCACTCTCAACCAGAGAAACTACTGGCAATTCGATTCAGCGCAAAGAAGTGTTCGGTTGAGTAACTGCACATAATTATTGCAGGTTCTAATTATCTGTTCCAAGTGATATTCGAAGAGCGAGCGCTGCGTTAGTGTGCAATGATTCAGCTACACCCATTTCAAAAAGAATGATCAGATTGATTACAAGGCCACAGGTGTTCAGAGGTTATGTAAGGTGTTCGGCGTGTTTCGCGTCACCTGCGGCGTCCCGTCAGCATTGGCGGCCGGCAGGCAGTGGCTGGGGTCGGCGGCGGCATATAGAGGTGAGATATTTCTTATTGCCCAGTGCTATCGATTTCGTGGCAGCGCAGCATTTTTTCTGTCCTCGCTTTTTTGCAGTAGGTGGTGTCCCGTGTGGATGGGCACGTCTCAACATTGCATCAACAGGTATTAGGTTGTTCGGTCGTTGTGTACCGTCATATCACGTCATGTGATCGTTCTCGCCCACTCGGTACTCTCCCATCTTCGCAGTAACCAGGTTGCTCTGTTACAATCGTATCCATCTGAATAAAACCCTACCCACCTCTCCTTCTGACTGTACCAAATCAGTGAATCCCTACTGTTCCTATCGATCGGGTAGGCCAAGTGCAGAGGTTTCCGTTTACGAGGCGCCCTTTCTGGGGCTTTTTTCTATGCTGTGCTGCTCGCTTATCGCTGGCATTTGCAAGGCTGTAATGGAAATGCTCATTAGGACGGCGGTGTTGCACATTGAGCAAAGCCATATTTGCGGCATTGCAGTCCACCCCTAATGGAACTACTTCATTTCCTGAGCACTAACCTAAACCGTCAGGATCTTGAAATCGGGAGATCGAGCGTTGTTTTGTTTGGGAAACGAGACAAGACAATCGACAGGCGCTTCAACCATGAAACTTCATATTTGGCCCGTCGGCTGTCTGCCTTCATTGCCTGTAGCGTTGTGGATTTTGTTTCAGAACAACAACGGAGAAATGACACGTTTTTCGAACCATTCAAATGGTGAACTTTGTGAGGATTTTAGCGAAATGTGAAGTGTGATGGTTCGAAGAGTGATAAAGGCGGCATTCAATAGCAGAAACTTTTACAAATATTGTATCGATGCCTCACCAAGATTGAAGCGGTCGTGTCCTTTTTTCACCGAAATTCTGAAAAAAAGAAGTATTATTGATGGAGGGGTTCATACATCGCAGAACTTGATCCTAACTGAATTTGAAATTCTTCATAATTTCTGTTCTCCCCTCTACTGATAGCCCCATCCTTCTCTGCTCAAAGATCGTACTTCAGCTGTCCTTTTATTTTACTAACAAACTCAAAGTGTTGCTTCATGACTCGTTCCACCCCTCAAATGAAGGGAACGTCCTGCTCCCTCAGTATGACGCCGTCATTTCACCGACTTCCCTATGAAATTAGCCTAAAACGCTCACATGTCGCGTGTCATGTCGTGTAGCGCGCTAAACCTCTCCCAATCACCGGCAATCGGCGGATTGCCCGTCGCTAGTGAGCTTATCTCTCAGTTAAGCTGTCTACGTCTTGATTTGATGCATCGACACATCGTAGCTCAATTACTAGTAATTGTAAAGCGCTGTCCGCTCACTACGGTAAAATGAAACTTTGAGCTCACAGCTGGTGATTTAACGGCTAATATTCGTCCACTGCTCTATATTTTGTCATCGGCGGTCGTTGGAATTTGCGAGACCAGCTGCGCCTTCGCATGTTTTTGTGTCCCATGTTGCTGCTATCGCCTTTCACCGCGTTCACGTTTCAACAACTAAATTCTTCACTGACCATTTGTCTCCTGGCTCGATGTCAAAGTTGGGCTTGACCCAGTTTTTTCAAGTGGTAAGTAACTTGTAGAAATTTCGCTCTGCAAGTGCACGTTTATTCGTTTTATCTCCAACAAATTAGCGTCTCTAGTGTTTTCTATTGATTAGTGTTATCAGGCTGTTCAACAGTGTTCCCGTTCCGATCACATCGTAAACACATTCATTTCTCTCACTGATTTCGATCATTTCATTCAAGTGTTTTTGTTGCAGTCCTTGCTGGAGCACTTTTGGAGGAAGCCGAACGCCTACTGGACCGTGGTATCCATCCGATCAAAATCGCCGATGGTTTCGATCTTGCTTGCAAAAAGGTACTTCACTGATTCTCCGTATCATTAACATGATCGCTGTTCTCGAATGACCAGCCCCGTAATCGTCGTAATAATGGCCGTCTGGTTGTTAGTGGAATGCACGTGTTGTACTTTCTTCGTGATATCGATTTTTTGGGCGGCAGTGGGAACTTGCAGAAATGAGACGGATTTTGTGAAGCATATTTCCTTCCTCGTTTTCAGGCGCTCGAAACTCTCGACAAAATCGCCGACAAGTTTCCGGTCGCCGATCGTGAACGCCTTGTTCAAACGGCACAGACGTCGTTAGGAAGCAAAGTGTCAGTGATGTTAGCTGGTTGGCACAGCTTTCACAAATGTATGGACATATTTACAGAGTGAACAGATGTATCCGGAAGTTTGCCGAGATCGCTGTAGACGCAGTTCTGTCGGTAGCCGATCTGGAAACCCGTGATGTGAACTTTGAGCTGATTAAAGTGGAGGGCAAGGTATGCAAGGCTTTGATTATATTTATCAGATCATGCAGCCATGATTGCCAATCAGCGCATATTTTCGCGCTATATTGCTTCGAACTTTTCGGAAAATAAGATCGCTGTGGAAATGATTCATGTGATGAACGTCCTAGCATGGAAGGGCTGTTGCCTTGGAGACCATAAGAGGAAATCGGCGAGGTGTTTCAGCGATAGCTTTCTGATCGCTCCAGATGGCCTTTGATCATGTAATCCGGCTGTCTTATGGCAATGCTCCAGCTACTCGGTTGCCTTATGAATGCTAATCAGAAAAATAACGCTTGGAGGGGGCAGATGTGATACTTCTAATGTGGTTTGGAGCAGTGCATTATAGAAGTACAAGAAACCTAAGAAATTGGAGAGGCGGAATGTTGAGTAGATATGAATTAACGTCGTCCCTGGTTCTTGATTATTTCCGCTCAGTATCGGCCTTAGGCTCGCATGAGCTCGAAAAAATGGTTCTCAATCCTGTGCAACTTCCCAGTCCTGTCAAGTTTTTAAAAATGCTGTGGTAGGGCAGTTTTATAACAAATGCCCGAATGTCCTTCAGATTGATTTATGAATATATCAATATAAAACGGAGTAGCTTTTACCGTTTTTAAGCTTTAAGTGTTGACCGCAAGAGCCAGGAAAATATTCGATTTTGGCAAAGGAAAGTCGCAGAGAATGTGCCTCCTTTAAGATTCGATTTAGCCTGAGCCAAAGAGTTCGGAAGGACAGCATTTGAGATGCTGGATAAGCTATTTTGGTATGGGATAGTTTATGATTTCAAGGAAAATACTGAAATGACACAAGAGTTGGTCCGAAATTGATTGATGAAGTCAAAAAGAAGAATTATTCGAAGTTTTCTTTTGCAGGTAGGTGGACACTTGGAGGACACGGTTCTCGTGAAAGGAATCGTCATCGACAAGACCATGTCACATCCTCAAATGCCAAAAGAATTGAAGGATGTAAAGGTACGTTCTTCGGAATGATTCAATATGTTCCAAGGACAGCTGCGGCCGTGATTCACAAACTGATGACAAATTGTTAATTGTTTTAAATAGTCGAGGCCTTAAAGAATGCTAGAATGGCGGTATTTTTTCTGCCGCTGTGTCACATGTCTCTTCGTTTCATTCCTTGATTTTTCTTTTTGAAATTAGTTCTGTTTGCAGTTCACATTGTTATGAGATGCACGTCATTCCCATATTAATATGATCGCTTTCCTATTTGAGGTCGCTATTCTCACCTGCCCATTCGAGCCACCTAAGCCCAAAACCAAACATAAGCTCGATATCACTTCTTCAGAAGATTTCAAAGCGTTACGTCAATATGAGAAGGAAACGTTCGAAAATATGATCAAGCAGGTATTGATTGTTATTTTTATTTTTACATTTTGAATTGACTATATCATTTTTTAAAGTTCTATTTTTTAGTTTGATTTATCTGTTTTTATGTAATTGTTCTTTTCCTTTTCCCCTGGGGTTCCGATTAGAGAAAAATCACATCAGTTTTCAATATCCCATGGGTTTTGACCTAAAATTGTTTTTGAACGAGCCCCTGTTGACTAAATTTTTCTAAATCGTGTGCCGTTGAACAGACCTTGGGAACTGAGTCAGAGTTGAGCACGAATGTTCTTCATAACAGTTAATATTCAGACACCAATTATTACGAGCAGTGACATTAATGGACAACTTTCCATTAAGCCCCACTTATGACCTTAATTACTGCAACGGGATGCTGTATTCAAGAAATTCCTCCTGTCAGACAGAGCTCGTCCAGAAAGAATTTAATTAGGAACGTGAATGCAGTTTCTAAATTCGGTTTTTACTCTCGACGATTCTTGAGTTCTGATTTTTCCTCTGTAAGTAGACCCATTACTTCAAGTAAACCTATTTCGTACCGTTTTTTGTAATGTGTGGGAGAAAAGTCTGATAATGAAATAGTTGCGGTATCGCTATCCTGGCGGCTTGGGGGTATCTTGTACATTCTAATATTACTGCAAGCACTTTATATCTGATTCACTTATTGTTTTCGGGTAATAATCTTTGTGATAACGTCACAGTGTCAAACTGGTTTGGATTGGTTTCTGTGGGCAGCCTCTCGATGAACGCGCTTTTCGGAAAATCATTTCGTGTTACGCCTATTTAACGTTTCTTGTCTGTTCTAGGTCAAAGATAGTGGTGCCACTTTGGCAATCTGCCAGTGGGGATTCGACGATGAAGCTAACCATCTGTTACATCATCATCAACTTCCAGCTGTTCGCTGGGTAGGAGGACCTGAAATAGAGCTCTTGGCTATCGCTACAAACGGTCGAATTGTACCGAGGTGAAGAGAAGCTCTTGTTCAGAGAGTTTTATTTATTTGCTCCTGAAAAGAAGCGTAATTTGGAATTTTATAGATTCTCGGAACTTACTCCTGAAAAACTCGGCTCCGCAGGCCTCGTGCGTGAGATCACATTCGGAACTGCACGAGACCGCATGCTGTCCGTTGAACAGTGCCCAAATAGCAAAGCAGTTACTATATTTGTCCGCGGAGGCAACAAAATGGTCAGTTGTCAATTCTATGCCTTCCATACGTATTTATGTTGTAATTACCAGTGTGCTGTTTTTTAGATTATTGACGAGGCTAAGCGTTCGCTTCATGACGCGCTTTGCGTCATCCGTAATTTGGTCCGAGATGACCGCATCGTATATGGAGGTGGTTCGGCTGAGACAGCTTGCGCTATCGAAGTAGCGAAGGAGGCGGACAAGGTAAGCCACACAACTGTGAAGCCTACTCCTCTTTTCTTCAAAGGTCATACTTGTTGTACGTACAGTTCAAAGGCACTGATCTCGTGTAATGTGGATTTCTGGCGTTCATGGCTTCGTAGCTAAGTTCGACTAAGTGTCCAAAGCTCCTTGAGTTTATTTCTTTCATTTATTTTCTGTTTGTACAATCCGGTATGATCGATCTGTTTTTTGAGGGTGTGGTGATGACCACAAGTGTGGCGCTGTGGTACTTTGACTATTTTATAGAAGAATGACTTTACCAACGCATTAACCACTTGGTCATTCATTGCATATTTTCAGATCGAAGGTATTGAGCAGTACGCGTTCCGTGCTTTTGCCGACGCATTAGAGGCAATTCCTATGGCGCTGGCTGAAAACAGCGGACTGGGCCCTATCGATGCAATTACCGATTTGAAGGTTTGTCGCGTGCCAGTACTTGCTGAATGAACTATGTGATTCGAAGGGATTTTTCCAGGCAAAGCAAATTGAAATGGGCAAGCCTTATTTGGGGGTTGATGCTTTGTTCAGTGGTACCAATGATATGAAAGAGCAGAAGGTCATCGAAACTTTGGTGTCGAAGAAGGAACAGATTTCTCTCGCCACACAGGTATCGTTTTGAACTTTCTGAGTAGGTCTGTTCCCATGTATTCGACCCTGTAAAATGTAGCTTTATACTCGGCGGCTCAGCGATTCAATCTTTTTATTCTGAGCAAATCAGAATTTTTCGAGATGCGCTTAGTTCGCTCGGCTGCTCTGCAGCATTCTTCGTTGGTCATATCCTTCCTATTGTTCCAACACAATTGGATCAAAACGGCGCGGGCATATTATTGTGAATTGGCCAAGTTGCAAACTCTGAACTGCAACTATTATGCTTTCATCACTGCACCACTACAGTTACAGGTTGTTCGCATGATCTTGAAAATTGATGACGTGAGAGTGCCAGAAGACGACCAACAGCAAGGTTATTAGAGGAAGTGCTGTCATTGCTCTGAGACACCCTTAATCATCTTCTCATCCTCTGATCATCGTGTAATAATCTTGCTTGCTATCGATTACCCGCTGAATTACGAGCGATCGCCCTGCAGCGATTGTTTGTTGATCAGGTTTACTAGTTTTCATGTTTTGATTCACGCTTTATGTAAATTTCATCCAGTCAGATGGCTTATTTGGACTTCTGATTCCCTCTAATGCTCCATCGCTATAATTGTTGTAATACTCCTTGGTTGCCCAACCATTGAGTACGTTTTTCTTCTATTGTTGTTTTGTTGTTATTTGAGCATAAAGTTTTTTCGTCCAAACGGCTTTGATATTATTACGTATTGGTTTATACCGTGCCATCTATTGTCTGAGTTTGTGTATGAATGTTTCTTTTAAAATTGATTGTCGCTGAGTGAACATGAGCAGCTGTTCCCTATTTTTAGAAAGGACTTCTGAATGATGAATACCTGATTCCGGGCGCTTGGCCTTTCCAGTTCCGAAAATGTCGTCGATAGTCACTTCAAATGGTCATGCGGTTACTGCTTCAACGCTCAACAAAGAGAAGGTGAGCCCAGTCCAATCCCATACGGTTTTGAGGATTTCTCAGCCTTTTTTTTACTTACGGCACTTTGATTTATCGATCATTTTCCGACGTTTTTTTGCGATGACTCAATAATGGACATTAAATTTCATTTTGTGCTGATTCATACATCAGTACTTTGAAATGTTCGCTATTTCTGCATTACCTAATAGGTTTTGTTTCGTATCTTTTTTGTGATGGCCCTACATTTGTATTTTATTACCCATTATAACAATACCGGTTGGTCTACATGAAGATTCCTATAGTTGACGTCTTGATGAGAATATATTGAAAGTCAGTGAATGAGTGAGTGGTATGCCCGATTTCCAGTGACGAGAGCTTTCCAGCCGTTGCTCATGACACATTTCCGAAGGTTCGTAACGATTTGAGCCATGTTTTCAAAGGGGCGTTCCGACAGCCATAGAAAGGGCTGAGAAGGGGACGCAATATTTCAGGCTTGAGTGAGGGTGCAGAAGGCACAACCGTTGAAAAAATCAATTTTATGGAGTTCGTAAAGACCAATTTGATGTATGTTTTCAAGGATTCTTGGACAGCGTGTTATCATTATGTGATAAGGGTTTTAATAACTTCTTACTGTCTACGCATATGATTTTTCGGTTTTTGATGACGTAGGTAACTCTAAGGGGAGCGAGCGAGGGAAGTGCGACAGATAACGCTGTTCAGCACCGGCTGTCGTGACGTGTGAAGGCTGATAAGGCCGTAATTGGAGATGGTTATCAGCTGCGTAGAAATCACTGTGCGCTGTTTTATGCAGGGCTCCATGTACGTTTTGTGAGCATTCGACGATATTTTCAATTGAATCAGATCCTTTCGGGCTTTTCTGTGTGCGTAATATCATTTTTCAAGAATTTGTACCTTTCTGACACTACAGTAATCCTTGCATTGCTGACAAGGTATGAACGTCGTCATCATCGGAATACTTGACTGTTATGAACGGACGCGTTGATTTTTGTGATACCTAGTAGACTGTAAAGAGCTTATATAAAGCAGCTTCAAGACATTTCATCTCTTGAATCCCAGATTGAACGCATGATCTCCCTTTGTTCGTTGCTGAGACGATAAGTGGTTTGATGTCAGAGCTCTACCAAAAGGTCTCCCCATCTGGTGGGATGTTTTTAAGAGACGACTGTTTGCGTGCTTTAGTTGGAGACTCGGAAATGAATTCTGTTTTTCTGACCACTTTTGAGTGCTTTAAAAGTAAGATAATATTTTTTGTTAAATCCGCATTGACAGTATCCGTACTTCTCTGCATAACTTTTTTGTGTCCGAGTTGTACTGCCGAAAGCCAATGTCAAGCATTCTTAGAATGTTGGAGAAACCACTAATTGGCCAGGTAAAGCACCAAGCTACGAATGTGAATGAATGCGTATATCCTTAATGTTGAAAGCAGCAGCAGACATATCTTCTCAAGCTTTTTTAGATATATCTACCATCACACAGAAATTCCAAACGAATCTCCCACATAAGTTTCTGCATTTCGCCAGCATTCGTTTTATTAAGCTCCTTACGAGGGCTCCTTAAGTTCCTTGTGAGACAACTTTAGCTCAATCTCTCATTTACAAATTGAGTTTTGTGAAGTTGTTTCCAGTACTTTATCGATTGGAAGGTTTGCTGACATTGGGAAAGCGCTTTGTTGCTTAATGAGTTGCCTTCAAGGGGAGAAAAGGAGCAGCTTTGATTGTTTGGTTTCAGAAGACTGTTTAGTTGGTAGACCAGGACGTTCCCCTACAACAAAGTGAGAGACTTCAACGGAAGAGTTGCTGGGTCAAATAGAAAACTCAGAATAAACTCGAATAATAGGTTCAGAATTAAAGCAAAACAGACCAGTGAATGATATATGTGAAGAGTGTACGGAGACGAACCTTTAAATCAAAGGATTCGCTGTTCAGAATCTCATTGGCGTATTGGATACGTAGTGTCTTATAGAATGACTTGTGGTGGCCAGATAATATACCGGTCAGAAATTCTATATTCCCAGACTAAGTTTGGTACCATTTAACCAACTTGTTTAGCAATGAGCAAAAGTCCTGGAGACTTTCTTTGGGTTACGGGCTTTGATTGGGAGGCTCAGGAAAGACCCTGTCTTTTCTGTGCTTTTTGTTTATTCACGATTGTTTCAAATCAGGTGGTACGATACTGCTAATAAGCGCACGTTGCGGCAGAGTTCTCATTTTAAGTGACTTTACGTTTTTGGTAATTAGGCATGATGCGGTGATAGAGCGAATGCGGCCATCCTCACAGTTTACTTGGTCCGATTTAAGTAGGTAGATTGGAAATATCGTAGGCCTTCGCTCACTTTGTATGCGCGAGGCTGTCTGGACAAGAACTCGATGGTTTCTGTTTTTTTCTCTATGGTTGTCAATAGATAAATCTTGATGCTATCTGCTTACTTCTACACCTTTGCTTAGGCATCTGTCACCAGTGTGGGTGATTTATGCGTGTAAGTTGGAAGTAAAAGAAACGACAACACACTTAGTGAGACGTAGCCTAGGTTAAATGAAATCAAAATTTGAGGTTATGGTCTGTTTGAGTATTGCTGGGGAGACTTAACTTTCCTGACTGAGCCCCATATTTCCTGGCTTGTCGTCATATCATTTTTTGAACTTCGAGTTTCTGCTGTTTCATTTAGGAACTCGATTTCAACCCGAAATAAAAGTCCAGTTTTATCTTGTGACAGACCTTGGAAAACTGCAAAATCCCCTATGCGGCCGCAGTGATGATATTATAGAACAATAGGGGGATTTGGAAAAATGTACTCATCCATCGATCAAGCTCTGTGTTAGGGTTGAAGTAGGCATTCCTCCTTTTGGTAGCATTTCCAAAAAGAGTTGAACTAAGGCTGGATGCCGCTACTATCGATTTCGCTGTTTGAACAATAGATAGAGACCTATTCAAGTTAAAGAAACTTGTCTTCTTTGGGTCTAAATTCGTCTAGAAAGGCTCTTACAGAAACTGGTGGCTAACCGAATACGCTGTCGAATGTCATGGGCGTTTACCAAAGCGGTATAAATCTACTTTGAAGATTTTTGAGTCATGCTTCTGTCGTTGAAATCAGTGGGATCAACGCAATATGATTGCCATTGAAAAAGTGTCTTTTGTCTTCCTTGAACTCGTCCATTAAATAAGTAACTTTTCGAAGTTCAATATTCAAAGGACGAGTTCGATGTCGAAAGGTCCATACTGCTGACTGGACTGACCATCGGTACAGGGACTTTGTACTTCTCCGATTTTTCTTCCGAATATTGCCTACATGATCAGCGACCCCCAGTTTCCATCATAGTCGAAGAGCAACAGGGCTGTGAGTGGATTGAGTAGAGAGTTTGTTTCTATGCTTAAACTGTGCAGTTCATTGGCGAGTCTCTCTGCTGCGCTCTGTTTGCTGTGCCCATCATCATTGCGACCAGGTGTTCTCTCTCGGTGACGTCGACGAAGAGAATCGCATTGGCATCTCGCCATGCGCCAACTGGTTCCTGTCCGTCTATGTGACGTCAGTGACGCAAGCGTCATTCTGTTGACTTTTTTAGGTTATTGTCGTTCGTTGGTTGGAAAATTCCATCGCTGGCTACCTCTCATAAAAGTTCTTTGCATAACATCGACCGAATTTCTCTGTACTGTATTTCATGAACTGCTGTGACGTTTGAACCGCTCCCTTTCGAAGTGTAAACCATACCAGTTTGAGGTGCACTAAAAATCAGTTTTTTTTGTTTCGTGGAAATTGTTACGATCTTTTGGGACGGAGTTGATAAGAAGGTGTGACGCAGTTGCTCCTACCTGACGTCAATCCGAAGTTGATCTAATTATCAGAACGTCATTAGAACACGTTTTTGCGGAGATCTTTGCAGCGGTGGTAAGTTGTCAATGAAGTACTTGAGGATGATCAGTCTTCAGGGGATCTGCCATGCTTATTTAATTTATCACATGAAGGCTCTCTTTTCTTTGTCAAACCTCTCGCTAACGCGGCAAGGAGCATGGAAAGTATTGGCATAATTTTACTGAAATAGAGCAGTCTGATGTTGTTTTCAAGACAAATCGCTTTTCAATGATCCTGTACCTTCACTGTTACTTGGTTTTGTCTTTAATATGTAGGTATTTTTGAAATAAAAAAGAGTGTACTACTCTTGCTGAGCTTTTGCCTGACAGGATTCTATAATCAGGATTATAGGAAACAGGATAAGGATAGGATAATAAAGCGATTTTTCGGTTTTCCTTTTATTCAGGTGTATGCAGATTGAGTAGAAATTTCTTTTGTACGCTCGCATCGATTTTTTTTCCAAAATTCTGCATCATTCAAATTGTTTTTTATCGCTGACATTTCAGCGAGTGCAAATCGTAACGAGTGACGTGTCACCTGGTGTAGATTTACTGGAGACTCCGAATCCACAAAGACTCCTCGGACTAGGAGGAACGACGCCGCTCGGAGGTAGCTATGAACATTTTTGTGTTTGCTGATCACTTCTTTTTCCAAAATTATGTATATCTTTGAACAGTTCGCTGGATTTTTTCAATTTTAAAAAATTCAATTTATTTTTGGAATTCCGCTTCACAAATATTCTTTTGAGCATCGCTCGAAGTTCAGTATGTTAGGTCGTGCGAAAAGTTTTGAGAAAACTCGGTCGGGTGTTTTTTGAACAGAGTAACTGCTACAATAATACTAGTTCAGTGATCAGAGTAGTGGTCCCCTTAGCCGCAATTTTTCCCCACTGACAGGCTGGGTAATGATGTCGCTCCTTCAGAAGGAAGGGGTGCTCTCATCTTCTACCTGCTTCACTTCTCGTCTATTGCTGATTTCCTTCCATTTCCCCTTTAGTGCAGGGCTCGTGGGCTTCCGCAAGTCTGGTAGTAATGAGGACTGAAGTCAGATGAATGTGTGCTGAGTGTAGTAGTCTGCTTATACCAGGTCTTTCCAGACCCTCCATCGACGTCGTCATGTGAGGTGGTCGAGAATTATCCAGCACAATCAAACATGTCTTTGTAAATGGTGTGGATTGGGGCTCGAAACACCACCATCTCACAGTTGTTCACAGAATGCTCCTGCGGTCAACACCCTATACTCTGGTAGGATACCATGGTAGTACACCTGGTTGAGCAGAAGATTGAGGTCATGTTCTTTTTGACATGAGCTCCTCGTTTTGCTCTGGAGCGGGATGAGTCTTTCCGTCCATACTTAGGTTCTGCAATTTCCTGCGTGGGTTGTCGTATGATATTCTTTTTTCATCCTGTGTATAATGAATCCTGTCCATGTCGACGTTCGCTTACGGTCGAAGAGCTTCTGAAACACGTCGACTCGCACTCGACACTCGTGTTCAACTGGGGAGTGGGGAATAATTGCAGAGAGTCCTGCCTTGTTAGGGACTTTTGCATAGAATGTCGAGTATGATAGAATGGAGAGTAGACATATGTTTTCTACTTCCTGCAACTTTGAGCAGCATTGCTTTTCTTGGAACAGCGTCGGTATCTGAGAAAAGTGGGCGTCCACTTCGACTAGCTTCGCCGAAACAAATCTCTCCTCAGACGAAACGATGGCGGCTTCTATAGTAGGTGACAGAAGAGGGTGCACTACAGCCCTCCAGTCACCATAACTCGTTCCAAGCTCGAGTGTCGAAGCGATTATAGGGACTGTGTTGTCCACTGATGCCCTTCAATGATGTGGATATATCGATCGTCTTGCCCGATACTGCTCGCAGTTATTGTCGATATAGATATAATATATGCGTACATATTTATGCCATCACGAAAGGTTGTCACTAATGCGTTACTGGATACTTCAAAGTTGTCTGATTAACCGAGCAGTACATATTCGAAAAATCGCAAGCCTATGCAGGGGTAGGGAAGCATGAAGCAGGAGCACAGAATAAGTGAGGAGCTAACCGTGTGAAGCTTGATGCATGTAACCTAAAAGTAAAAGACTGGCAATGCGGCTGGATTCTGACGACTCCTTTATTGGGGTGACAGTCGCAGTGTGCACTATGGCCAACTGCGAAGGCGTTTTTGCATGGCCTTTTGCCGTGTGGATCCTGGGAGCTGAAATCAAGCCAGTTTCGCATAATATGGTTCATAGTCTCAACCTATAACTTCAATGGGTAAACAGTAAAAAATCGCGACAGCATAAATCATCTTCGTGGTGGTAAAGCAGAAGGCACTGGTAGCCTTGTCGATCGCGATCGGTCTAACCAGGGAAGGATCCCAAGTCGAAGTGGCCATTTGAAATGAGACCTACATTACTGGACGTATTTTTAAATGCTGAGTTCAGATCTGCTTTCCAAATCTGCCAAGCGTTCCTCTGAACGGAGTTATGAGGGTGGTTTGAGGGAAAGTTTCAGGGCTTGACATGAGAAAACTTAAATTACATGGATATGCCTCATCATTCAACGGCGGCTTGGTGTAGAGGTAAGCGTGACGCTTCATGGGCGGGAGGCTAGGGTTCGGGTTTTGTGGGGGACCGGAACTTTGCGTTACATACAATTTTTCCTTTTAGGACTAGAAAATGCTCTCGTGGTGATTTCATCACGTTTTATGACCTTTAATGCTTTTGGTGATACTTATCCACATGAAGTAGTACTTCAGTTTTACTCTAATGCCCATGCACTCTATATTCACAGTAGGATAACCTTTACCACTTTATGAACAAGTGTGATACTCTAGCACGAAATGCTTGGAAGAAAATAGCTTCTCACAATGGGAGCAACGGTTGAAAAAAGAACTCGTCACGGTCCATTGCTTTACACTTACCAACCCTAAACCAGAAGGAAAACAGAATTGTGTAGGCATCCCAAAATCACCCGGGGAGTACTTAAGTAGTCGGTGGCGTAAGAAGTAAGTACTTAAGTAGTCGTGGATAAAAGAGGAATTTTCTAAATCTAACCACCCAGAACTGAAAATAGTCAGGCGATAGTAAGCGAAGAATGGGATCTCGTGTGAACACGCAAAGTTGAGGTCATGAGCTATTACATATGAAGTGGTGCGTTCAACCTTATTTCCAGGAGGAATTAAGAAATGAGCTTCTATCGGCTGTATTAACCTCGTGGTAGCCTTAAGCAGGGTATCATTCCCTTCACCTGCTTTTGTGGAGGTAAGGCGCACTGAATAGCTTTCTGGTCTTCGAGTCTACTATCAACAGTGCCGGTGTTGGTGAGTCCGGAGCTGCTACGCACCATCGCCCTCAATCTAGCATCAACACACACTTTAGCATCATCATTGCTCATCATACACATTTTACTCGCCCAGACCTCCAAATTCTGCGCACGGAGGAATCTCTCACTCAGTAACAGGTGGGTAGGTGGGAAAAGGTATCAGCAAAGCAATAAAAAGTCATAAAACGTGGCGAAATCACCACGAGAGTATTTTCTAGACCTAAAAGGAAAAATTCTATGTAACGCAAAATTTCGGTTCCCCACAAAACCCGAACCCTAGCCTCCCGCCCACGAAGCGTCACGCTTACCTCTACACCAAGCCGCCGTTGAATGATCAGGCACATCCATGTAATTTAAGTTTTCTCATGTCAAGCCCTGAAACTTTCCCTCAAACCACCCTCATGACTCCGTTCACAGGAACGCTTGGCAGATTTGGAAAGCAGATCTGAACTCAGCATTTAAAAATACGTCCAGTAATGTAGGTCTCATTTCAAATGGCCACTTCGACCTGGGATCCTTCCCTGGTAAGATTACTTATTCCCAGCGAGGGCATGAACGGCTGTAGCACTGATCTATCAACAATGCCCTTTCTCTGCTATCGGCTCTATAGTCCTTCTTTAGCGCGTTGCGGAACATGCTTTCAAACTCGAGAGGTGTTATTTTCTCGAAACTTCTACACCCTGAAAGTTGGACACCCTAGTATTTCATATGAAATTCTATTGCGGTAAGAAAATGTTTGCAAAGAGCGTAACAAGTCCTGCAGAAAGTGACCCTCTCAGTAGCCATGCCGGCTTGCCGCATGCATGAGAGGCTGCCAAGAAATCATTGCTGGCCATGTTCCCGTTTTTTCGATAACTTCTTGCGTTTTTTTTTGTTTATGATCCTTTTTATAATCAATTGCGTAGATGCCATTTATCTGACAAACGGGTCGTGTATTATAATCGACCTTTGATGTGGAAGTGTGATGTGTGGTGTCAAAGTGAGACGTATCGGCTATCCACTTGGAGTTCGCCACTTCGTCATTGTTGCATTACAACCCGTACAACAGGGTTGACCTCCCCACATGTTGCGCTGTGCTACCATTGTCGTTAAGGATCGTTTACGTTTTTTCTGCAATGATCATGCCGAGGTACAACTGTTATTTACACTGTTTTGTTCATCAAAAGGGTCCAAAGTACGGAGGAGATATTTTCGGGTTTTTCAACAAAAGCAGTTTTCGATGTGGAAAACTTCTCACAGCATCTTTTTAATGCGGGGTTAAAGTCGCTTTTTTTTCCTGTTCCTTAGTACTTTTAGCTGAGGTATCAACATCTTCACGCTCGGAATTACGGAAGGATGTCGTCCTTCTTGAACCAAATTTCCGCTTGGGAGTCTCACGAACGTCTGAGAGAGGGGCTAGACTGTAATTCAAGATCTCTGAACACCAACTTGGTTTCAGATCTGAGCGAAAGCGTTTTCAAGCGCTGGGGCTGTCTTCAGGATTAACCTTATATTTTTGAGATTGGCGCTTCATATGGTATTCATTAGGTTTGGAACTAGAATTTCAGTGCCTATGTCTCGGGCTCATTTCGTGGGTAAACAGTCAAGTTCATGTAAGGACATCCTGCAAAATTTGGTCTTTGCAGTCAGCTTATGCTTTGCTCTGCTTTTTCAGCGCTTAATTCGTCGGAATAATCACGAAAACTTTTCATATTGGTGATACCCAGTTCAGTTGTTCACATGGGTGTGTTTTTATCAGTGAAAAGCCTTATGTTATTGCCCATCTTAACGATTACATTTTTAGCTACAGTTTTTCGAAATCGATGGCTTGAGAAAAAAAATTGACATTGAATTGATTGAACATTGTTTCCAGATTTTCCGTTAACTGCCGAACTGATGCAGAAATGCATGTCGGTGAATCCCTTTGAAGCAAAGTTCCGGGAAGCGAACAGGAAGCTAACCACGGGTGCTCTTGAGGCAAATGGTCTCGTTCCGGCCACGATGTCGCTGCCGAGTACTAACGGTAGTTATCTGAACTCTAATGATTTTAAATTACTTGAAGATGAAGAAATGTACTCTATGAAATTTAGATCTCTCAGCTTTCTCATTGCTAAAACTGCCTTCATCCCTATCGGAATCCCCCGGCATTTTCTCGAATATCAGCATTCTGCAAACGGATGCTGACGGAGTCGTCAATGAGAACCTTAAAACTGCCGATATATCCAAGCTTTTGCTTCAAGTAAGTGAATTTCTTCAAGTGAAGTGATTATGGTCAGCTATGCGAAATTATCACAGATGAGGGAAACGAGTTCGTCAGGCGCAGACGGTTCTGGCAGCCAGCAGGCACCGAGAACTGCCGATGTGTTGAATGCGGTTCTTGATATGCACTCGGATCGTTTGCATACGATTAACTATATCAATAAGTGAGTGATGTTCAATGTTTCACGATATAATTTTTCGATTTTTCATTGTCCGAAGTTAATTCCTCCATTATTTCTTTTAATTTTCCTTCCAAAGTTATTTTGACAGTTTATTATTTTTTTTTAGTTTTTTTTGTGAAAATTTGCGCTGACCCCACCCCCTTTTCCCCGTTTTTTTCTCAGTGTTAATTCATTTTTCTTCACATATAGCTAGCACATGATAAGTTATGCAAGTGTATCTAATAATGTAGGTTACCGCATTCGTATTCGTGGGACTTTTGAACCGCAACAAAGGTTCGATATATTTTGTTCAGGTTGGGATACAGTTGAACTGTTTCTTTCTTTCTTCGTATCGTGGAAAAAGCACAAATCGAAGTGCTCGGCTGTAGTTATATATCGAACCGCAGGGGTATTTTTTGCTGTTGAACTTGTCGTTTGGTCCTTTGCTATACAGATTTTGGGGTTCTTTTCACAGCTCTATTGTTGCAATCGTGAGAAAACAACGGTCCGCCATCCAACACCGAAATTTCTCATTCTTTCAAAATTAATCGAAAATGCTCGTTAGAGTGATTACAGTGAATGTGTTTTGGCTGTTAGTGCAATGGTTTTGTGATTTTTAGAGATTTTCCCGGCCATTTTCTGTTTGCCTCAATACTTTTTTCAAGCTTGACTCCTATTTTTTGATTCGCCTACTGATTATTGGATTTCTTATGTTTTTTCTCGAACAGTTCCTTTCAGACCGGACTTTTCAATGTTCTCTTCGTTGACACCGTCCGGATCTGCTCCGAACTCTGCTGGAATCCTGGCAACGGCTGCCGCTGCTCAATGCGTTCCGTCGACAAGCGGTGGGCTACTGGCACCACCGCCTCGAAGTGTTACGATAAGCCCGGTGCAGTCCCCTCGCAGCATGAAGGATCAGCCTGTGCTCGAGTGAGCTAATTTTTCATTCACCATAATTTGATTGTTCGCAATTTTCAACTTTTTTTTGGTGTACCTTTGAAGGTGTGACGATTGCAGTTATGGCATTTATGGACTTTTTTTCAGAAAGCGTCCGTCTGGTGAATCAGAAGTAGTGACGCCAGCGGCTTCCCAAGCTCATCTCCTATCAGCTCTGCATTCTGCAGCAACTGCAGTAGCGGCTGCAGCTGGCGTCGATCCGGCCAGTTGGGATCCACGTGATGTGAAGCCGGCCGTCAGCAAACACGTATGTTCAATCAGTGCAATATTGGATCGTTTTGTGCTGAAGAGACAGTCGCCGGTCGCAAATTTACATTTGCTTTTTGTGCTTGTGTGGGGCGTCTGGCCAGTGGCAAGGCATTCGTTTTTGTATCGAATGAGCGCTATACTATGTATGCCATGTCCTTCTGAGGTTATATCCTTGCAAGGATACTGCTCGGCTAGTTCCGTTAGGGATGTAGATTGATATTTTTCAGAATGCTCCTCAATACTTCGAACAAGAAGAAACCACGTTAATGCCGTCATCGAATTGCGGCACCATGCCTCCAACAGTTGCATCCACGGGTGCTCCTCAACTGCTTTCTTTGGATGATCGGAGCTCAGGAAAATCAAGGTCGGGGCTTGTCAGATGGTCTTAAATTCTACTTTATTCCCTCTTCGATAACGTCCCGACCATCTAAGTAGAAGTTCTTCTTTTTCCTCTGAAGAGCTACAAGCTGAACCGCGTTGTGGTAGTAAAAGCTGGACTGAGTAGAACCTACATCTCAACTCGGTTAAGTGGTTCGGATGGCTCTCTAATATGATTGAGTTTCAGTGCTGAACGAGAAGTACCACCTCCAACGGGCACTGGTCGAGGACGTGGTCGAGGGAGAGCCTCCTCTGCTGCTGATATGTTACCTGATGAAAGGAAGTGTGTCACTTTTCGTTTCGTTGGTAGTTTATCGTTGCCATAGAGTCAAGAATTGCTATCACACCCTTGATAACTAGGTCGGTTCGTCCGACGACCTCTTCTGTTCCGGTCTCAATACTCGGTAAATCCAGTATTTTCCTAGGAAACAATGATACGATGAATATTCTATTCAGAGGGAACGTTGTTCTCTCTAATCTTGGTTTTCTTTTTTACTTATCGTATTCATACGGACAACCGAAAAAGGTACGGTGATAAACAAGAGATGAAATAAAAAAGTAAAAAAGGAAGCGTTTTTCAGAAGAATGTGGGTTGTCGTGCGTAGATGGCGGCGGATCCTGCTGACCAATTTCCACATTTAGTTTCTTTGAATAGAGTGTAAAATTGAATGAGACCCATACGTCAACTTTTTCTCACGTTTCCTCTGCTGTATCGAGCAGTTTGACCCTGACGGTGAAATCTCTTCATATAAAAGACCTAAATTCGGAAGGGGGGGGGGGGGACCTTACGATTCCATATTTTATCTCTGCATCTGCTCTGTTGCAATATTTTATCGCTTTGCTTCTGACTACATTATAGCTGCAGGATGACGATCCTCGAGAGAAATAAGGCGGCAGCCGTTCGCTATAGAAAACGAAAGAAGGAGGAACATGACGACATGATCACCCGCGTACATACGTTGGAACAGGAAAAAGTGCAGCTGAATGTGGGATCGGTTTCAGTCTGATCTGTCAAATGCATTGAAGTGACATTTTTCAGACACAAAACCAAGTTCTTCGACGAGAACTCGAGCGCGTAACAGCTCTTTTACGGGAACGAGAAGCTCGGTGTGTGTGCTTGAAAGGAATGCCACTCAGCACCGATTTGCGAGCCGAATCACCAGTTGATGTAAGATTCAATCGTTGAGTTTAGCGCAGGTTAGGAAGCGATTGCGATGGTGATTGTCATAAACCATCTTTCTAATGTGGAGCGCTACAGTAAGACACCAAGTATTAAAGTTCATTTGCTTTGCATTGATGTTTAGGGGAATATCACAACTGAACACTTCCCATTTGAGGGCTTCGCATAGGAAAAAGGATGGCTTCGATGGCTCCCTGAGGGTCCGAAGATTTATTTTTGAATTCTTTGAGTTATTCAAACAAGACCTGGTAGATTGTCTAAGCAAGGGGAAGGGGTTCGGTCAGTACTATACTTCACCTAAGATAGCTGTCGTCTCGGATCTATACAGTAGGTTAGGAGAAGATTATATTGCTGCATTGGTGCCGAAGGGTCGATGCTCCGATTGGATTTATTTCTGCGTAGTCGATAAAGTTTACTGAAGATTACTGTAATGGCCCATATATGAACTTAAAGTTTTTCTTTGCAACAAAAGGATCCGCTTGAAGGATGACAGACCACCCCTCCAATATTATGGTAAGAGGAAGCACTTCCAAGTGAGTGGGGGTGAGGGGAAGGACATCTTACATTGGAGCAGAGCAGTCAACACATTTGAAATCGCATGAAATGCAAAATCCTTGTTACTCTTTGCCCCATTAACATTGGTAATCAGCAGGCAACAATGCGAACATACGCTTAAACGCGCCATTTTATTATAAAAAGTCGTGTCAGCAGAGCAAATGAAAAAGAATAAAAATTTTAGTTCGGAAGAGGACAAAGATGGACATAGAGTACTATATTGCTAACTGCTTGGTATGCTTTTAATGCTATGTGTTATGGTTGAGTTTGAGGTTTTTCTGATTTGTTATTTCTTACTCTGAAGGGTCGGTGTTGATCGATCCCAATTTGGGATACACCTTGTATGGAAATTCCCGCAGGAATTTAGTATCATGGTCACTGTGGGAAGGGCAGAAAACGAACAACAAGGGGCCAGTGTTTTGGCTGAGGTTTCGGCCCCTAACCTCTTAACAAGTTTGTTTGCGATTAAGCCAACCTTGAGCAATGAAAGCTTGGTTGTCCCAAATAGGATTTGACCTCGATAAGGTACAAGGCTCTGATTTGGGTCCACTCGCGTTTGGCGAGCTTGATTTGATGATGCGACCCCGGTGACACCTCATAATCCATTACCGATGTGTAGAAGGAATAAAACGATGAATTAAATATTCATTGGCTAATCTCCTCTTGCCCTTGTAAGGGTTTAATATCAATTCCCTACGTTACTGCGGTGCTAAAGGAGAGTAGTAAAAGTGAGAGTGTAGCACATCGCCAAATCGGATTGATCAACGCTGCTGAGTGCTTTGCTCTTTCTTACTATCTCTTGTTTTTCATGGAAAATTGAATTTCTAGACTGTATACTTCATAGTTCAAGGTTTAGGTCGATCTACTGTCTACCCAACATACCAGTATGTATATACCGCAAGCACAGCAACTAATCAACGGTTTGAGTTTGCCGAACGGCATGGGCTTGAAAAGGACGAAAATGTAGAGTAGCGCATGATCGATCGATCGAAACGTGTCGGTGAACTTCTAATCACATCAATCATAGATCTTCTATTCATTTATTACTAGAAAAAAAAAGATAATCTGGCTAGTTCCTCGTCTTCCCCCATTGGCAGCTATCTTTAGTGTAGTTATCGTGTAGAATTTCCTTTTTTTTCTTTTTTATATGGATCCTGATCTTGTCGCCACCTCAGTTCTTGAATATTTTCTATTTCCACATTATTTTTTCTCCCTTTTTTCACATATTCAATTTGATGCTATTTATAATTCTGTTTTGATCGTACATGTCCAGATAACTGTGGTTTCGAGCTGGTCTCGATGACAGCATTCTCTTTGAATTTGCATCGTTCCCGGTACTGATGGTGCCACTGCACTGGTTCTGGACTGCATTTTTGAGCTGATCGACCCATCTTTGTGGAAGACAGGATTTTGCATCAAGTCAATTGGGGTATGAAGTGAACTCGTTCCGGCCATTCATCAGAAACCTTACGTTTTCCTCATGCTAACTCGTCCGAAATCAGTGAAGTTTTCTGGTGCCCTGTAACTATCAGCTGAAATGAATCGGTTCGCAGTGGTGGCGTCATCCTGACCACATATCTTGTTCCCTTCCTATTTTGTATTTGTAAGGCTGAAGCGATTTCCTCCATTGAATTCGACTCTCGTTGCCATGTCCGTCCTAGTTACTATTTCTATGATTACTCCGACATCTCCATATGTGTATTGTATCATGATGCTTTTTTGCCCCGTGAACGTTGGTCGGATGCGCCGCAGCCGCAACGCCCAATTTCTGTAATTGTTGACGGACGACGTACAAAGATCGACGCCTATAGCGTTATACTTAAAGTTCAGGTTGTTAAGAGTTGTGCGCTTGTTTTATTATGTATTTTTAGTTGATTAAAACACGGCGTAAACACTAGCAAGCCTCCCTTGGGCAAGTCTCAAATCTCAGCCATGCACATTACTCGTCGATTCGTTGCACCCAGCTAGTGCTTACGCCCCCCGCTTTTCTCCGAGTATGTACACTGTTTTCGATTTTATCGCTAGATGGCACAGCAAGTCCCTGTCTCTCTCACATCCACATTGTTATTTTGGTGCATTTTGCAGAGTCTATTATTTGTCCAGCCTATTTCATTGATTTTTTAATTGGAAAAAAAGCAAGTCGTTTTCTCTCGTGACACTGGTTCGGTTGTAAATCGATGTATCGCGTGAATAAACCTTGATCTTTTCAGCTTTCCGTTGGAGAGGCGTGAAGGGATTTCCTAAAAATTGCTTTTCCTGAGGTGATTGGGCGCTGAACCAAGGGTAACTCTGGTTTTTTCTAGAACTTTTTTTAATTGCATGGATTGTGGTTTAAGCGATTAGCAAGTAGTTGGATATCGTATGATCTTGAGTCGATTTAGTTGACGAAGATCTCTGATGTATGTATGGCTGTGGGAACGCTTAAAGGATAGTGGAACCGGTTGTGTCCTCATTAGGAAGTACTGGGAAAAGGAGCTAGTAGCTGGCAAACGATGTAATTGAACAGCTCTGATTAACCCAAGTGCATTGGGATGTGTTGGGAGTTGAGATCGAGGGGTTGTTCCCCGGTTTATATACATGTATAAATCAAATGTACATTTACGATGGCAACCATTCTTTATTAAAAGGATAAAGGATAAAGTTTTTGGCGTTAATCAATCCCGTCTGAGGGATGCGCCCCCGCACTCGACTTCCATTCAGAATCGTAGTGGCGTAATGAGTGCGTATGTGGCCTATACAATGACTTGCGGTGGCCAGCCGATGTACAAGTCAGTGCTTTTATCCTCCCAGACGAGTCTGGTACCAATTCACCGACCCCGGAGGGATGGAGGGCTTGGTTGGCCTAGGCGGGCATCGATCCGGGATTCGAACCCCTGACCGTGTGTGTGATATAGTGCGCCACTTGCCACTACACCACCTCCGCCCCATTCTTTATTATATATATATATATATATATATATATATATATATATATATATATATATATATATATATATATATATATATATATATATATATATATATATATATATATATATATATATATATATATATATATATATATATATATATATATATATATATATATATGTTGAGCTCCCATCCGACAAAGGACTAAGGAAAAGGTTAGCTTGTCCTCCCGAGATGTAATTTTGGCAACATACGTGGAATGTTGGTGCCCTTTTGCGCTATCCCGCCTTTAATCTTCAGCTTAAGTAATTTCAGTTAATTATCAGTCATAGCATTCAGGTTTTTTGGTTTGAGAATCCAAATGGGTGTATGTGTAAGTGTGTGTGTACGTGAGTTTTGTGTCTGTACGCAAAATCTGCCTTAATTTTGGCCGCATTGCAAGCTTCCCTTACATTTCGAACTGGTATGGGTAGCTCCTATGATGCCTTCCACTTACTAACAAAGTAAGGTACTCGGAAGTCACCCACACGATCGAGATGCCATTTGCTCTGGGAAATAGCAACCTCTAACTTCTAAGTAATTTACGTTCCCATTTTTCAACTTCCTACCCGAAATTACTCTACAGCTGCTACTGCTGCGGATCGAATTCGACCGCATAAATGCTGATCGTCCAATGACGACCCCCTGAGCGACCAACTACTTCGTCCTTCGAAAATGATGTGTTTTGGTATTTCACTGATTTTAAGGGCAAAATTTAACCGATTATTATCATTATTTTTGTGTTCATGAAGTAAGGGGCGCTATGATCTCCGTGGTTACTGATGTTTCCCAGATTACTGTTACGGATCATTCTTCAAGGCCCTGATGATTTGTATTCATCACTGGGGCAGAGACATTTTGACTAAAGGCCTATTCCTATTTTTCCCCTTGTTTCGCTTTTATTGCTCCTGTTGATTGGAACGCAGCGAAGAAAACTTCAAAGCATCAGATCGAGGAAAACTGGCTGTCAAATCGTTCGAACTTCTGTTAGCGTCTATTATTTTATGGTTTATTTTGGATTATTGGTTTTAGGCTTGTCCTTGAGTGTAGTCCAGATCTATCAAGCAATGGAATCCTTGCGTGATATCGGAAGGAAATTGAATGTTCGGCGCACACTCGGGAGGTATTCCCATATTTTCAACTTCTTTTTTTTTCTTAAATCTAGAAGTAATATTGGGGCTGCCTGTAGAATGACATCTGATGACATCGGCCAAAAACACATTGTCCAGAAGGTTATTGCTTATATCTAAACTTCTGAAGAAATTTGGGGGTCTATTCATAGACCGGAACACGTGATAGTCAGCTCTAACGAAATGGATGGGTTGCGTCACGTATTTGAGGCTTAGAACATCAATAAAGGCTATGTTCAATTTCTCTCTTGTATCCACTGCCTTTGATCGATACTGCGTGGTGGCGTACCGATTGGAGCCAGTAAGTGGTGCGATTTCTACTTAAATACGTAAGGCGTAGGGATATGTCTCTGAAATGAAATCCGTCTGTTGTTTCAAAAAATGAAGATCACCTTAAGGTAAACGAGCTTCTCATCGCACGGAGTTTCCGGTGTGTGCCCGATCAGCAGACTCGAGCATCGCTTCATGCACGCCGATTTACTCTTGTTCCATTGAAAGGACTGATGAAGACAGTAAGGCTTGAGTCCAAGCTCGTCTGACGATCCACCCAAAGTTCTGACCGATACGCTCATGTCCTTTGTTGTGCTTGTCTTCGGAGTACGCCTTATTCTCCTCTTGATGACATTAACGAGTCGGACGTCGTCATTGTTAACTTGTTTCCTCTATCAGGATCGTCCTCAGTGCCAATCCTTGAAAATCTCATACGTACTGGGAACCCGTGTGGGAGGAAATTGGAGGACGTTTAGGACGATGGTTCGTTCCATTGGATTGTGATGATATGGTGGAAGAGCGGTGAATAGGAAGCTTCATGATTCTCGCTAAACTGAATAGACTGGTTCATTACTCGGATCTGCATACAAAATCACAAAAATTATGTAAAATTAGAATATGCAAAATCGAAAAATTGGAATTTGGCAAGGCCATGTCTCTCTTGCCAGGTACAGTCAGCAATGCTCACCCAACACACCATTGCTGAGCCATCCTGCACCTGGCAGGAGAGACATGGCAAGCCAGAGATGCTCGAATAGGGTAACGGTATGGATTCATAGAAACTGGAATAGGAGTCGCTCCGATCTCCTGGGCTTTCGCAGCCTCGGAATGATACGTTTGTGGCGTGTAGGTGAATCGGCCGTTAGTCGCCTCTGTTCCTTTCTTTATGCATACTTCTGCACGGTGAAATAGGCGACAAGTAGGGCGATGGTGAAGGAAGGCGCGCATCACAATAGGACATTATTTTCTTTGGCTCGAATAAGGCCTGTGTTCAAGTAAGTCAAGCTTTTCTCTGTTGGTTTCTTGTAAATGAGTGGTCGCTAGCTCACTTGACTCTTTACATGTTCCAAAGCGGTACAGCTTCTTTCCAACGCTCAGTTTTTCCTTCAAACGCGGCAGTTTTTAGCTATTTGTCTCGTCACAGGGCGTGCCGTTCGACCAAAACGACCAAAGGACCTGTTATGATTTGACTTTGGGCATTTGAAGAGGATTTAAGCGAAAAAAAGTTGGCGTGTTGCCCGCTACTGCTGACATTCTGCCATCTGTTGAGTTTAGGTTAATCGGTTGTCGTTGCTCAAGCAGCAAGGCGTTTCATAGTTTGAAGCGCTTCCCTTTTTAAACGAAGCTGTTGTAAATAAGCAGATAAATTAGTGATGGGTGAATAATTTTTCAAAATAACCGTTGATCTAGCAGAGGGTGGTTGAATGTCTGAGTGGGGGAATCCCTCGTCCCCCCTCAATGAATATGATGTGATTTGATTAACGAAATTTCACGCGACACACGCGTAAAGTTTAGCTTCTATCCTAACATCGAATAAGAGGAAGATAGTCTCGTTCGTCAGCGGTTTCTGCGTTTCTTGAAATGAAGTCTCCATACTTCCTTTTTATCAAAATCCGCATCACAAGAGGGCTGAAATCTCCCTGAAGACCTGCCGCAGTAGTCGTTATCAGTGGAATGAATCGCTGTTCAGCTGAAATTCTACTTCGAGGGAGATGATCGATTTTCCATCATCAGTTTTCAAGGCATCTTCTGTGTATAAATGCCAAATGAGAAGTTTTCCTCAAAGACTGGGAAAAAACAAACCCAAGCTGTATGTCGACACCTAGTTGTTCATCTAATTAGATAGCGCTCTGGCGAAATGTATCATGTTAAGGCAATTATCAAGTCACCCCAAATCCTTCTCATGTGATCAGTTAGCAATTTCAAATCAATATCAGGGATCAGGATAACTCGTGAAAATTCCCGAAAGGATCGTTAAGCCTTGGGACGTGAGGAGTCTAAAGAGTTAGATAGAAATCGGAAAGAGCGCTTCTTAAAAGGGATAATTAACTACACCCGAGATTTTCTGGGCAAAGACTTGCAACAGAGTACAGTCTGCCACTCCAGGAATAGTTTGAAAATGGGCATCCTTCCGTGATTAGTAGTTGGCCGTAGTTTCTATGGCTCCAGGGGTTTGCGATTCAACTGAGCAGCTTTCTCCGCAGCACTGCCAAAAAAAAGTTACGTGCAGGGCTTAAGCTGTACACATGTTCATGACAATAAAAAGCGAATTTACTCCATTGTGCGCATTACTCAATGGGCGTGGCTTGTCGTTGGGCGGAGCTGGGGTGATGTGACCTTGCGGCCTTTATCCTCTGCATTTGAAACACTTATTGAATCGACCGCTGTGATCAGATCCAACAAATTAATAAAAGGGCATCGATACCGTTGGCTGGCATTGAAGAAAGACGATGGAAAGCGCTCATTCGGCTGAATGTAAAAATGGTTGCTTTTTTTCATCTGCGAGGCAAAGCCGTCTAGCAGAGCGACTAAAAAAATTGTGCCAGCGACAATTTCTATGATTAGAGCATCGTGTGTGCGTGTCGCTGTCGTCGGAGTCCTTCCTCTATCGAATTTCAGCTTTGATTAGGCGCCACCCTCGAGCCATGGCTTTTTCGAAGGGACCTCTGCCCATTGGCTTGTGCCGATATGTCTACTCCTCTGGTTTTTGTCCCGTTGTAGAGTTTTTCGAAACAATGGTTCCCTAGAACCTGTCAACGGCATTTTCTTTCTTTTGAAAAACTTTACAGTGAACACAGCAGACAAGTATTTTTTTATGTACACAATGATTCAGGGTTTCTTTCGACTTTTTATCAAATTTTCTTAATCTGTACAACTTCCTGGAATTATAGAATTTTATGGGAGAATATTACTACGGATTTTTTCGGAATGCTATTCGAAACAGTCTTTCCTAAAAAGCGGTAAGTTGCTAACGTTACTGAGCTCATTCGGTAAGGAAGGCGGCGACTAAATCGAAATGCGGAGGTAGGTGAAAATGCAGATGCCAGAAGCAGTTTGGGCACAGACCATCTTGGCTCTCCTATGCTGTTTAAGCCAGGGGGTGTAGTTTTTCAGTTGGAAGAAAAAGAAGTCTGAGAAAAAAAAGGCTAAGAACGCAATCATTCCATTTTTTTAGGAAAGACTTTGTCGTGGAAATTTTTTGTCAATGAAGAGATGTGCGTTTCCACTTGAGTGAGAGCGCCCTTCTGAATTTTTTGACCCAACACTACGTGTAGAGATCGGATTTTTGCGATAGGAATAGCAATAAAGTTTCATATACTCCATCGACAACTTATATAAATCCTGCTCCGATACCCTCTTTTTGATAAGTGGCCCAGGATCGCGAACGACTCGCAAAGGGACTATTTATTAATTCTATCTCTGCAAACATTGAACCTTCTACTTGTGACTTCGCTTTGATTGATCCTGCTTTCCTTTGTCGTTTAACAGCCTTCTGTACGGTCATCGTTGGAGTTACCAGGAACTTCGTGATGCTTTTCCGTCTCTTCATGCAAATGATTGCGAGTGGCAACGAACGAGCTTTCACCATTTGTACAATGTTTAGAGCCTCATTTTGGTAACTGAACATACTGCATGTAAACCTACTTGTCGATAACGAATAAAGTGAAATCAGTCAGTTATTTCTGCCTCAGAGTTATCTAAATTTCGGCGCTCTCTAATTTTGGGACATCCTGCAGTATGTCTAGGTTTTTTGCTACTCGTGATACACGATCTAACTATTTTTGTTTCAAAACCTCCATCCACTAACTCTCCTGACGAGCATGGCCGAGTAGTTCTAGTCCATTCCCTCGAGACTGTTTGCTCCATAAGTTTGGCAGCGATATTTTGGATTAAACTGATTATAATTGAATGCAACATAAACAAATTAAAAAGCGCTCATTAGATTCTAGATGTAGTTACTCGAAGAAAGTTGTCCGTTGGGCGTTCGAGAACTTCCCACGTCGATGCCAGCCATTGTTGTCGCTCCCGTTGGTCTTTCTTCTCTTTGCCTACCGTTCTTTCACTGCCACAGCTAATGTAGCATGGCGGAGAAGCTCGACTGTGCAAACAGCGGGTCGAAGCTGCTTGCGCACCGTCGATTTCGACATCACTCCGATGCCACCCGCTAACTTCATCTGTTCCTATTGACTTAATTGACTCATCACCTACCTTCCTGAATGTTTCTCTTTACAGTAATCCTTTCGGAGGCCAGTACTGCTGCTTTTGACACCGTATACTCTCGACGGACGCAGTCCGCCTCTAATTTCTTTCGTTGTTCTCCCACTGCCATCAAGACTCGATCGATCGCCACAGAAAGGCTCAAATTTCAGCCTTTCCGGTGTTTCGTTTCCATTTTCAGCCTCATTTATCGGCTAGCGGCGACGACGGGCATGTTTTATATGATCAGAGCCATGCCCTATTAAATTGCGAATTATTTTCAGTGGTTTTCGATTCTATTGGGGAATTATTTCTTTGATGTTTTTATTACGGTGCATAGTTGCAGTTTAAAATTACTTCTCGGCGCAGCGAAAGTAGAAGAGAGCAGGCCGAGGTGCACATATGTTTAGATGTTCGCTGTTTGCTGGAGAGGATGGTCGGAAAAATAATTCAGAAGTTAGACCGGTCTCAAGCTACTGTCTGATTCATATTTTCATGCAATTTTTCGGACGTTTTTGAGTTGAAAAAAGTTGTTTCGTCGGTGACTTACCTACTTTTTTCTTTCTCACAATCAGTACCCTGTTCTTGTTGGTATTGCAAAACGAAATTCCTCACTACCTCTTTTTTTCATTTTCGGCTGGCTCATAACGGCCACCAATGCACCGTTCATCGTTATGGTAACTGGCTACGTCCGTCTACTTTCTTCCTCCAATCTTGTCCTCTGCTGGATAGGAATTGATATTTCAATTTTCAAAGTCTTCAGTAACTGAAAACCTCGATCTTTCTCAGTGAATGAAGGATGCAAGTGAGTGAGTGAACAGGAAAAGGAAGTGTGAGAGGCAGTCTAGAGCGCTGCTCCTCTATGAATCGTTTTCTGGGATGCGCCTTGCAATTGGATTCCATTCATGATCGCAGCAGCATTTGAACGCGTATTCACTCCATGCAATGATTCATGACAGCTGATATTCCAACGTGCAGATCCGTTCTGTCTACATAGTTACTAATCCCATATGTAACTGAACCCACTTAAAATCATGGGATAGAGCGTTTGGGATGATTGTTCATGAAGCAAGTGTGCGCTATCGACGCCTTTCATCTTTACCTCCGCACTCGAGAAGAGCGTGCTCCCATAAGTTGGTTTGGTCGAGAAGGGAATTGGCTCGGAAACCCACTATTCATCGGTGAAATATCGTCTTTCATCATTTCGAGGCTCGCTTCACTGTAACAGCTAAACTCACAAAATAGTACGGCCCGAAGACTTCATTCATATCCATTCGTTTGTGAATATTGGCTCCGAGCCAAATCCCACCTTCAACAAACCCCCTCATTATGTCATCGCTACAGCGTTCGTTGTTCTTTTAACGACAGTTCTTCGCCGCATTCCATCGAGCGATGGTCTCGTCCGTCACAGCATACTGGCGATTACCCACCCACTCCCCGCACTTCTCTTTCGCCGTCTTTTGGTCTCACTTTGCCGTCTGATATGATTGCAAACTGATGGCGAACATCATTGATTTCTCGAACTTATTCATTCCATGCTTGAGAGTGTTAGCCCTTGTTTTATTTCGTTGATTCGAAGCAGTTCGCTCACTTGATGGCATCGATTATGTGATTTCGGTGACTCAATTTCTGTGAATTATGTTAAAGGTTCTTGGTGTTGAAAATCCATTTGCAAACAAAGAGAGCACATGATCGATTAGAGGGAAAAGCCGTCTTGTTGACGTTTATTTTCATTCACTGGCGGCGTGGATCTATTTCTAAGCGTTATAGTCATTTATCACTAAGATTTTCCCCGATTTTTTTGCCTTCTGTGCTATCTTCTGAGTCCTCTTGATGATCTTCTTGTACTGGTTTATTTTGTCTTGTTTACTGATTATTATTACAGCAGTTCGCGATGGGATTGTTGTGCAGCAAGGAAATGATCAGACCCGGGCAGACTTGAACTTAGATCCGTTCTTCCCGGAGAGTCTTGAAAGCACATAGCGTTGAACCTCTTTCATGATCCAGCATCCTTCATGGCGCAGTGGGATTTTTCTACGGGGCTGTGTGACGTTAGGTTTACTTGTGAACGCGCGACTTGTGGGATTGTGCCACCCACCTAGTACTTTAGACAATTCTACAGTGCGTTTCATAATTATAAGGTCACCCCAGATTTTTGTGATTCCGGAGAAAGCAGCCAGAATGGAATTTTTTGGCAAACACTGGTAGATTCCTCGTCACAATGTACCTCCGTACTCAAATTTTGGTCGCAATATCTTTCACCTAAAATTTTTTACGAATTTTTTAAAGATAGTGTCGGCTTTTGCACCGTTTCATAATTATAAGGTCACCCTGAGGAAGTAAATGATTTATCAATGTTAATGGCATATGTACAACAGTTAATAATCTATAGCTCCTCCTTGTTTAAGAGCAACATCAAAGAGTCTGTGTGGCATGCTAGAAACTAGGTTTCGAAGATGTTCCTCATCGGTTGCTCTCCATGCTTCGATAAGTGCTCGCTTCAGCTCTTCTTTGCCCTGGAACTGACGGTTATTCTCATAAACTTGTCTGAATATTATGTCCCAGATATGTTCCATCCGACTGAGGTCGGGACTGCAGGCTGGCCATGGTAGGACGCTTATTTAGTGGCATTGCAGCCACTCATCCGTTGCACGGCTCACATGATTGTAGGCGTTATCTTGTTGAAAGACATAGTTGAGGTGACGGCGATGGCATGGAAAAGGTACTAGATGATGCTCCAAGACTTTCTGGTAATCCTTGAAATCCATACTGCAGCTCACGACAACGCGACATCATTGTAGAACGCACCCCGCACCATAGGCTTCCTCCACCGAAACTGCGACGGCTGAAGTAGACTGGTTCCTTCCTCAAGTCGCGTTAGTACCGCTTGTTTCCGTCAGATTGAATTTCTTTTCATCCGAAAAGACGACCTGAGTAGGAATTATAGCGCTCTATGGTGAGATTTCGATGCAGATCTACCTTTGCCCAATCTCTCCCCAGGTTCATCTTTGCAAATCCGAGTCGAGCCTCTTTGTGACGATCGGTGATTCGTGGCACCTTCTCCATTGCTTGCCTGGTGATGTTCTCGCATCTTCTCACTGCTCTCCAGACTGTAGTTTTCGACACAGAGGTTTAATTCCGATCGGATCTGGTTCAAGGAGGACGTACTGTTGGAAACAGTCATCAGAATTTTCCGCTCGTCACGGGTAGTAATCTTTCATGGGTGTCCACAGTCGGTGTTATATCTAAGGACATGAGGACTCTCTAGAAATCTCCGAATGGACCAAGGGGATCTCTCTAGTTGCCTGGAAATGGCTCGAGTACGGAGCCCACCTTCATGATGAGCCTTCTCATCAGAGGAAAGCAGATGACCACGAGCCATGTTGACAGTCAGGTTTAGAAATGCCTTTGCTACACATGCTTACCTTTACAAGTATCTTCAAACACGAAATTTCCTCTCTTTCGTTAATAATTGTTCACTTTCTCAGGGTGACCTTATAATTATGAAACGGTGCAAAAACCGATAAACTGTTCTAAAAAAGTTCAGAAGAATGCAGCAGCGGCTCAGCAACGGATACCTAGGTTATTCGTGCTAGGGAATCCGTTCATGATGCTAGAAAAAATCCTTAATGATTACTTTTTTTGAAAGTGCAAAAATTGAGGGTGACCTTATAATTATGAAACGCACTGTATAATAATTGCAAGAGTACGATAGCGAAACATCGTACAAAATTTGTTATTGAGGTCTTCTACCTACTGGGTGTTATTGCTAGCCCTCTAAACCTGACCTAATGACAGCTTATTCGTCATTTGCCCTTATTGTTATACGTGTCCTTATTGTTATACCTGACGACTCTGACCCTGACTCCCTGACTTTATAACTAGTCAATGTGGTATAGACGCAGCTATTCATGTGATCTGCTCAGGTTGCTTAATCAACTTATTAGATACTTCTTATGATTTAGAAATTTATTTGCCTTTTCGTTTTTCATGCACGATCAGTTCATATTATAATAATTGAAGGCTTCACAGTTTTCATCTTGAAATCATGGTCTCATGACCGGAGCGGGGCGCCTGTCAAGTTTAATTACGGTTTATGTGATTGTTTAAAGTGGCAAGCGCCAAAACCCCGTTTAGTTTATTGATTTGTATGTGAAATAGGTGGATATTGGTCGAAATATGGCATCTGATCAGTTTCGTTGTTTACTGATGAGCAGCTGGTTGGCACCTACTACTCCATTGTTCCTTTAAGCCCAGTGATCAGGGAATTTTGCTTTGTCTAGAAACGCTTGAAAATACTGTAAAGTACATTAATCCGCGCTTCGTCGTGTGGTATTTTTTCACTCTCCTTGCTATTCTTTCGTTACCTTCATCCCGCAGGAACTAAGATTTTCATGGGAGCTCCATTCTAGAGATTCTCTTTGGGTCTACTAAGTTCGCCAAGGAACTAAATCCAAACTCGAATTGTAACTCAGATCTTGTCATTTTTAATGGTTCATCTCCATTTCTCGATTTAAATCCCACTACGACCCCACTCAGTTCTGAGCCCATGTGTCATATTTCATCTTGACACTCTTTTTCGAATCATTTTGATCAGTTCAGGTGCTGGTTTACACTATCATAGAAAAAGAAAAAGCCATGCAAGCGATTCAGTAGTTCAGCTGTTATAGTGGAATTTTTGTTCACCATAACAAAGCGTAAAACCGGACCTATTGACACTTCACTGTTATCATTTTCGGACGAACCTTCTGATGATTGAGCTTTTTTTTCGCTTTATTAGTTTGTGAGGTCTACGTACTCATTCCTATCTATTCGGCGAGTCTGTTACTTCCGGGAAGCTCTATTCGTTTTAAGTGATAGGTGACTTTGAATTTCAGTAACGACAATCTCATTGTTTGCAATTTTTCAATCGTTCCCTGCTTTTCAATTAAAATTTTGCTAGGGAAGAACTCTCGAATGATCAAAGTTCGAGACATATTCTGCTGTTCGTTTTTGTAAGTTGATTTCTACAACTAAAATGTTACATCACATCTTTTCGATCGATTTCATCCCGTCCCGTTCCACCGCGACCCGACTTACTCTTGTGCACATCATCAAACAGGAACTGGAAGATCTTGTTGAGACGAACGTCTTTTTTTCAGTTTGTTAGCTTTTCTTTTGTCCGTTTTTCAGTTTTCGCGCGTGTTCCGGAAGCCATCGTCACTGAATTTCATTTCGTCGACCACGCTTTTCATCTACAATAATGAATCGTCTTGAGCTCTTCTGATGCTAGATTGCCGCTCGGGCTAGGAGTGGTAGGAAGGCAAAAGGCGCCGCCGTTTTCCGAACTGCTTCCCGGATCGGCTTCCATCGACATCAATCGAGTAATCTATTAGTAGCACCTACTTCGAAGGAGTAGAAATCTGATCTGGTCGGCAGGGTGGTCCACAAAATCAAGCGAATGCCTCAAGGGTCTTTCAAAGACATTATTTGTATGGCGCATCCCAAATCAACTGATTGACGCAATGATATTAGCTTTCCAAAATGCTTCTAATCGTGTTCTGAAAAGTGTTCAAGTGGGGGCTAAACGAATTGGGGTCATCCGAGCTGGGAATCGTTGAAAAGTCATGAGTAGTAGGCAGTTTGTTCGATTTTTGCACCCACATGGTAACCAACCGGGCCGTTTTGCCGAGTTTTTCTGATTCTATCCGTCATCGTAACGTAAAAGGGCAATGGGATCCGCTAATTTGAAGACGTGAATTAACGAATTGAACTGATATGACTGGTTCTGGGCTTCCGATGTCCGTAGCACTTTCTGATAAGGCTTTCCCAAGTCACTTCAACTTTCCCTTTTGAGGTGAGTTGGTATCAGTCGTCATGTAACCACATAGAAAGATAAGTCGGTGGCTAATGCTATGAATACGGATTGCTTCTCGTTGGATTGGGGAGGTGAGGAACGCCATCCTAATCTTTTACGATTTTCAACCGGGGTGGGATTCGTGCCGTATCATCATGGTGCCTGATTAGTAGACAGACCTCCACCTTCAGATCCCCTTTCTTTCAAACACTCCAAAACTTTCGAGAATGGCTTCGGAGTTGTACTTTGGATTAATACCTTCCTGGTCTCTCATAGGACGCGCTACATATTCGTTTTCCTTTCAAAACCGCTGAAGAATTCTGAAGGCTTGTATGATCAGTCCAACTTCCTCCTACTCTTGAGAGAGAAACTCTCACTCACTTTTCTTCCGACTGAATGCGTTTAGATGCTTTTAGTTTCCCGCCATCTATTTATCGTTTTATTTTATTTTGATTTCCTAAATGGTTTTTTAGTGGCCTTGGTCGCCTCGGACATGGGCAAGGAATACAAGTACGGTCCGGGGTACCAGTATAACTATGCACCGGCTCCTACTGCTCCCACTATGGAAATTACCATCAATCAGGTACGCTAGGTGATAATGCAATTGATCCTTCCCTTTTTGGCGTTTTGGGGTACACGGGTTAGCGAAACATGTGAACTTTGAGACAATTATAGTTCAGCTAGGTTTTCTGGAATTGCTTCCCTTCATATAGTGTAAGCAACGAATTTAGGGAGCATCGTCGGAGAAGGGTCCGTATCCGTCTGCGGTGCCGCCGACACGAGGGCGTCCACCGGTGTCTGCTCCTCCTCCACCACCGTCGTTGCCACCGTCGTATGGCTATGAACATCCGGCATACAATCCCATGTGGTTCGATCGATTCCCTCGAAGGGAGAATCGCGGCATGTTCAGGCTTTGCTTAGTGGAGCTGATGCTTGCTGGTGAGATTCCAGCTAATTTTGTGTTGATGCTTCCATTTTTCACGATCTTACGGTACACTAGGGACCACTTAATGGGATCTACGGCCCTATAGCTTGTAGGGCAATTGGCACACTGAGCATCAGTGCTCACTCAAGCATTCAATCTAATTCTGGCCCCTGCGCTCTGCGTGAAAAAGTTCATTTCAATCGAAATCAATCAACTAACTACGTTTCTGGAGTTTTGAACGATTGTCTGGCTGGATCATTATTCTTACACACGCCCGCTTGGGCTTCCTTGAAGTCAAAACCGAGGTCTATACAGGCTCCTTTCATTTTCATCGAACCCTAACCGCTAACGGGCGAAGTAAATATTACTCGCCGATATATTTCTAAATTGGTTAGAAGTGGTAAACGAGTAGGTAGGCAAACAGACGTTCTAGTACAGTAGTATACTGTGGTTCTGGCCAGGACCATGAGCTTTCAACATTGAACTTGAGTTCAAGTCAATGCACTGGGTTCTTATACTGGCACGGAATATAGGAGGGGGAGGGGGCGTTGTGGGAACTTGCGGGCCCTGCTCTCTCCCTTCCCATATCCCTAGGCCCCATATTTATCACATTTATATTATTTTTCATCATATTTTGATTTTTTGCTTATTTTAGTTGTTATTCTGATCGGCGGAATTTGGTGCTATCGCGATACATCCGACTACTGCCCTTACTACTCGGCCATATGGACATCGGCCGTATACGTCCTGAATTCGTTGGTGAGTAATTTTTCGTTTTGTAGTTGATAGGTGAATGTAGGTTTGTAGGTTTGAATGTAATTCAAGGTTAACTTTGAAGTAGAATTTTCAGCTAGTTGACCATCATATCTCTTTCATTTTTTTAGTCACTTATGGGACTACTTTGGTTTTACAGCTTCAGGATTAGAAATTTCTCCCTTGGAAGAGGATAGCTGCAGTTATAAACCCATTTCAATTGTTAGTTCCCTTTAAAGAGCCCTGTTCATTCAGGTGGGAAGTGCTGCTGCCAAAATTGGTGCCGTCAATCTCTATATGGCTCATCTGGTACTGTCATTAGTCGCGGTGATGATGTGTCTTATCAGTGGAGGACTCAGTGCTCGGTAATCTTAACATATCAGTGCCAACTATTGTTTATTGTTTATTATTACTGCCACGATTTTTGCTGTTAGTTTTATTACTATTTAGATATATTGTAGGACACTTCAAAAATTTCGATCATTTAATAGATGGCGTGCTTTAGAATAAGATTCGATATTTCACGCGAACAGTCCATATATATATTCTTTTTTGTCGTTTGATTGCATGACCACAGTGGAAACTTATTTTAAAGCGAAGTTATCAAAGAAATTCATTAAGACAACCTTACACAGAAAGGACTCGTGGGAATAAAAAGATCCAAGAACCATAAAGTTTGTGGTGTAGGGTATTAATCGAAACTGACGTGGGAAACTCCGCCCACATGCAGATTGGTTCTTTTCTTACCAGTCCTTAGAATCTTTCTTTACAAAACAGTCATGCTTTCGATGGTTTGCATTCACCCTTTTTTGAGACAAAGTCTTTCAGGAATTGGGCCCTAGTCGGGACATATCATCATCCGCGAATTGATCGTGATGAAGCCTTTTGTCTATTAGGCACTCACGACGCGTCCCGGTAAGAATTCATCCAAACCTGTTCCCATTAGAATACCCAAATAATGTTCCCTTGACAACCTTGAAGTGGTGATTATTTCAGGATAAGGTACATCTTTTCCAATATGCATCGATATGACTTCGAACATTGTCTATGGCAGTTGAAAGTAGGTGTAGCTGTGAATTCAGTTCAGTTTGTCGTGGCGGCTATAGAAGGTCAGTTTGAAAATATTCATTATTAATTACAATTAGCATACCTACCAGCAGTTCATTATGTGGAGACAATCAGGGAAGAAGCCCAACCAATCCTAACTCTTCTGAAAACTTTGAAGTTTGATAACACATCTGTAATCAACTTGGTAGATGATTGATATTAAGAAATACTTGTGCCAGTGATGTTTCGCCAAATATCCGAGTTTAGGGCATTCCTAAATAGGCTGGTGCTACCGTGACGGGCAGCTATTTGGGAAGAGACTTGCGGGTTGCTACTATCTTCGGTGGCATTGCATGTGATGTCTGCTGACAGTCGAAATCTGCCCACAGCACCTCGTGGCTTTCTAGAGCTGCTTCCCTCCCTCTTTCTAATTGTTTGTTTGTAGAAATTTCGATATTACCTGAAGAAGCACCTAATCGGGTCAAGTATTGGATGAGTTGGGCTAGGGCAGGACCAAAAGAGTACATGTGAGCTCAGTGGAGTTGCCGACAGGGAGCGGAACATGGGCAGCAGTGGTCGGTATCATGGGCAAGACTTCTTAATTGGGTTCCATAACACCCGAGATACCGTATAGAATGAGCTAAGGTGAGGTATGGGTTCACAGGTGTAATGAAGAAGACTCACGACAGTGGGCGGAGCGTACTTACAGTGGGCAGTACTTTCCACATAGGTTAATAACTCGATTCAACAAAATGTAGGTCTGAAAAAAATAACGGAAAAAGCAAGGCCTTATGCGTGCTGGGCATGCGCAATCGTGACGAGGCTCCGTTCACGATGAGTGGGGCGTACGCTCGAATAGAAGCTGCTCTTAAATGTTTGACTCTATACAAAAACGATCTAGAATGCGGAAAAAAGTGGTTAGAGGTAATAGAAGAAATGTGGTCAAGTCCCGGGAAGTGGGCAGGGAGCTTTTATACTGAAGCGGACGGTACTGAGATCGGAAATACGTAACTCTGTTGTAATACGTTCTAGACGTTGGAAAAAATGGTTAGAGGCAACAGGCACCTGGGAAAATGGGCAAAAGCAAGGAATGGGTCAACAATTCAGAGAATCGCGGTGAGCCAAGTGTTCCCGAACTCATTGCTCAAACTCGAAACCCACTGCAGCCATTGCCTGCTTCTTGAGATGTGAAGCTCAGATCAAAAAAAATCATCTCTGTTTGACTGGCAAGCAATGACTGAGAAGGTCCAGACAGCTTGTGAAGGTAAGCATCACGGAGTGGAATGAAAACTATTACTCGGAAATACGGAATTCGACATCGATGCCGCCGTTCGACCTGGGGTTTCTAGCCTCCGATCATTTCTTACCGTTCTCTCTAGTGCAGCACTACCTCAGGATTGTAATCACTGCTCTTGTTATGACAACGCTAACTATTTGAAAAACCGCTGAACTTCCGAGTAAAGTGAAGTCTGACCGCGACAGAACCGCACTTGGAACTGCCTCGAATTTTTTCGGGGAGAATTAGGAGTTGTCTGCTGGAGTGAGAATTGACAAATGTTTTGGCCGATTTCATATTTACATGACAGTACATTTTTCAGTGTTTCTCAACATTCTATCCGCTATTCTGTGTATGAAAAGGACATGCACTGCATGTGTCTAAGTGCGGAGCCACGCCCATTAGCAGCATCTCGTCCGTAGGAGACATGTACCCAGTGTTCACCCTTGTATTATTGTTGTGTACGGCATTTTGTCACTTTTTTCGCGTCGATCTTCAGGACGTGGTTATCGATGTGTCCCATGTCATCTCTTTGTATTGCCATATGACCGAAATGGTATGAAATCCTCAACTGTAATGATGATTCTACTGATGTGAGCTTTTAAACATGCGGCTTTACAGTATTTCTAGAATCCATTGTTCATAATCTGCCGATATTTTTAGATTGCTAATTTCATGGTTAATAAATTTTTATAGCTATTCTGGGTAGTTACAGCAACGGGGTTCGACCCAACCTGAAAATCTCTTCTGAAACCTTCGATACCCTCAATGTTTACCTCTTTTGTCTTGTTTACTTTTGTCATCTTTTCAAAACATCTTCAGAATTCTATGAAGATCAAGGAAGATACGAGATTTACTGTTAACCGAGTCAATCTGACATTTGTTGTCGTGAGACGATTAGCAGCTTTCCCCTGCGTCTTTGCTACCTCACATATAGCTATGTGCAGGGTGCTCTTGTATCTAGAGATCACAGCTTGTGTTTTACCTGTTGTTTGGTGGGAAGGAGGGGTTTTAGGTCTTCTCCGTACTTTACTATGTTTCTGCGTCCACAAGTTGAACGTTATTCGAAGACGCCTCTGCCATTCTTCATTCTCTTGATAGTCAACGTTACTTCTTCGCGAACGCCAAGTATGAACGCGACGTGTTTACAAATACAAAAATTAACCGCTGATATATTCTTTTATGATTCGCTTGATTTTCAGAATTCCTTTACTGGGAGGGTTTCTTGAATGGATTCAAATACCCAGGAGGAGTAACAGCTCTTGAGTAGCCTATTCCCGAAATCTCGTCAGATGTATTAGAAGTCTCTCAATATTTCACCTCGAGTGCTACTTACACTAATGCTAATGAAGTAGGAGAGTGAGTTTGTGTACTTCCCTACCACTAAGCAGAAGATGTCGCTTCGTTCTGAGTCGTTTTAGAGCGTTAGCCGCATAGTTCAAATAAAAATGAAAAAGGAAAATGAGATATAAAGGAGTGTACTCTAGAAATAAGAGGTAGGTGTCACGCTGTGGCTGGTGTGCATGAGAGGACAATAAGTGCGTGGAAGTTCACCCGGAATTACTGCAGTAGCACCTTCCCCTTGCATGTGTAGACTTCTCCAGCTCTTTCTCCCTCTTCTTCCTTATTTACCGAGGTCTTGGCGGACAGTCTTCCCATATTTGACACGTATTTCTCTACGAGTTCGATTCGACCACTCCGTCGTCGAAGTTTATTGAAGCTTTTGTCATATATGTACTTGGCCTTTGAACTTCTTCAGAGCTGTGCCCTGAACCCCTTATTCCAACTCCCCAAAGCCGGAAACAAGCGGTTGAAGATGGGCCTCGGCTAGGCCAATCCGCTGTGAGAAATCTGGACTTCTGTGGGATCTTCGGCAGGTACTCGCCGTGTACCACAATACTATAGCATAGTGTGGGGCCATAGTGTCGTGTAAATGGCAAACAGTCAGAGAGACAGCACAGAGAGGGCTTAATTGGAGCAACACTGAGTGCAGCATGAATCCTAACCCCTAAGGGGGAGGGGGGTTGGAGGCCGGCTCGTGAAAATAGCTGGATAACAGTACATCTCACGCCGTTTGGTGAACATCCCATCCAGAGGCTAGCTATCGATTTCCGAGGAGTTGCTATTGTAGAAGAAGTTAGAAATTCCTGATTATACACTATAACTTGGAGTCGGAGATATGAGGAACCGTGTCCGGGGACTGGAGTAGGTGGTCCGGTAACCAGTTCTCGCACCAACTTCCTTCCGCACTAACCGAGTCCCTTAGGTTCCGCAGTGCAGATAAAATCAACAGAATCGGAAATATGTGTTTTACATGAGCCGGCTAAAGAATCCGGTTAGAACACGAACGCGAGGCGTATGCCAAATTGGAACCTGCCGACGCGAAGCAACTTGCTGTTTTATTTTTCGAAAGTCCTATTAGGGAAGACCTGGTTGCTGCTTTCGCCCCTTCAGGAAGCATTTGTCGGTGTCATGACAATGCGCATGCATCCGCCTATCCTTTAGAACCGACAAAAATGGTCAGTACGCTAGGTTCACCCAGCTCGTGTAGACATGAGGTCAATCCATTGCTTATTTGTGTAACACGGTTCAATTGACGGTTACCAATCATTTGATCCTGGCACGAAAAGCCTACGGAAATCATATATAGTCACTTGCATACAGATGACTTCGTGACCCATGGAAATCGAAGACTTACTTACTTGAACTCAAAAAGAGCTTTACGCAGTTCGTTCAACACCTTCCTTTCCTAGTGGCACTAATTTTTTGTCCGAATGGAACCCGAAAGATGTCCAATGGGAAGCTGCTCGTAATAACCCACAACAGGGTGTGCGGTCGTGTGGGGCGACCTCGACCCGTTTCAACCGTTCAAGACCACAGATGTTCAGTTTTCAGCTTCGTTCTGACTTGATTCTCGCAAAGGTTCTCAATAAAAGGATAAAGGATAAAGTTCCTGGCGTTAATCAATCCCGTCTGAGGGATGCGCCCCCGCATTCGACTTCCATTCAGAATCGTAGTGGCGAATTGAATGCGTATGTGGCCTATACAATGACTTGCGGTGGCCAGCCGATGTACAAGTCAGTGCTTTTATCTTCCCAGACGAGTCTGGTACCAATTCACCGACCCCGGAGGGATGGAAGGCTTGGTTGGCCTGGGCGGGCATCGATCCGGGATTCGAGCCCCTGACCGTGCGTGTGATATAGTGCGCCTATAGGAAAGGTTCTCAATGCATCTTTGAGATGAATCAGGCAGAACTTAAAAAGACGAGGCTTAATCGGAAATCTCAGGATGTACAGCACATTTCTAAAGAGACGGCAATCGTGCGCAGTTTACGTGCTTGCACAAGACGTACTCCGATGGACGGCACATGCTGAAAGGCCTTTGTAGCCGAGTGAAATAAGGCTTGGTTTTCTTTATACTTGTGTTCGCTGTCAGGTTTACTCCATTACTTTTGTGAGGATATTTCATTTGGAGCATAGGTCCATATTTTTTCTGCCAAAAACTATTTGGACGATATTCTATCCAGACAAGGGAGGAAAGTGGAAGGGGACAGCAACCGCCGCTAAAAATGACTGGCTGAACGGTTTTAGAGAGACTTTCACAAAACGGATGGAAAAAACTCATCAGTTCTTTTTTAGAATGTGGGTAGTTAGAGTGATCAATCTTCTAGAGATCTGAACATTCATGGCTTTGCAGACATCCGTAGAGATAACCGATTTTGAAGATGAAAGGTTGCACAGTTATTTGAGAAATTCGTGATTCATGGATAAGAATCCGCGTCAAGTGTGTCGAACAGAAGAACTCATGTTCGGGAAATGTCGACATTTCGAGACCTTTACCGTTTGTGGACCGAATCCCCGAGCTTATCGATCAGCATTGTCCAAATACTAATTACTCAATTACTCGAGTAATCCATACGTACTCCTTGCGATTCGGTCAGCTGTTGGGGTCTGAACGACCATGACGGCTGCGTGCCACCGATCGATAGCGCTCCCCGCGCCATCCCCCGCCCGTCCTGTTTCAGATCTCGCCCGGGGTTCATCGGGGACCTTGGAACGTACTTGATCATTAAACAACATCGTAGTCTCGGGATCACCATCACAACATTTGACCCCTAAATTTACACCACATTCATGTGTACTTTTTCACTTTGCGTAAATAATTAGCTATTCTTTTCGTCCGTTTTGCCTAACAATGCTGCCCATTTAAGACGTTGCTCGAACATTCTAAGGGCTTCCTTTTCGAAAATTGCGAAATTATTGTATTTACTTATCAATTTCCTTAGACCCATTCAGAGGATCCTCTCGCTTTGCCGCTCTGATATCATCTTATCTTTTTTAACGCTAATAAAAGTAGAAGTGATGGTATTTTTGTGATTTGTGGGAAGTTTTTGAAAAGGTCGGAACTTTGAGAAGAAGCGTCATATCTGATGTGGTTACTTAAGCCATGCAACGAAGCTTTATTCGACTACATTCCTGAACAGAGAGGGAACAGCTTTCGAGTTGGGTGCTACCCTTGCTTTGTGAAGCGTGATGCACAGCCCTTCCAGAAGAGCTCCCATCAGGTTTGGGAAAAAACACTTTCTCATTTACGATTCTCATCCTAAAATGTCGTGGTTGTCGTTTTCAAATCGACATATTTCGTATCCTTTTATAATATTCAGAGAACTGTTAAGCAATTTCCTTTGGCCCTAACATCTGTTTCATTTGACCCATTGTTTCTTCGCTCTTTGCACAAGTTTAGTTCTTCTTTCGTCCGATTCGAATCGCTTCTTTCGCCCCATTCATATCTAATCTCTCATGGTTCTCCATGGCTTTTCAGGGTTTCAATTCTGGCGCATCGTCCTGCGAAGCGCGTGCGTCTCGCCTCCGTGAACAGTCGTAACGAGTGCAACTTTGTCCCCTATTTCACTACAATCGGCGATACACAAATGAATAAACTCAAGTCTGAACAGAAAACGAAGGTATCTCTTACTGGGACTTTTTGATTTTCATTCTGAAAGGAAATTCACCTTCTAGAATTCTCCTTTCGTTTTTGTCTTCTTCTATTTCTCTGATGCCTTTGAATTTGAGCCGAACATATTCATTGAATTTAAAGTATTTAACAGTACTGGACTCTACTCAATTCTATTAGAGGCTTCGTCGATAAATCGGTCCAATAAAGAGGCATGGGTTACGAAAACGTTTTTCGCCTGGAAACGTAAATAATCTGTCTTATCGGCGAAATATGAAGTCTGTTGTAGATGGGTATAAGTCGACAAAGGACCTGAACTTTCATGTGTTATCCAAGGTAAAGACATGCTTCGCGCGATGAATGGAATTTTTGATGACTAGCGCTAATGGTCTGTCCGGACCAATATCCTTATTAAACGATGCGGTAGAGTGAATTCGAAATTCTAAGTATATCGATCACAAATTCAGGTCCGAAGAGGCAACGAGATAGGTAAACTCGCTTCCGTCGGTTTCAATATACTAATCTATAACCGAGGTAATATCAGGTGTGAGCGCAAAAGCAACTGTTCTCTGGTCGTGCTCTTTTTTTTTTGTGGATTTGCCCTGCTAAGTCATAAAGATGAAAGAAATTCGTGAAGTTTCATTTGGTCCTTCGAAAGTCTGAATTCTGATTGAGAGGACAGTTTCTCCAGGTTCAGCCGAAACTCAGTCACTCACTCCACATCGATTACCTCACAGGTTACATTTTATGGTGTACCTCGAACAGAAGTATTTTTTTGCTCGGCCTCTCAAAGGCCGAGATGGGCACAGAAATGAAAATAGCCCTCGTAGACGCATTGGAGTACTTCTCATGGCTGATCTATACGAGAGACCTAGCTCCTACAGCTAGGTCTCTCGTATAGATCGGCCATGAGAAGTACTCCAATGCGTCTACGAGTGTCTCAAGGCCTGTCTGATGTCTCAGGCAGATTTCTTCTAGAATGATTGCCAGTTAAGATGCGATACCCATTAATAATGAATACAGTCCAGATGTGTTGGCTCATCCATTGTCGAGCGCATTGTTTTATACGGTAAGTACCACCTTCACGAAAAAGAGATGCGTTCGATAGTCGTGAGCAAGCAGATCTGGACCATCACCTTAGAGCTCAAACATCTTCCTTCTGGAAAAATTCTACATAAAAAATCACATGTTTTGTTTTAGTAGATTTTTCTAGTGCGCTTGTAAAAAGTAGCATTGATTGCAGAGAAAATGTAGCTCAGTGATGTCAAAATTTTTGGGTAAGAGACATGATTTCTAATTTCAACTTGGAAGAAGTAACTCTGGCTGATAGGGTTGGCCAGTTATGGTCGAAACTTTGGTCTCGGGCGGGACTCCAACCCGATCTTATGCTATCGTGGCACCGTTCTTTATCCATTACACTACCGTTTTCCCTAGCCTTCTTGGGCTTATTTGCCATAGCTAATCATCACTCACACGTACAACGTGTTGACGATTGGCCAATATCAGCACTGAACCCTTTAGCTGTGAGTTTTGCCTGATGGAATTTGTTTAGACTTGTAACAAGGTCTCGGTAGTGTAATGGATAAGAGCACGGCATGGATAGCACAAGTACGGGTTCGAGTCCCGTCAGGAGCAGAAGTTTTGTCCGTAACTTGCCAATCATGTGAGACTTTCGCATCGCGTACTGCAGCGAAATAATAGCAGTTAACAGAGCATCAAGTCAAACAACTTTGGATTTTTCATTTAGTGAAAGCTCCTAAGGCTGTTATTCATCAAAACTGCCCTTTCTAGGTACAAAACATCCCATAAAATAACTGATATTTGCTCCGCGCTGCTCGACAGTTACCCCAAAACGCTAAGTCTATTTCTCAATAATTCGCGGTGCTTTGGCAGGCAGAGCATTGATGCCCCGTTTTTGCTGGACTTTAATTTCCGCCGTCACTCAAGTTAGGGCGGGTCGAGTATTGAGCTTCCCTACGTTGTGATATTTTTCATGAAGCGGGGAACGTCCAAGAACATATACAACCTCGTTTCTGTTTGTAGCAAGCAAATTTCAGATCAAAAACTTCGTGGCATGGACACAAACAAGCGAACAAATTGCCTATACTTGTTTAACAAGAGCGAATTGGAATATGGAATATGCTGTTGATTTGTTCTATCAGGTCTGTGATGACATTTTGAGAAACCTTTCAGTAGAGAATTTTTTGTTGTTGTTTTTTGTTCCTGGTTGACATACTGGGAGAAATTCGACGAATTTCGAATTTTCGACGCTCAAATTCGTGGAATATTTCTGTTACGGAGAAAGCAGCCTTCCTCTGCGTGAGTCAGGAGAAATTATGTGGCAACCAACAAAGTACCTTTGCTAAAGTATAATAAAACATCTAATAGCGCTGCCAGTTTGTGGTTTTTCGCGTGTGTTGGGTTCGCGTGGTAACTGGATGCTCTTCTAGAGCACAGTAGATGTGGGTGTGTGTTGTTAACGTTAATTGTAGTGTTTGAAATTTGAATCTGAAAGTCCCCTGGGGCGACAAATGAATCAGTAGCTTCCTATCCACCTATTTTCCATTTGAATTCTATTTCACCATGACCAAGCCGTTATTTAAAAAATTTCCCATTGGCATACAATGGTTGTCCAGTATTAGCCCCTGTCACTTCATTCTTAAAAGCTTTTTCATCGCTTCCTGTTAACTAGCGCATGGCAAAATTTGCTTTTCCTGCCTGATCCAACTGTGCTGCTCTTGCTGCTGTTTCTGCTTTCTTTTACCACATTTTTCGGTTTTTATAGCCCGTTTTGGGACTACATCATACACTTTCCTATATTATTATGTAGTCTGTAATACACTTATAACCAGTCTGCTTTACCATTAACGCCATGCTCGCTTGCATTCACTCGATTATTGTGCTCTGTCCAGTGCTGGTGTCCTCTGTCCTCTACACCTGTTAGTGCAGGTGCCCTATTGTGGCCTGGAAACGTGACTTATACCAGGATTCACAATCGCGCCTCGTCCCTTTCGGACAATTAGGGCAGCTTATGCTTTTCACGTATGCGATTGAACTTTGCGTAGGCATAACGACAATCTTCTTTATAGCCACACCCTGGCTTTCAAGATAGTGTAACCCACCACAGATGAGATGTGGCCAGCGGACGTCGGCAATGAAAACGCAAAGCCCAATTGCAGTTTACACTACCTCGTTTTCGTCATGAAATCAACAAAACTCGTGTTTAAGAGTCCACGAATGGTTCAGCAACAGCAGCAACAGCCACCTGTGGACAAATACAAGTTAGAAAAAATGTTCTCGGCTTACGCAAATGGTAAGATTCCCATTTTACTCTGGTAGATTTCGTTTCTGCTCAGTCTGGCCTAATTTTTGATTTGTATCTTGCTTTTCCTTCTTATGAATGGAGCCCATGAAGTAGTGATATCTGCGCGCGAACATTGTTCCTAAGTTTCGAAGGACGGGTTCAAGCCAGGATTTTGGAAGATTTACTTAGAAGCTCAGCTAAAGAACCGACTTGAGCTTCTACGGATTAGTTTTTTAATGATTACTCGATCTACTATATCGAGTCATAAGGTCGAATATATCTTTTTGAAACTGTTTCTTGTTTACAAAATAGGGTAATGTGCATATCTGCAGCTTGCAATTTCTTTAATAAGGGTGTTTCTGAATGGTCGGAAATTGCTGCCTCGCAAGCGTTCTGCAAGATGAATTGAATTCAAGTATTGCCTATGTTTTTTTTTAAATTATTTGTTTTGCCTACTAGTTTACCATCCCCTGATCCAGTTTCATTTGAAAAACTCATATATTCTGTACCAGATCCTCGCGACGATGTCGGCCCAGGACGCATTGGACCAAACGGAATGCTCCGTCTACTCAATGATCTTCACTTGGACGCTACGGATCGTCGCGTTCTCATTCTCGCTTGTAAACTCAAGGTGCTCTATGAATTCTATTTTTTGCTATTGGAATTTCATTCTATATTAATTTGTTCTATAAGGGCCTGTTGGGATAATATGAACATTTTTGTTCACAAGAAATATGGTTATGCATTAGAAGTTGTTCTTCGGTTCCTTTTCTCTAAAAAGTGATCCAATTAGATTACTACAGATTCAAGTGTTGCGACGATTAATAAGGATGTACAGAGGGAATAAGGCTGTTCGATGTGCCAATTCCAAAACTACCTTCCAAATTCGAAAAACATTCCAGAAATTTGCAGGCAGTGACTTGTGAAAAAACACGCCAAGCGCCAACTATTTACTTTTCGAATTTCCAGTAGTCCAGCTCCAAAGTCATACCTTCAACCTCTTTCGAAGATAATGGCTCGGGGAGTGTACAATTTCAGTAATTAGTATACAGTAGCATAGCTTACAGTTGCTCTTTCCACAATATTCCATTTGTATTCGGACCCCATTCGCATTGTATTCAAAGGCGCAATTTACCAGCATATCAAAGTTGTTATTGATCAAGCAATGTTACCTTAACAAGACCTCATAGGTTTCCGCTGTCGGTAGTCTAGAGTTGATATTCTCCCAATTCTTCACAATATTTTCTAGATCCTCATTTTATTACAATGTAGCTGTATTTATAGGCCCAAACACAATGTGAATTCAGTTGGGAAGAGTGGCAGCAAGGACTTTCAGCGTTACGGTCCGTTTTCAGCACTCATGTCTTGTTGTTCAGAATATTTTTCACTCATTGTTCGCCACGTATGATTCAGAGTTGATTCCTTGGACAAACTTCGTGAACGTCTACAGGAGCTGGATACAGAATTATCAGAGCCGGCTGCTTTTCGGGAGCTTTATTCGTTCACTTTCCTTTACGGGAAGTTAAGCAGTCAGCGTAATCTGGATCTGGAAACGGCATTGGCATATTGGAAAATACTATTTGCTGACAAGGTGAAGGCATCAGTTCAATTTTTCAGCGACAAATTCTCAAACAGGTATGGTGTGGTTCACTGTCAAGTAGCACACTTTTCAGTTCCCTCTACTATCGCTTTGGGAAGAGTTTTTGATTGCTGAACATGGTAAAGCCATTTCACGTGACACTTGGAATCTGCTGCTCGACTTCTGCCTTACGATCAGACCAGATCTGACCAATTACGATGAGGATGGCGCATGGCCGGTACTTATCGACCAATTTGTCGAGTATGCACGTGAGAAGCTTGGCCTACCTCGCGAAACAGCGAACGCTGTCACTTCTTAGGGAATTTTCGCAGTGCACCTCCTAGGAACGGGGTTTCTTTTTGAATTAATCTCTTCCAAATGTCAAATGTTATATGTGTTTATTGGCCGCTAATGATTCGTGGTAGGCTTTTGGGTGATGTTTCTTATTGCCAGTTTGGTTTTCTCTGAACGCTCAGTTTGCTTTTTAGTATTCGTTACGTCGACTCTAGTTAGTCCGCTTCGACTCGATTTGTCCCACCTTTGAATCTTATCGTTCTCTCTGTCGAGTGTGTCCCTTCCTATTCATCATGGGCTAAACGGGTCCAAGCTTAATCCCCGGTACATATATTTTGATGATGAGCACGTATACCCAATATTCTGACTGTGTGAATCGTGCGTCTCAAACAGTAGCAGCACTGATTAGTTCATTTTGTGATGATTTTAAAGACTTTTATCTCATTTTTCATGAAACGCTGCTTGCAGCTGCAACAATGTGCACTCGATGTAGAGCTTCCTCTACTACTTTTCTCGTCAATGATTTTGTATTTTGTCTCAGCATCGTATGAAGTCGAATAAGAGGAATGCGGTCAAAACGTCGCTCACCAAGAGGTAGAATAAGTTATCTAGAGAGATAAAAAAAGAGATATCGCAAGGAAAGGAAGAGGGTAGTCTGTTCAGATCTTGCGCAAAAAGGAATGGGACAGTAACTCATTTTAAAACTTAAACTTTTCCTCCTGTTCGGAAGAAGTGATGAAAGGTAAAGCTCAAAATGCACAGTGCTATTTCATGTTCACGAAAAATGAACGGGGTGGCGATAGAATAAGCAGAGATGTTTGTCTTGTTGTTTTTAGTTCTCACTTCTGTTTTCAAACTTAATTTTGACGCAAACTTTGAGGTGAACACTCGAGTTAATAGTTCGAAGAATTGCATAACGGCTGAACGTGTTGAAGTGTTACGGAATCCACGGCTATGCCTACCACCCAAAAGATTCGAACTTGGTTCCGCAATGCTCCCCAACTATTCATTTGCTCCTATATGTACAACCGCAAGATTCCGCAAACCTTCACTGCGATGCAAACAGTTTTCATTTGGAATGGACGGAAAAAATCAGTAGAGGATTAGTTTTAGTTTCTCTTTCCATTTTTTTTTTTTCATGCTTATCTACATTGTTTCTTATACGCGTAGAGGAAAGTTTTGAAAAATTACATTACTAGGAAAAAGTAAATAGAGAGCCAGCCAGCTAGCCAAAAAATAGCAGGGCCCCAGAAAAACTGGTAGAATATCAGGCTGTTGAGTGACGTTTAAGTCAAGAACACAATCATCTCATCTGTCCCACGTCCTTAGAAGTTTTACCGATGTAGGATTTCTTGAATATTGATCAAAAGTTCATTTAACAAGATAGGCATACTTCACAACAGAATGAATATGGAGAAATAGCAGGAAGATGTAGATGCAATAAAGGCAACAACAGTTTACATAGATTGACAAACGTGAGGAGCAAATACCCATATAATTGTGATGAACTCTCAGCACATCGGTCGTGACATGATCTGAACCCGAGCCACATCAGAAAGGCGTTGTAGAATTCGGTCAACAAGTTGTTCGCCATCAGTAACAATGCTTTCAAGTTCGCGAGCTACCTTAATGTCAAAGGTTGGGTCCAAACTTATTTCGTAGCGGAGTTGGTCTCTTGGAACAAAAAAAACGTTTATTGTAGAGACCTTTGTCAAAAAAATGTAGCCCTTAGAAGTTGAGAAATTATTGATGAGGAGCATAATCTGGGAAAAAATCATGGCACAAAAGTGAACTGGATTTTGTACATACCCTAGATCTTTCAGCATCTGTTTGCAGTAGTTGCTCAACTGTATCACCATTTCCAGCGTCATCGATTGGGAAAGAATCGATCAAAATCTATAAGTAAAAGGAGATTTTGTTAGGGCAAGGAACTTATTGGATGTTTTGAATGGACATGCCTCGATATCCTTAGCAATCCTGGCTATATGTGCCGCAAACAACTGACAGTTTGTTTCTTCTTCGAGTTCCTCAAAAGCATATAATGAAAACTTTTCTAAAATTAGAGGTAATGGATTTGATGGCGAACCGGATTACAGCGATCAAAATCACACGGAGGAGCTGTGGCCTGCAGCACCCCAATCGCATTTGTCATAAATGATGCCAATTCATTGATAAGGTCTTGCAACTGAGACAATCTATCTGACATCCTGGAAAAGTACAAAAAGGCGAAGATAGAACAAGAAGAGAGGATGACTGGAATATGCAGATACAGCGTTCGTACAAAAACCGATTTCGTTTCGACCGAAACACATTGCTAACCCATTTATTATCGTTTGTAAAGACAAAGGACAAATACAGTAAATAGAAACAATCAATATTTATATTTAGTTGAGTAGTCTTTCGGAGAAACAACTAAACCGCGTCCCTTGCGCGCGCCTCTGAAAAGATGTTGGATTACTGAGGGTGGAACATCCTTCTTTCTACAGGAGATCATACAACCAACTAACCTGTAAACTGTTTCGATGATATCGATGAGCTCTTGTCCATCAGTGATAGGCCAGTTGATCTTGTTGTTGTTACCAGTACCTATATACAGTAGCGCTCAAAAGTCTTCGGTGAAATGCTTTGAAGCTTTTTCGTTCATAACTTTTTTCTTAGTAGACCGAATGACACGAAATTTGGATATGTCTAACTAGAGTATATTTCGCCCTATCCAACCTCATTTCACTGCAAAGCTGCAATATCCACAGGTAGAGTAAGGTGTTTGTTGCGGTAGCACATTTTGTTAAAACTAAAGTTGTTGGCGTCTGCACTTATTTGCACCTTATGTGCGTTTTTCCCATCTATTGTGTTCGGCGTTACCGCTCGCACACTTTAGACATGACAAAAAGGGAAGAGATTCTACAAGGTCCATCATCTGTATTTTCAGTCGATTTTGAGTTCATGCTCTTTGGAATATCTGGAACATGATCAGATTGCAGGTTAATAGTGGTAAATATTCACAATAAACCCACGCTTCTAATATAGAAATTTCGCATTATTAGATCCAGTAGGAAAGGAGTTACGACTGAAAAGTACGGCTGAAGAACCATTTCACCGAAGACTTTTGAGCGCTACTGTATGTAGGTATAGCTGTTACTAATAAAATACATCTAGCGTTATCAAAATCAGAAAGTTATCAACCACGTAATGGAGTCTAGAGACAGAATCCTTGTTCAAAAAAGGATCTATATGGGCTAGCTTGAAGGAACAAACAAAGGAGAACGACCAAGCTGCAGTAACACACAAATAATCGACTGCACTGGGTAGGAAATAAAGTTGGTTAAGTAAGTTTGAGAGCAGATGAAGGCGGTTACACCAGAAGCTGGGGACAAAAAAGGAAAGCGCAAACTCGAGTTTCTTACCGCATATTTGTATATGGCAATCACAGGAAAAGCAAATTAAGCTAATAAAAAGATACTCACCCAAGTCTACCATAATGTGTTTGTTCCTAAAGAAGAACATCACTGTGCACGGGTCGTACAATTCATACATCTTGTTGAAATCGGGGACCTGAGATGAAATATATTTAGAGACACGCTAGGAAGAAGAAGAAGAGACAATTAAATTACCATAAATTCAAATTTTGAAAAGCTTTTACCTTCGTAATGTCGACGAGATATATCACCGAGAAATTCTTCACTTTAGGAGCAATTTTGAAAAGAGTCTGTAACGCAGAAGATCAAACACAGGGACAAGATCCTTTAGGCAAAATTCAGTGAGGTAAAAATCTAATTATTTCAAATGTAGTCCATGCCACTTACTTCATCCATCCGCATGCACGTAGGGTCCCAATCGTGACCAAATCGTACTACAACGACACGGTCTTCCTCGGCTAGGATGGCTTGGTCCACCTGAAGAACAACTGAGGTGATTGAGGACCCAAACGAAAGTTTCAACTACAAAATTTATCATTATTTGGTTCACAACCTCATTTTACCTGTAAAAACTTCGGTTCAATAAAAATACATTATTGAACACTGTTAACAAGCCAGACAAACTATAAGAACCGAAATCTGGCGTACATGAAACATTCAAGAATGAGTCCCAATAGATCGTCACGCTTGTCCACAGCGCTTAACAACAGCATCACAAAATGGTGCGAATTGTGAAGAACTCCAAAAAATAAACATATTCACACCTGCCATCCATTCTCCAAATGTGGTAACATATACGACATTGTTGAAGGATTTTAAATAAATGATTTACCTAAATAAATGATTACATTAACAACAGAAATAGCTGAATAATCGTATTTTTACAGTTCCGAAGAAGATCAAAAGCATCTCCTAACAATAGCTTCAAATACTGAAGTAGTCGTTATTTACGAAAACGCACAGCTGACAGCTTCGTTAGATCGATCGAACCCATTATTTCATAAACGTCGAATAAAATGGATGTTGTGTAGTCACGGAAAAAGTGCGGGAATGGTTACAGGACCGTTGTCAACCGCGTAAGTAGTGACTCAGCGTTTCTGTCGTTTTCTCTGCGCCTCCTCAAATAGGCATCTCACCGCGAAAAGGAAAGAGGGCAGACGAAAGAGCTGGCCATTTCTCAATGCCTCCTATTACCAGTGATACAATAGGATACCTAGCGAACACTGTCGGGTTAAGATTGGATAAATGGTGTTGGAGATCTTCAGACGATATTGTTGATCTCAGCGCTGATTCCCATAAAAACAAAGTATCAAGTAGATACTTAGGTTTTCTACAAGCCACATATAATAGATTTTTCGCGGTGTAGATGTTTTATGCAGACGTTTTATTAATATTCGGACAAAGATCAAGCCTTCGCTTCTCTCAGACTACCTGAACTTCGAAATTTGCTTAGTTGGAAGAAGTCTTTCTGAAAATTCTTCGACTCTTGGACCCATTCGAATGTCTACTCATGACGAGAGAGCGCTCTGTAGGAGAGTACGGACAATGAGCGGACACGCCCTCCTCCCGCTGGTGAACACAAGACGCAGAGTTTGCCTCGCCGTCTAATTCTCTCAGCGAGAGAAATTCTTTTTGACAACAGCCCTGTAACCGCGGGGAATGCGGAGTCCGTAATATCGCGTCAAATTTGAAAATTCCGGCAGTTTTTTGACAACGGAGCTGCCTTATTTGGAACAATTTTTTCTAGTTTCTCTTTGTTTAGAGTGTTGTAAGTGCTGTCACATTGCTTCCCATCTGTCTAATTTCTAATCGAATGTAGATTGGGTTGAACTGAATATCGTTGCAGGACTGCTTCTATCTGATTTACAAAATGCTGTCCTTCCTTGATAAACAAATTAAAATGGATTCGGCAGACGATGGTAAAAGTTTCATATGGTACCCATCGAATTTGGTTGGCTACAGGTCGAATGCATCATTTTCAGCCGAATCAGTGGCGAAGCAGATTGAAGAGTGCCCAACCTTACGAACGTTGGAATTGAGAGGGAACACAGTCGGTGTCGAGGCGGGTCGGAGACTCGCTCAGGCTCTAGAAATGCATCCGGAATTGGAAGCAAGTTACTATTCGTTTTGGTTTTATTGCTTGTTAAATTTCTAGTCTTGAATTCACAATGTTTGTCTGTGATTGAACCATCAACCAGGTTATTTCAGTGGATCTTCAGTACGACTATTCCTTGTTTAGATGAAGGACAAAAAGTTTAAATTGAAGCCATCCAAATGGCGAATGGTTTATAGGTTTTGTCCTGCCCTCGGCATGTAGTCACGATTATAGAACCATTTTAACTCGCATTTCCGATGTTAGTTACCCCAAGCTTGATTCAGAGTATTATTCAGAACAAACTTGTTCTCAGCTTAATGTTTCCAACCCTCCTTGTAGGTAGGGTGGGTCAGGAGAGAATGCTCGAAGCACCTTTAGAGCTCCGATGTATGACAGCCGTAACCTCTACATTTTGTCTATCAATAATGAAGGATGAAGCCTTTGACCTTATAGGCTGCTATGCTTAATCACAGTGGCGCGTTGAATGCGTATGTGGCCTATACATTGAATTGCGCTTGCCAGCCCATGAACGATTCGGTGCTTTCATCATTCGAGACGAGTCTGGTACCAATTAATCGACCTCGTAGGGATGGAAGGCTTGGTTGGCCTAGGCGGATTTCGATCCGGGATTCGAGCCCCTGGCCATGCGTGTGAGATTCTGGTACTAACGATAAGTAGGCCGACCTCAGAGGAATGAGAGCTGTGGTTGGCACTGTTTCATTGCATTCTTTGATGACTAGTAGGGGTCATTACTTAGTATCCTTCCCTAGTTTCGTTCTTTACCATGAGCATAGAGGTGAGAGCCACGAGTTTCATATTGTGCTTGGTAGCTGAAGATGTAATACTTCCGGAACACATGAGCATCACAGGGAAGTGCTCAGCTTAGTGCCTAACAGATTGCATTTTTCACTGCAACCAATAGTTATACATTTGTTTAAAGTTACTACACGCTTTTTACATAGTTTCCTTGTTTTAGTCCACTTTATCTTGTTTTTCCTGACTATCATATTCATTTAAACATCCCTTTTTTAGAGATGCTTGTGGAGCGACATGTTCACAGGAAGGTTGAAATCTGAAATTCCTCCCATTCTTGTTAGTTTTTTGTACCATTGTTTTCAATCCGGAACGGCTTCAGCTAACTTATCATACCGTTGTATCGTCGATTTTCTTTTCCAGCGTTCAATGTGTTCTGCAATGATTAACGCTCACTGCCATATAACAGAACTGGACCTATCCGATAACGCATTTGGGCCTATTGGAGCAGAAGGTAATTGATTTCAGCAATTTTTTCATTGACATTGATTTTAGGATTCATTTGAAATACAACTCTTTACGCTTGGCACACAGTCATAAAGCAACTTTTAAAATCTAACAATTTCACTATTTCTCCGTTGCCTGGTTGACTTTGGATGGTTATTAAAACTATTTGTAGCAATTGTTGAGTTTTTTTTAAGTCAAGGCTCAGCTGTAATTCTTTTGGTAAACCTTGGATTTCATGGAGGTGACATTCCAACCTAGTTATAACTGAGTTGAATTCGTAATGACTAAGCAAGGATGTTAGAGCCGGTGATCAGTCTTTTAGGTATTTCACAATTTCTGGTTTCGAAATCTGCTTATTCTCTTCAAGTGCTGAAGTTGAATAACAATGGACTTGGTGCAGGAGGAAAAGTGGGTTGCAGTTTTCGAAGTTGAAGTTTTATTCCTAAATTCGATCGGAGCCTATTCAGCTCTTCTTTTTTCCTACCTACAAAGTTCCTTCTTTCAGACAATTGCTGAGTGTCTACTCAAATGCCACAGAAATGCATCTGCAGATGGCCACGAGTTCAAGCTGAAGACATTCGTAGCTGGAAGAAACCGCCTTGAAGACCCAGGAGCAAAAGCCTTAGCTGAAGCCTTCACAGTGAGCTCATCGCTTTGGCTCTAACCCGAAATATCTTGTGATCCTTGTGTTAAATGAGAACTGCCCCCCTAGTAGGGCTAGTTATTAGTAACGAAAAAAATGCCCCAGCAAATCCCGTTCGCTCCTTTTCGCCTTAAACCTGTAATGAATAATTAGCTAAGTGATTTTCTTTTGCAGGTCTTAGGTTCTCTAGAGGAAGTCAGCATACCACAAAACGGTATTCGAGCAGCAGGAATTTGTGCCTTAGCACGTTCATTTCGATCAAATCCATCGCTTCGGCTAATCAACATTAACGACAACACATGTACAGTCGAGGGAGCATTGGCATTGGCCGAGGTCGTTTTCTCTTTCATAAATCTCTGACTTATTCTTTTGTAGTCTGAAGGTTCCAGGTGCTTGATGATCTCACCGAAATTGAAGTTTTTGATCTCGGCGATAGTTTATGCAGGGATGACGGAATACTAAGTATCAGTGAAGCGCTTTCAGAGCATCATTACAAGCTTCAGGTAACTGAGTTATCAATCTGGACCTTGTTGGAGTTGTGCAAGATTGTTATGCACAAAGTTATTTGAAGATATAATTAGGCAAATTACGGATGTCATGAACGTTCCAGAAAAGTAAGGATGGGTTAGAAGATGTCATCGCGACGTTTCGCCCTTTGCTAGGTCATCATGTGGTTGAGATCGATGTGAGGCACGGCTCACAATCAGGCAGTCGATCAGTCGACCATAGTGTTCCATTCAGAAGCCCCTTTCTCTCTTTCGTTTATGCTTTTTGCAAGTGTAAGAATATTCAAGAAAATAGTAGTTACATGGACAGAACTAGAGAAGGAGACATCTTCGTAAATCTGGCTTCATCGATGCTTGGTTAGCTGCCAAAGTCGGAAGTCCTGATAAGATCACAAAGAACGAAGATCTAATTTTGGTTCAACGATCGCCACAACGCTTCCTGACCGGTGCCCGAACTGAATACACGGTTGTGTTCTTGATCTAAGTTTCATTTACTTCGTTCCTTTGTAGTTCGTCGATTTCTCCGGGAACGAGTTGTCAGCAGAAACTGGAGAAGCAGTCATTGCGCAGTGGAAGGAAGTGTTCCTCTCTAGAGGCCAGAATGTGTACGTTCTCTTAAATACTTTTACTTCATGTCGTAACATTCAAGGTCTTCAGTGGTTCGGATTTCAGGAAGCTCAAGATGTCAAATAATTGCTTTGGATCGCAGTTTCATGAGGTCAAGGAGATGGCTGAAAGCACGCCCATTGACCTCGGCGAAAGCGAGTATGCGACTTCTACTTTTTTAAGGATTTCGTTTTGCTGCCTCCTGATTTTGTTTGAGAAGTACTTGTAATAGTATTTATATCGTAACTAACTTCCCGATGCCTTCTTTTGAATTGTTAATGGAAACTTCATTTCGAGCTGTCCAGCCAACGCACCTTTCATACTAACACCGATCCGATCTGATTTGGCCCTAGCAATGGGATGTATAAACATGGTATCTGGGGAGCCTAAGTGCTAGTTAAAGTTTTGACTGGGCTTTAAATACTGCAATTGCGCGACGTCTTTGTAATGGTTTTCATTTTTCAAAATGCTGCTATTTCTGATCTTCATTCCAACTTGTTTTTCATGTGTATTTTCGAAGCTCTTGATACTCCACTTTATTGAATAGCTTTCGGCATATAGTGCCTTCTTCAGACCTTAACTTTACAATACATAGTTGCAAGCAATCGGTCAACAATCACTTATTACATAGAACACATCGGATCCTATCAAACCAACAGGAAATGTTGGGGAAGAGGGGAGGGGAGTGGGCCTATTGGCCAATCCCGCTGCTTACCCACACAGCAGCTTTTCCAGGCACCGTATACTCAAGCGTGAGAAGGAGAACGCTTCATCTTTCGATGTGAGAGTTCTGCATAGATATTTGGACCGGCCTCTGGAAAGGGTAATCATGGAAGCGCGGGATCCAGCCGGAAATCAACGCAAAGGAGGAGATGCGTGACCTCCTAAGCTGATTAAATGTTAAGACTCCGTCGCTTCAGGAGAAGAGCGGTGTCCCTTTTCTCTTTCAAAATCCTCTCCAATAGGTCCCCTCCACTCCCCACTTCCCCAACGTTTCCAGTTGGTTTGATAGGATCCGATGTATTCTATGTAGTAACTGATTGTTGACTGATTGTTTGCAACTATGAATTGTAAAGATAAGGTCTGAAGAAGGCATTATATGCCGAAAGCTAACCAATAAAGTGGAGTATCAAGAGCTTCGAAAATACACATGAAAAACAGGTTTTCACTTTGTTAGAAAAAGGATGACAAAACAAAATGTAGTGTAGCTTTGCAATTTAGTGATGATGAGGGAACTTTGTCCGAGTGCTCAGATGAATATGTTGAGTCAGAGGGCGACTATGAAGACGAAGAAGAGGATGAGGAAGAGGAAGGTAGAATCAGTTATCTTTTCCTAGAAATCTTGGTCACTTTCCGCCGTAGTTTTCTACTTTCAATTTCGGTGGAACATTCTGGAGATTTTTTAGTTGCTTGATAGCAATTGCAGGTATGCAGGAAAGTCATGGTGGAGATGATGAGGGAAACCTCAACGATTTACTGAACAGCATCGGTGGCCTGAAATTCGCAGACACCCAAGGCAGAGATATCGGTGATGTTGTTTCGTTCCATAATCATCAACTGAAGCTCAATACTGCTGAAGACGGTTGGCTACAAAAATTTAGTTATCTATTCACCCGGTCCAAAGTTATGCAAGCTTCCAGCTGAACCGATTGCTCTACAAATCGAGCAGCACCCATGTATGAGAGTGTTGGATCTTCGCGGGAATACTCTGGGCATCGAATCTGGAACTCGAATTGCCGAGGCGATCAAACGGCACCCTGAATTACAGGTCGCTCTTTTTCCTCTTAAAATATAAAAATATCCCACATTGATCGCTATTTTTGATGAGTACATTTACTATTGATTATATGTTGACGGAATCATAATTTAGAGATGTTTATGGAGCGATTTGTTTACAGGTCGTCTGAAGAATGAGATACCTCCAATCTTGGTTAGTTGCTACATCTATTTTCAGAGCTACTAAGGAGATGTATTTAATGTTGACAGAAGTATCCTGGATAGTCCAATTTTCAGCGATCATTGTGCTCTGCTATGATTGCTACCAACTGCCATATTACAGAATTAGATCTTTCCGACAACGCGTTCGGTCCTATTGGAGCAGAAGGTTGAAATTTTCCTTCAGTGGGAGGGCTCGTTCATCGGAAGGCCTTTGCAAAGCTACTATCTGTTCAGGTATACAAGAGTTCCTCGTATCACCAGCAGCGTTTTCATTGGAAGTGTTGAAGCTCAATAACAACGGTCTTGGGGCTGGTGGCAAGGTTAATTAAAAGGACATTTCTCTTCTAAATATTGGATATATGTACAGAAAATATCACTGGGATTTAGGTGATCGCAAAGTGTCTATCAGAATGTTTTGTTCGATCAGTTCAAGCTAAAAGACGTTTGAAATTGAAAACATTCATTGCTGGTCGAAATCGTCTTGAAGTTCCTGGTGCAGTAGCTCTTGCAGAAGCGTTCTGTACTGTAAGTTACCCTTTTTGTTTTATCTCAGCCCACAAAAGAAATTTTTCACATTTTCATTAGACGAGTTCTGATTACCTATTTAGCATGGAAGACGTTTTTGGAAATTTCTTTCACATTTTTAGAAAATTGGCTCTTTGGAAGAGTTTGCCGTACCCCAAAACGGAATCACAGCCAAGGGAGTCGAAGCACTGGCGGCCTGTTTTGAAGGAAATCCAAATCTTCGTGTCATTAATTTAAATGACAATACTGCTACTCAACTTGGAAGCGCGGCAATCGCTAAGGTTTGTTGATCTAGTTATAGTTTTGGTTTAGTTATAGTTCAACTTCAGGCTTTGCCTTCCCTTCCCAGGCTGGAAGTGCTCAATCTTGGTGACTGCTTATGCCGAGATCAAGGTTGTCATGCAATCGTTGACGCATTGTCGCCGACGGTGCACAAAGCTCTGAAAGAGGTGGATTTATCTGGAGCTGAGATGAGTGGTGCGGCTGCGATGCAGATTGTTGAAAAATGGAAGAAGTTCCCGTCTACCGTGCGGCTCATTGTTTCATCGAACAATTTTGGTGGAGTGTTTGAGCAGTTGCGGGCAGTGGTAAACCAGAATATTGTTCTCGGCGAGTCTGAGTCAGTTTTAGTGGTTTGTTGAGAGTCTTACAGTAGTTCAATTTAATCAGACTGTAGTTTTTTGTTTCAGCGATGACCAGGGTTCCCTCAGTTCAGACGACGAAGAGAAAATGAGCGCAGAGGAAACCAGCGATGACGATGGCTTGAAGATGGAGGTTGGAGAAAATCCAATGTTTAATGCCCAATCTATGTGGTAACTGGTATGGGAAGGAGACCTGCTCAAAACATGAATTCGGAGCAAGGCGCGCAACGAAAATGTGCCTGTGGCCTCAAATCGCCCGTCCTTTACAGTCAGGGCATCGGGGTTATAGGTGTCTTCATAAAACATTCTCATTCTTTCAGCTCGGCCACTCCGAAATTAGCCAGCCTTTCGCAATATCTGTCACTGCGTTTACCATGAGCGACTTAGTTCGTCTTTGCACTCCTTACTCTTTAGACTTTAACAACCATTGACGGACGATATTTTCTTACCATACGCGACTCTCCATCTTATTTCCGTGTTTTTTTTTCCTTCTTGCAACCCTTCTTTTTCCCATTTTCCGGATCTCACATTTTTTCGAATGTATAATACAAGAACAATAATATGATAAAAGGGAGGAAGAGAAACGCCGTAGTCTGTTGCATTGCTGGTGTCTGGTAGAATAGAGCTCGAGGACGACGACACAGTACGGCCTAAAGTAACCGGCCCAATGACCAAGTTTGGCTGCTTCCGTTATGGCTTTCCTGACCCTGCTGATGGTCTCACTGTTTTTTTTTATTTTCAATGAGCTCGAGGCTGACTTTAATACTCGTCTAGTTAGTTAATTGATGTATCGGACCTTTTGTTTTAATATCGCTGTTCTTCACACTAAATTGTAATCTATAGGCTGCAGGCTCGCCCAGCGATCCGGATTCATTACTAAAACGATGTCGCAGTTGCATGGAAGCAGCGCAAGTATGCGCGCTTTTTTTGAACCTTCTCATCTATTCAATGTTTTATGGACAATTTTAGGATCGCTTCGAGTCAGCTACACAGGAAAAAGCAGCTAAGTTGATACTGGAGTTGGCTGACATCATAGCAAAAAGCAGTAACAATGAGAGCATAATCGAAATGGCGGTGGACGTAGCAGGTAAGAAACACTGTTCCTTGCTTCAACATGCAACGACTGTGTCTTCTACATATGATATCTGAGCCTGTGATTGCTTGACTTGTAGTCGAATAATGTCTGAGTCACTTTTTTGACTTTCCAAGCGGCTTGAAGCCGTTCAAAGTCAAAAAAGTGTTTCAGACATTATTTGGCAGCAGCCTAATTAAGAGAAATTAATCAGCCTATACCTGCATTTGCAAAAAATGGCATTTTATTCTCGTCTTCCGTGCGACAACATATGTATGGGTACTGTATTTTTTGGTTTTTAGAAGATGTAATCAAACGGGTCGAAGCTGTCCGTCGTAGGCCAATACATACAACGTCACAACTTGTAAATCATCTCATTGCTCAGAGTGGGTTTGTGAAAGTGAGTGTTTGCTGTTTCCCTACTTTTGTTTTTGTCGATAATTAATGTAAGTTTCTTGCCTTCAGGCAAATTTTGATGATTTTAGTGTGAGGAGAAATGGGGCATTGCCGTGAATAGAACAGCACTGGCGCGTCTCCTGAGCCGAATTATAGCTCGTGGTCATCTCTCCGATTGCAGTGCCTTAATCCAAAATTATTTGTAAGTCTTGCTTTGTGTTTAATTAGCCTGACTGCTGGTGATATTCAGTTTTTTTTCAGTGGCAGCGCAGTTTGAATCGTCACCTATCTGTCTGAAACCAGCTTTTGCATTTTCCATTCTGACATATTACAGCTTTATTGTGATAGAAAATTATGTTGAAAATGTTATTAGTTCTTTCATTATACGAAAGTTGCTGGAGGGTATACTAATTGCCTCTAATTCCGTCTTACAAAAGTGCAGTGTTGTCATGTTTTGAAAAATTAGCTCGTTTAGTTGATCTCGGTTGTTCAGTGAGGTGTAGTTTTAATACGATAAATATGGGTATTTTGTTTACATTTCAAAGATATCTTCCAAAGGCCCAGTTTACTCTGGATCAATATTCCACTGGCTGCTCAAATATGTAAAATTGTTAAGACTTGACGAATTGTCACTTGATCCAGCACATGAAACAATGTAAAGGTAATATAAAAATACGGACTCACTTCATTTCTGTAAGATTGGCCTGTCTCCCATGTTTCTTTTAAATTCGGACGCCCCGGTAAAGGGGAACAAGAGTTATTTCCGCCTAAGCCACTTTTTACCTAGTACCACCAGTGCCTAAATCCTGTTGCCTGTACTTCTACCAAATTTGAACGTAATAGGTCCGCGGGATCAGGTGTTATGATTTCCCGATCAAACACTCACACACTCGCGAACCAACAGACGAATTAGACGCGTTTTCTACAGTAGGATGATGAAATATATCGTCTAAAAACATAATAATTGGTTGATTTGGTACTTGGATCGTTGGCAAAAGTATCGTCCCGTTGATCATCGATTTCCTTGGGCTATCGCCAATGACGTGACCATTCGTCCCGGTCGCAGCCAGAGTACTGCAGTCCATCATCTTCAGGAGATACAAGGCATACCATTCCTTTCAATCACAGCTTTCATGTAGAATGTGACTACCGCGCTGGCGGCCGCCCTGGTGGTCGCTTGACGACTTGATGGATCCAGCCGGTGACTACCCTGGTTCAGCGGTTATTCCAGAATTGCATGACTTGCCCTTGGCTAAGTAACGACGTATCTGGTCTTCGACAAGAGTCCCTGGTACATGGTAGAGTACAAGCAAAAGCGCTCGGCAATTTCGTTAATGCCTCCTCCATCGAGAGCGGCTGAACAAAACGACTTCATAGGAAGCTTGATTTTCACTAGATCTGACTGAAAAGAAGAGAATGTTGGTCAGCCGTCTGATGGTCTTCGAAAATGTATGAGCGAGTTGATGGTAATGGTATTAAATGAACGGTTCTTTTTACAGGGCTTAGTTTTAAATGTGCTGCGAATTCATGTTGCATCTCTCATACCTTTTCATGCTTGTAAAGCCTTTTCAACTCCGTCTAACCTGTTGCCTCCAACCTTGTTTGATGGCAACAACAACGGCTGACGCTCATGGTATGAGTGCCTCGCTACTTGTGCCAAAATGTGGTCACCAGGAGAGCATGTAACGGTGAGTGCTTTGTTGAGCTTCGTTGCACACCTTTCCGTTTGTTGTTGTTCATTTTCTATCATATACAGATCTTTATTAAACAAAAATTATTAACAGCTAGCGTGTTTATTGCAACCAGTGATGAACGTTTCGTGTGGCAATCGTAGGACAATCATGTCGCTGACCACAACTACCTCTTCCTCTATCTCGTCGTCATCCTGAAAAACGCTTGAAATCCTTTCATTGTTGCACTCCCAGTCGATCACTGAATTCTCACCACGACAGTTTCCTCGGCTGGTGGATAGAACGAAGTCGCCGAAGTGTACCTAACCGTACTAGTTGGAGTTGGAGCGTCGGTGGTGGCCAAGGTGGTAGTTGTTACGCTGGAATCAGTTAAGTCTATTAGGATAAATTCCCGAGGTATTTCAATGGATCCGCCAATATTCGGTGAGAGTCCAAGGTCCTGCGAACGGTGAGGCGACGGCAGGATGGCATGCGTTTAATATGATGGCTAGTTCAGTATTCCTTATATTATATCCGACTCCCACCCTCTCCTCTTCCCCGAAGCAAAGAGGGCTGTACAACAGTTCGAACCACTACATCTTGAAGTTTACCATGACTTAATTAAACACTTTACCTTTCTTCAAGAACTGCATCCTCATCGATAACACTTGTGTCATCCTCTTCGAGTGCTTCAGTGGTGGATGTCTCTTGGGGTTCTTGAGTACTGGATGAGATAGGCAATAGTTGGTGCATCTCTTGAATGCTGAGCGGTTTTGGCAACTGCCGAACAAAGCCTTTCACGTGTTTCACGGCTAAGCCGTTGCCGTTGAGTACTTTGAATGTGCTTTTTGTGGGCGCAACTCGTCGAGGGACTCCATTCGGCAGTGAAGTGTCCAGACCGTCGAGATTCTCAGCAACTGGTTGCGGGTTAGCACGGAGTTGTAGAGCCTGCAAATTTGAGGATTCTCTAGGCGTTCCCCACACGAACTTTTCTTACCTGTTTGAAACGGTCCCTTGCATGATCGGAACTCACGATAGCTACTTGTTTTGTATTCAACTGGATGTCTATCCCGCCAGATGGAAAGTCCGATGGTTCCATCAGAGAAGCACTGGAATGTGACAACGTTAGAAAGAAACGCATCAGTATGGATCGAAAAATATCACCTTCGTAAAGGAATTTTCGCGGTCCTCAAGGGATCACCAAAGATAAGTGGCATTGACACCGTAGTTGTTGGCTCTGAAATGGCTATGGCTGCTGAGAGGGTCTCTAGGTGCTGGTGTTACCTCACCATCCATCACAGCCACTGTGGCCACTTCAGGCTCCAAATTTCGTTCTTCAACGTTATCGTCTTCGTAGACGTCCTAGAAAGACCAAATTCGTGCCCGAACGAGAAACAGCTGCGAATGAGAAGACTGGCTACTCACGTACTCCTTCTGTTCGTCTTTCGACAAACTGGCATCATTGTCAAGGGTCTCACGTTTTGTCCGGCATTGAGGAGCCTGAAATCCTGCTCCATTTGAGACCCTTACAGTACTGCCCGGTAACTGACCATTCCGGAACTGCATTGATCATCCGACGGATTACAGAAGCGAAGTCTGCAGGAGAATTTCACGACGGGGACATCGGCGAAACGAATAGCTTTACCGACGGCTGTCACGATGCCATTTTTGGAATAATCGAGGCTGTTGATGATCGATTTTTGAGTAATGCACCTAAACGACGAATACTTATTATCCACTGTAGTGCAGATGTCTGGGAGGGGAATTGTTCATTGGGTGAGAAGCGTAACAGAAAACGGAAGTGTTCCCATCGGATCGAATCCCAACGAGGACACCTGAATATTTATTTCTACCCCCTTTTTCCACGAGTGGGGCAGTGATCTGGTCAGATGATGGAACATTCAAATGGCCCTACTATGATAATGAAGTATGCTCATTCCGAAAGAATTTACTTCCTTAAGAGATTAGCGCCATCTTCTCCGTTCCGACAACATACCCGTTGTTTCCGATGATCATTTCTGTTCGATGATTGATAGGATCGATGATGAAGCAAGAGTGTACCCGAAAACGTGGGTGGTCTGCAAGTAATAAGTCAGCAATTCATAGCTAGTGGTCCAATGTGTATCTGAACTCTTAGTGAAAACTTCCAGGACAACGAGTATTCTGTCAATACAGTGAGAAAGCTGATATGCTCTACAATGGCCCTCATTGGTGGTTGTCGGACCACGCAACTGTAAATGGAACGTACCGCGGTAGCCTATCAGTGGGTCAGCCTACCCTGAGCATGTCATCCCCGTTTGCACATTTCCAGTGGACTCATTGTACCTACTGACACTCAAAGATGATTGAAATCCCCTCAAAATACCTTGACCACACGTCCATCTGTGAAGTAGTGGTGTTCCGACGGTAATGCCACTTGTAGAGCATTCTTCTGGTTGTGGAGTAACAGTGTAGCGACAGTTCATTGCCCTCAACAACCCCGCGTAGGGCCCTCCACTCCTTAAAGTACAGTTCAAAGAGCATATACGGGTGAATTATAGAGCAGATGATCACTTGCCAGTTTATATCGGCCCCGGTCAGCGACGTGGAGACTCCTTGGGCTCTTTCTGGACTCTTGGCTGTCTTCTTCTTGTCGGGGTAGAAACATCGAATCTCGAATGTGTGATCGTTATCAGTTGCGAATCGACGATCAAACTGAAGCACCGCTCGAGAGGAAATCACAAAGCCTCGGGATTCCGCCTGAACTGGAATGTCTCTTTGTCTCAAACTAATTTTTGAATAAATGTAGGGCTGTGGCGTATAACGTGCAGCGTTTAGCCTCCACTCAGCTTGGATACTTTGTAATGGAACTGTATTGAAATGTCTTGTTAGTTTGAGCGAATCCTTCGAAAGTGTGTTCTGGTGATTACCAGATAAAATGGAATGTATGGAGCTTCCCAAGAAGTCCTACGAAACCATAATCTTATTGAGGTCTTGAATGAGAGCTGCAGTACCTCGTACACCTTGACCAGGCCACATTTTCCATGAGGTGCAATGGTATGCACGTCGAATCGAGAACTATCTCCAGATCCACTGGGATAATCCTCCACTGACGAACATCCAGGTTCCTGATGGTATCCTTCGAAGAACAATCGGCCCTGGAAGTCAGTGAAGTAGTACAGAGCCTAAAAGGTTGTACAGAAATGAAGTCATACCTTTAACTTCTTCGTAGTTGATATTCCTACTTGCACAAAATCTGGTCCACAAGTGATTTCAGCTCCTTCTACTCCTGAAAAAGCAGTTATAGGAATCGGGTCACGAAGGGATAGGCGTTTCAACTCAGGTTACCCCAAAATACATAAAAAAGAGCGAACATCATAGAGGAACCAAAGTTCAGGTTGAATTTATAGTTAGCGATCTCCAGCTGGCGTTCTCTTCTCGTCAGCTAGGCTAATGTGTCGATGAGCGCTGGCTCCATCCACAGACGCGTTGAAGCCAGCGACTAAGCAGCCGATGTATAAACATATGATTGTTACCATTACGACAACTTGGAACTCGACGCGACTGTTGTTAACTGGCGGCTGTTTTCCAGCCGTTAAACATGAGTTGCCCCTCAGCCCATAATGAGCAACTGTAACTTTTGTCCTTTTCAGCTTCAGAAAAATTTATCGTCCAGTTGAGAACCGGGCCTGTGTTGTGGCATGAAGTGAGAAAGCAGCCTGTCAGAATTACCTGTGAGCCACTGAATTTCTTACCTCTAGCGTATTCGCAATGTTCTCCTTGTGAAAGATTTTTGAAACCGGCTACAAAATGTTCGAGCGATACGTTCTTGTGGAGGTTCTGAAAAAAGACGACGTCTAAACCGGACCGGACCCACTATTCAAAAAGCATCATCAGAACCACGGAGCTCCGAATTTGGCATCCTGTTCGGTTATTCAACCGCAGAACTTACCTGGAATGCCAGTTCGTCTTTGCCACTGATTCGAACGATTTCATCCCGATTTATGTGATCTCCGATGCCCAGCGTCAGAATGGTGATTCCTATGATAGGAACCATTTATTTTCTCCTTTTTTGGATATTCCAACTGAGGTCAGGTGAGGAGAAGTGGGGGCACGCAAATAGTCTCGTCTAGGTAAGTTGAGAACATCAAGATCGACTAGTTGATCTCATATTTGTCTTGATTCCGAATAGAAATTAAATGTGTGGCGCACGTCAGGGAAGGAATGAATCATCGCCGATTTCTCTCTAATAATTGTAGTCCAAAGACAGATAGAAACAGTGACTCGCAGTTTACTCACCGGCTGCTCGTAGAGCTTCTGCGGCTGGTACCGGATTGTCCTGTGAGTGTCCGTCGGTAACTACCACTGCTACCTAGATAGGATATACGATAGAACGGTAGTTTTGAAGCTGCAATTTTTTGAACCATAGCATCCTCGCAACAACAAAATGGGAATGCCTACGCCCTAGCTGACTGTCTGCAACCCAAAATTTAGCTTGTTTCGTCCTTCTCAAACTCTAGAAAGGGGTTGTGTAAGTACAGCTTATCAACAGTGCCATTGATGCTGTCTCCTAAAACTCTGCCACAGTCTTCATGGCTGCCATATCAGAGTGTTGAATGATAATACTAAGGGCGCACTAGTTTGTTTTCCGTGGTCTCACGACGTTTCAGTATTTCTCAACACTTTCTGCTGCCAATGTAATTGTCATAAATTTGAACATGTACTGTTTAGTGGTTCCCACCTGGGAGACGTCGCTCTGTTCGTGGCCACGTCTTGCTTTCCTGAACATATCCAGCGCCTTCAGCATCGCTTTGCCAGTCTTCGTCGTTCCGGACATGTGACGGATCTTCTTTAGCTTGGACATCAATTCATCGTGACTCTGAACAGGAAAATCTTTCTTTTGAACCCAATGGTGCGCTTGGCGGCGTAACGCCGGCGGAGATGGCGATTTACAGTTCATCGATGATGAGTTTAGGGTCATTTGAAACTTGCGTAGGGTCTTTTCGATCTTCTATCGGGATAGCAGGATGGAATACGCCTCAGCTTGTGCAGTCTTAGCACTTTGTGGCTTAATATGGGATGCTGAGCAAAAACAAATAACTATACTCTAGGAAACTATCATTACCGTTTTTTAGAGAAAAAGTATTCATGTATCTACTGACCACAAAATACTCGGGTACGTGGTCTATGAATATGGATTACTTTGAAAAATAAGTAGTTACCCTTTAAGGTGTGCTTAGAAAAATGTGCTGTTATTCAAATGCCGACCTAAAACTATTCACGAATGGGTGACGCAAAAAAATAAAGAAAAATTTTGTTTTTAATCTTCTTTTCTACCCGAAGCGGTTCGGTTTTTGGAAACATCTGTTTTATCTATTTTTTAAATTATTTTTTTTTTGAGAACACGGTTTCGCAGTGAAAAAGTTAGCTCAAAATCTAGAAAATGAATCTTCAAAGTATGTAAAATAGTAAAATAAATAATAAAAAGAAATTTGGGCGTTGATCAATTCTATCTGGAGCATGTGCCTTGCATTTAACTTCTACTCGGGATCGTAGTGACGTAGTGAGTGCGTATTTGGCCCATACAATGACTTGCGGTGACCATCCGATGTACAAGTTGGTATTTATTACGCACTCATGGTTACGGGTTCAAATCCCGAATCGATATCCGCCTAAGCCAATCAAGCCTTTCATCCCTACGAGGTCGGTCAATTGGTTCCAGACTCGTCTGGGAAGATAAAAGCACTGACTTGTACATCGACTGGCCACAGCAAGTCATTGTCCAGGCCACATACGCATTCAATACGCCACTACGATTCTGAATAGAAGTCGAATGCGTGAACGCACTCCTCAGACGGGATTGATCAACATTCCAAGACTTTATCTCTGACTTAAGACTCTATATTGCAATATTTAAGGAGTAAGGAATTTCCGAGATGAATCGGTCACTACTGGTTGGCCATTCGATTATCATTGACGTTCGTTGAGGTATACGAGTGATTCTGTGGACTAGCAAATGCTAACTAGTGTTAAATGGGGCTAGGAGCTTTCTCCGCTATCTGACTAGTCCTTTACTAGTTTATCGATCCCAAGGTCCAGCAAAAAGGATTGTAACTCGGGAGGACAAAACCATGCTGATTGTCTTTTCAGTCGGTTTTTTTTTCAAAAAAAAAAATAATTTGACTGTGCAGGTGAGAAATGAATTTACTAGAGACTTGCAGAGAAACTAGCTTTTCTTCTTGAATATTATTTCTAATATATATGTCGTGAACTACTCACCTGGCGATCTTCGAAACTATGCTCAAGTCTCGTGTAGCTGGCATACTGTAGAACAGCAATCTGGCTCTTAACATGGTATATTGAATTATCGATTTTTTTGGGTTTGAACCTTTTAAAAAATTGAATTTTTTGCAGGACATAAAACTCGAATTTCACCTTGTCTCTGCCTATATTCATCAGCGAAGCGATTTTGTCAAGCATTTGCATTTGCATGGCAAACGTTGGGCCGGACACCGACCCGGATCCATCCAAAAGGAACAGTACATTCAAACGAAGTGCTATCGGATGACACACTGTAATCGGCAGTAAAATAATTTAGAAGGACGAACGGATCCAATAAATTCATTTGGGCCATAGGGTTCGAACACGGTGACCCTCGAAGTACAGAATGTGTTGACATTCTTCGCTGTTTTTTTATTTAAAGGAAGGCAATAAGTCTGAGAAACTTGCCTGCAACTCCTTTAATAATCCCAACTTTTCAGTTGAATAACTCGATGGATTGGAAAGTCTACTCACCCTTGACAAGCTCATTGTCGTCCTCAATAGAGTTCACTAGGGCGATTCCGATGACGACGATGTTAATCAGAAGTCGAGTGCATCGGTCGAAGGTCATCATCGACATTCACACGAACACAATCAGCTCATATGATCAGTTGACCTTATTTAGACGAGATAGCTGGTAGGGCGAGATCGAATCCGGTATCCGACGAGCGAAGCAGCCAATCCACATTCGATCCGAATTAGCTACAATGATCGCTGATCTCTTATCAAGCTATGGTTAGGTATTACTATGATAATTACAGTGGTCAATACTATTGAAAACTCGAAAGTAGCCCTGGAGATAAAGTCTCAAAATTTTAGAATTGGTCAGATCCAAAGCAGCCAGAAATCCGCATATTTACCACATCTTGAAGACCGCATTGTCACAATCCCAAATAACCTATGGGAGCTGACGTATCGAGTTATTATCCAAAATATTCCACGAGAAGCCAGAATGTCCCCCTTCTGCGCTTGAATTTCTCTTCCTCCTAGACGGTTCCATTCTGTATCCCTCCGGCGTTCTCCATGCATGCTCATAAAAATCCCTGGGCATTGGGAAAAATAAAGTGAATTTCAGATTGCACAATCTGTACCTAACAAATGAAATCAGCGCTCCAAAAGCGATTGCGGTCCTGATATGGCGGCGAACAATCCAAAGAATTGAAGTGATTTACAATATACAGAGCTGCTTCGCTGTCATCCACTATGTCGCCTACACAAGTCTACTGCCTCCCAGTCTACGCCTTGCGCAGTGACTTCCATAGCCTTCGTCCTGGCGTCTTTGTCCTTTCAAGCATATCAATTCGTCTCGATACGAGGTAACAAAAGCTGTTTGGGTTAGTGCTGATCTGACAGTTCAAGCACGCTGCGATATGCTGCATCCTTTCTTTTTGCAAAGAACATCTGAGGCTGACCGCTTCCAAAAGTAAATCTTCTTAGTAAATACCTCCGAAAGAGCAAGGATTGGACTGATTGCTGATAGGTTGTGAGCCATGCATCGAGTTCCATCCAAGTGTAACAACGAATTGTTGCATACACCACATCGGGGCATACGAACTTGTATAATTATCTCACCTATGTGGTGCTTGGGAGAAACAATCAATGTTCTATTCAGTATTTCTATTCTGTCGAACGAGTCTGATTCGGGAAAACAATCCCCTTTATTGACTATGTAGTGGCCTTGTACCGCCTTTATCCACTCGCCTCTTCAATACCAATCATTTTATGGCCAAAATTACGTCGAAATGCTTGATGAAGCAGTTTGATACTCAATTTTTACCAATGTTCAATTCCTTTACAACACCAGGTTGAGCCCGAGTTCCCTTTCAGCGGTCCCGATAGGTTTATTTATCGTGTGATAAGGTAATTATTACCGTATTCAGTAGTTGTTTCTAAAATTACATGTATATTTAAAACATGTCGGTATTCAGTTCAGTATAAACGGAAACCCTTTTCATTGGAAGTAGCTGCTGAATTAATTTTAAAATTATGCGGTCCTTCATCATTAGTTTTCAGAGGCTTTTCACGGCCACGACCGTTTGGCATATCCCTGCTCTAATAAGAAGGCTTTTGCCCAGTCTCCAAATGAAGGGGACCAGCCTGGGATGCCTTGTGGTAGTATACTGCTTCTTGGTTTGGGTATATGATAAATTAAATGAAATCATTCACCAGTCATCTATTTTTCCCCAGCTATGTACAGTATGCTACAATGTATTTATTTTGTAATATTTCTAATTTGTATATCAAGCAAGTTCCATAGGAATATGTATATTTCTGAAAGATGATTTTGATGAAAAGGGAATTTTCCCATCTTACGCCGTAAGGGAGGCTAAGTCCTAGCCCCAAATTTACAAAACTGAAAAACAGATAGCAAAGGAGTTTGACAGGGACAATGCCACCTTCCCTTTCGGCAAACATCAAGTTCTTACCTGATTTCCTCCCCATTCATTAATTCTATGAGAAAAAAAAATCGCAAACAACCCCCCCCCGCCGCGGTGAAGTGGGTGAGGTCCCATTTAAATGTTCCACACTCGCGCTTTGGGTGTGGTTGGCGCGAATTCAAACACCCGAATGACGCTCCCGAAGCAACGGTGCGTGAGTCCGATTCCTGGCACTGTTTGTAATTGCTTGGGGATCTTCCGCTGGTCGCTGACAGTTTCCCTGTCAGCAGAGTGCCAACGGTGCCTTTGTTTCTTTATTTATTTGTAAGCAGTGTTTCATTGATGCAATGGACATGTGTAGGCATTCTTTTCCGCCGGTTCCCTCAGAGCTTCGCGAAACTCCATGGTTCCCATAAGTTGTAGAGGAAGTGTAGCCGTTCGTAACGAGTCAATCGGAATAGTAGTTTTTTTTGGAAGTAGCTCCTTTCCGCCTCTTCTTTCAATTTTTTTTGTTTCAAATTTTTTGAGGCAGAATGCAGTTTTAGTTTTTACGAATGTTCCCTTCCATATCACTGCAATGCCTTACGAAAGTGTGAACATTCACATGAGGATTAAATTTCTTATTCTCAATTTTTTCCTTCGAGTATTTCATATAAAAAAATGAAATTTTCCATTTCAAATGAATGAAAGCTTCGAGGATAGAATTGGTCACAACTGTAATAAGCCACCTAACACCTTTTGTAGGAAATAAGTTCAAACTTATTACTATAGTTTGATCATTACAGAAACTCGTACATGAGCGTAAAGGATTTAATTGAATTTCGATGGCAGTGAATATTCGAAATTTGTTAGACTTGGCAGCTAGTTATTGGTCTTTTGTAAGAAAATTAAGTGAAGCTCGATTATTGATAGCATTCCCAGCTAAAGCCTCGCCTTTTCTCCCCCTATGAAGAAAGCTTCACAATTTTTCTTTCAGATAATTCGTCGTATGCAAGCGTGACTTGTTTTCAAGCCTTTTTCTATGGACACTTTCTACACTCCGATGAGGACCCCAACGGCAAAAGCGCGACGAAAGGCTCTGTCACCCACCGAACAGGTGCCTGTTGAAGCGGGGCCTAGTTTTTCTTCACCTTATGCGGTACAGCTTCATTATAATTGCCCTAACTTTCATTGGTTTTTTCCTCTAGATTCGCTTTTGCACTCCCCTCGCTGCTAGGAATAGAGGGGATCTTGTTTTCAGTATCTAGTTGGAACTTTTATCTTTATCGAAACTTTTGCCAAAATTTGTGTACTTTATTCTACTATTCCAATCTGTTCTCCTGTTTTTTTTTTGACTGATTCAGGGTTGATTTTTTTTTGAAAATAATTATATTTCCAGGTGGTTGAGTTGGGAATGGATGAAAATGAAATGAGGGCTCATATATTGGAACAGGATACTACGATCAGGGAATTGCGCCGTACTATAAAGGTGGGTGGAAAACAGTGTTCTGTCTAGAGCGGTTGGTTACCGCCGCTCATTTCTCAAGTTCGGGTTCCGACCTGCTGTTTCTTAGCCCCTTCTACGTTCTGTTTTCGAATTGCTCGTCGATATCTCACCTCATACCAAGAGATTCTTATTGAATTGAGCACACAGGTCTTCAATGTTACCCATAACACCACGAATCAAGCTTTCCTTTTCAGAGAATGGAAGAAGATATGAGTTCCAAGATGAATGAAAGCATTCTGATCGAAACCAGCAATCGGATCAACTCTCACGAGTCGCGATTACTCCAGTATGTAATGTAACGGCGATTTTGTTCTTGATTACATCCTATTTCAGCATTTTTATTTCAGAAAGGATATTGCCATATATGAACATGAGGTGAAGGAAATGAAGGAAAACCTCAGGATAGCAAAGCTGGATTTGTCAGCAGAGATGAATAAGCGAAAAACAATTGTAGGTTTTCGAGCTTCTCCATTCAAAATTAACTTTGTTTACACTCCATTCCCTTCTTTTGTTGATCAGAATTCAAAGCCATTTGATCGTTATGAAATCTCTAGGAAGACGATCTTACGAGACGGACCATTGAGTTGGAGGAATTTGAACTCAAACTGAAATCAGCCAACGAGGCCGCCAGCAAGCTCCAGGAGAAGGTATCTTCAATCGATATACCCTTGCGCTAAACATCTTGTAACGCGAAAATCCGTTCACTGTGTCTCTTTCAACGCTTTAAACTCAAATAGCTCTTCAGTTGGTGGAAAAAGATCAGAGAATAACACAACTCGGATCTGAAATCAGCGCCGCTAAATTCGAATATTCGGTGTTGGAAACGAGATATGTCAAGGTGATTAGGTTAATTTCGCGTCTTTCATCATTATTCGCCTTCACTAAACTTTTTCAAGCGACTTTCAGAGTTGTATTTATTTATTGTTGACGAGTTATCTAGTTTCTGAGATTTCTAGCGATCGCGTGATTTTTAAGAGCAAGCAAGATTGTGAGGAGGCCAAATCTCGTAATAAAACGCTCACACTGGAAGTGGCTTCCCTGAAAATTGCACTGGCAGAATGCAAAGAAGAACTTCGTCGAGGATTGGAGGCCGTCAAGGATCAAAAAGAAAATATGACCAAGAGGGAGATCGAGGTATTTCATGGGAAATTAGTAGTTAGAATATTTTGATGTGCAGTTTATGGATTCTCTTTGACTTGTTCAACTTGAAAAGTCCAGTTTCTCTTTTCAGAACAATTGAATAATTTTAGCATTACTTAAAATTACTGTTCTTCAGTTGCGGAGGAGTTTGGAATCGAACCTCGTCAGTCACAATCTATCAACTTCGCACAGTCTCATCAATGCCTTTCAATCACTGTCTTCTCAGATAGAAACAATCCAGAAAACGAATTTAACAAGCGATGTATGTCCTACCATCTTTTTGGTTTTTCTTATTCTACGGAGTTTCGCTCCTCCTGGTCCCTTCTCTTCAACTTAAACTCATTTCTCCAGAAACTCAAGCTCTTTTCACTTGAACAGTTAAGACCTACTCAAAGATCTTTGGATTGTATCTACCCTTTAAGAAAAAGAAAAACATTACGTCTTCTCGTGTAGGGAAGTTCAGCACCGTGGAACCATTGGCTCTTTGATCTCCCGTGGCTCTACGTTCGAAGAATTCTCAATTCGCCTGATTTTACTAGTCTTAATGACACCTGGAATGTTTTTAGTTGTTATTGCTTTCATAAATCTGTTTTGTGCCTCTTCAACTTTGTAGACCTCTCTGAACTTACTATTTTTTCTTCCACTGAGTTTGAGGAATTTCAATACTTCTCTCTCCCCTTGCTCCAGAAAAACATTATTCCGGCTCGAGATATGTTTGGGCCAAGTTAAATTGATTGGAACGTCGTTTGAAAGCATTTCAAATTTTATTATTGTTATTTTGGCTAACTATCGTCATTGCCGTGACTTAAAGACCGATCTTTATCACTATAGAAATATAATACGTTCCTCGTTGATACCACCATATGATAACACTTGGGAACTTCTGTAGGCTATAATTGGGGGTCGGTCAGGTTGCAATCAATATCGCTGATGCAGTGTTAAGTTGCCCTTGGTGAGTTCTCTTATGACGTTACCATAGGGTAATCTTGACCTCACTTGATTTTGACTAATACTTTTGTAGTATTCCTTTGTTATCTTACCTTATATGTTTATTTGACCATATTCAGAGCGATTATTAGTTTAATTTAGCAAGTGGCTGATATTCAACTCAAGATCGGTGAACTCACTGCTACCAATAGATTTCTTGAAGGGAAGGTTATGGAATATGAGGAAAAGGAGAACACTCTAGCGAAGGTAATGATTTTTGAGCATTGACCATACTGGCCACGTATAGACCATTTCGAGTTCTTCACTGAGTTTATGTTTCGCGGCAAATGAAATTCTTCCAGAGTTCTCCACTGAGTTTATGTTTTCCTTTCCAAAAATTTCTCATCAGTGCTGGAACTCAATCTCTAAACAAAACAATGGAAATTCCAATCATTCATTAGAAGCCTGACTGCAATATAGGTATTCGAGAATAGTCTATGGGCTTACTGCTGTTGAATAGTGCTCTGCTAATGCTTAAACCCTCAAAGCTTCGATTATTCTAGGTTTTTTTGTGTGATTCGATTCATTCCACCGCAATCGCTAATCGGCTCGCAAGGCTTGCTAATCATGAGGGACTGATTATGGGATTAAATGTTCTCGCGATCTGATAAACCTTGATGGGGTTGCCGAAATTTGAAACCGTTCACGTTGTTTCCGTACTTGTCGCGCTTGCTTTCATGAGCTTATGAATTCTTTTGTGATCATCAGATGTCTTTTACCGATACCGTGGTATTATGATTTCTTTTCATTTATTTTTGACGAGTTATAGGATCGAATCTCCAATTTGTAACACGTATAACAAACTCTTGATCGAGGAGGTTCTATTTGGCGACCTCCTCTATCAGTTGTGAGATTTAGCTTCGCTGTTTTAGCACTTGGCTGAAGCACAAGCTAACGCCGAAACAGCTAAAGCGGAACTAGCGGAATTGCAGAAGAAGCTCGTCGAAATTGAGGGCAGCTCTACACTAACACATCAGTACTTGCTTGAAGAGTCGAATAAGGTGGTGAAGTTATTTGTAAACTTGCTTTTCAGTAGTTCTTTCGCAACTAATTCATATAGTCATTCCCTCGAGTAGTCGGGCATGGAACTACTTCGTGTTACTTACATATGTTTCAAAACGACATTCAAGATCTATACCTGTTTGACATAGTCCCTATCGATTTCGTTTTTTTGTTATAAGTTTTTAAAGATTTTTATAAAGATTTCGCCTCCTTTCTCAGGCTTGTTGATGCCCTCTCAGATAAAAAGCTTTTTAGATTAAACAACAAAAAGCAGCGCTTCGGTGTGAATTGATAGAACTTCGCCGGGATTATAACAAGTTGAAGGAGAAACTGGAGAAGGTAAAAACTACTGTGCTGATTCGTTTTCCAGCTTTCGATCTGAACGTGAAGAATGTTTGCTTTGAAGATGGAGCCAATTAAAGCGGATGCAGAAGAGGTCGAAAAGCTGCGTGCTGAACTAGACTCGTCTCGTCGACGAGAAGAGCACTTTAAAAGAGAAGAGGCTCGGTTGAAGGAGGAGCTACAGTCAGTGCAAGAAAAAGTTAGGGAGCTTGAAGAAGCGGTGAGTTTCATGGATTATACTGTCTCTTCATTGTGTAATATGGAGCTGATTGTTATTTCAGCTAAACTTAGCAAAGCAAAAACAAGGAGATGTAGATATGGAGCAGAGCATGAATTGTGAATTGCGTGAAGAACTTAAAAAAGCGGAAGCAAAGCTCATTGAACTCTATCAGATGGTGGACACAGTAGACACGCAGTGCGAGCAGTACAGGGTATGGATTGAACTGACATTGTTTTTAACATCTTTGATCAAATTCATTTGAAAGTTTCATTGAATGCTATACAGCCATAATCGAACTTCAGTGGTGTTGTTTAATTGGTTTTGTAAGGCGTACCAAATGATCTGAGTTGGGAAAACAACTCTTGACACAACCGAGAATCTTTCCCCGATACTCAATTTGGATTTCTCATTCTATTATATTAGGGAGAACTAAATCCCCAAGGCAAAAATCAGTGCTGGGTTTCGAGGCCAGACGAGAGGGTTGATCACTTCCAACTACTTCTTACTGACCTGACCACTTCTTATTTTTTATAGGTTGCTTTTGAATAAAGTTTTTTTAGCTACTCAAGAAACGAGCTGACGAGACTAGGCAAAAGGCCTTGGATGAGTGTTCCCAAATGGCTACTAAGGTGAGTATTCCGCTTGCATTTGGATTTGGTCTTACTTCCCGGATTCATTATTTTCATTTTTCGTGTGTTCAGTTACGAGAAACGCAGCGCGAGCTGGAACTTCAAAAGGCGTCTGAAGTCGAGGTGAACCAGTTGAGGGCTGAGAAGGATCGCCTGGAAATGAAAATTCGTTATCTCAATGTGAGTCTTTGTATTGATTTTCCTTCATCGATTCATAAAAATCGCGGCCTAGGATGAACTGCGTGAGACTCATAACGACTATCGAGCGGAATTAGCTCAACTGGCTCGTCAGATCAGTGAGAGCAAACACAAGGATGCCACCGATAACGAGTCTTACGTTCAGAAGGTTGCTTTCTTTTTGCCCTCAACTCATACCTATATTTTTGAATGTCTTCTTTTCTTGCAGATTGACGAGTTGAATAGGAAAGTGGGTCAAATGGAGAGTACTTCTCGAAGTGCAAGACGGCATTTGGAGGAGTTGAAGTTGGAAAATGAGAAGTTGCAGGAACAGGTACCACTGTGCCATATTAATGAGAAGAGGGAAGAACCGATGAAATTCAGCCAAGACTTTTTTATGAGCCACTCTGCCATAGTCTACAATGTCTACCCATTTTGGAATGCTTTTTTCGTAATGTGACAGTTGCTTACATCATTGCTTTAATAACGCCCTAACCCAGGTTTCTGATGTCGCTGCCCGTGAACTAGAAGTCGCAAATGAGAACAAAAAACTGCGTTCTGGTTTGGCGGAAGCAGTATTAAAGATCGAACAATATAAAAAAGAAGCTGAAAATTGTAAAGAGATGTGCAAGGAGATGGCGGAGCAACTTGGTGCAAATGAAGAGCAAATTGTAAGAGGAACACTTTAAAATTACGACTTTCTGAGGAATTATTTTCGACTTAGTCATGATTCATTCAGCGTAAGTTGGAGGATGAGGTAGCGAACCTTGAGGAGACGTTGAGGGAAAAAGAAAAGCTGGAGGAATATCTTCAATCACAAGTGAAGGCGAAAGACATGCCCAAACTCAGCAGACGCAGTACTCTTCTACGGACGCCTTCAGATATATCATTGGTTCGTTGTTCATTCGACTGTTCCCTCACGAATCCGTTTCACTTCCACTTTCTTCGAGGGGATCGGTGACTGGGGAGGTTTGACGGTTGCATTATTACTTATAAAGGTGCGCTCATTTGTCAGTCAGAGGACTGAAGGTATAAATAAACATTTACGGACGGAAATGTTCCGAAAGGAAGCTAAATCTCACTGCGCAGTGAAATAACATACCACGGTGGGTTTTGAAGAATTAATTTATCGTTTTTTAGGAAGTGATCGATCCCGTCATCGTTGAAGAGTTAGAGAATGAGAAATCGTCCCTACTGAGAGAGCTGGAAGAGAAAAAGAAAGGTGACAACCCACGCCGCAATTACCATCTTTCAAGAAACCGTGGAAAATATGCTGTTGAATTTGCAGTTCTGATGTCACGAAAAATGATGCCACCCCCTTTGCCAAAGGATCATCGATGTCAGCCATCTCCCATATACAGTCATCCGTACACGCCAACGAGAAATCCTTTGGTGGCATTACAGTCAAAATCTGTCGGAGATGTTCGGGATTCACTTCCTCAGAATAAGTCATCTGCAGTTGCTACACCGAAACCACAAAAAGCGATAATGCGGCATGATATCCCTCACAGGTTAATCTTCAAAATGTTTTCGAGCGGTAACTAACTTATTTCGATAAAACTCCAATAAAATTTTTCTAGCTGGAATGAAGTGCGTAAATTCGGCGTGTTTAGCATCAAGTGCGCCGTTTGTTTTGTTGGAGTGCCAACGGTGAGCTCTGAAGTACCTATTATTAGAAGAATATTTACTATATCAATGGAGACACGCTGATTTGCTTGTTACTACTGATTCCAAATTTATAAACTAGTTACCTTTTCTTTTCTGTGGATATCACTACCTTCGCACCGTTCTGACTGTAATGGACCTCTTGAAATTTTACGAAACCCACAAGGGCTTCTCAGAGTAGATCCTCTGGTGTTCGATTACATTCTTTTTGTCCCATCCCTATAGCATTCGATGCGCATCACTTGAATTGATAGCCTCTTCTTTCTTTGCTTTCTCAACGCAAATTATTATGTCTTGGTTCTAGCCTCCATACGGTGACCCTTATTCTTTCACCAGCGACCGCTAGGTGAGTTGCATATTTGACTCCCAAAGGTTGCCGAAGGATAGTATTGCCTTTTCTGGAAGACAGGGTTAAGACCTCGGCTATTTCCCTTTCGAGTGGTGCATTGATCAATCTCACAAAGTTGGCGATTTATGGACAAAACTTCAGTCTCCATCGGGACTCGAACCCGTACGGAGCATGGTGCCCGGAAAGCACAAGTACGTGTTCGAGTCCGGTCTGAGACTGAAGTTTTGTACATAAATCGCCAACTTTGTGAGACTTTTTGAACGCGTTACTGAGGCGAAATAACAGCAGTTAACAAAACATCAAGTCATCAGATTGATCAATCTTTTTCTTCTTGAGGTGAATGCATGTCCGTGTAGCTCTATATAGGGCCGGTATGTCCTGCAAGATATGGATCCGAAACGATTGGGAAACTCGTAGATCTCTAACTGAAAAATGGTAAAAGTATTGCCATGTGTCCGCGTCTTTTCTTTTCGGACCATGAATCTTTACATCTGAAAACGTCTCAAGGCGGACAGTTCCTTCTTACCATTTTAGAAGATAGTGGAGAAGGATCTGCTTCTGGAGACTGGAAACTCTAAGTGGATCCTTGAAATCTTTTAAATCCTACTTACTATAAAGCGCTTAGTCTGTCTGTCTGTCTGTCTGTCTGTCTGTCTGTCTGTCTGTTGTCTGTCTGTCTGTCTGTCTGTCCGTCCTGTCTGGTCTGTCTGTCTGTCTGTCCTGTCCTGTCTGTCTGGTCTGTCTGTCTGTCTGTCTGTCTGTCTGTCTGTCTGTCCTGTCTGTCTGTCTGTCTGTCTGTCTGTCTGTCTGTCTGTCTGTCTGTCTGTCTGTCTGTCTTGTCTGTCTGTCTGTCCTGTCTGTCTGTCTGTCTGTCTGTCTGTCTGTCTGTCTGTCTGTCTGTCTGTCTGTCTGTCTGTCTGTCTGTCTGTCTGTCTGTCTGTCTGTCTGTCTGTCTGTCTGTCTGTCTGTCTGTCTGTCTGTCTGTCTGTCTGTCTGTCTGTCTGTCCTGTCTGTCTGTCTGTCTGTCTGTCTGTCTGTCTGTCTGTCTGTCCTGTCTGTCTGTCTGTCTGTCTGTCTGTCTGTCTGTCTGTCTGTCCGTCCGTCCGTCGTCTGTCTGTCTGTCTGTCTGTCTGTCTGTCTGTCTGTCTGTCTGTCTGTCTGTATGTCTGTCACGAAATTCCTTAGCTCCTTTAGATCTGCCTAGAGAGACCGGGTCAAGTGTGGGATGAGTGGGCCAGGTCTCGAGAAGTATAAAACACACATCAGCTAGGCGGAGTCCCGCCCACAGTGGGCGTGGCGTGCCTCGAAATGAGCCCTACTGAGGGCCATGACTTCAAATTCAGTCACAAGACGGCTTCAGAACTGGGGTTGAAAGGTGGCTAGAGGTGTGCATTGGTGAGTTGGATCGAACTGGGGAGACCCAACCCCGATGGGCGGGGCGTTCTCTGAAAATGCAATGCTTTATGAAAACATTTATAACTCGGTTTGGAGAAGGCCAACAGAGCAGGAAAAAGTTGATATGGGAGAAACATTGTCGAAGGTGTCTCCAGCATAAGTGACGTCAGCGGAGGCCCGCCCACAATGGGCGGAGTGCATCCCTTCTTACGTTTGTATACGAAAATCCATAATTCCAGTTCCCATGGACCTGGAGAGTTCAAATTTGGTAGGAGTACAGGCGTCATGGAGGCAAAACTTATAGTGTGTGGCAGAACAAGACTCCGCCCACAAGGGGCGGGGTTTGTGCGGAAACTCATGAATCCGATAAAGGTCTATAATGAAAATCAGCTCATGCGGATCCGTCTCTCATGGCTGCCCCTAGCGCGCGCGAGAGAGTGCGTAGCCGCCTGGTAGACTATAAACGGTTTTCATTCAGTTTGCAAAAAAGAAGCAATGTGAACACTGCAAAATCATCGTGCACTCTCATTGTTCGAAACGTGTTGGCAACACCTGCGGTTTGTCCGATCAATGTGCCAACTTTTACTTGGACACCTATAGTAAACCAAATGGACGAATGAACGGATGGGTGCGATTATTCAGGTAAAATAGCAATTTTTCATAGTTTAAGACAATAACCTTTTCTAAGAGTAAGCTTCTTCAGAGATGACAGTAATGTAAGAGAATGGCAGTCAGCATGGGGTGAAATGGACGAGAAACGTCTCGCTTTCTATGACAACGACTCGGTCCAGACTGATCTTCGAAAGCCATTTTTATCGGTTCGTTTATCAATCAAGTCACATTCGTTGTGCAGTCGATGTGATGGCCAAGCATTCATCTTAATTTGTTCAAAGAAGTGTGATTTTTATTTGCGTTTTGAGATGCTAAGCTCAAATCTTTAATCATTTTATTCTTGCGCTGTCGATCCTTGCGCTGTCGATCGTTTTTTTATTTGGAAAAGAATTAAAAAGCTTTTTCCTGTGCTGTAGGATCCTAAACGTGAAGAACCACGCGTATTGAAACTTTTGTGGTAAAGTACTCATCGTCAAGTTGATCTGGATTGATCTGCTTTGGCTAACTTATTTCCATAGTTCCTTTAGGTAGATCTAGAGAACGAACTAAGAATCGTTCGAGTCGGTAGTGAAGTGCCTTTGAAAATGGATAATGGTCAAGTTTCCCACAACATCGTACACATAAAGACCGATAGGTAAATTTTTTCAGAATATTTGCCGGGAATATGGACAGAAATTTTCGTTTCAGTAGAAATATCTACATCCTGGCTCCTTCTGTACAAACGGCAAAGCGATGGGCCGAGGCTCTGCAGAGTGCCTCAACCAGAAGGATGATGCTTACGCGACGGCCTAGCTCGTTCTCAGAGCAGTCCTGTCTCCTTGTGCTTTCAAGGCCGAACAATCTAACTATACATACAACTTGCGTAGGTTTTGGTAATATGCTCATTAGGTTAAATGTTGAATACTTCTGAAGGAGTTGTTCCTCAGGTGATCGATGACTATCTTCTCATTGGAGCTCAAAGCGGTTTGTTCTATACCAATATGACCTCTGCACGAGTGCCAGTTAGGATTGGAGGATTCAACTCGGTCACAGCGGTTGGTGTTTTCTCATGCTCATTGATCTCCTTACCAAGTGAATCTCGATGCTTCTTAATTTTTGCCTATTTCCATTTTATCAGTTTCCATCTGTTTTGTTTGAATCCAACAAAGAGCTCGTCAGCATTTTGTAATATCCTGATTCAGATGGCGTGCCTAACAGATCTGAACATACTCGCTCTAATAATCGATCACAAGCGTTCGCTGGCTCTTTTACCGCTGCCAGCACTCAAATTAGCCTTGAACGATCTTCACCCGTCGGTTCGACCAGATGTCGTTGCCGGCTATGATCATCTTCATGCTATTTCCTATCATCGTCAAGATGGGCAGCGGTAGGTCGTCACTTTGAATGGTTCCACCGACACTGACAATATGCTTAATACGTTCTAAGGTATTTGTGTGCAGCAAGCTCAGCCAGGATTTACGTTCTCAAGTATAATGCAACACGGGATGTCTTTACAGGGCACCAGGTGGGTTATTTCAGCACGGGAGATTTGATAATATGAATCGAAGTTGTAGATGATCGAAACAAGGGAACCGGCTATGTGCATGCTGTCTACGTGTAACGGTCTTTTCTTCGGAGCAGATAGCTTCTATTTCGTCCAGTTAACGAAAGGTCAACTGGACCCCGTACGCCTTGTAGAATCGAGTGTCGCTGATTATCCAGTAGCTTTGCTTCAAATTCGAGACGATGAAATTCTGTTGGCGTACCAGAGTGAGTCACCCTCTTAAGGCAAAGTACGTTCTCGAAAAATCTTAACTTCATAGATCACGGAATATTCGTGAATTCACGAGGGGAGCGGACAAGGAACGAAACGGTGGAATGGGAACATATGCCGATGGAGTTTGGTAAGTGCCTGCGTATTGCCATTTTGCCCCGATTCTGCCCACGCGGTCTATTTTGTTTCAGAATTTACTGCTCCATATCTTTATGTTGTTCACTATGATTCCATCGAAATCTTGCAAGTGGCGGAATACACGGGACCAGATTCAAGGTCAGCTTGCCTTAATTTCATTTCTTGAATTGCATTTTTTATTGACTGCGGAAGTTGATTTAGTTGGATTTCTCCCTCCATTCAAAGAGGTGTCCCATTGACCTAGTTAAATACGAAGCAGCTCTTGTTGGACGACAAAAGCTTTGGATGAACTTCGTTAAGCTCTCCTTTATTCACTCGAATTTGTGCGGATTTCGGGGTTATGTTGCAGCTTCCCATAAGGTTTGGAGGAGTGAGGGATATTAGGCACTTCCTTTTCATTAATATTGTATAAATGCGTTAATGAAGGTGATCAGCCCTTGATCGCATAACATTGCAACAAGCGTTCAGCACCATCAATTTCATTTATGCAGCTCCCTGAGAATGCAGAAAGCCGTTAATATGCTTCCCATTGTTTCTAATTTGATGTGTTACGGCAGAGGGGAGGAAGTTACGCAACGTCCTGAGACATTCTTCGAACCTAGTCTATCTGTTGTGCGCGAACGTCGAGTCATTCATGAGGCACGGATCGGTTCATATATAGCCGCACAACTACTTTTAAGGTCACGGGCGTACGGTATCTTTCGGCACTGCCATGGCTTGACTGCGGTTACGATATACAACACTTCCAGATAGGTGCATCTGTCGAACGTCCCCTCAGTGCTATTTTTTCAGAACTATATTGGATGAACGTGAAGTGTTCGAATGCCGTAATGCGCATGTGGTATGCTGCCGTCCAAATGGAGACGTTCTCATATCAATCTCGAACACTGACAGCGTTGAAGTTCATCGTTTCAACGCCACCAACAGCAAACGAAGTGCTGTAAAACGGAAAGGATTGACGGCGGCCACATTTGACAAACGGTCCAGAGTTGGTCTTTGAGAAGGTACTGTTACAACTGTATCCCGCATTCTTTGAAATCTCAAGCCTTCGAGTAAATGGCACTCTTCGAATAATTCGCTGTTACGTCTATGGTTGTAAGTATGTTTGAACAAATGCTTTTCACTGTAACTTTCAATTTATGTCCTAATCAATCTTTCAGATAGTCGAGTGTTAAATATCATATTTGTAATATATGAATCGATTATATTGTAACAAAGCCATTAAAATGCTTGTCGTGGTCTTTATCGATTATGAATGCTAGGAAGGGGATTTTTAGCCAAATTAAGCACTCGTTTGTTATGGATTTATGTGCACGAGATAATTCGTAACGTTTGTCGTTTGTTTGAACAGATTTAATTGTTCGAGGAGTAACTATAATCCAAAGAACGCGCTGTTGACTAGATCTCGGTTACTCGCTACAATGCTGATACCCTCTTTCAAATGTATATTCGTGCAGTTGAATAAATGTGATTTGCCATTTCTGTTGAAGTCTTGAATGGTAATTCCGTGCTGGGTAAATAACCCTTATGATACAACAGCTAATCGAATAAACAAGTAGAAATTTGTATGTTTAGAATATGTGTAGAGATGCAATTTTTGGTGGGGGATTCAATTTTCGACTTTGTTTCCTTTTTTGCTCCCTCCCTTCTCGAACGAGAGAGCAGTGACAAATTGACAGCTGTGCAAGAAAAAAGATTAGGATGATAGGTTGCCATAAAAAGGCTTCGAATAGAAAGAACCATCAAAACTTCAGTAATTCGAACCAGTGATAGTTAATGTGGATGGGGGTCGTTATTCTGTTGTTGCTGCCTGTATGTCTTATTAAATTGGCTGTAGAGTAAAGCAGTAAAATAGGTAAGAGTAGAAGGTTACCGTCTTTCTTTGGATGAACAATACTGTTTGTCTGTACACCTCTTTGATTTTTCTTATCAACTAACAGAAGTCAATTTAAAAAAAAAAACCTTCACGATGAAATGGGAGTTGGGCCCCTTTGTGATGCATTCAGACTGGCTGCCTTCATAGTCCGCGATTCGGCCCACGAGCGAGCGACCGGGGGCAGCGCTTGCCCCTCGCGCTGGACGCTCGCTCGTGGGCCGAATCGCGGACTATGAAAGCAGTCACTCCAACGACGTGCATTATTTCCATCGGGAGAGGGAACATTCGTGTGTCTGGAGATGCGCGACAAATTGCGCGGCAAATTTCGTGGCAAATTGAACCAGTTTAGCGTTTATCCTTGGATACCAAATTTGAAGTTCACTCGATAAGTTAAATCAACTGGTCACATTAATCTTCTTTACTTTAAACCTGTGGCTCAGCGATAGGCGCCAGGGTCGTCAAAATCGCCATGGATTAAGCCGCGGGCATCCCGGACGCACCACTCGAATCCAGCCCGCTGCTTTGCAACTTCAACGACGCCACCGGCGTGTGTCCGTCCGTCCGTGCGTGCGTCTAACCGACGGCGCTTGTTGACAGCAGTGGCACGTTATCGGTTGCTTTCATAGTCCACGATTTGGCGAGCGATCGGTCACTCGCCAAATCGTGGACTACGAAAGCAGCCATCCATCGGCGTTCAGTGTTGTCAACAAGCACCGTCGGTCGGAAACACGCACGGTTGCGTCGCTGATGTCTGAAAGCAGCCACCGGCCGACCGACGAGGTGCCTGGCCACGTGCTTACAACGCTGGACCCCGATAGATCGTCTCACGCAGCCCTGAACGCAACTTTTCTTGAGTTGTCGAAATGTGGCCGAGGACCTCGTCGGTAGGTCGGTCGATCGGTCGGTGGAAACAATGCACGTCGGTAGAATCTGAAACCACCCTTGGAGGATGCTATTTATACGGTCTAGACTGAACTTTTTCATCAGAATAAATAGCAATTCCTTAACTATTCATTGTTCAATATGGTCATAGATAAAGTTCTATCGATTACTGTGAAGAGCGCAGAGTGACCTGCGGTAGACGGGGTTCTAAGGTAAACTTCTATATGCATCAGTTACTATTGCTGCTGGGATATTTGTTGTTGATATTATTTGCCATCAGTAAATTAAGATTGTTTTCACGTTTAGCGCCAATTTCCATTTTTATTTAGGATTTTCAATAATAGATGTTTCTTTAGTACTGAGCATAAACATCTTATTAACAATAATACCTAGTATTTCATAAATGGTGCGAATGGTATAAGAAATAGTCACGCTCCTTTTTTCAACTGATTTGCGGTACAATGTAAGTGATTAGTCGTCGTCCTCTCTAGATTCTTCTTTATGAGCATCTAGTGCAGCTGGTGTGAAGGCGTGTGGCAGTAGATCGACAAGAGGCGTCTCAAGTACTTTATCGTTTTTCGACGATCCCATAAGGACCTGAAAAAAAGCCAGTTTCAATTGGGAAGTGAATACGGTCCCAAACGCATATCTCGCATAATCCGGTTATGCAGTAAAGAGCCACTGAAAAGCGATACTGTAATTGGCAATAGTAGGGATTGCGTCACAAAGACAGGCTGGAATCAGATAGCTCAGGCCTCCATTCTGGCAAGAATGGCTTCTCAGGAAGCCCCACCCTTTGAGAGTTGAGCTTCCCGAGAAGGCGTCGCAGAACAGTGCATTTCATTCGAAAATCGTGCTTTCTTCCGCTTAGAGACTCGAAACGCTAGGATAGAGGCAAGCGAGTTCCTCACGACATTTACTTCTCTGTTTCCAGCTTCGCGAAAGAGACCTCCTTCCAGTATTTTAAACATTCCTCTACAGTCTGGGCTATTACCAATGGAACATTGAGCAGCTGCACAACCATTTCTGAGCCTAACTACGCACACCCAGCTACCAAGGAAAATGTTCTTGGAAAAGACGGCGACGTACCCTACAGTTACCAAATTCAATCAGAAATTGCCTGCACATTCCACACGGACTACCAGGCTCATCGAGTTCAAGAACTAGAAAAACAGTTTGGTGGGAATGGCATAGATTTCGTTTTCTCTTTTGTGAGGATGAAGTGCCCACCGATAGCAATGGCTCTGAATTTGCGGAATCCTTTAGAAAGAGCAGTAGTGATGGCGTTTCTTTCAGCACAGATTGTACCTCCATATGAGGCATTCTCACAATTTGCTGCAAATTATGTGGTATAACAAAGTGTCACTAGCAGTAAAGTCATTCTAGAATTGTGCTCAAACCCCGCGCAAGAGAGAGAGGGAAAAGCATGGGATAATTACTGATTGGGTGATTCAGCAAAATGCTTTCACCATCCCATTTTCATCATTAATGAGAATGTGCAGTTTTCCTTGAGTAATTGATTCCCTTGAAAGCAAAATGAGTGGGCAGGTGATTGACTACATGCACACGTCATCTTTTCCCCAGGCTGATGACTAAGTTTCCCAACTTGGAATTTTCCCTATTTAGTCATGGTAAGCTGTCAATATAGAAATGGTATAATTACCTCCAACAATTATCGAATCATCGACAGTCAAAAGAGCAGCACCAACGGGGAAATTGCTGTATGGACTGAAATTAAATGAATTATAAATTCATTATCAGAAAAAGATCTATTCTTAATTATTAGCCCGAAGGTATGCCGGTTGTGTGGGCGGAGTCCGCAAACCGTTGCGCCATCTGCATTTCCGGTGGCCACCAATGAGGGACGCGTAGCGCTCTCATCAACTCCGCCCACGCATCTAAAGTACCGGAACAGCTTAAAAGCTCACCAATAAGCGTGTTTCATCACTTCCTTAGCCGCATCCAACAACTGCTCGTCACTGACCGTCATTTCTCTGGCTAGTTATTGTTTTAGAAATTTTTCAATTAAAAATACGGTGTAAATATACTGGTTAGAAGTGTAGAGGGGGGGGGGGGGGGGCACACAGAACAGTGTTAGTATAACAAAAAATTGGCACGGTGTTACGGGGTGTGGTTGTGGTGGGGAGACGGGCGTTAGGAACGATTTTGGGTAATCGATCTGCCGCGCGCGGCGCACACCCGTTGTGGTGCAGTAGGAACGAAATTGTCGCGTCGCGGCGAGAGGGACGTCGCGCGCGGAGGAATGTAGCAGGATGCAGCGGCAGGTAAGAAATACAAGAACAAAAGAACTAGCAGTTGAATCATGCCGAAAATAATGATCGCATATCGATTGAGCTTCATGAAGAACGATAGAGCTGTAGTAATGCCGAACGAATGGTCCGCGACAGCCATGTGCGGTGAACCGATTGCACAAAACCGTCCCTAGTGCCCGTCTCCTGGTGTTGCGTGGCATTCCGAGTCATACCAGCGAGAGTCAGTTTGCCTTAAAAGGGAAGGAGCACCGGGGGATGAGCGAGTTGAGGCTTTTCTCTTGAGGTTATCGTCTCACCCACCTTCGACTCCAACCTTCCCAAGGCTCAGCTAAAAAGGCTACATTCCTTTGGCTTAAACCGCGTAATAGCGCACCTAAGGCCGTTGCCAACCGCCACTTCATCTCTGATGCAGTGCTAGTACAGACTTAACACCTAACCCTGTGTTATTTGCTGTTATACTAACACTGTGTGCTACCTAGAGACGGAACATTTGTGCGTCGGTGCATGCTCGCGGCATATGTACAAACGTATGTACCCATACTCTATGCCACCCCTTATCCCTGTGCCCCCACAATTAAACTTTCACCGAAAATACCTTCCAAGGGCAAGCAGTAATACGTAAGCTTGGGGATAAAATAAGCAGAAGACTCGAAAGCAGCAACGAAAAAAATGAACGTCACCCGTTGTTATGAGATGCGATTCATCCTAGTGTATATAACTCGAGTGTCTCGATTGGTTTGTTCGGTGGTTGTGTGTGGTGCACGTCGGTGTGTACGTTTGACCTGGAATTCATAACTCCTGTTTCCGTTGATCTAATAGCATTCAAATTTGGTCGGAGTACAGGGTGCAGGATGGGAATGCTGATGGTAGGTAGCAGGATTAGACCACGTTCACGTGGTTCGGGTCGTGCGCAAAATTGTTTGTTTGGTCCCAGAGCGTTCAACTATGGTAGGAGAAGTGGGAACACTGACGATAGGTGATAGGAAATGATAGCGATTAGTGCTGATGGCTGATAAGGCGCCTTAGAAGGCAAGAGCCACGGGGAGTGTTAACGGTGGAGCCATGGCACTTCAGTAGGTGATGTGGACCAAAATGCGGCCGTAGATGTTTGGTGATAGGGATTGACAGCAACTATTAGGGACCGATAGCGTGCCATAGGTGGCTCGAGCCACTAGGTCCGTAACATCCTTCGTGTTGGCAATAGAACCTGGCTTCTAATTGATGATGTGAGACGTAACAAGGTTGTGGGTAATCTATGACAGGGACTGATAACAACTGATGAGGGTCTCAGAGAGCAAGAGCAACCTACCAGTTGAAATCCTGACGCCTCTGGTATTTAGGAAGTAGCTTTGAGAGCTGTTATTTGACAAGACGACATGGTAGAATAGGAAGACCTACTCTATCCAGCAAGTTTCATGAACCATGAAGAATCGCGAGTTCCCTTTTTTTTGATATCGTTTACGAGAAAACTTGTCCGACCTCCAATAATCTGGTATTCCCAACAAATGATATATCTGTTGAGAAGGGAATCTGCATGGATGATGCCATTCGATAATGGTGTGATTATGTTCAATATGTAGAGCAGCAGATCCAGACTTCTTATCTAGACCCAAGCAAGCATGTTGAATATCATGCTCTGCTACTCCTGTGCAAAAATGGGGGTTCGAAAAGGTATAACTTGTTTCATAAGGAGTGACGGGTCAGCGATTATTTACAACTCTGTCATAAGATGGAGGGAAGCCCGACATCAGCCGGGCGATCCGACTCCGATCCCCTAAACTACGATTTAACACTCTATCAGGTAATTGTTGCAGGTAATTGTTCAGTAGTCATTCACCATGGGAGGGTAACTACTCACACTGGTCTTGGGAGAAACATGAACGAGGAGGCCTGCAGCAAGGGTAAACATACATCACCAAACTAAGGTTTAACACCCCTTTACTTGGAAAGCCTGATCAATTAGTAAAAACCTTAGAATAACGTGCTCTATGGCACTGGGCCACCACCACTTCGTAAGCAATGCTCGACCGACAATGCAATTAACAAAGCTCAGACCTGCTGTTTATTGCGCAGTTTTGTTGGAGTGGGTGAGCACAATGCGTTGGTCGGTCGGGGGTCTTTTCAAAGTGTTAGTTGGTTGTGATTTTGGTTTTATTGCCGGGACTTCAATCATCGTCCCAACTGTGGATTATTCAATTAAGTTCAATTTTGCCCTTATTCCATAAATTGACTGGAAGAGTGATACTTTATTTTGCAGTTGTTTCTCGTAGTGCTAAGCGAAATAGATTTTTCCCGAAGAGTCGGGACTATGTGTAGACCTTTTTAAGTCCTCGTTAAACTTTCGCCGTATTTCACCTTTTTCCGACCAGTCGTTTCACTGTGGATCTTTGAAGATGTTCTTTACCTTTGTCATACTTTTTGCCCTTAGTTACATTCTCTTCTTAATATCGTTTTTCCAGGAATGCCGCCGAAAAAGGCAGCTGGGAAGAAGAACAAGGACGACGACTGGTGAGTAGCTGCACATTTTCCAATCACTGCCCGATATTCCTTGTCTTGTTTTGAGCTGGGAATTAGTTTCGAATTTATAGTTTGTGTTCTTAGGGATGACGAAGCTGCTGAGCGGAAATTAGCGTCATTAGCAGCAAAGAAAGATGATGACGAAGTAAATTGGGACGATGAGAGTGGTGACGACATACCTGTCATGACGAAACCCGCTTCAGGGAAAAAAACAGCCTTTGCAATGCTGGTAACTATTCACTTAACTAGGATACTTATTAAAACTGATTTTGTTGCAATCACGAGAATATTGATTTGTATCTGTTTAGTTCTTTGGTGACTTTCTAAAAATTAAATGTCAATCTTTCTGATAGGATTTTCTTTTGCATTTTTCAGGCAAAATTCTTAATCTTTTGAAAAGGGCGTTTGTGAAGGGATTACAATGTTTTACTCTCACAGAGGCTTCAAGAACTGTTGGCCTGAAAGAAGAGGTTGTTTTCAATGTGGCGAGAGTTGAGGCGTCACCTTATATGTTTAGTGGCATTCCAATTGCTCGAGACTGTTCTTTTTCATAACATCTGCGGCATCGTCCAATGGCCCTCTATTTTGTAACTATCGAAATCAATTGAGCGTTAAAGAGCAAACATTTGGATCAGTCCTGAAGCTGAAGAAAGCAAATGTTATTCTTTCTAGCACTAGTAATCGCTCCAGTAAACGTCGTTACCCTTTCATTAGCTACAGCACGCTTGCTCAAATCAACGTGTATGCTGTGGTGTAAGAATATAAATCATTTTGAGAGGCTTGCGGTTTGTAATACCGTAACCTCGTATCCCATTGGGGTGTCTCTCCGTCATAGGTGTTTCGCACTGGACGCATTTATGGTAGTTGCGTTTTTCTGCAAGTACATTCGTAAAAAACAAAATATATGAATGAAAACGGACTAGTCTACATGTAAAACGTATCTCCTATGAGTGCGCCTGATGGTAAGTGTGCAACACGCTACATAAAGCTGTGTGCACTGCTTTGAATGCTTTGAAATTTCACGGTCCATGAAGGCATACGGCAATATAGATCTCACCTTGAATGGTCATTGCGACCAAGTATCCTTCCCTTGTTAAAGATAGAGATACCTTTTTTAACATTTAGCGTATAGGGAATGGAATGATGCATGACTTGGAAACTGTAGTCAAAAGTTCAGTTATCGATCAGATTGATTCTGCAGATTACTCGCTTCAAAGTACATTGCTTCAAAGTGGGCTTTGACGGGTCATGGCTTAGCAGGCCAGCAAGCGCGTAGAAACCGCTAGTTCCAGCTGTAGCACTGGGGTTGGAGAGGCGGGGGGGGAGTTGGTAGAGAACACAAAAGCCCCAATTTTCTTCCCAAGCTGCGGGTCATTATGAGAACTCTGGGACCAATTTATGAACATAGCCTATTTTTTAGTCTCCGATCACGATAGTATTCCATTCATAAACGTTCATTACAAGACGCAATATTATGTACAACTTCAATTTTGCAGATGGATGATGATGGTGACGATGATAGCGACGCAAGGTCGGCATCAGATTCCGAAAAGAACGAAGAGGCTAGTTGTTCGTGCTTGCTTTTCGGATATTATGGTTTTTCATTTTGCCCACAAGTGCTTTGCCCGTGAACGAGTAATAGGTTGATGCTTATAATTATAGCGGATTTTTTCGCGGTTTCTTTTCTCCTAATATAATTTCTATATCTATTTCGGGTTTTCCATAAAAATAATCTTCTCTTTTTCCTTAACAGAAATGTGCCTTGAAAATCGTCTCCATATCCCCACAGTATGCTCTGCTGCTTCGAGAAAGGTTGTAAGGTGGCGCAGTCATAAAGTGATCTCAATGAACTTCTCGGCGATGGAACAGTCGGCAAAAACCATGGAAGGGATGGATTTGCTCCTACTACGCCCTATCCACCATTAGAAGCTCCCATGAATTATCACGTCAACTGTCCGTTGGAAAATTGGCTAGCGAACGGAACTTACAACGAAATGGATATCAAGGCGTGGATCGCCTCCTTCAGAATCAAAACTTCTTCGCCTGAAGAGTCCTACTGCCTAGCGAATGCTAAGCATGTTTGAAGTAGATGGTGGGAATGTTTCGGAGTGATTATTTGAACATTCTTTGCTAAATATTTTTTATAGTTTTCAAGTAAAATTTGCTGAAAATTCACAATAATTATGCAACAACCTAATATTATGTGAAAGCTCCTGAAAATCTGTGCGCCGCTGATTGTCTCCATGGGTTGAGCAGCTGTTAATTTCGTCGGCGAGCACCGATATTATGCTGGAAATCAAGATTTTTGCGTTCGAATGCCGCCTTCAAAATGCGAAAGTTTGTTTATTGAAAAAACCGTTCTTAATGGCTGAAGTCTAGGTAGTCGAAAAGAAGCCTGTTTCACAAGACAAGAAACAGGAGAAGAAGGCTGAACCATCGGCTCAAGCAAAACAAGATAGCAAGAAAAAGGCTAAGAAGGGTAAAAAAGTATGCATTTATATGATTTTGTTTTTGATTTTATTCGTAATTTATGTTAGGAGATATTTAGGGAAAGCAGGAGGAGGACGACGATCTAGATGCGATACTAGCTGATTTGGAGATGAATGACAAAGCAGCTCCTACCAAAGGCAAAAAGAAAGGTGGAAAGAAGGGGGAGCATGAGTCCACCCCAGTTCTTGAAGACAGTAAAGAATCAACGCCCGCAGTGGTGGAACCAACTCAAGGTTGTTACTCCATTTCTTAACTAGTTCTTTAGTTTTTGTTGTTTGGTTTCGTCGATTTTGTTATTTATTTTGTTGTAGATTTCTAGAAGAACTAATATACAGGAAATTGCCTTTCTTTAAATTAGTGCACACTTATATTTTGCAGTTCCCACTCCACCTGAAACTGCAGAAACGGTTCAAGATGAAGGCAAAAAGAAAAAGAAGAAGAAGAAGGATAAGAAGAAAGGAGACGTAGATGAAGAAGAGCAAGCAGAGGAGAAGCCTTCAGTAGAGGCATCTGCTGAGGAGAAACCTGCTGAAGAGGTAAGGGACTTTCAACAATGGTGGTCAAAGCCAATCTTTGGATACTAAAGAAGAGAAATTGCTTGTTTTCATTTATTGCTCTCCATTCGCTATAGATCTGCGAATATATTTTCTTTTTTACTTATTTACCTGATAATAGGCATTATTTAATTTACATATCTGAATATCGTTCTAAATTTTATACTTCATTACATGACAGGAGCTCTGGACCCTACTCGGGAACGTCTCATACCTTACCGTTTTTGAAACAAAACTCTAATAAAGTTTCAGAACCACTTTTGATTTGGAAATTGATTCTGTAGTTAAATCTATGCTGATGTCCATATATAAGAAAGTACGTTCTGTTTTCTAGGAATCAAAAGAGCAAGGCGGTGGTGACATTGACGAAGCACATGAGGATGGTGATGATGATGCTGCTAAAGAAGAAAAAGACAAAAAGAAAAAGAAGAAAGATAAGAAGAAGGACAAAAAGAAAGACGAAAAAGATGATGGGAAGGGCAAGAAGAAGAAACATGTATGTAATACATTTAATTTTTTGGGTTTCTTTGCACACTGTTCTTACTTTTTATATTGGCAGGTGGATATGATCAAAGAGCTTCTACGTGCCAAGCAAGAAGCTGAAGAGGCTGAGTTGCGCAGGCAGAAAGAAGAACAGGAGCGTCTCGAGGCCATTGCTCGGGCTAAAGAAGAAGAGGTAGGCAGAACAATGTATTTTTGTGTGATTGTCTGAAATTTCCGAAGTTAACGGTATCTTGCTTCTGTTCTTGCGAAATGGTGGGTTCTAGGAGCGAATAGCTAAGGAAAAGCGAGAAGCCAGAAAAGCCAAGGAGAAAGCAGCCATCGAACGCAAGAAAGCTGAGGGAACATATATGACTGCTGCTCAACGTGAAAAGCAACGTATAGCTGCGGCTAAGTTGGCTGCAGCCGGATGTGAGCATCCTTTTTGAATACGGAAATAAGTAGTGAATAATCGTGAAATTACATTTGCTCATAAACTAAGTGGTTGTTCATTTCAGTGACAAAGCCAGTACCAACAGTCAATGAGCATGTGATTTATGCCAACCTGGATCGACGCGCTAAGAAGAAGTTGCAAGAACAGCGACAAAAGGAAAGGGAGGAGCAGCAAAGGCTTCAGCAGCAGAAGGAAGAGGAAGAAGCTGCCAGGCTGGCAAAGGGTTTGTTTCCAATACCTTTTCTATACGAAGTACTATATTTTCCAACATCTTTTTAGAAGTCTCAGTGACGCCTCCTTCGTCTAAGGAGGAGACTCCAGAACCTAAGTCGCCTGAATCGGTATGTTGCTTGAGCTCATGATCAGCAGTAAATTCGAGTAGTATGGACGATTTAATCATTTCATGAAACTGTGTTTACCATCCGGCGTCAAGTTTATATGAATACCCATCCTATTGAGAACGGCATTGAGGATAGAGGTCTTTTCATGAAGCTGCGCTTTATCTTTTTTTGGCCCCAGTAGCTCCTGCTAAAGGGCAACTCTAACACTTGCGACCAGTAAAGGCTATTACGTCTGGCCGTTTCGAAATTACTTAAATGACTCAAGTTTTTGCCAACCTGATAGATTGCAGAAAGCTTTGTACTATTCAACCCTCAGTCGAAAGTCGTATTTGTAGCAACGGTGTGTGATGTTAGACAGGGCAAGAATTTTCTCCGCGGGGTAAGAATCATTTTTAATTCACATAGCAAAGCGTTTGTGGCACTCTCGGGAAAATCCACCGCACGGCAAGCACGAAGAGCCATCCCTCAGCCTAATAGCAAGCACCTTATTACGGCTTATAGTGATTACTAGTCGAAAGATTTTTTGTTCATTTTGAAAATGCGCTGTTTCTCTAAGGTGTGGCTCCCTTATATGTTTATAAAAGCGTTTCTAACACAAATATTTTTCTTTCGCTTGGCTCTTTTTCACCAACAGATCAATTCAATGCGATATAGACCTAGCACGATTCGCATTGAAAACTTTTTGCTTACACCAAGTGCTGTTACAGAAGGAACCACTTGATGACTGGGAAATGGTTCTTCAAGAAGGTAAACAACAACAAGAAGCTGCGAATCGCGCTGAAGTTGAAAAGAACGAAGTTAAACCGGCACCCCTCGTTATTGAACGGTTGTCATCGGAGGCGAGGAAGGTATGTTTATTGGTTTATCTGCCCCTATTCTTTCCGTCGAATAATGTCTGATCATGTTAGAGCAAGGATGAAGAAACTGAAGAAGAATCATCTGAAGAAGAAAGCTCGGAAGAAGAGAGTGAAAGTGAAGAAGAGTCGTCAAGTGAAGACGAGTCACCGAAGGCAAAACTCACAAAGGAAGAAGTTATGGAAGCCGTGCGACAGCGACTAATCGTAAGTGGCGTGTCAAGTACTCCAGCATTGGAGACATTCTCAGTTCCTTACAAATCTTTGAATCTATTTCCCCACAGAAACGTCGTGAACTTGCGGAATCCAAACGTTCTAAGGACAATTTACGCGCTCCGGTCATCTGTGTTCTTGGACATGTCGATACTGGAAAAACCAAAATGCTGGATACTGTAAATTATTGTACCTATTTGGTTTTATTGAATTGTAGTAGTCCTTTGTCTTACTGCTTCAGATTCGACGAACAAATGTACAAGACGGTGAGGCGGGAGGAATTACGCAACAAATTGGTGCCACCCAGGTTTGATCCTTTTCGTGTAGTCCTATTATACTTGGTCCTTCAGCCCTTATTGTTCAGGTCCCGGCTGATGCGATCAAAGAACGGTGTAAGCAAGTAAGGGACTTCAATCCTGATGCGGTCAAAATTCCAGGCTTTCTCATCATTGACACACCGGGTCACGAAAGTTTTGCGTAAGGTTTCGAAATGATGAGCCAGACTTTGTTTTATTTTGGCGTTCGGACTTCGCTGCTCAACAGCCCATGACATGTTTGTATTATAGTAACCTCCGATCACGTGGATCATCGCTTTGTGACTTCGCTATACTGGTTGTGGACATAATGCATGGACTGGAACCACAGACAATAGAGTCACTGAAGTTATTGGTGAAAAGGAAAACTCCGTTTGTCGTCGCCTTAAATAAAGTCAGTTTCGCAAGGGAAAATGGAACGATCATGTGTCAGGCCTAGAAAAAGCCTTGCCTTACATTTTACCTTTGTCATATCTTAGTTTGATATTTCCAATTCTGTTGTATTAGTTTCAATCGAGGTTGAAGGCATGTGCCCGATAACGTGACCCCCTTCTGTTCCCTGACAGCTGGTGCTTATCATTAGAGGGAGCTAGAGGTCTCAGCTTCAAGTTATGAAAAAGTGCTAAATTTTTTACGCCCTTTGACTTCCCAGGCTCTTAGTTCATTTCGATTCTCAATCACTGCTTACGAAGTAAGCCAACAGAGTGCAGATACGGGATTTTGTCATATTCGGAGCGGCTTTGGCAACCTCTAGCTTCTAGTGAAAAGCGTATATCTGATTGGTCGGCGTGGACAAACAGGAAACGTAACTGAAAGAGCATTCTTTGACAGTTCTTCCAGCAGCAGCAGGAAATATTTCTCTCTCTGGCAATATTTTCTAAGGCCAATTTCGAAGAGGCCCATCAAAGGAACCTCAGAAAATTCTCACCATGTATGACAAATGACAGAAAGCGTCCCCGTCAACGCTTTTTCAGACATTTTAAATTCTGACGTCGATCCATTCAGGATTCTGTGCAAACCTTTCACGTTTTCTTTTCATGACTTTTACGTTGCCTCATTCAAAATTCATTCTGTGATGGGTTTTTCTGTCTTTCTTCGTTTTGAACCGCACAAACTGCCTCTTTATTAATATTAGATTGATCGATTGTATGGGTACGAATCGAATCCACGCAAAGATGTTTACCAGCATTTGAAATCGCAACCACAAAACACGCAACTAGAATTCAAAGAACGCTACGATAAAATTGTTGGAGAGTTCGCTGAGCAGGTACGTGGATTGAGCTTTTACTGGCTCATAATGGTTGTCGAGTGCACGGTCCTTCCTACTCCCACTCTTAGGGAGGATCACTTTTAGGCTCTCAACGTTTGTTTGTCCTACCAAAATAGGAACCTTGATGAGTACATCAGTATGATTCCGACTTCTGCTTACATGGGAGACGGAATAGGTATGATTATATGAATATTGAATGAATTGAGAAAGGTAGAAAGATTGTTGCTCAGGAAATCTCATGGCTTACATTGTTGGAACAACGCAAAAATATCATGCCGAGAAACTGGCGTTCAGTGAGGAGTTGGATGCTACCGTAATGGAGGTGAAAGCGATCCCAGGGCTTGGAACAACAATCGATGTGATTCTCGTGAACGGGCGTCTGAGAGTAGGCGACATTATTGTAGTCACTGGTACTGAAGGCGCAATAATGACTCCGATTCGAGAGCTTCTGATGCCGCAACCACTGAGAGAGCTTCGAGTTAAGGTATCTCTTCACCTTTCAGCAACAACTTTACTACTTTTCTGGTCTGTTTCTTTTTACATTTCCCGGTTTGAATTTATAACACATAGTGGTTTCGTATTGAATTGATTTCTCAGTGCTTTTGCTGAATCGTTTTAGAACGAGTACGGGCATTATAAAGAGGTACAAGGTGCACAAGGAGTGAAAGTTTTAGCCAAAGGTCTAGAGAAGTGCTTGGCGGGCCTTCCGTTGTTTGTCGCTCATAAGGAAGACGAAATCGACTTACTCAAGTAAGTCTTTGAAACCTAGCTGGAACTTTTCTCTGTGGTTAATATCCCCCTATCATTTCAGAAACGAAGCGGAACAGCAACTGAGCCGAGCGCTCATGGCCATAAAGAAAAAGCCTGAAGGAGTATACGTGCAAGCAAGTACCCTTGGGTCTTTGGAGGCTTTGTTGGAATTCTTGAAAACACAAAAAATACCGGTGAGTATGCACTCTTTTCTCATGATCTCCTTATTTATTCCACTCCCTACTCCTTATGGCAGATTTACATGTATCTATTGTCGCGAGCGCAAAGCTTAACCGTACGCGACTATTTGCTTGTGCGTCGCTACGCGAGAGTTAGCTAGTTGATCTAGTCCACTACTTGGATGCTGTTTTTTATTAGGAATCCTGGCTGAGCAAGCCAAGGTCCAGTGACCAATGACAATTCTTTTGCCTACTGTCATACGTTCGCCTTCCTGTACCACGTGACTTCCCCAGGCAAACCTCTTACTTTGCACGCACTATTGATGCGCTTTGTGAGCGGAGGATCTCATGTAACTTCCATTATCATACCTGCTTAAAAGCGGTGGCTAGAAAGCATAGCGGGTTATACATCGGCTTTGTTGATGGAATCTCTTTTTTGTTTTTTTTTTTAGTACTCAAACGTCAATATCGGTCCCGTTCACAAAAAAGACGTCCAAAAAGCTGCAGCTATGCTTGAGCACAAAGCTGAGTAAGTCGACTGGTAGTTTTCACGATAGGTTTTATTGTTTATTCAAGAAAGTATTGTAAGAAATTCATCTGTTATGTCAGGTATGCATGTATCCTTGCTTTTGACGTGAAGGTGGAACGAGAGGCGCAAATGTTTGCCGATCACGAGAAAGTGAAGATTTTCCAAGCTGATATCATTTATCACTTGGAAGATAACTTCCTCAAATACAGGTCCGTTTGAAGTGGTTTTTTTAATCTCAGGGGATTCATTGATAGTACTGTCCTTTAGGGAAGAGCTACGACTGAAGGCGCGCAAAGAAAATGAGCATTTGGCTATTTTTCCTTGTAAATTACGTATTCTCCCACAGCACGTGTTCAATGCTCGAAATCCGATTGTATGTGGAGTAAACGTTGAGGCGGGACAACTCAAGAGAGGAACACCGATTTGTGTGCCAAGCAAAGAAGTAAGCTGTCATGACGTTGCACGAGTCTTTTTATACAATTATTCACTTCAGTGTATTTTCCTGGGTGCTGTTGCGTCGATAGAAAGGAACCATGAGGAAGTACAAATTGCTAAGGCAGGAGATGAGGTATGTTGTCATTTTTATTTCGCTGGTCCACATAAGAGAGGGGCTAATGAACAATATGTTCGCTACGTGCATGAAAAGCATAGAATATTCTTTGTCGGTGATAGGGTTTTCGAAACATGGCCGCCTTCTGTCGTGAACTAGCAAGCTACGCATGGCTTAGATTGCACAGTTCCGTGGCTCAGATGTCATCCAATTTGAGGATATCCGTAGTAAGATTGTATGGCAACTGAGGAGTGTAACTACGATAACCATATTTTTTTCTCAGAACAGCACGGTACAAAATTGTTGGAGACTATGAAGAGTAGGGTGCTTCGCGACCCTCGAGCAAGTATTATACATCTGATGTGGCAGAAACTTTGGGTTTTTTAGCGGAAGCGTAGCCGGGCTTCTTTCGTCCTTGCTCTCATACCCCTCCCCTTACTTCATCCCTATCGCCCCGCCTCCTGCAATTCACCAACATCATCGAAGTATCACTTCCGTGCTGATGCGATCCTTATCGATTCTGTAGAACTCTCTTGACAATTGTTTCCAACAGAGAGTGTGTTATAATTGTTCTTTGACTTTCACATTTTTAGGTGTGTATCAAAATTGAAAATACGACCGGCGAAGCACCAAAACTGTACGGACGGCATTTCAACCACGAAGACATACTCGTCAGTAGGGTAAGCAGTCACTTTTTGAGAAGTATTGTTTTTTGGAAACTCTTATGCGGAAAGGCGCTTTCATAGTATCGTCCACGAAAGGGGAAAAGAGTTTTGCGTTTGCTCCTTATCGTAGAAAATTGCTTTCATAGTGAGAGGGTCGAGTTTATGCCGCGGGGCCAAGAGTTTTATGTCATATTTTCTGGGTGTAGCCTAAACTCCTCGGTTAGAGGTGGAACTGGCTTACCACTGTATCTGTTTTTTCTATACTTTTCTCAGATCACTCGTGAATCGATCGATGTTTGTAAGACGTACTTCCGAGATGATCTCAATCGCAATGATTGGCAGCTGGTCGTAGAACTCAAAAAGCTTCTAGATATAATGTGAATTTGTGTGAATATTGAGATGATTAGCTTAATTCGTTTTCTCATAGTTTTAGCCATGAAGCCTTGTGGAGTCCCTGTTACGGATTATTTTTTGCCACTTCTTTTCTTTTTCTGGTTTTTGAGCTGTTCAGCTGTGCTCATTGAGTCTGTCTGAGTGATTTCTGTGGTTCTCGTTAGTTTGCTCTGAATGGGGCCGATATCCGGTTGAATCCTATTAACTGTTGCTTATGTTGTTTTATCATTTTCGTTCATTTCGTTGCAATCGATGGGTTGTTTTTCCGTGGTGATTTGCTTATCATTTCTAATCTTATCGGTTTTGACGTGGAATTCCATCATAACACTTGTAGTAAGTGCACCCCGTTGTTCGTTTCTCGATACGTTTTGAAACGGAGCTTGTTGACGAGTAAATTATTACGGCTAGTCGATTTTGATTGCTACCATTCTGATTGTACGCAAACAATAGACTATCTAATTATTCGTTAACGATTGCATATTTCGTACTATGCATAAGTCAATGATCAAACAACCGGAGAAATTGAATGAGTTGATGGTTGATGTAAGGGCGCAATGATGCTCCAGGAAGGTAGCGCATTCCCTTCCATGGAACTGCGTCGATTGCAGGCTTGTGGCTGAAATCTGAATGGTATAATAGTGGGTGTAATTCGGAATTTCACTACGTATAATTATTATTTCATTTTATCGAGTATTTATTGTGTTTACATAAATTTTTTTCGAGTTCAATTTTACAGCAACATCTAATTCACAATTAAACCTACTTTGTTATTTTGAGTTTTCGTGACGGAGTAATTTTTTTTCTCACAGCGCAGCAGAGCCGATCCGGGTGAATAATCTTTTAATGGATAATGGCCAAGAGTACTGTGAACCGTCACAAGTATGTCTTGTCTTCATTTGTAGTTTTTACCTACTACTACACCACCCTGCCGACGTTATGTAAACGTGCTCAGTCAACATGAGGAATACCGGGTTATTCAGCTATGTTCGGGCAATGACGTCCACATTCTGTCTTGTTCGCCAACCCTACATCAATTTGCTGTCGGGGTAGCGATTGCCTCTGATATTGTAGACTAAACAACGATAATTATAGGTTCCTTGTCCTCCTCAATGCCTCTCACCATCCGTTTGAGCGGGAAGTTTTAGTCAGATTTATTACTGACCTAGCCCAATTTCCAAGTTCATTTGTTTTCATTTTTCATTCGGAATCCGCATAAGAAATGAAGTTGAGTTTAACCCATCTCCAAGAGCTTCTAATCCAGCGATCTCACGTCTTTCTACACTTCGTAACTTCTACTTGCAGTGGGCGAACCTTTGGAAACAAGCGGTGAAAATTGGCCACTGAGAAGTCAAGGCTGTCAGAAACGAGAAATTGTGGGGCTGTAGCTCTTATGCGTAGCGTTCGAAGCTCTTGATAGTTTTCTCTTCTGAGGTAGTAGTAGGGAACGCTGCGCTGCAAGAAGCAGTTATTTTCGTTCGGTACTGGTTCAGCACGTCACTCGATCCAAAATTGGTAATTTCAATCGATGGCCCATTATGGTGTACCACACGTAGCGGTGTGACCCATAAACATCAATCATTTGTCCACCATTGTTTTTCGAAGCACGTTTTGTCTTACTATTTTGGTATTGTTCCCTAAATTTCGTACCCTTCGTTATTTCTATTTCAGCGAATGGAAAACGCAAGTAGTCGAGCGTTCACGAATCGTGACCGTACCACGAATGCTCCAGACGTCCGAATAAGTAATGATTAGTGATATTAGGCAATTAATCAATTATTTCGTTTATTTAATAAATTGTATCGAATTGCACCTGCAACTTGGTGTACTAGCCTCAAACGTTTTCGCCCAATCTTCGTCTATTTTTCGGTTTGCAGGTGTCGAGGATTGGGGAGGATTTCCAAGTAGTTCCAATTCGGTCCCTCAAGAGAACGGAGGTTACTACTCAAGCGATGCCGGAGGCCGAAGGAGCAGTACTGGTGGGCTTTTTAATTTTTTTTTCAGAACATCTTGTTTGCATTTAGCTTCATCAGAGATCGATCGTCGGTGAAAAAGACAAATAGTAATTTGGTGGCATTGACTTTTGCGCTGCAAAAATGTAATGTTATTTGAGACACTCTCAAATAGACTTCTACGCTTTCTCGATTCGAAATGGTCAATTTCTTCATTACTCTGGTTCTGAGATACATAAAGGGATGAAGGTTTTTTTTCGAAAGACTTCTACCTATTTTTTGAATTCAAAATGTTACGAACCGGTTCTCCAAAAAACTTTGAAGCACTCCTGAGTTTTTTCTCCTGGCTCTACTTTTTTGCTCTATTTTTTTGGGAGGGAGTAAGGGGTAGTGATCCTTTCGTACTCATTCAGTACAAGATTCCATGAAATATTTTGTTATGGGACCTCTAGCTCCATAAACAAAGCAGTTTACTCATTCTAAAGTTCAGGTCGACCAGCATCGTCTGTCATTGAAGCGGCGGATAGACTGCGTGGAGAATACGCACGTCTTCAACAAACAATTCACGAGAATCAAGAGGCACAATCGGTATTCCATCAAAACTTTAATATCATTCGAATACAATGGGAAATATAACTTTATTGTTTCAGTTATGTACAATGGTCACAGCAACTATTCCTTTCGTCTTTGTATTCGTCCTTAAAATGGTTTTTGATAACTTCTTTTCAATCCTTCGAATAGTCATCGCACTGGGGGGCTTTCTTGCAGTTGATTCAAGAGTCCAAGAGCTGTTCACAGCAGGTACAACTGTTCCATGGCTTATTGTCTTCTTTCCATTTACTAAAATACTGTGAATGAATTGAATGTTTTACCTGAAATCGTTTCATCATGAAGAATCAAAAGATCTGCGTCGTTGAGCTCCGAAAGCAGCCATGAGCTCACGCGTGAATCGCGCGCCCCCCTGTGCTAAGCAGTCGCGCTGTTATTGCGCTTACCTAGCTTTCGTAAGCATGGTTCTCTGTTTCCTTTTACAGTCGCAAACCTGGTTTCTTCCTCGACGAGAATTTTTGATAGAATTTAAGAGGAAGGCCGCTTCCAAGCTTTCGGTTCACTCCCCTTGATGGTCGGTCGTCTGATTGTGAGTGGAAAATATTCATTATCATTAGGACTGCACCATTAACGGATTTCATGAATTCCTGAAGCCCCTGAAGCATCATGAACTTTTTATTTGATCTGCTAGATTCAGCTAGCCTGTTGGGAAGGCCCTTCAAAAACCATTCCTCCTTCAACGTGACCCCTTGCAGATGATGCTTATGAGAACAACTTTCCAGGCAATCAGAACATGAGCTTTTGAATTACACCTTACATTACATTTCCTATCTGTACCTAACAGAACTATGGTCCGCTTCTGTTGACAGGCATCAAGCAATAGCAATTTTCTATCAGCCGGAATGCCAGATTCTTGAATTACTGTTAGGATCATGGCGTCGCGCGCAGTTATCTAATTTTAGCGGCCGCGGTGGCGCCTTCTGGCCACGCATGTATTAATGAGTAGCAGCGGGCTCGAGCTAGCAAAACAAGGGAAAGCATTTTCAGCTCCCGTATTGGACACTGGACAGGGCCATAACTCGGGTCTCGTTTCTTCCAACAACCACCTTCTCGGACGTGGTCACCGCTCCCGAAAACGGGATTCTATGAGCCGCCAGCCTTTCGGTCGCGTCTATCCCTTCTTTTATCCTTTAGCTGTTGGACGGTTGAGCTGGATATATATATATATATATATATATATATATATATATATATATAAGCTTTTATAAAACAGAAACGAAGAACCATGTGGCACCCAGTGTTGGGTGCCACACCGCTTTTTATTTTTTTGCACATTTAGATCATATTCGGTATTTTCATGTTTATAAACAAATCTTGTGGTATTTATGTTCGACACGGTCCGTATGAATATTGTATAAAACTTTTCTATTGCAAACTTATACATATAGTCAGTAGGGTACCACTAAAGAAACTTAGTCGCTTTCAATAGATTTGTGAATGTCCTAACGCCTTACAGCCAATAAAAGCCGTGATTTGAGATCATCTGAACGCTCGGTCGGTCTGCATGTCGTAAAGCACAAATTGAACCTCAAGGGCCTCGAATGTAATACGGATTCCTACTGATAATTACTACGGTAATACGGATAATTCCAAAAATTCGATTCTACATTGCTTGCAAACCCAAACTCCATTTCTAAGCCTTAATCGTAGATTATGAATGGATTAATGTCTTGATACTTTGATTTTCGAGAAATCCTGTTAAAATCGGGAAGCCAGAGTAAGGACTTTCTCCTGGGACAATGGCACCCAAGTGGGTGTCAGTCGTGAAAGAAAGGGGTCTGGTCCAATGGTCGCACCACATCGAAGTGCGCATTGTCGTCGAAGGGTTAACGGCGCTATCAAACCTCATACAAATGAATGATTTGCCTTCTTACACACATTTATTTACTTTGCAAGTTCAAGAGTTCAGTTCCAGTTTGTCGAGATCTAATTATCGATGTAAGAACTTATTTCAGGTCATTCAGCATCAAGTATTCGCATTACTGCTGTGATCATATTTTTGGTGTTATTCTATTTTACTTCTGGTATTTGCTCTCATGATGATGAGTTCAACATGAGAAATGTTCTACTTCTCAAATATGCGGTTTGTTTCTAAACTCTTCCTGTGTTCCATATCACAAACACTACAGTAATATCGAATCCTTGCAATTAAATAGAATCTCGCGAACGGAAGTAATCTTATTTATGGGAACTAAGCCTCCGTTGATCATGACGATGCTTCCACAGCTTCAAGAAGATTGTCAGTAGCCAACAGGCTCAATCTCTGTGTGCCTAGTTGACCACGTAGGGCTTACCGACTGTATGCCATTGAATCAGAACATGGCTTTGCTGACATTGACGACATACTGCGAATTGTCCATTTGTAGTGGGCTCCCAACAGAGTAAGTCGATAATGACATCCAAAGTGCAATCCTCACAGTCCGCGCGTGACAAATTCGTGTGTTAACGCAAAATCATGACACGCCTGTTCGGGAGCACTACTGAAATATGAGCTTTCATGGAAAACTTTTTACTTTTTCGAAGCTGGATAACTTTGAGATTCAAGAGTTAGCGCAACCATTCGCTCCCTCTAGTTAGATATGTTCCTGCCTCTCATATTTTTGCGCAGGGGCTCTTGAGTACGTTACTGGTTTGCAAATTGAAATGTGAGAGTAACCGCCTTTAGTACCTAGTGGTGTATGTGAACCAAATCTTTCTAGGGGTGAGCTTTTCTATATTTTTTATGATAATATTAACCATTTCTGGTCCAAGGCGAATCTGGTTCCGATTCAACTAAGAGTGGTCCCCTTTCTCCTGAGAAGACGGGAAGAATAAGTGGTCTAGGCAAATTGCGATAGAGTGGTGATACCACAACCGTGTGTGATAATAATAGCAGTGCTACTTAGCTTTGCTTTCCCTCACTCGTCAAGGTGACAGCCATGTGAAAATGGTTTTTCTTTCTGCTGTTTACACTCATTACAACATTACTAATTACTACAATCTTTATTTTTGTAGGGTGTTGTCTATCATGGATTCTTTTTTACGGTGTATGTGCTCACACTCAGTGATACGTTCATTAAAATGGTGGTTTCAGGCGCGAAACTGATAGTTAGTCTTTGTTTTCTTGTATTTTCATTGTTCTTTTACCTTCTCATGGGAGGTACTTTCTCTGTCCATATATTTTTCAAGAATCACCTACTGAACATGAACCTTCGAGAAATGAGCGCCGTTTCATGACGAAATGTGCTGCTTTTCCTAGTGAAATTCGGTTGGGTAAAGTTCATTGGAGTGAAAATAATGGAGCTTTATAGAAATAGAGTGAAAGGAGCATCGAACGATTAGAAAAGTAATTAGGTGATAATGGTGAACTTTCTTATTTGAGGTGAATCTTTATCAAAACACGGCTATGTGAGTTATCGTTCAAACCGTAAACAAGCTCTTGATACACAATTGTCGTGCCATTGCTTTCGGAGTGACTTATTGAACGACTTTTGATGGAGTGTGGCATGCCCTTTTCGTTCCTCTCGCTCATTAAATCATCACTCTTCACAAATCATCGCATCTAATCGTTCAGTGTCTAAATCTTAACACGAGGTACTGATTGGCGACAGCGCCGACGTCGCCGTCAGGATTCGGGTACTATGAATGCATCCGGCCGGTGCACCTGAGGGCAGAATAGCGGTTGTCTAGGGTGTAATTACAGCGCTTACAGGACATCCTTTGTCTAGTCCAGTGATATTCATGTTTTTTATACTATGGTTGGCTTTTCTCAAAACCTTTCATCGCCATTTGTTCCATTCTTATCAAGTAATATTTACATTGTTTATTTACATATATATACTTTGTGTGAGAAGCATTTGCGAGTTTTTTTATTGTCAATATATGTAAGTGCCGCGCGTACTATTTTTGGCAGTGCCAGTAACAGTATAAGGGGCACCTACATCAATTCAAATTGACCAATCAATAAAAAGGACCAGCTCCAAAGGTGTTGGTACCAACTGAAACATTACTTGGCTTTTAGGTTTCCCTGTCTGGTATAAGCATGAGCATGAAAAGAAAAATCAATCAGTTAATAGAGTATTTATCGCAGGTGAGGTTTTCTCTTGCTACCATCCAAGATGTACTTCTGAACTGAACTTCTTCCAGACATACCGCTGCGTCGTTCCAGTTCCTCAGTGGTTGAATTACTTCATCGGAAAAGAATTGTCTAACTTTGCATTATATGCTAATGGTTTACTTTTCACTCTATACGGGATTATCAAGGTTTGAGATTTTTCTCCGCGCCTCTAATCAATTCTCTTTTTCTCGTGATCGCAGTAGGGGCTGCTTCAGACTTCAACGGCGCACCCGACAGCGGTCCATGCGTGCGTCCAACTCCGTCGGTCGGACGCACGCACGGACGGTCGTCGGTTGCGTAGTTGAAGTCTGAAAGCAGCCAGACATGAAAACGACTATTGACTCGCGTTGAGTATGTGAATGTTAAACTGAAAAACTCAAAAAGTAAGATTGGGCCACTACGTTGGTATCATTATGCATGTTTAGTCATGGTTATGTTTTATAGTTTTCCGATTCATGGATGGCCATCTTTTAACACGCAAAATAAGCTCTCTGATCACGACAAATCCACCGCAAGTACATGTGTTTAGTTTTTATAGCACTTTTTGACATGGATTTGATACCGATCCGCAGCGCGCTGCGACTACTACCTGATTGTCTTGCCAGTGACCGCTTTCAGAATTCCAAGAAGTACTTTGACCGACCGATCGTCTGACCGACCGACCGACGACGGCGCTAGCCACGTGTCGACGTCGATGGATCACACACCCTCCTATTCACGCGCACCTTGCTGCTTTCAGTGTTCACCGGTGCGCCTTCCGAGTGCGCGTCCGAGAACGCATTGAACCAAGGTGTTGCTGTCTGTGTTGACAATACTGGACGCCGATGGATCACGCGCTGGTGTTGTCAACAAGTGGCTAGTGCCGCCGTCGGTCGGACGCGCGCTCGCACGCGCTCGGAAGGCACACCGGTGAACTCTGAAAGCAACTCCATCTGTCCAATGTTAACAACAAGCAACGCGTAGCCAGCAGCACGGTCGGTCGGTCGGAAGGCTCGTCTGTGAACTCTGAACCACCCAGTCAGCGCCCCCTTTGCGCAACTATAAGTAGGGTCCAACCTTTTCGGGTGGCTGCTGATGCTTGAGCTGGAATGTGATGGTTGTAGTAGGGACATTGAGTGCCGGTTCTTCTAAAAGTATGTAATTTTTACAAGTGACTGGTTGCTAAAACATCAGTGAGCACAGCTCTAATATGGTTATTTTGATGACGGGTTGAAAAGTTCTTCAGAAAACCTCTCTTCTTTATAGTATCTATTTGCATCACAACTTTAGGTCAGTTTTCAGGCACGTGAACTATGGGGGCTTTTTCTGACAACGTTTGAATGCGCATCGCGGATTGTACGTGTAAGTCTTAGTTTTATAAATATTTCCACTGCTCCCTGTACGCACTTCTTCGCTGGTTTTTACTTCCTAGAGGCAATCTTTTTTACTATCTGCTGCCTCATTATATCAGTCACGCTGCCTCTTTATGTACTCGTCCTCATCAGCCTCATTTAAAGAACGCAATTTCGTTTCTATGTCTTTACACTCGCATTCACTTCATTTTCAGTATTTCTCATTCCATTCTTTGTTCTTCATAAACACTAATCATAAGTTGGTTTAGCGGAATATTCAATGATGAGCACAAATTGCCAGTTTATGTAAGTCCGTGTGTTTTTCAGCCGACGCGCCATGGCAATTTTCCTACTGCTGACGAAGTTGACCAGCAGGGAATGTGTTCGGTTTGTCATGGAGAATTTTCTTCTCCCATCAAAGTAAGCTGTAAAGCATCTTATAATCGCTCGATTTAGATTTCTTCCCTTTTAACAAGATCTTTTGTTGGCGTTCAAGTGTTAGGAAGAATAAAAAAGGACTTCGTGACTACCGTGCAGAAAGGCACGCTGTTATGCATTAGGTTAAGAAGTGGAGCACGCAAATTTACGGTATGTCGCGCGCGGCGATTTCCCTCCCTGATCTATCAACGCTCATGCCGTCTTCTTAAAAACAATTACTATGATTTCAGTTGGTTTGCTCTCATATCTTCTGCTCGGCCTGTATAGAAAGATGGTTAGAATGTGAGAATACATGCCCGAACTGCCGAGCCGTTGTGGAGAAGAAAGATAATTCCTGGAAAGATGGTGCCACAAGCAAAGGAATTCGATTTTGTTAATTTGTTAATTGTTGTTGTTTTTAGATGATGTAATCTTGTCTATAACCATCTGTTCATCTGCGCTTTCATCTTTCAAGTATTCTGGGAGGATAATACTTATCTACATTTCTAATATAAGTGATAGTAATGCCGATTCGATTGTCACCGTTCATTTTTTTCGTACTTTGAATGCAGTGGAGACGATAGCTATTTGGGCAGAGAGCAAAAATATGCTTGTGTTGGATTTTCTCAACTGGTTGACAAGTCGCCACTTCACGCCACAAGACCATCATAATTTGAGGAGGGGAGATTCCGCTGTGGAAGAACAAGCTTCATCCACAAAGCTGTTGCAGCCACTGTCCGTAAGAATCTCGCTATGTTTGTAACAAATGTACGTTACGGAACATCTATAGCGAGCCTCATAACTCGTTGATGGTCTCGCAAGGATTCTTTCAAATCAGTGCATAACAGTTTAGTTCGAATGTTAGTGTTAAGAATGTATGCGCTGTTATAAAATTTCGCAGCTGGATGTAGGCCATTGTTAGATCCCTATTCGTCCCAGACGATGCCTCTTTGTCATAAAATGGGCGTAGTGTTGGTAGTGAACTGAGGGGAGCGGAAACAGCCCAAGAAGCAGCTGAGTCGGAGCTACCTTACAATGGTACGACATGCGCACTATTACTGACACATCATTCGTTTATCCATTTGTGGCGAAATGGGCGTAGCTGGGAAGCTTACGGACTTGACTAGGTGCTCATAAGTGATTTTTCCTGTTGTTTATCATTTTTCTGCCAGTTGGAAACCTGATGGAAAATGGTCGGATGCGGAGCAACCGGACCCTGTGGCCCGTATACGTCCTACAGTCGGTTAGTATCAATTGATATTCGCCTTGTCGTGTTGACCTTTTTGTCGTATTTTTTCCTATTTCGCTATTTTTTGCTATCCTTAACCCTTGGCAGCAGGATGGGATTCTCTTACTCTTGGTCGATACCGACAGCTATCAGTAATCAGTGTTTTTGGACCTTGTACCTTAGTAAGCTGATTCGATATCAATGGAAGGAACCTGCAGTTTTACTGGATCACTCTAATAAGATTGCAGAGTTAGCAAGAATCACTGTTCAGGCGGGTTCCGTCTTGGGAAACCGAGCATGCACCCTCAACCCGCCCTTCACCCCTCCGGGCCACTTACCACCACGCCTGTTCCGTTTTTGGAAAAATTATTATGAACCTTTCATGACCTGGCAATGGCTGTTGGCCCTTGTTCTAGAATCTTCCAGGCCCCATTGATCATTCTACCAACCAGCCCACTTATCAAGACCAACTTCATCTTGATCTCAAATATTTACCCAATAGGAGGGCATTGACTGAGGTAACCATGCCGTAACTCCTTGAGCTATTCCCGATCGTTAAAATGTTTATTAGTACTGTAAATGAGCGAATTATTGGCAGGTCAAGTTGATCAGTGGGTGGTCACTATCTTGAATCACCAATAAGGCCGCCCATCCTCATTGATTTGACGTTGATGGCAGGAGACTGCCGACCTTTTTTTCATTTCTTTTCTTTGAAGTATTATTATGAACTTGCAAAGGACATTTCATTCAGTCATCCATCTTTACCTGTACCAGATTGAAGAAGAACTGTACACTACAGTACATGCCATTCAGTCATGCCTTATCCATAAGGGGCCCTTTTAGGAGTGGGTAATGGACACACTACTTCCCACGAGGTCTGATGTGTCTTACTCTAGAAAGGAAAAGAGAGAAAAAGGTGGTTGATTCATCAGATCTCTGTTCCTTCGAATTTCTCCATAACTTCTGCTCAGTTCTCTTCCTTCTGGTTCCCTCATTCTCTAGTTTCCATCGCTCTGTGCTTGAGACTATTTCTCCCCCTTTCTTTCTGGTATATGATTCCAAAACAATCGATTTTTGAGGCAATAACCAAAATCGATAGTTCACGGAATTACAGTCCAGAAAGAGAAGGAGCGAAATGGGGAACTTGGGGTCCACTGTGCCTCCTTGGACAGCAGTACCAACATACATGAAGACAGACAGATGTAAGGGCAGATTGGATGGTGGGACAAACGGCACGCGGACGGGGGCAGGCAGAAGGATTGACGCAGTCAATAGAACAGGAGCAGACATGGACGGACGCCGATGATTGCAGGGCCGGTTGGCATGGTCACATGGAAGCATAGAGGTAGGCTCGACACGGATGTAGATGAGTTTTATCGAAGGGTGTCCACGACGATTTCCTTTCCTTTTCTCTTCCCATCTTTGTCATACTCCCTCCTTTATTAAAGCTTGGACTGAAAGCTAAATTTCCTCGGCTATTAAGTTTGAATGACCTGGTTTTTTTTCTGTTTGAGAAACCTCACCTGGAGGATAAGCCATGATTCCTGATTTGTTTTCCTTTACAGTAGTTAGTCGTAGCTAGTAATAATTATATTCGCACCAATTGATTTTGTCAGAAAGTTGTGATGGTTGTTCTTCATCACTCCTCTACAATTTTTCTTCTATCTCCCAGGGCATCCAGGTCTGGTTTTCTTCCTATTTCTGTTCTTTCAATGGTTTTCTTTCGCAAATATGCTCCTGTGCTCTGCAAAGGTCTTAACCTCAGGTTTACACTTCTTTTTTTACGTGCTTTTCCAATTGGTTAACTCTGTAAGATTCACTATTATATTTACGTCTCCAATAAATCTGATAAATCTAAGTTCTGTCCTTCTGAATTTTGTTCCTTCACATTCCATCTCTCAATTCTCCTGTTCGTTCCTTCTGCACAACTTTCTTTTACAGGCTTCTTTATGTTCATTTCACTTTTGTTTTGTTCATTTTTTTCTCTTCATTTTTCGCTCTTGAATTTGTTTCACAGAATTTTTCCCTCCTTAAATTCCTTCATTTCGATTTTTCCTAAGTTCGATCTTTCTCCCCAAAGATTTGATAGGTATTGATAGGATTTCTGTTGGTTATGCCACAGCTGTGGAATTGGAAAATGGCTTCTGTTTAACCCCTGACTTTAGTCATCATGCGAATGCGTCTTCGAATCGTCAACGGATTGAATGCGTTCCATGAATGCTTATGATATGGAATAGCATGATTCATTGTGGCCTCGGGTTGGCTGGTAATAGCCAAGGGTTGGAGAAAACGGAGCCAAAACGATGAGTCGACGACCAGGGAGGACTACGGTTGTCCGGTTCCGTAGAAGGATAAACTTGGAATACTGCCAGGAGTAGGAAAGAAACGGTAAGCCGGTCTCAATACGGTGTATGGGTGGTATTGTAATGAACGTGTTTGATGTAGATTTGATGGAAATTGATGATGATGATGTAAATTTATTCAATAGAGAGGGATGGACTTCACGGATCTCGCTGAAAATTGAGTCCTGACTTTTTTTATAGAACGTATAATAAATTCACTCCGTCAAACGAATCATTCTGTCGGGGTACTCAGGCACCCATGTGTTTTTTCCATTTTAATACTACTCGGGGATGTTCAGGGTGCTTAATTAGGATATCTCGCACCTGGGTGTGGAGTAGCTCCAATAACGGCAAAAGTTGGCCGTAAATCATAAGGTTGCACTATTAGGGCGAGTCGCTCGGCACAGATCTTGTGCTGTATGGGCGGAGCTTGCTCAGGTCTCTATTTTGGCACGTTCCTGCTACAGTGGTAGTGAGCAGAGGGATGCATCAAGGGGCGATGTACACCCGCTGATGGAATTCCCGAGGATGTTCCAATGAGCTCCGGCAGAGGTTCGGATGGAAATTCTAGGTTCAGCAGACTCAAATGACAGATTCACGATGTAGATGTAATAGGAACGCAAAAATCGAAAATGTTTCAAATGGTGGACGAACACATCTTCATTCCTTATCTGTAGTGTTTTAAATGCAGTCATACTCTGTGAACTTTGCTCCCTTCCTACTACTGCATCGATTTTTCGGGCCATCCCTTAGCCTATGGACCACCTTCGTTCTGAGTCGACTATTTTTATATGTTCTTTCGCAGAACCATAGCCTGCACATCCGCCACTGTCAACTCATAGGTATTGCCGTTGAACTAGGCTTTTTTTCGGTTCTGGATTTGGGTCATGACGCCGGTGTGAGATTCCGCTATAGCATATTCGCTTGTAAACCCGTAATGATGCACCACCCACCCACTCGGGGTATCAGATCGTTGGCTGTACCCATCTTCACGGATCAAAGTTCTCTGCCGTAGAAACGGTCCGCTTAGGATCTTCTTCAGCAACGACGCCGAAAATTCCGATTGCACCAGAACGGACCTCCAAAATTGGATCATAATCGGGAGAAACGATCCACGGTGAATATCGTACAAGCCATTACGGTCTTGTACGACCGATTCACCATGGACCGATACAGTGCGCTCGTGAAACCATTGCCATGTGTCTGTCTGCACCTGGATATTCCCTGAACAGCGATTCTGAACGACCACTCACACTAAAGGAAACAGGTAAATGGCAGGACGGAAGAAGGGGCAGGCCAGAAGACCTGTTGCAAATGTGGAAAGAGAGATGGACACAAATGGATATAATGGAACGGATAGAGACAGATTGGAATCGGATGGGAAGTCTGGACGATCAGTACACCCGCTTGTGGACGTGAATGGGGGTCGACGGACAAATAGAATGGGAAGATTCAAGGGCAGACTTGACACCGGAAGGTTCGAGTGGACACAGACGGGAACGAAAAGAAGATGGGACGAGGATGGCAGGGAAGCTACCGGTACTTGACGGTCAGAAATCGTCCGACCGTCTTGTTACAGTCATAGCAAGAGCTTCCCCTTGGTCGGGTTAAAACCGCGTGATTGCATTGATCAGGGGTGGTCCAAAACCAAATCAGCCAATAAGGCCGCCCAGTCATCCAATACGACCGCCCGTCTTCATTGATTCCACGTCGTGGCGCGGGGTTGCCACCCGTCACCTTTCCCTTTCAATTCCTCCTATACATCTAGTTTACTTTGTGTTCGCTTTCTATTTTCCCGCTTTAGTTTCAACAGGACTTCGTTACGAAGTTCCCTAAGAGGCTTCCTTCGGACTCATGCTGCTTTTCCAGACGTATTAACGGCGCCGTCCACTCTCTACCGCAACCGATTCCTCTTGCGCCGTTAGGTGCACACCTCGCAGCTGCAGGTCTGTAACGTTCCTTCAGCTTCTGTTCCCACAGTATAATACAATAGTGGATTTATAAGTTAAATTACAGGTGTGCATTTCGAGTGGATCGATGACAAGGACCTGTCCATTTTATTGGTCCTGACCACGATCCACCAAATATACGAGGAAGGGCCACAGGTATAGAAAATTTTTTATTTCTGTTTTCTATATCATCTCAATTCAATCCATTTCAGATCCTAAAGGGCGATTGTGGTCCAGGTCGCGTGATGGGATGTTTAAACAGACGAACCGATGGATCTTCAGGTTTTTTGTGTGTCCCGTCTGTCCGTGTCTGTGTCGTCCTCGTTGTTGCATGCTACGTCCGCGTGCGTATCTGTCCTCGTCTGTCCGCGTCTTTCCCGTCCCGTCTGTCCCTGTGTGTGTCGTCTACGTCCTGCATGCTACATCCACGTGCGTATCTGTCCACGTCTGTCCGCGTCTATGCCCTTTGTCCGTGCCTGTCCCCATCTTTGTGTGTCTGTCCGTCCTTGTCCCTGTCTCTCCGTATCTGTCTGTGCGTGCCTCCCTGTGTGCCGTTTGTCCCTGGCCTTCCTGTCGTTTCTGTTCGTCCTTCTGTCTTCCTTGTCTGCATGTGTCTGTGCTTACCTGTCTTGCTGTCTGTCGGCGTTCTGTGGATGTCAGTTCCTGGATGTTTGACTGTGGCGTCCTTCTTCCTGTCTGTCTGCGTGTCCGTCGTCCAGTCTGTCCTATCAGTCTGTCTGATAGCCATGCAGGTACTGCTGTTAGGAAGGGGACCTAATCGAACTGTCCTAGGGAAGATTTAAGTACTGCTCTCTTTCTCTGAGTTTCAAACTTTATTGATCTTCTTCGCCTAATTGATCATATCTCTCTGGGGTCTCCGGCTGCTGGCTTGTTCGATTCCTTTTCATTCTGTCTTTCCATTGTTTCGTAGTTCTTTTTTCCCTAGTTGTTCTTCATCTCCCATTTCTTCTTCCCATGTCAAATCTTTTTTCATTGCTACTGGAATGAAAAAAGATGAGGCAGAGGAAGAAGAATAGGAAATGGAGAAAACTCGGTGGAGAAGTTTCTATCCTTTGTTCCGATCACTTCTGCTGTAGTCTGTTCTCGTGGAGCGACCAACAGGAGTTCTAGGGAAGAGACTACAGCAGAATTGATCAGAGCAAAGGAAAACGTTCTGATTCTTTTGGTTGTTCTGTACGCCCCCTGCTACCTTACGATTCTTTGTTGGTTCTCATTCCTTTCCTTACTTTGATCCTTGCAGTAGTGACCTTTGCAACATCCTCCCAAGCTTTTCCTTGCACTCCTTTCTCATATCCGTAATTTTAGATGTTTCATGATCCTGTTTTTCTCAAATTGCTCTTGATTTTCTGTTTATTTTCCTTATGCCCAATTTTATTTCATCGCCGTTGGTATGAAAAAAGTTGGGGTATAGGAAAAGAAAAACAGGAAATAAAGCCCAGTCTGAGAAGTTTTTTTCTGCTCTAACTTATTCTGCTTCAGTGACATCTCGTACTGCTCTTTCAGGTGCCTCATTTTTCTACTTCTTTTTCTTTTTTTTTCTGAAGATCGGGTTTGTCGGGTTCCTGTGTATTTTCTGCCTCCTCTTCCTACCTCCTCTATCCTTTTCTCATTTATTTTCCTTTCTAGCGACCTCTGCTTGTCCTTTTAATCCTCTGCTCTGTCTTCCCGCAGTGCTCTTTTAGGACTCTTTTAGCTTAATCTTTTCGTTTCTTTGTTTTTTTTTCCTTTATCCTTCTTTTCATCTTCCCTTTTAACCCTTTTTCTCAGATCTCTGTTACTTTGAATTTCTCCATTACTTCTGCTCAGTTCTCTGTCTTCTGGTTTCCTCGTTTTTTAGTTTCCATCGCTCCGTGCTTGGGACTATTTCTCCCTCTTTCTCTCTGGAATATGGTTCCTGAGACAATCGATTTTTGAGGCAATGACTAATATCGATTGTTCACGGAATTACAATCCAGAAAGGGAGAGAGAGAAATGGGGTACTTGGGGTCCACTGTGCCTTTTTGGACAGCAGTACCAACATACATGAAGACAGACAGATGGAAGGGCAGATTGGATGATGGGATAAACGGAACGCGGACGGGGGCAGGCAGAAGGACTGAGGCAGTCAAACAGAACAGGAGCGGACATAGACAGACTACGACAGATTGCAGGGATGTGGGCATGGTCACATGGAGACATAGAGGAAGACAGTCAAGGACGGACAGATGCGAAGAGGGAGGGAGGGGATGGATGGTACTGCTGCAGGGGGGCAGGAATGGACAGATGCGGGAAGAAGGGGGAGGGCTCGGGCGAACAAGCACAGGAGGAGGGGGTGGCACGAGAAGAAGGAGAACAGGGGGAGATCACAAAGAGAAGAGGCACGCGGGCGTAAACGTGTACACTAGCAATTGGAGCTTCTATGCCCGCCTAGTCACCTATGCTTCCATCCTCCCCCTCCTTGCACTGGCACCTATCCTCCCCCATCCTCACCTATCCATCCGTGTCCTCCTCCCCTTCTCCGTCTCTGTCTGCGCCGACCCTCCCCTGCCTAGCTCCGCTCGTCCAAGTCCCCCTACTCTCTCCGCCATCGTCTACCTGTAACCATGTCCGCCTGTACTTGCCCGTATCGGTCTCCCTCTCAGTCCGCCCACTTCCTTCTCTGTCTGTTTCTGCTCCATCCATCTGTGCACTCCTCTCCATGTACCTCTACCTGCATATCTTCCGGTCTCTCTATCTGCCCTTCCTCTTGTCTATCTCCATCGATGTAGGCGCCCCTGTCCATGAAGCAAAGGTGCTGCTTTGGGATCACGATTGACGTCATTGTAGCACCTTCATAGCGAATCGATCGATTCGGGGCTCCCGGGAATCTCATGCAATCATATGGATGGCCCTATCGATTGATCAGGAAGAAGGGGAAGAGAACAAGAGATTGCAAATTATAGGAAGTGAAAAGTATAACAGAGTTTAAAGAGTAAAACGAATTGAAGAGAAAAGATGGGCAAAGATGGATAAACAGGCAGTGACGAGAACAATGAAATAGAGAAATGAAAAGAGTAAAGAGGAAAAGAATTCGAGGACAAGACAGACAGGACGTAATGAAGAACACTTAGCCTACTAGGCTCACAAGAATGGCGAGTGTGAGCGAAACACGACCTCTGTCGGCACGCTACCCGCATACAACTACGGGTTCGCGTCCCGTCCTAGGACGAAGCTTTGCTCGCAGCCCGCCAATCTTCTGAGACAACCCGTGCAGCAAAAAAACTAGCAGAAACTTGAAAAAAAAAAACATCAAAAATGGAAAATAATAAGTGCATCTGATAAAGGAAAAGGGAAGAGAGATAGTACATGAGTAAGATTGAAGATTCGGACTGATTCGGACCTACTTCGAAGAGGATTCCCCTATGAATCATGACCCGTCCTAAATGCTAACTCCAAATCTTCACAACATAACTCCCACTCTTTTTCCCCACTAACTGCTTAGCTTTATCCCCTTGCTCAATGACTGGGTATGGTTAGAGGGGCAGTTCCCCCTAACTGCCCCTCTAACCATACCCAGTCATTGAGCAAGAGGATAAAGCTAAGCAGAATGGCCAGCAGTTAACTCGAGAAGCCATTCACCGGACTCTTCCCATCCACCCCTCCCCTACCTCTGCCACAACTACACCCTCTCCACACATACCCAACGAACAAAAAGCAAGAGGCGATCGTGGAGGTGAAACCATCCGTCCAGTATCCCTCCCTATCCCATTTCTTGCTTATCAGATTTTCCAATCATACAGAGATTAGCTTTCCAAACATACAGACACTACACTCCGTGACACTCTCCCCTGTTTTTCCCGCCCTCTACCAGCTACTGAAGAGAAACAGGAAAAGAGAAGATGAGATAAAGACAGAAGCGAAACTTGTGTGGTACTGAACTTGGGCGTCCCATAATGAGCAAAACGGGGATAGGTGCCACTATGACCAAAACACCCATTTTCCCAATGCAGCAACTTTTTTTGTTACGGACAGAAAACCTACTTTGTCGATGGGAACACAGTGGAAGAACAGAAGGGCTAACGGACCGGAAGACATACAGACAGAGGGATGGAGAGACGAGCACAGACAGACAGGCAGAGACAGACATGAAAGGAACGCGGACAGACGGAAAGGCAGACAGGCACGGACATATACAGACAGATGGACACAGACAGACAGATGACGGACAGACAGATAGGGACGGACATGGACGAACGGAGCGGCACAGGCGGGCAAACACAGACAGATACGGGAAGACAAGGACACGGACGGACAGACTCACAAGGGGAAGGACAGGCACGGACAGAGGGATAGACGCGGACAGACGCTGACAGACACGCACCCGGACATAGCATACAGGACAAGGACTACACACACAGGGACAGACGGGACGGGAAAGACGCGGACAGACGTGGACAGACACGCACGCGAACGTAGCATGCAGGACGAGGACGACATACACATGGACAGACAGGACAAACAAAAACAACCTGACGATCCTTCCGTCCGTGTAGTGCTCCTCTTCCAACGACTTGGGCCACGATGGCCCTTGTGGATCTGAAATGGACCGAATTGAAACGGTATAAAAAGAAGCAGTATGAAATCTTGTACCTGTGGCCCTTTCACGGATCCCTGGTGGATCGTGCACAAGACCCATCGGAGTCCTTGCTATCGTCCACCTTGAACGCACACCTGGAAATAATCTTTCTTCACTAATGTAGGGTATCGTGGCAATTGAAGTCAAAGGAATGTTTCCGACCTGCATTTGCCTGGTGTACACCCGTCAGCGCCACTGCGATAGGGGAAACTCGTGGATGCAAACGGTCGGCGCCGTCGGTTTGTCTGGAAAAGACAGCATGAATCCTAAGAAAGCCTTTGGAGAAGTCCGTAACGAACATCTATCTTTTAATGCGCGAAAATAAGAAGCAGACAAATACAATCCTAGATAAAAAGGAGCAAGCCAAAGGGAAAGGAAATGGGCGGCAATCCCACGCCACGACGCCGAATCAATGAAGACGGGCGGTCGTATTGGGTGATCGGGCGGCCGGCCTTATTGGCTGATTCGGGATTGGACCACCCCTGATCAATGCACCATCGCGGTACTGTCCGACTGAACGGGAGCTATTGCAATGGGTGTCAGCTGAGGTCTCGAACAATTCTGGTTTTGGTGTGCCGGTGCCTCCCTGACGTCGTCGAATCAGCTTGCTTGAGTCTCAGAACGTTAATCACCTACAACCATTTGATATCGACTGATCGATATAGAGACCCATCCTCCATCCCGCCAGTGGCACAGCTTTTACAATGGGTCGGTTTCTAGAGCGACCCATCCATTTGTACTTCAGAGGTGAACCTTGGAATCAACCGAACAAGACACACCCAGACTTCTCATTGAACACAACCTAGATGCACATCGAACTCGCTCGCAACGGGCCTGGCAATGGAAAGATCAGCACCGAGGACGAGGACGTTGCCCAATTGTTAAACGCTTTCCGTATCCTCATTGGGGTCATAGGCTCATACACAGAACAGGATACACAGGATTTTGACTGGGCAATCAGTTGCCAAGGCTACATTACCATACTCGATTTCAACCAGTTTCGTACGCACCTACTACATATTTACGCACTCATCGGGAACACAAAACGATCACTCATCGTATAATAAGTGTAGAGGCGCAGTTCGAGTGGGCGATTCCATCTAGGGAATATTATTTTCAATCCAATTTGAGCGGACTGGGCCACTACGACGGCTTGTTCTCGTAATAGTTCGTCAGCTTCATTCATTCATATTGAATGAAATTCATCACTTCCATACTGACCTATCTGTAAAGTATGCTAGCACAGTCCGGCTTACCATTTTCTTCTACTCCTGGCTGTGCCCCAAGCTCATCATTCTAGGAAACCCGGCAACTGTAAGCCCAGTCCTGGTCGGCTGCTACTTTCGGCTATGCTCGTCCTTAGGCATTTCAGCCGGTCTGAAATAAACATCCATCATTAAAACATATTATTCTACATGTGCAAGTCGCACGGCCCTTTCAAAAAGGACAATACGAAGGCGCATTGGCATGATGACCGAATGTGAAAAGTCCAGGATAAAGTGTTAAATCCCAAGATAAGGCAAAAGTGAAAACCCACTGGCAAAGCGGAGTATCTCAAAATGAAATGCTGATGACGAATCAGTCGTGAAGAGCAAATTTAAATAGAGTTCACATCAGAACAACCCAAAAAAGGAAGACCTATGGATTGAGGTGAAAGGTTACTCGTTATTAAACAATCAGCCCCAACGATGGTAAAAGAAAATCAAGTAAGTGTATAAGTATAAGACGCAGGCCCTTATAGCATACAAAAGGAGCTGTTAATAGTAAATTAGAGAAATGTAGTAAACAGACAGGGTAAAGAAGACTTTGGTAATACCCTGCAAAAAAATCAATGCACAAATATGGGCGATGAGTGCAAAGTCCACGTTCACGGGCGGTCCGATGTTATCGACCCCAGGGTGGATGGGATCAAAGTCATAACGGGAGCTCCGCTGGTTACTGTGGGCCCATTTCGATAGGATACCCTCTAAGCTATTTGCCTGCTTTCAGGAACGGAATGAAGTTAAATAGTTACATCATAGGAACGGCAGTCGACGACGACAGGTTCATTAGATTCTGTTCAGAAGAGGTGAGGAATAGAGGAGATATAGCGACGGGTATGGAAAGATGTGGGCAGGCACGAGAAGCTGAAGGTAGGAAGATGGCTACATTCAAAAGATGTACGCGAGACAAGCGGATTCCACCTTTTTCTACTTACTAGGTTTGCCTGACGCTTCTTTCAATTACCTCCTTCTGTTAGTCGTGGGCAATTCCGCTTCTTCCCGTTTCATCCGTAACCTTCCTCCTATGTTTCGTCCCAGTCGCCTCTAACATCCTTTCGTCAGAATTCGAAATTGGTACAGTACCTGTACATGCTCACTTTCTTTTTCCGGTTCGACAGCGTCCGCCTTCGTCCGTCTCTGATCATTCCATAGGGGTCCATCTCCCTACACACCTCCGTCTGGATGTGTCTTTTTCTTGCCCAATCCGTCCTTTTCCTATCTGTCTATGCTGGCTGGCATGCTGTCCATCCAAAATCACTGCTCAGGGAGTGCCCGGGCACAGTTGATGTCAAGCCTGCCATGGTACCACCAACACAAGACTTGCCTATTGATTACTTGGAGAAAGAGAACGAAAATAGGAAAAATCAGTGAGAAGTAATTGATAGAGGAAGAAATTAGGAAAACGGAAGGTAAGGCTGAAAATAAAAAGAGGGAAGGAGCTCGAGAAAAAAAGAATATTGTGAAGAATGGACGAAGTCGAAAATTTAGAGATACAGAAAGGGAAGAGGAAAAAATCAGAGGGACAGAAATCGCCTTATTCGGACCACTGAAGACGTCAGTGCAGTGAGCAAACCAAACAAACAGATAGGAAGGCACACCAATATACCTTGTGAGTGAGGAGAAGGATTTGAGAGGAGCAGTGAAGGGCACAACTTTAAACCTTCTGAATTAATTAGTAAAAAAATATCACTTATGCCAGCACTGTAAAGACAAAAAAACACACATCAGGATTTATGGGTTTCCCTTCAGGTGATAACGTCTTCAAAGCAGAAAACACGCTATTCAAAATTCAAGATTCGAGGAAATTCTGCTCTACGGTTCCAGCCTCGGTCAGGGAGGGAGCAGCATTGCACAGATGGGAAGATAAAAAGAAATCGACAATCCAATTCTGTGCACTCTTTCATTCTGTGAACTCATCTACCTCTGTGTCAATTAGGGCACGAAATATCTGTACCCTACGTTCCATTTAAACATCTCTAATTTGATGGCCCCCTTCGAAGAGAGTGTTGAACGGTCACACTGTTTTTCATGAAATTTGATAGACATGACTTTTTAATCAGATTTTTTCCGATAAAATGTCAGAAAATTATCTTTTGTAGAGCAATTTTAGAGTTGTACACCAGTCCTAAGTTCCCTTTATTGGTGCACTCAGTTGAGTGTATAAATAAATAGAAAAATAAATAAAAATTCATTCTCGGTGATCATTCCCTACCCTTTCTAGCTGAGTAAGCCAACGTACTTTCTAGTCTTACAAAGAAAAAATTGAACAAAAATACGGCTACTCCTAGCTTTCGACGTTTATAGGGCTTGCAGGAAGAACGATCAACCTAGCTGGCATTAACTGTAAAAGAATTACTGGGGGCCGTTTCGATCCACATTATTCTTGAAGTTTCTATCCTGCCCTCGCGTTAACACCCAAATAAAACAGACTGAGAGTCAGTTGAGAAGAGAATAGAACAAATCCTCATACATTCATCAAATCTAACGATATAGCACGAATTTATAACACTTCTCGTCGGAGACTGCCATTATCATTTACATACGGCCATACATCGAAGTGGGCGTTTCAAGGTATTGGTGCTCCGAAGTTGGTACCGAATTTCAACCCAACAGATGGATAGATGGAGGGCTCCTTGTATGGGACGAAGCAAACAAAGACAACTAGGATCGAATACTTAAAATGATCAATCAAAATTCACTACTAGACTAGAGAAAATCATAGCGACCGATTGAGATTACGTCCGGACGGAGAATGACCTGACCGACTAAGTGACTGTTTATAATCGAGCGGCAGTGATTATTGAGTACTGCCTGCGGATGCTCATATTGATCAAGCGTTCAGTATAATACCGGTACTGCCTATTCAGTCCAGACTAGTTGCCAAGTGGTTCTGAACGTGGCTTTGAACGTCTTACATGACTGCGATGGTGCATGAAGTCAACAAGTCCGTCTCTTCTGCAGTAATCTCGGCTGCATTGGCTACTTTCATAGTCCACGATTTGGCGAGCGACCGACCGAGCGACCAGCCGCGCGACTGGTCGTCCTATCGCTCGATCGATCGGTCGCTCGCCAAATCGTGAAAGCAGTTATTCATCTCTTTAATATCTTGCCAGATAGGCCCTTACAGTGAGGACGTCTTTGTGACGTGATGATTCCTCGAAAACGAATTTTCGAAGTGATGGCGTGTGCGTGTTCATCCATGATTTGCTAGTATTCGAGAAAGTCTCTTTTAGCTGTAAGAGTTTGGCTGCCGATTTGATCTGTTTTGATGTTTTTCTGCCGCCTGGCTGTAAGCATCGTTTCTTACTTGTATACCGTCCGCCTGGCTCAACAACCAGCCAAGATGATCTTCTGCTATCAATAATTTCTGACCTGGCATCGGCACCCATATCCACTACCGTTTTAGGCGACCTAAATCTCAATATCGATTGGCACCACCGGTTAGGACGTTCGCATTCTACATGCAAATTCTTATCGCTTTTTGATTCTTTATCTTCCTGGCAATTCGTGGATTTTCCTACGCGTGAAAATAGGACACTCGATGTTGTACTCTCTGCAAAGGATAGTATCCCCCGCGTTTGAGCCATGCCTCCCCTCTCCTCTTCGGATCACGCCATCGTTGGCTTTGCCATGCCCGAAATCACTAGAGACGAGCGTCCAGCCCTCTTCAGGGATTTCCTACATGCAGATAAAGAAGCAATCGCTCACTGCCTGTCTCGCATTGACTGGCTGAAGGTTTTTGACCACTACCAGAGCATTGACGATATATATGATCGCTATTGCAATATTATCTATAGCCTAATCGATCGCTTCGTTCCTTGGAAAGAAAATATAAGGCATACATTGAGGTACCCGGTCCATATACTAAATTTGATTCAACAACGTGAAAGGTTGTTTTTCCAAATGATCAACCCTACTAAGTCCGCTGTTTATCAGGAAGTCAGCAAGAAATTAGATTATCATTTGAAGCGTTTCTTAGCATATAGAGTAAAAAAGCTGACACTCATCGGTAATGTGAAATGTCTTGCTGCTCATGTGAAGAAATTCCTCAATCATGCACCAGTGAAGCATGTTCTTGAAGGAGTAAGCGGTGAAAAGTACTCAACAAATAAAGAGAAAGGTGAAGCCTTGGCTGACTATTTTGAAAGCGTTTTTGTGCGCCCCACAGAACGACAGGTGGCAGTTACCTCTGTTACCGACAAGTGTTTCCAACTACCTGTAATCACCCAACGAATGGTGCTTAAGCACCTTCTTTCTTTGAAACCTTTTTCAATGACCCCCGATGGGATACCGCAATTCTTCTTCAAACAGTTTGCAAATGAGCTGGCCAATCCTCTTGCTCACATATTTAATATTTCTCTAATTTTGGGTCAGGTTCCTTCCATTTGGAAGCATGCAATAGTGACGCCCATTCCCAAGAAAAGCGAATCCAACTCGTTAATCAATTTTAGGCCTATAAGTATTCTCCCCACACCACTTAAAGTGATGGAAAAAATCGTAAATGAGAATCCGCTGGATTGGGTGATTAAATTACAATTCATCCCCCTCGAACAGTTTGGTTTCCTACCAGGTGCTTCTACATGCACCCAACTGATCGATTGCACACATAAGTGGATAGAGGCTCTCAATCTCGGTAAAAAGGTCGATGTGGTCTATTTTGATTTAAGCAAAGCTTTTGACACGGTGTGCCGCACTAGCCTTTTGGCCAGGCTTGAGAGCGTCGGTGTTCGAGGTGATGTCTTGAGATGGTTTAGCTCGTATCTTACTGACTGGAAAATGAGTGTGCGGTTCTCTGACTACATTTCTACTGTGAGAGATTGTCCATCGGGAGTCCCTCAAGGCGGAACTCTCTCACCTCTCCTATTTCTTATTTATACCAGCGATCTTCTTAATTGCGTTAAATGCGACAGCAGACTTAATGTTGCAGCATACGCTGATGACATTAAAGTCTCGGTTGCATATGAAGACAGAGAACAGGATCATGCTGAAAGACTCCTGAATTCTTCTGTCAACAACATGCTTCAATGGTGCAATCATTGGGGGTTGAAGATCAATCCCACGAAGACCCATTTATTTTCTATAGGATCCTCTTCCTTAGAAATACACTTCCCGGACAACACCCCCATACAGCGACATCAACATGTTAATGATTTAGGTGTTAATCTTTCTAGAGATATGAAATGGGCTCTACATATTGACGCTGTCTCACGTAAAGCTCTAAAGGTAATGCATATTTTGTTCCGTAACATCCATAGTTCGGACGTTGCTTTGTGGATAAAGCTCTATAAGACCTATATTCTCCCTGTAGTTGAGTATTGCAGCTCAGTGTGGAGCCCCTCTTTGGTCAAGGATGTCCAAAAAATTGAGAACGTTCAGAAAGTATTTACGAGAATTTTGTTTTACAGGGCTTTTCCCGACAATAATTATCCACAAGCACTGCCGCCATACCAATCTAGGCTTAAGAGGCTGAATCTTAAGAGCTTGTTCTATAGACGAGTGCAGTCTGATTTGATTTTGGCTTTTAAGATTCTCAAGTGTGAGCTACGCATAAAGCCATCCAGATATTGGACTTTTCGACCAACGCATGGACGTAGAGGACCGTTTCACACATTCAATCATAGAATGGGCAAGTGGCATCGCACGTTGAGAGCGAACTGCTTCATCATTCACACAACTAAATGGCTGGAGTCTCTCCCACCGCATTTTCTGGCATTGAACAGCTCAAAGCTATTCAAATCAGCGATTCAAAAAGTCAACCTCTTGGAATTACTTGGTATCTCTGATGTATCTTGATGTAATTCTGTTGGTCATGAATTTGTCGATCGAGCGGCTCTCCTTGCTTACCAGATTTTTTGGGCAACCTTCGTGCTGATTACCCACCTTTTGTTTTTTGTCTGTCATAAGCTTACGAGAGCTGAGTATGCGGCTTCTTTCTATTCACGTCTACTAGTGGTCTACCCTTACATCCGCCTTGCTTGCCGTTTCCACGAGGGTGGTCGGTATACCCGTGTTCCGAAGTTACGGCAAGTACCTATGACCCCGCATGTGGCGAGCGGGCATCATTGCCGACAGATGCAGGTTGGTGCTATGGGTAGCTTCTGGCTTCAGACGTGTCAGGTGTTAGCTGCATAACTCATTGCGCATACTTCTTGAATTGAGTCGAAACGTTTCACCACGTTACTTCAATGCAGCGAAGGTCTCCCGCTTATCTCTAAGTGCTACGCTGTTTTGAAGCAGTCACCGGTCCAGCTGATTGGCAAATTTGCGACTTTTGTGGCACTCTATTTCATCTTCTCGACCTACTCGGGCGTCGTTTAGTCATGATTTACTCATTATTTGATTTCTATTTCCAACTTTCCTTTGTTGTTTCTTTGTTGTTTCTTAATTCTTAAATCACCTTACTAGGTCAACCTCTCCAGCTTATTACTGTCATGGTGTAGCGCGTTCACTACGCATAAATAAATAAATAAATAAATAAAGGCAGTGAATGACATTGCTATCAACATCATGAAAAAGACTTTGTCTGGCACCGAAATTCATTCAATCAAATCCTACTTTTCAGGGTTTTACATCCCGGTTCATCAATATTGCGATCGATTTTGCGCATCTCGCAGTCAGTTTCGTATTTTTAAACCGAATTTTGCAAACCTTACAAGTTATTTCATAAACCTTGCAAACAAGGTTCATAAAAATATTCAAAATGGTAAAAATGTGGTTGGGGGGTGCCAGCGCCCTTCCGTCTCGTTACTCTGCGTCTCTGACCCAGGTGGCAGAGTACCCAGTGCGCGGATATGTTCTCTTAACCCATTGACGACCATGACGTTTAGCGGGAAAGCGCCGCGAGGGACCAGCGCGCTTTTCGTCCTTTCGCGACTGCAGCCCACATGTGGACTTCATGGTCCAGAATAACCATTCTTTGAAGTTTATAGGAGAAATTATAGGTATTTCCGAATGTTCCTTCAAATGGGATTGGTAAGAATGCCCACATTGAGGGATTATTGATCTTCATTATAAAAACGATATTCGTTCTAGTGGTCATTCAATTATGAGTTCAATCATCACCAGAAATCGTTTCGGGAACTTTTACGAGCTTTGCATTTGGTCGATATCAGCGGAAATGCTAATGACAACCGTATTTTTGAAATAATATTCATTTTTCGAGGTTGTTCAACGAACGAAGATCTTACCAAGTTAATGTACCCCTTCGGAAAAACACCTTTACAATCGCAAAATTGGAAGATTTTCTAGGATCACGCTGTATGTAGTTTCATTTAGGCCTGATGTAATGTTTTGAGAAGAAAAATTGTAAAAAAATGGAAATATTGATGAATAAAACAAAAATACAACTGCAGTCCACATGTGGACTGCACGGTCCCATGCGTCCGAAAACGTGCAGTCCACATATGGACTGCATGGTCGTCAATGGGTTAATAGTGATAGGGGATGCATTCTTTAACAAGGGGAGGAGCTCCGGGGTGGGTGAGAAGTAAACGTTGTGCAAGGACAAGAGAAAGTTTCGATACAGTAGAAAGGAGTGGAATGTGTTAAACTTGAGGAGTTCGACTGCAATAAAACGATTGCACACCGTGGATGCACTGCACGCGTCGGCTAAAGTTGTTATTGAAGAGCTATTCTAGACCATTTCAACTTTTTGCACAACGTTTACTTCTCACCCACCCCGGAGCTCCTCCCCTTGTGAAAGAATTCATTCCCTATCACTATTAAGGGAACATATCTGCGCTCTGGGTACTCTGCCACCGGTGCTATTTATAATCTGAGGGGCGGCTGCGAAGTTCGCTGCGGGACCGCAATACCGTAACCAGCGCCGCGCTCATGTGCTTCGTTGCAACTGGTCTAAATTTTGTTAGGTCAGCTGTTACGTGACTCAAAGGAATCACAAGCGAGTATGGAGAGGCAAAGTGAAATGGCCCGCATGGATTCACCTCTAAGTCAATATGATAGGTGTTCTAGTTAGATCCATGAAGTTTTTATTATATAAATGAAACTTGTAGTTGTTGTCGTCTAGTTGCAGTTCTATCGTCTTTTTTGCTCAAGTTGAGTCATACAGACATGTTGATTTATATTTATGCCATTAAATAAACATGAGACAGCACGTTCCGTAGGGTTTTTCGTCTATAAGAAGGGCTTATTTATGTATCTTCACCTTCTCTGTAATACCGACTATCTACCAAAGTAGCTTGACATTAAATATTTCCCTCGCTTTATGTCGTGGATGTTCAGTGCATTCAACATGAAGGCGTCTATTCACACGAATAAAGTAGCAGTGTTTGCATCGTAGCTTTAAGCGGGATTTAACGTGAAAAAGCATAGAAGTGGGTCTATTGGTGAAATCTAATAACAGGACTGCAGAAGGTTTTCTCCTCTGTATTGCTTAGGCATTGTTTTTCGCTAGTGAGAGTGTGATGTTTGGCAAAACTCCAATAGTTATGGATGTGACCGACCCACGAACAAGAGCAGTGGACAAAACAATTTATCCAGCGGATAACAACAAACACGGCACCAATACAAACAAATACAAAATACAAAACAGCACCAAAGAAAACAATAAAACGAATTGTCGAGAACTGGCGTCGAGGGGCTCCGTCGGGGAGGGCGGCGGCAAAGGCAGGTCGGCGGTCCGAGTCGAAGTCACAACACACCTACTTTTCTGAGAGGGTGCCCCCCTTATATATACTCGTGGGCCTCTTGATCAATAGGTCATTCTACTACTACTCCTCCCAGTCAAATCCTTACCAAGCACGCCGCTTGCGTGTTGGCCCCTCCGACATGCCCTCCCCTCTGGAAGACAGCGTCCTCGATGTCGGCCTTTCAAAACTTGGCAGCCCCGCTGCTACTGCACGGGTTTTCACTGCCTCATATACATGTTTTGGCAAAGCAGTTCCTACATAATTATTATAGAACTGTGCGCTTCCTTCAGGAGCGCCAACCTCCAAATACAATTTGCCTTCAATGAACTTGTTACTAGCGGTACAAAATACATGATTACAATTGTCAAGCTTCATCAGTGCCTCATCTAGGCTCCTCCAGAGTCCCGATAAATTGATCCACTTGGATTGATTCTTCGAATTGATCGGTGGCCATGCTGTGGCAATAGAACCTCCCTCTTCCAAATAGGATTTGGCCACGCTAATCAAACTTGCTGTAGTGCATTCCGCGAAATCTGCTTCTTGGGGCCACACGATGACCCATGATTTGGAAGATTTCCATTCTTCCAGGACTTCTACAAGACGCTTAAAATTGAGCACAACTTTGGTGACGATCCCTCCGCGGATCCCGTCTCTTTCCATCGGCCTTGCGCCTTCGAATGCGGCGTATAAGACTGGTCCTGTTTTCTTCGGGCGGTCTCTCAGCGACTGCTCTTCGATCTCTTCGCGAACCTTTTGCAATGCCTCATTATAGGACCGGTGGACGTGCTGATTTTCGATGGCGGTGTGCTCGGCTATACATTTTGTGTTGCAGATGAAGTCGGTCCAGTCTATGCAACGCCCATAAGCGAATTTCAGCACGATCTTCAACGAATCTGCATCGAAGCAGATGTGGCCCTCGCGATGATACTTGATTTTCTTCCCAATGTCCAGATCGGTGCGACGAAAGATACTACAAGCGAGCCACGCGCTCCAAAGGTTCCCGATCTCCTCCTTAGCGACAGCACCTGGGAACGATACCCCCGCAATATCTCCTAGCGTTGCTCCTTCAAAACAACCATCAGCGCACAGGAACAGTAGATGTCCTTTATCCAACGGACTGAGCAACGACGCACCACTGAAACAAGCTTTTGTTACTTTGCATACCGTCATTGCTCCCTGGGATTTTTTCCGACCCCTTTTTCCTCTGGTGGTTTTCGTATCAATTCGTTCGTCAGAAATACAGTTTGGCACAATTCTTAACATGTCGAACTGTATTCTGATGGGTTCTGCGTTCTCTCCTATTCTTGTTACAAGAGCTGAATTCTCGCTAGTTTCGATAACTCTAAACGGTCCAGCCCATTCCGAAACTAATTTTGGGTGCGAACTTTTACCCTTTTCTTTGGGTGACAAAACATACACTCTATCCCCTACTTTAGGATGACGGTCAACGTTTACTTTATTCCTTTTATCATACTCTCTTTTCATCACTCCACGAACCCGATCACTGTGATTTTTCACTCTTTCGTGAACTTCTGCAATCCCTTGCAAGAGTTCTGTTTTATAGTCTTCCGTTGGTCTATCTATCAAGTACCATGACTGTCCAGCATTAGGTACTACGTTTGATGGGAAATTAGGATCCCTTCCGTGCAAAACGAAATAGGGGCTCTCCCCCGTGGCTGAATGCGGTGTCATGTTGTAAGCCATAAGACAGAATGGGAGTCGCATATCCCACTCGGTCGGTACTACTGTGCTCTTTCGCAGCATGGCCAGGATAGTCCCATTTAACCTCTCTGTCGCCCCATTCTCCCTGGGGTTGTATCCCTTGGTCATCGAGTGTTTTATCTGAGCGATCTCCATAATTTCTTCCATGACCTTATTTTCAAATTCGCCCCCTCTGTCTGACAGAATAGTTTTGGGCCAGCGGCATCCCTCCGCTATCCATCTAACAAAGATTGTCTGGGCCACAGTGCGCGCTGACTTATCGGGCACTGGGTACGCCGCGGCAAACTTAGAAAACAAGTCTATTACGGTAACAGCATATCTGTTACCTTTCGACGTCAGCCCTAGCTCTAGAATGTCCACTCCGATCACATCATACGGTCTGTTAGTCACCAATGGCTTAAGCGGTGGCACAATTGGTTTCTGTGGGTTGTGTATGAAACATTTATGACATTGTTTCGTCCACCTGTTGATGTCGCGTGCCATGTCCGGCCAAAATACCTGCTTTGATAGCATGTGCAACAGTTTAGGAGCACTAAAGTGCCCACCAAATTTTCCTCCGTGTGCCTCATGGAATATCTCGTACCTCGAGTTTTCCGGTACTACGAACACTAAGGACCCATCCTGTTGGTACAGCATCAGCTCCCCGTCAACTAGTGCAAAATCGGCCATATTGACGGGAGCCCTGATCCCTGGTAGTCGTACGGTCCCATTTACTTTGTTGTTTTCAATGCATTCTATGACATCGGCAAAGATGGGGTCCCTTTCTAGCTCTGCCCTCCACTTCGTTTTCTCACTCGATCTTACTGAGTTGACTACTGCGTCGTTCTCGCCTTCTAGTGATTCCTTCAGGTTGCTTACCGTTCCTCTGCTAAGAGCATCAGCTATTACGTTTGCTTTTCCTTTTACATACTTTATGTGGAGATTATATCGCTGTACCTCCAACGACCATCTCAATATGCGTGTTGAGACATTGCTACGTTGGAATAGAGCAGTGAGGGGTTGGTGATCTGTTATAACGGTCGTCGGTAGCCCATATATGAACATATGGAATCGCCTCAAGGCAAATACCACAGCCAGTGCTTCCAAATCCGTGATGTGGTAATTTCTTTCGGCCTTGCTTAGCGACTTAGATGCGAAGAAAATTGGGTGTAAATGTCCATCTTTCCCTTCCTGAGAAAGTACTGCGCCCAAACCTGTAGCTGACGCATCAGTGCATATCACAAATGGTCTGTCGCCGCACCTTGCTGCTTCTATATCGGGCTGTGCCAAAACCGGAGCGCTGCATATCATGCTCTTCACCTTTTCAAACGCCCTCTCATGTTCTTGGTTCCATGCCCATTTTGCCTTGGCTGAGGTCAGGTTAAACAAGCATCCCGCTTGCTTCGAAAAGCCTAAACAGAATTTTCGATAGTATGAGGCCATTCCGAGGAATGTTCTCAACTCCTTCACATTCTTAGGCCTTGGGTAATCCCTTACCGCTGCCACTTTTCCAGGGTCCATGTGAACTCCTTCCGAATCTATTAGGTGCCCTAGGAAAGCTACTTTGTTCTGTAAGAGCACACATTTTTTCGCCTTTAGGCGTAACCCGGCTCCTTTCAGTTTCTCACAAACTTTACCGAGCAGCTCTAGGTGTCTTGCCTTTGTTTCCGTACAAATGATTATATCGTCGATATAACAAAAAACTTCTTTTCCCAACAAGTCGTGGAGAACATTGTCCATGAGTCTTTGGAAGACAGCAGGGCTTGTGCTCAACCCGAAAGGAGTCACTTTGAATTGGAATAGCCCTTCTGGTGTGGTGAATGCTGATTTTTCTTTGGCCGTCTTGGACAATGGGATTTGCCAGTATCCACTACACAGATCAAGAGTGGAGAAAAACTTCTTGCCTGCCAGACTTTGCAGGATGGCCTCAATGGTCGGGAGTGGATACGAGTCTTGTTTAATTTTCTTATTCAATTCACGATAGTCCACACACAACCTAAGGGACCCATCCTTTTTCCCTACTAACACTATAGGAAAAGCCCACGGTGACGAGCTTTTCTCAATTATGTCGCGCTTTTGTAGGTCTTCCAGCAATTCTCTCAACATCGGACGAATGCTCAACGGCACGGGCCTTGCCTTCAACTTGACCGGTGGGTGTTCTGCCGTGTCAATGTCCATTTCCGTTAGTGTTGTGCGGGAGAGCTCCTTCTCTGACACCGCAAATGCGTCCTCATTTTCCCTCAATACTGAAACCAGTTCGTCATCCAACTGCCCATTTCACCTACTTTCCTCTAACTGTTGTATCAACTGTTGTCTTCTTTCTTCTTCGCTTACTGCTCTATACCCTAAATCAAGCAGCAGTGGATTCAAGTCTTCCCACTTTTCGTTCCATTTTTCCGTACTCCATTCACCTACTTCTTCTCCTACCTCGAAAACAATTGCTGTGTCCCTATCGTTGTGCACTGGGATAGTAGTCCTTTGGTCACACACCTTGAAGATCCCACTTGCGACCTCTTTCCTGTTTGTCCACAATACTCTTTCTTCGGGTCCTGTTTCCCTGCAGTCTACCTCAATCGTGGCCGACGTGTGTGGGGGAACATATGCCCTTCTAGTCACTTTTGCTACCTCAACTTTATTGAGGTCGGTCCCCTTTCCTTTTGGACATCCGCTCGCTTCATCTGCATTGGAGCCAATAATCGATATCCTTACTCCTAACTTCTGTAACGAATTCATTCCCAGTAAGACTTCGTCCTGGGGAAGAGGCGTTATGTGGAAAGTTACTTCGTCCTTCCCGCCACCTTCAAGCGTTACCTCTAGAGTGACTGCTCCCACTATTTTCATTTCATTGCCTGATGCATCGTACACAGGCCCTAGTTCCTTAGCACTGAAAGTGGGGAGTGCATCGACGTCGAATCCGTTGGCTTGTGCCTTTTCCAACAACGTTATCGGTATGATGCTCACCATCGAGCCACTATCAATCAAGGCTGTTGCTGTCATCCCTAATAGCTTGACTTTCTTACGCATCAACTGCCCTACTCTTTCTGCGCTCTCACCTCTACCTTGCTTCCGGGTCTTCACCCCACAGCTACGTGCCGCTCGGATGATTTCCGACACCAAACCTCTGTCGTTGGCCTTGCTTCCACCCTTACTACCGATTTTTTGTACTTTTGCCCTTTTCCGCGGACACTCTCTAGCAAAGTGGCCAGTCTGGGCACAGTTAAAACACTTTCTAACGGCCTCCTCAACCACTGGCCTGCTTTCGCTGACAACGGGGTACTGGGGTAACCTTCCTGCCTGCCGGTTCATACTGCCCGCTGACTCAACCTCAGTTCGCTTGTGGGAGTCGGGTTCTCCTCCTGTCCGCCGCGAATAGATGCTCTTCCTAGTTTTCCACTCTACTGGTTTCCCTACTCTCCTGTACTGACTTGCTTCGACCAATGCCCTTGATTGCTCTATGCTCAAAGCAAGTTGCTTGACTTCATCATATGCGTTCTCCGGACTTGCCCGGTGCAAAACGCTTATCAGCTGAACATGTTCGGGCCACTCACGCAAATTTTCCAACAAAATTTGCGCATTCTCTAAGGATCTCGCCTCGCCTGCACTCTCTGGGTTTGCCCTTCTAGACAGGTTTTCCAAGACGACGCAAAAATCTGCAACGTCCTGCCCAGGTCTTATTCGCAGGCTGCGCAATTCCGTAAGCGCTCTCATCCTCCCAGCCACGCAGTCACTTAATAACAGCCGACCTAGCTCTTTGACTACCTCCTCGAATCCTTTGTCAACGATACTGCTCGGCAGGGTTCTCACAATATTCTTTGCGCGCCCCCCTAAGTGGTCATCGCTCAAAACCTCGATCAATGTCTTGTCATCTATTATGACCTTACTGTATTTCCGACGAAACTTTCTAATAAATTCATTAAAATTTTCATTTGGTTTCCCTTTGAAAACCCCGGGATCAGCACAAGATAACGATTGAACATAATTCAAAAGGCTCATGTTTGAATCCTGACCTGTGCTGGCTGATCCCATTTCCAAACGAGTTGCAAAGCTGCTCGAGTTGCGTCCTGAGCGCGCTCCACTCTGTGGGCCCATCTGTTCCTGCAATAGTGAAGCTGTGCAGTTGTCTGTCCCACTGTGACCCATTTCCACCGTACCTCTGTGGGCTTCCTTTATACCTTCCCATCCCTTTAATTTTCCATCCCTTTCCATTGTCTCAATATACTCTTGCCAATCCTCTTTCGACTCTATGCCTCTGACCCTTAGGGTTTCCCCGATCTCCGTGTCCAATAATCGGGTCCCGCCACTGCACTCTATTAGCGCTCCTATCTTCTCACACACCAGCTCAATTCCGCCTGTTAGGCTCTCCTCATGCATGCTCTTATAGCGGGCGGAAATTTTGTGTTCCCGCATTTTTTCCCGCATATCAATAGGAATCTGCCTTATCATATCTCTAATTTCTTCTAGCACGCACACCAAATTCATGTGTGGGAAACTCACCGGAGATTCATTCTCCTTCCCATCCGGCTCGTACATTTCCACTTCATCTAACATTTTCTGCAAGCGAAAGTATTACCTACGTAGTTACGTCCTTGCTTATGACGAACGGCGAGGAATACGACATAAGGCTAATCGCGGAACACAGCAATCAATCGCGAAGAACAAGAATCAATCGCGAAAACAGCAATCAGTTGCGAAAACAGCAATCAGTCGCGAAAACAGAAATCAATCGCGAAAACAGCAATCAATCGCGAAAACAGAAGTCAATCGCGAGAACAGCACTCAATCGCGAAAACAATACACAATCCGCAATCCATGAAACCGATCCCTATGCGCCCCTTCTTGTACGGGATCAATAGTCTTAACTCGCACTACAGACGCCCTTAGTGATCCTGAGTCAATACTGGCGCCTTTTTTTTGAATTCGCTCTTCGTCGGTCTGATCAATACCGTCAGACCCCTATTTGCCTTAGCCCTTACTTGCCCTTACGTATGGCACCAATTTCCTCGGCTGGTAGCTTCCTTTCCTACCGTTATACCGATCTGCCTTGTTGCGCCGTCAGTCACTGAATTCTATTGGAGCGGTTCGGCCCCCATGTGATGTTTGGCAAAACTCCAATAGTTATGGATGTGACCGACCCACGAACAAGAGCAGTGGACAAAACAATTTATCCAGCGGATAACAACAAACACGGCACCAATACAAACAAATACAAAATACAAAACAGCACCAAAGAAAACAATAAAACGAATTGTCGAGAGCTGGCGTCGAGGGGCTCCGTCGGGGAGGGCGGCGGCAAAGGCAGGTCGGCGGTCCGAGTCGAAGTCACAACACACTTACTTTTCTGAGAGGGTGCCCCCCTTATATATACTCGTGGGCCTCTTGATCAATAGGTCATTCTACTACTACTCCTCCCAGTCAAATCCTTACCAAGCACGCCGCTTGCGTGTTGGCCCCTCCGACAAGAGTCGCTCGTGGCGACAGCGGATTCTATCCGCTTTAACGATGGCGCCTGGCCTATGAAGATGGGTATCACATCGAAACGTTCGACCATTAATTAAATTAACTTTTCCACCTAAAAAATCTGAACGGCAGAGGAATTTCAACAATTGCTGATAGCAATTTGTAGACTCGTGGAACTCACTTATTCCCGTCCTTTGATATTTTTTCTTTGGTCATGATAGTTCGAAGGGTTGGAGGGCAGGAACTGTATTTTGGAACGGAGATCATATGACTTCTTTATCATTTTCGATATAAGAACATACTTTTCTCACCTAACTTACACATACTCAGCAGCTAACTCTCACATACTCATCCCCCATTACTAATCTTATCAATAGTAACTCAGCGATTCTGTTTCTTATAAACTCTTTTAGATAGCACACATATGGCTCCAGGAAAAGCCGATCGTACATTGACGATGGATCCTTTGACCAAGTCACATGTTACAAATAATATACCACATCAATGTTACCCACAACTACGAGGCTGCTTAAACAACTCATACTCATAATTCAATTAGTTACCCATAGGAAAACCGACCACGAAGGACAAGGACGACAACAACTACAAGTTTCATTCATATAATAAAAACTTTATGGATCCAACTAGAACACCTATCATAATGACTTAGAGGTGAATCCATGCGGGCCATTTCACTTTGCCTCTCCATACTCGCTTGTGATTCCTTTGAGTCACGTAACAGCTGACCTAACAAAATTTAGGCCAGTTGCAACGAAGCACATGAGCGCGGCGCGGGTTACGGTATTGCGGTCCCGCAGCGAACTTCGCAGCCGCCCCTCAGATTATAAATAGCACCCTCTGCCACCTGGGTCAGAGACGCAGAGTAAAGAGACGGAAGGGCGGTGGCACCCCCCCAACTACATTTTCACCTTCAAAATTATTTTCATATTCATATTCATTCATTCATAAACTTACTACTTATTCAAAATTATATCGAACCAGTGTAGATCAGATTTGAAAGGATTCGGATGGTGTTTAGCAAGTAGCAACGATATGACGTTCTATCTCGCGCTCCACCTGATTCATGAAGCTCTGGAATATCCATCAGAAAATGGCGAAATGGATGCCCTTCAGAGGGAAGAATGTGTGAAACGATCTTTCATTTCAGTGAAGAGTAATAAATGAGAGGCTTTATTCTGAAACGAATTTTTTCTCCGATACTTTCTAAGCCATAAAAGAGAAAGATTGAAGGTGGGTGAGCATAAAATATTATAAGAAAACATGTTTTTAGGATGAAACTCTCACTGTACCCGTCATTTTCATCGCAGTCGTCCACAACTTATTGCCTTTCGAGGAGCTTCATCATCCACCATTTTTGAATGATGTCAGCCGTGAGCGAAGCTGAACAAAAAGTTATTATGGTCTGAATGTTTAATAAACCAGAGGAGAAAGAGTTAAAAGACAAGTGTGATGGATACTAGCGTACAAAAAATCAATGCAACAATGGGTGATGGGTGCAAAGTCCACGTCCACGGGCGTCCGTCGTTATCGACCCCAGGGTGGATGTGGTCAAAGTCAGAACGGGAACTCACTTGCTGGTTACTGTACGCCCATTTCGTCGGGATAAACTCTGGGCTACACCCTGCAGCCAGGAACAAAATGAGGATCAATGGTTACATCATAGGAATGGCAGTCGATAGTTGAAGAAGACGGGTTCCCCTGATTTTGTTTAGAGTAGGTGAAGAAGAGGGAACCTGAACGGAGGAAGGTATTGAAGGGCACGAGAAGGTGAAGTTGGTAAGAGGATGGGAACAGAACAAACGAATTCCATCTTTTCTGTTTTTAGGTTTCCTTGTCGCTTCTTCCAACAATCTCCTACTGTTCCTGGACCAGTATGCCGGCACCTGCGCTAGTATAACGGCCGGCACCTGCACTAGTATGCCGTCACCTCTGCTTTAGTATGCCGCCACCTGCACTAATATGCCGGCATCTGCACTAGTATGCCGGCAGCGGCACCAGCATGCCGACAGCTGATGGTGGAACACTGAGAATAGGCATGGATCTTTGCCAGCTGACCGAGAAGATCACTGGAACAAGGATGATGGCATGATGAACATATCGATGACATGCCTTTAAGGGATTTTGGAATAGCGTTTTAAAACGGAATACTTAGCCCTAGTGAATGTATGAAAATTTTTTGATTCTGCCCTTGAAGCACCTTCTCTATCAATTCTCAAATCTCAATATATATCTCAACAATCTATAATATATCTCAAAAAATGGAACAGGCGAATGGAACAAAAATGAAAAATGGTGGTGGGAAGTATTCTGGGGTGTTGAAGGGGGGGGGGGGGGCTGTAGGACCATGCCACGGTTCCGCAAAACCGTATCCGGCAGAGCAATTCTTGCTAAGTTGGTACTATTTTCGGAAAGTTTTGCGTCCCCCTGTCAACCGTTTCTAGAAGTGGCCACCACCTTCGCAAACTTAGAAGTATGATTACACTGGTGCAACCAGTTGATTACTATCGTCATCCGAATGCCGAACACAAGATCGTCTGTCCCACAGCATTTAGCAGATGTTGTACATCCAAGTTTTATCTGATTTTAGAAAAAAGACTTGTCCCCACAAATGCATGCCACTCACCTTGTGAGAAGCACGAATCAGCCAATACTGTATTATTCTAAACGAAGTATCAGGGAGATACGAGCGCTGAACGCCATCGTTTTGTTGACGGGTCAAACCTTCTAACATTGTAGAGCTACAACCCTTGCTGATAATCGAATCCAGGTTGCAAAATTTCCAATGCCCACAACTAGACGAACTCCTAGGGATGTCTTCTGTAGATAAGGAAATCTGCAAAACTCGAAAACCTTTTTCCAACATGGTGCCATCGGAAACCAAATTCCCTCTGATGACAATAGCGACTCTTGTGAATGACTCATATCTTCAGGTAAAGAATTTCTACCTTGAGTTCTACTGGTCGGTTGGTACCATCACTTGCTGGGTGGTGACGAAGAATCTACAAAGTTACGGTGAGTGGTTCCCCTTCCGATCACCTGCGTGCCCTGGGGGGTCTCGAACTTTAGTGGGTTGATAGAGCCGTTTGGTCGGATAGTCACAGGTTGTTGTGGTCCTTTCAGGCTCTGAAGAAGGCGATGTCGCCGGAACGTCAGCCTAATAACGCGCATTTACAAACCTCGCAAAGAGTTCAAAAAAAACAACAACAATGGACTCAGTCAGACAGTTATCCCGAGATTTATAGAAAGCCGCACATGGAAATGAGCAATGATTTGTCATCTCATATACGCCTTGGGAACAGCCCTGATTGTCAGAACACAATACGTGTTTTATAAATATTTTTATTGCTTCGAAACGCCGAAAGCGGCTATCACACAACCTGATCTTCTATTTTTAATTCACACATCAATAGCAAAAAAATAAGTTACTATGCTCCATGTACATTCTATAGACACTAGTCTAGACCATGAATAATTACTAAAACAACCTTTTAAATCTAAACGTTGTCAAGATACAAAATTACAAATGAAAAATAGCAACCAATGAGTAGCTGAAGGATGATAAGCAAAGACTAGCTGCTGGCAAACAAACATTATTATACAGTAGATGATTAAACTTGGGATGAAAGCTGACCATTCACGCCCAGTTGCCTATTCAATAAACAAAAGTAACGAAACAAATGAACAAATGATCGGATTAGAAAAGTTCTACCACAGACGCTCGAGTGGAATGTCTCAAACAATACTTGGCTGCACGAGGAAATCCAAACAAATGACAGAAACTGGCCTACATTCATCAGATCTGACGGAGGTGACAAGGGGTGCCACGGCTTAATAAGGAATTTCATTCTGTATGTACTGTAATTGATCGTACATTTTGCTCCTGATGTTAAGAAAGCAGTTCGTAATGACAGAATGCATATATCTGGAAAACAAACTGTAAAGGTCAAAAATCTTTGTCTGTCTTGGTTTTGAATTCAGACAGGACAAATGCAGATTTAGGTACCAACAAGTCCGCCCCTACCTCGAATAGTTTAATGGATTCTCAGTCACCCCATGCCTGAACAGGGAAGGCATTGATGAGGTTAATCCTAACCTGCATCAATAAGACTGAAAAATCCAGAAAACATGGCTTCACTCAGGAAACACTCTTTTTTGACCGTGCCAGGGGTCCTTAACAAAGTTAAGGGGATCAATCCATGTATAATATCATCAATTCTGTAATAAAGGATAGAGATAGACATGAAGACGAACGGGTTTTCGGGTGCTGAAATCAAAGAAGGGAAAATGATTTCTTTTCCCCTCGCTTGATCGAAAACAATCACAAACATGGAACATTCCGCTATATGAATGGGTTTGGATGCCATAAACGAAGTAATTAGGAAGGGAAGTTTCCATACGGGAAAAGAAAGGTAGATAGAAAACCTAGGGCACCCATAAGGAACTGGTGATGGAAATAGTCTAACCGAGCCTGAAAAATTTCGTATGCGAGGATGAGAGACGGTGTAGGGATTATGAAAGTGATCTTCGAGGGTAAAGCGGGAGGGTAGTTCCTCTACTCCTTTCATGGTAAGGTTTTATCATGTCAAAGGGTGAAAACAGACAATCGACATGATGAGGATCAGGAGCAACCGATTAGACCACTGATGAACCCTCTTACAAATCGACATGGCAATACCCACACCATCCCCACTACTCATACATGCAATAAGGATGTCAAAAGCTTGCTTAAAGTGCTATCTGGATGTCAAAAAGGTGGTGCATAACAAAAAAATCAGAATGATCAAGAATTGTAACACTTCCGTACAACGAAAAACCCGTAAATATAAATAAAATAAATAAAATGAAAGTTCGTGAAGGAAAATGAACCGACACCAGTGCAATTACGAACCTTGCTGCATCTCTCTCGTTCATTTCAGGAGCGAAACGTGCTCGTAGCTGCTGAATAGTTTTACCACGGAAACACGGAAGCCCGGTGTCAAGCATCAAAGATACCAGCGACACGAAAGCCTGTGATTCCAAAATGTAGGAGAAATAGCAATACAAACGAGAAAAGGTTGAACAAATATTGCTCACTTTTTGATAGGGCCTAACAGCCAGGTAGGCCTGCACACAGAGCGTAGCAAACTGGCGGAACGGGGTCGCTTCCATCTTACCACCCATGATCGCCACCATTTCTTCGCTTAGCTTGAAATCTGGTTCAAAACCGAGATTTCCTCCCGGACTGCTCTCGAACATGAAGCCAAAGTCTGAGGACCAGCTATGAAATCGATTTACTACTTGATAATGGTGAAAGTTCCTACCTATATGTATGATATGGCCATCTAAATCGATCATGATGTTGCCGTTATGTCTATCCTTGATTTGCAATAAAAAGCTGAACACTGAGTAGCCGGCCATGCTTCGAACGAAATTCCGACGCGCTTCCTATCATTCAAAAGCTCGAAACAAAAAAAAGGTGATAAATAACATCAGATAAATATCGCGAAAGTGAGTAAAAACCATAGTCTGTTGCAGAAATGGGTGAGAAATACAAATTCGGAAAAGAACCTGGAATGATTCGCTGCTCTCATCGCCGTAGGTCGTCTTGAAATATTCATATAGCCCTAAAACATCTCATATAATCGTACATCGTCATCGCAAGTAATATCGTATATAGTACTCATGATAAGCAAGTGTAAAGATGTCTATGCGAGTCGTTACACTACAAAATTTGGAGAATTCTAGGTAAACAAAGCAAAGAGTTCAAGAAACTTTAAAACATGGTTCAGAAATAATCAAGGCAACAAATGAGAAGAATTCGAACATAAAAATTACTTATCAAAATTTCTGACGAACGTCGCCATTAAAGAAAACAGAACCTTCAAAAAGTATTATGAAATCAAAACAAGAACCAACCGAAATCAGTTTGACGTCCAAGTTGATCTCGACTTTTCGAATTGGGCACACATTCGATCACTCCACATCCCGGTGATGTTGCCACTACCCTGCAAAGAAGTCACCAGCTCAACCATTACACATTTCTCAGAAGTGATCCCTTTTTTTTTGGAAAGAGAGAAGGCTGTATGGAGTGATTGGAAACTCCCTGTACCATCGAAAAGACCAGCATCTCCTAGGCAAAACTGAATAGAGCAAGTAGAGTTCCCTTTGTAAAGATCCAACACTAGGCAAAAACTATCCGATACTCCAAGTTTCCAGTACTAGACTAATCAAGAGTTCGTGTCGGCTGCGGAATAGCTGCCTCTAGGTGAAGATTTCTAATTTTACAGAAGATCATCCCCTACACTGCGGTGCTCGAGGAATTTGTAAGTCTCCTTCAGTGCAACATTGTGTAAGGGTCTAGCGGGGTACGGTATTGGGTCCAGTAACATCGATGTTGGGAGCAGGCGGTAGCCGATGGAATTCCTAGATGAAAGCACTGATTACAGGCTGCGCGGAGAACAACGCGATGCGCTGGTATTCGAGGCAGACGACAGGACGAGGAACGGCGGATCGCACCCACGGCCTCGGGCTCAGGACGTCTTCCGCTCCCGGCTGCTGCCCCGTCGATCGACTCCATGGCCGTACGCGACTGCTCATTTGTGCTACCTATGTAACCTATTTGCGCCTATTCGTTATCCTGTATTTGCGACCTGTAATTATGCTATGCTTGTTAATAAACTCTTGTAAGACTTTCGCGTCCTCACACTGTTAGCAGCGAGTGGTTCCACTCCTGCGAGCATGGTGAGTTCTTTTCAAAACTTTGTTTTTTTCTTTTTCTTCTTTGAACTCGCGAGTAACTTTTTTCCTGTGAGAATACTCCTCATTTCTTTTGATCAGCGCGCATTTCGCTCTCTCCTTCCTCCCTCCTATCTCTCTTTTCTTTTTTGATTACCTCGAGGCTAAAATTCGATGAAGATGACGGTGTAATAGGTTAAGTTCGTTGAGTGAAATTAAGTATGAGTTAGCGTTCAACGCTCGAAGAGTTTAAATCAGTCTTTGTGTCGATATAGGTGGTTTTTGTCTAGAGGTCTCGCCGGCAAGAGGCCAGAAGGCCTATAGCTTCAAGCAACTCGTCGTTGAATTTACCTTTTTTTTCATTTGCTCCTTTTGCTTGTATTTTCATATTACCTGAATTCGGCTGGCATGGTACTCACCATCATGGGCTCTCCTTCAAGAATATGTCATTGGTGTTTTCGAAACTGCAAATTATTTTTGTTTCTTTGAGTTGCAAGGTATTACAACTCAGGCTTAGTGCGGAGCTCTCTTTCGTAACCGTTTGAGTTTCTTTTTGTCTGCTTTCTCTTTCTTCTCTTCGATTTGATATTTTCATGCTTTCGCATCTTCAGTTTCCCATGCCTGGTCTGATTCTTACAGTTTCCCATCGCATTCCACGGCGGCTCCGTTATCTCATTGCGCATCTTGATGGAGCTCGCTGGTTGTTTTCGTAGAACGGTACGTCCCCAGCATGTTGCATAAACATCTGCCGCTCCGCGCTTCTTCCCATAGATATCGGAAAAGTTCATCATCCATCTCCTAGCCTACTAATATAAAATGGGGAACTGAACATTTCTTCCACTCAGACGCCAATTGTGTGCAGGCATGCCAATCACCCGTAGCGCAGGTAAGGCTTCAGCTGCATCCTCGGCTATTGCCCCAGTACCAGACTCTAAGATGGAAAGAGAAGGCGAGTTCTTCGGTTTTGATCTGTCCTTCATGGATTCCTTAGATGACTGTACTCCGCTCCAAACCCGCGATGCTAAGGCCTTAAAGGACGCGACTTCCTCAGCTATTACGCAAGTGTGGGCCGACACCATGGCCACCACAGCGTTGCTTTTGCAAAAGATTAACGAGGGTAATTCGGTTCTTACGGATAAACTGAACGAGTCCTTCGCTGCGGTGGGGAAGCGGTTGGACTCTCTACCCACGATCGCTATGCTTCAGCAAGGTGTCGGGGTATCGAAGGTAACACCGTTTTCGTGGTCTGCCGACACGGAAGCTCAGTTCTCGGTATGGATCCGTCGACTCGAGGACGTTATGCGCATGCGACCAGTACCGCTTACAAATGAACAGCAGGCCAACTTTTTAATCGGTCATCTGGATGGAGTGGCCAGGGAAAAGGTGGAGGAGCTCGGCGAAGAGGACCGCAAGGATTATGCAACCATTGTTGCACACCTCACGTCGTTCTTCGAGAGTCCACAACAGAGGTATGTGGCGCGCCAGAAACTCTCAGTATGCAGGCAAGAACCCGGCGAGTCATGTACGGCTTTCGCAAACCGTGTCCTCCATCTGGTCCGCGCCGCAACCTCCGGCCAGGATATGGCCTCTCAGAAGGAAAGAGTTCTCGAGGAATTTGTTGCCCGGCTCCGGGCATCTCTTCCGCTCCGCTTCTCTCCCGGAATCCGCTACTTCGTTAAATTGGATAACCCCACCTCTTTCAAACAAGCGGTCGCTAAGTCTTCGAGACATGGCTCGACAGAAGTAGGCTCCTGCATTATGTAAACCGAACGGCAGATACACGAACTGGTACACTCCCCGATGGGTGGCCCACCCGCACTTAGCTTGCCTCTCTGGAGAAAGGAGCAACTGCATATAGCCTGACGCAAGATCAAAAGAGGTGTAGTAACGAAGACCGGCCACACGCTCGAGTAGGCCCTCAATCCGGAGTAGGGGGTATCTATCCGGGATGGTAATCTCGTTTAGAGGCCGAAAGTCCAAACAAACACGGAGCGAATCGTCTTTCTTCTTAACCAGAACCGTGTTATGGAGCCACGGGGTATCGCTTTCCACGATGTGGCCCGACTCTAGTAATTTATTAATATGGTCGTCCAACTCTTTCTGCAGACGGGCTGGTACACGGGTGGGGCGATGGCGAGTGGGGGGTACCTCCGTAGTGGTTTTGATGTGAATGAGGGTATGCTCATATGAGCCAAGATCATAGGACGAGAGAGATATGCGATCGCGGAATTCTTGAAGCAGGTCCCACAAACGCCGCCGTTGCTCCGGTGACACCTCTGCCCTAGAAAGGTCAATATCTAGCGGAGTTGATTCTGTTGTCTGAGATGTTTGCTGGAGCGGGGAGGGCTTTGGTGTAAATGAATAGATGTTAAGACAGTGCGGGAGCTCCGCGAACGTACCGTCGGGAAGTTCCACCACCGGTAGAGCAGATGCGAGTTGCTGGCCCTTGTAGATGACCTTAGGGGTTTTTCCTCCGACCGTCTGCCCCCCCACTACTCATCCGAGGACGGACGTGTTTATGGTAAAGGGAGGGTCTAGCGGGGTACGGTATTGGGTTCAGTAAGATCGATGTTGGGAGCAGGCGGTAGCCGATGGAATTCCTAGATGAAAGCACTGATTACAGGCTGCGCGGAGAACAACGCGATGCGCTGGTATTCGAGGCAGACGACAGGACGAGGAACGGCGGCTCGCACCCATGGCCTCGGGCTCAGGACGTCTTCCGCTCCCGGCTGCTGCCCCGTCGATCGACTCCACGGCCGTATGCGACTGCTCATTTGTGCTACCTATGTAACCTATTTGCGCCTATTCGTTATCCTGTATTTGCGACCTGTAATTATGCTATGCTTGTTAATAAACTCTTGTAAGACTTTCGCGTCCTCACACTATTGTTCCATAGCTGAATTCGTGCTCGAAAATAGTAAACAAGTGGCTGTGAAAAAATTAAGAAGGGATAAGATTGGAAGAAGGGATTTAACTAAATGCAAGTACCACTGGAGTTACCTGTATGGAAAGACGCAAACGGGAAGCCCAAGACCAGCCCAAACATTCTTCATTAGCTGCATCAGCTGGAGAGCCAACATGTCTTGCCGGACATCATCTCCTACCTTAAATCAACTTTTAGTGGGAAACATTCTCATCATGAGGAATCTCTGGAAAACATTGATAACCAGTAATACCTTGAATATGGCCGCTTGCCAACATGTGCCACTATCGTTGATTTTTCGTAGCTCATTCAAATCAGCCCTGGGCGGCGGTGGCTTGCCTTTTTCTTGCGACTGCGCCTGAACATGACATCTATTAATAAATATAACAAAAAGACATTTCATTCGAGAAAGTTCATGCACCTCCAACCCGAGTCGCTCCAGTTCGTGCACGCCGCATCGCTGAACTTTGAATCGAGCCAAGAAAGGAGCTTTGGCAGCACTATAATAAAACCATTGATACCGGGCTGTCGAAAGCGGTCACCAATCGAAGAAAAATAAAGATAGGAATCTGGGCAATCCGAAAGCTCTAACATGTACCTCGAGTAGTAGTTTTCAAAAATCCAAACGTCACGCTTCATCAAGGAAGAATAAATAAAAATGAACTGCACCTTTGCATTGGTGTTCCGCTCGAATAATCTATTTCCAAAAGAAACGCTTCCGGATTCGATGGGAGGTAGGTGATGGTCTCCAGTTTTACCTGAAAGATTTCTTAGCTTCAGAGCAGAGTGTTCAACGCAGACCGATCGCCATCGTGTCAATCGCCTATCAGGATCAGAGATGCATCAGTGCGTGAGTTTTTCATGGTGGACACTTCAGAGACAACCTAATCTACCAATAACCATAATCAATCAATCAATCAATTAATCAATCAATCAAATTGAGATTATTAGCCCAAACGTGAACTGTGAGCCTCCTTCGAGTCAGATTCAAGCCTATTCGAGTAAGTGGCAAGCAATATGGCGGTATCGCATGTCTGAAGTTGTGCCGCAGAACCCACAAAAAAGTCACTGTGCTTTCGCACTTGTTTAGTGAGTATGACGATGCGTCATTGAGAAGGGCGATGGGGTTGTATTTGATGAAGTTTGACACTTTCGACATAATTGAGCTGCTAATACATCATATAGATGTAGAGGAAAGTAACAGAATCACCACGACGGGACCAATTCTCCTTGACGTCACCTTGTCTGATGAATTTGAATTAAACATTATAACCTGAAGCCTATACACCATGCCCCTTCATCGAAACTGATTACCAAGATATTTTTGCACATCACATATGTTATCAAAAAGTAGGAATATGAAACAGAAACTTTAGAAATACTCAGGAATAAGTGTGAGACGCGCGAAGTAGAAATAAATTAAATTAAAATCAATACGTAAACGTAAAGAAATCATAACGAACAATAATCGTAACGAACAAAAAGCCAATCTGTTCCAAAATGCGTTTTTTCCCATATTTCCATTCATGTATGTAGATGGTAGGATTACATTCTCTTGAAGCTCTTATTCCCTTAGACGCTTGTTAAAGCTTATGCTAGTTCTCGAACATAACTTTATCTGAAGAACTGACTGTTTACAGAGAAATATTTCATAGCATCAATGGCCACGTAACCTGGCTGTCTATAAGCTTCACGTAACGTCATTGAAGGGGCTGCTAGTCCCTATGGATTGCGACTCATATCCTATGATAACCATTCCGGCTTTTACTCAATACCAGGTTGTTCTTCCTTATTCGGCTCTCCTGCAATCCCACAGCGAATCTTCGACACGTCGCAATGATGAATCACCCGATAAGCCGTGCCACTACAGGCACCATCAGTTATTTCTTTCTCAGCTTTCTATTTTTCTGCTTACCATTCAGGCCTCATTCTGCTTCGCAGCAACTAGCAAGAGCGATATTGGGAGATCCAGACCTCGATCTACGTTTGACGAGCGGTTAAGTGACCCGTGACTCCAACTCCTAGCATTAATACCGCTGTGGCTTCCTGAAGAGAAGAAGGGGCACTACTTCACTAGGTATATTCTGTTTTTTCGAACTAAATGGCACAGAAGAGGAGAGAACTACAATTTGAGGTATCGGCCAGCTTCAGAATTGCAAAATGGAAATACAGCAGCTGAAAAAGCATCAATAAATAGATAGAGAAACACCTCTTACCTCAGCCAGCGCTTTGAGACAAGCCTTCTTTCTGGCATCGCCTTTCGGAAAAGGCTTGATTGTGCCGGAGATTGCAGTCAGCCGATGAAACAATGTAAACTCTGCTTCATGGAAACGGCGAGCGGCACCTTCGAGCTGACTGGTGGTCTGAATAGCAAACTTCACAAATACCACCGCGACAAGAGCGATAAAACTCAGAAGGCACAACCTGTATATCATGACATTAGGAAAAAATTTGTGGCACCGATATGAATTACAGACCTTTTTGATGATATCATTGAGAGCATCGAAGAGTACAGGATCTTTATTCTTGCTATCTTCATCTGTATACATATTCGTTTCCATATTCCAAATCAATTGATGGGCCAAAAGCTGTGAGTGTCCAGCTAGCCATACGATCAGCTCAGCTACATAACCCATCTGAGGAAGGTCAATACTTCATGAACGGAGTCAGATTTAAGCAAAACTCACGGTATCATGTCTGATTGCTTGGACCAACTGTGGGATGTACATCAGGAGCGCGTCAGCAGGATAGGAACGTAACACTCGAACTGCATACTGTACTGTGACTGGATGGAGAGGATACTGTCGGGGAGTAAGCAGAGAAAGCGCCATTACCGGAGAGCATGTAGCCCATGTGAGCACATGAGCAATCTAAATAGCAGCGTTTCTGTTATACTCATCACTTTCAAAAATCGAATGAAAAACAGGCTATTCATTCTTACGTCAGTGTGTTCGAACACAGTTGTGTCCCCAAGAAACAGAGGCAGAGCGTCTGGAAGGTGTGAAACCGCTTCCGGTTGCAGCCGAACCATCTCCTGTATGGTGTCGCGAAGAGTTGGGCAAGTGCGGAACCTGAAGACAGAGAATTCGAAGACAGAGAAAATGGATGAGTACATACTTGGAAAAAGCCACTTACCTTGTTGGGAGGTATACAGCTAGTTCAGGTGAGATTTCCCAAGCCAGTTTCGAGTTTTCTTTCAGTACCCGAGTTTCAACTCGGATTTCTGAGCATGAAAAATTACTTATATGATATGATAATTAAACCCTAGAGAGACGCTATTGTTGATATAGGTCAAATTCCACATATCATCTTTGTTTTTACATCCGCGCACACCCTTTTTATCCACCCTCAGACCCCTTTCTCGAACTACTTATCACATCCATGAGCTACGGCATGCTACTATTTCTCTCTCTCAAAAAAAAAAAAACAAAAAACAAAACAAATATAGCGTCATAGTGAAAACCGTTAGTAGTGGAGATGGGTGGCGTACTGCATCAACTGTTAGAAAGAAAGAAGGGATAAAGGAAAGTCTTGCTCAAAGTCAAAAAGGGATAAAGGAAAGTCTTGCTCAAAGTCAAAAAAAAAGAAACAATCTAATGAAAAAACAAAACCATGACAATAAATCGATCAAGACATTCACCAGGCAACGTGCTTTTCATCCATTGCTCCACCGGACCTACACCTTCCTCTGTTGATTCGCCCAGAGGATTAAGCCATGCGCACAGACGCTCTATTTCATTTCCCTAAACGTGTGGCAGTACAAAGCGAATGGCAGTACAAAGCAAACCAGAGATTTAAAACGAATTCTTGAGTAGTAGGGAATACAAGAAGAAATTCAAAGATTTTTGCTCGAGAGGCTTACGAATGATACGCAATGTCAAGCGCCGGGAATGCTTGCCGATTTCTAAAGGAAAACGCTCAATATGGGAAGCACTATACCATGACTTTGAGATCATCCATACCACCCAGTGAGAAGCTAGCAAATGGGAGTCAAAATAATTAAGACCTCAATGAAACAGAAAGCCCATGCCGCTCCAACCCCGATCTGTGATAGGCCAGCACTCGCAAAACTTGATTCCCTTTGTCTTTCCTATGCTTGAGAAAGTTCTACAGATCTCCGAAACACAAAATTTAGAAAAAGTAGGAAAGTAGGAAAATGAACTCACTACGAGTAATAGAATGAGGTTTCTCCACCTTAGGAACATTTTAACCTGCTTCTCCACATCCATCGAATTTTTTCCATTCGATATGAATTTACGTGAGACACCTGGAAAATTATTTTGGAGAGACAATTCAATTGAAACGTCAAGACGCTGACCCTGGATATTTAGAATGGTGAGAATCCAAAATTATAGAAGACAAAGACAGAAAGGCATAAAGACATGCTAACACAAAAAGATCGAAGCGGAGTGATGTTTCTTTTCATGAGTCGGTAAAATTCAATCTGATATGCATATACGTGGGTTTTGAAAGCCAGAATTTTTCAAAATTTGCTAAGTGTGTGACTCTCCTCAGGAGCAGTATGATCGAAGATTTAACAAATATTTACAACATTGGCAAAGCAAAATAGAAAGAATGTGAAGAAAAACAGTAAAGTAAGCAAAAACCAAAAAATCCAAACCAAGCAGAAACTTACTCCCACGAGTGGATGTTATGGCATTTTTCGACAACGTCAGAGTATTCACATAGTGCGTGCTAGACGACGATGCAGCATGCCATGTCTGACTAGAAGACCTGCAAATCTTAATTATCTTCATTGTACGTGGAAATCATCGCTTTCACCATTAACAACAATACGGAAAAATAATGATAGCGAATTTCTCCTAACTTTCCTAGAGATTGTCGTGTTTCTCAAGCTTTTCATGTATTAAATCGAAAGAAGACACGAATCTGTTTGACATACCGATTTCCCAATTGCTCCACGTACGGCTCTATCTGGTTCAAAGTTGGCGTTATTCCAAGCTCATTATCTGAATAAATGTTCCAAGAATGCGCTGCAACTTAACGTTCTGTGAAACAAAAATGCATCCCTCAGAAACTCAAAAGACTCAAAGCAATCCACCGATTTTTTGTCAATTTCACACTACATACCAGGAGGCTCATTACTTTCGCCGATTATAGACTAAATCGAGCAGTAAAACTACTCGGAGCCGAATTACTACTTAATGGTACTTAGCAAGTAAAGGAAGTGAATGTAGCCGACCAGAAGTTGGAGTGCCATAACAGAGGAAAAACCGTGGTTCTACCTTTTGTTAGGAATATTTCCTTCTTGATGTATTTCCCATCCGCATAAAGCACCTGCCAGAACGAAATCAGCAATTTAACATCTGCTCTTAGTTGTGCCTGCATTTGCGTTGGCCCTTGCGGAGACAACCTGATGAGAAAGCTACCAGATTACTGGCACGAGAGCATCGAACAATGAACAGTCTCTGCGGGTAACAGCAGGACCTGTTAGAAACAGTAGGAGAGATAATCTGAAACACTCACGTAAAATAATCGAGTGCTGAAGCATAAACTCGTTGACGAATGACGTTGTTCGAAGGCCTGGCAGCAGTTGCTTCACCCTGGAGCATACTGAGAGCACAGGAAAGAAGTCGAAAACGCACTCCAACTGCTTCGATACTCCGTGTGAGGAACACTATAACATGAAAAATAAGACCGGTACTCTTGAGTAAGAATTTTCATGATGACCTTCCATTATTCCTTCAAATATAGCAATGAGGTCATCGTTCTTTAGTGACTCCAATGGGAAATAAAACAAAGCTACCTACCATGCTGTTCGAATAAGGGAAGAGAAAGAGCTGGTGATGGGGCCACTGTCACCGGTCCACTTCCGACCACAAGACTCAGCGATTGAGCGAACATCGTTTCAAGAATGTCTAACTGTTCCCTACTGCTATACTTGGCTACGTCCACTCGTTCGGCGATAAACTGGAAGATATTTAACTGTAAATACAACAGTAAGTTCGAAAATCAAAAATCACGCCACAAAAATAGAAAGGTAATCAACAAAACAAAGGAAGTGAACTTTGTCGGACTCCCCTTGGGCGGATATTGAGAACTCTCCACGAAAATAAAAATTGTGATTGAGCTCAAAACAGAAATGAAAGGATCTGTCCCGGTAACACTGGAAAGTCGGTGAGTATTACGGCGAAGGACGGATTTCATTTTCTAGTCTTCTAACTTGGTTATCTTTCCATAACGTTATCGCAAAGGCTACACTTCTTAGGTAACCTTCCGACCCCCTATAGAGGGAACCCTACCGTCCTACTTGTTGTCTCCGGGTGTCCCTGCCTTCAAGATAGCCTATCCAAGCTGTCCTTATCCAAAGAATCAAAGAGCGGGCCTCCTCTTCTTTTTCTAGAGCACTCTATCGCCCTATCGTTCCAGCTGACCTAGAGGCTCCTCAAGGTTTGCACTCCGAAGAAACACTTTACCAGGTGGAACAGGAGAGCGATAGAGTTTCTAGCAAAATCCAACAGAATTTGTCTCATGATTACCTGGAACTTCCTAATACTCAAACGAAAACTTCAGATGGAATTTCAAGTAAATAAGCTAATTATCTCTACAAAACTGCTATCTTCGATTGTTTGTAAATATAATTGTAGAAACCGCAACTCTAAGATTAAATCATCAGATTACCATGAACTTCATAAAACGTCAAATGAAACTTATCTCATAAGACTTACATTCAACCAAAGCGCATGAGGCTTATAATGCGGAGGCTTTGGGGGTGACTTGAGTTGTTCGCACAAGGGTGACTGTGATGGCGCCATTCGCTCGTAAATTCCCAAGCCCTGTCGGCAGGATTCCGTCCACGCAGAGCACATTTCACGCAAAAACTGAAAGCCGCTATGAAAATTCCATGAAAAGTTCACATTCTAGGGCAAAAATCAGTCGACTGCAGTAACTAACAGTCCGTGAAGTTAAGGTAGCTTACAATATTCTGAATATCGTTCCTTGCGGCCAGAATCCAATTCCAACTCAAAACACAGAGTTGTAGAGTGGATTCATCAAAACTACGAAGTGGACAACGAACCAAAATTGAAAGGATATGATCATTCACGTCTGAAACATTAAAAACTTCTATCACTTCTCGAGGACTGCACTAGGGAAACACAGAAGGACGAGCAGGGATCAGCGTTCTTAAGCAAAGCAGTTCCTTCGCGTAACATTCTGCTTTGCAGGCATGCAAAAAAAGCGGACTATAACGCCTGATATGAATCCATCAACTGTACCTGATCGAGTGACCGCGTCTGCCGCAGCATATGCACCACGGAATTCTGACCATTGAAGTGTAAATTAAAATTATAAAAGATTATAGAGGTTAAGAATGAAAACGGACCCCAGGCTAGCAAAAACCCTCCCCCCTTCCCTAATTTACTTGCGCCCTTGAAACGGGCCCTATGCCAGCAAACGGTCCAGTAAGCTTGCCGCAATCTGCCCAAGAAAAGATGGTTTTCATTAAAAGCAACGTAAATGTATCTTATGCAGCGAATTGCAAGCCTACCTTAGGCACTATCCTGATCACATGTCAGGCCCTACCCAAGCCTAACAATATGCAAATGCTCAAATGATAAAAATGTTTCATTACCCAGAAAAATCTCAGAACAAAACTCCCATTTGGTACAAATTGTAGTCAAATAACCCACCTTTCAATGTCACAAAAAGTGCAGTAAGAAGCATGATGGCATTCTGAAGTTCTTCCTTTGATCCAGATGCTATTGCTACCGTCAAGTTCCTCTCCAGCCGTTTCACCAAACTGCATTCGGGAGTTTCATCCTCATCGGCTGCACGAGACGCTAGCACTCCTTTCACCTGAGTTAGGTGTCACTCTTCTCAAACTTAAACAGCTGCGACCTTTAAGTAGTAAGCAAAAAAGACAAAAAAAAACTGCACCTCCCCGAGGTACAAGCTTCTCATATGGAGAGACGACAAATACATGCTGGTGTTCTCGGAGCCGGCATTCGTGACAGCATCCATTGCTAGCCGTAGCGACGTGTCTGATGGCGCTCCAAATGTGGACACATATTCCTAGGAAACACATTTGATGATTTCGCCGATTTCGATAGCCATTCCATATGAGTCCAGCTCACTGGGCATCCAAGAACATCTCAACTGCAGGTCAATGACATAATTACAGTTAACCGTGTCCCTCGTAGACCCAAGATTCTGTTGACGACGGAAGGATAAGGTCATTTATCACAAAGGATTCAAACAGTTGCCAAAGGAGAGGGTCTAGAAACTCGCGACGGTTGAGCGTGATGGCGGCCATAAAAAAAAGGCTCGAGAAAAAATGCAGCAATATGTTTTGCAGACTGTGTATGTGGGTTTTCAGAATGTTTGGAGGCGTGAGGCATTTACGAAACTCTAAGTGGACTAGACTGAAAGGGCAGGAAGCAAATTTTCCACAACCCGAGCTTACGATCATCGCCTCAAGCTGACGATGCAAACCCTAGAAACTTGTGCCACTTTTGCGAATTCGAAAAATGACAGATCGTGTATCACTATCAAATTCCCAACATGTACTTAGTTGGGTTTTTGTAGAAAAAATAAGGTGAAAAAGGCTCTATATAAGGTCATTAATAGAATGACAAACCAGCAAGTGGCTATGAGTTATCGCTGGTGCCCACTTCATCGCTTCTTGCAATATTTGTTCACAACGTTGGGAAAAGTCTTTCACCACCATCGTGCGTCCCTCGATCGAATCCTGGAGCGGATTTATTATTAGAAAAACCATGTTTCGTTGTAGTTCCTTTATAAAGTGCCGACCTGCAGCTGAATGCTCCAAGGTAGACCGTTCATTGTGAACGTTGATTCACTACAGGTTGGGTCTTGGACAAGATTCATTTGTAAGGCCTACAAATATGGAACATGTACAATAAAATGTAAACAAGTAGAGGAGAATAATAAAAAGGAAGATAGATTGAAAACTTTCGACAAAATATTCAGGTTTTCCGGATGTGGTTCTTGAGTTAAAGCCAACGAATTTATTCAGAGCTTATGATTCCCTCATTACAGCCAAATATGCATTCAGTGTACTATTAGTAAGGATCAAAGTATCCCAATTTATATCAACTAAGCCACTCGCAACAGCACGTGATAAATCTCGCGATATCAGTGAAATCCTAAATCAAAGGTATTCTGACAACGAACGCACTTGATAAACAGAAAAGTAGTTGTCAAATAAGAAAGAGATGCAAAACCAGTGATGCGTATCCAAAGAGGCCCCCCCGCAGAAAACAATGAATTCGAAGCGCAAACAAGGGATACAAGTTCGGGGTTGCTAAGTACAAACCTGAAGAAGCACGTAGCGCTGTCCGTCACAGCACTTCCCACTCCCCAGAGCAAGATACGACACATGTGCTCCACCAATCTACGAAAGCAAGCACTCCAGCACAACGGCGCAACCTGAAACACCGAGCATGGTCAATTCATCCAGCTCGATCTTTCTGTACGGGCCACGACAGAATTACCTCAATCGCCAAGGCTTTCCGACAGGGGAAAGAAGTCAAAAGAACGCATACAATGAAACAAACAAACCTCTTTGAGGTTGTGATTGAATTGAACAAGCAAAAATTGAACATGATACTCCAGCGCTGACTCGGAAGACTCATTCGCTCGATTCTGCAGAAAAAGAGAGTTAGAAGGCCCAGTAAGCAATGTAACCTCATAGGAATTACGATTGTTACGATTGTTACGCATACGACTACATATTGCGTGTATCACCTGTCGTCCCGTTATCATCGATTTCCTCGAGCGGGCGCCGGTAACGTCTCCATTCGTCCTTGTCGCGAGCCGGAGTGGTCCAGTGAATAGTACTCGCTTGAGGGGCACGTGGCAAAACACCCGTTCCGTTCAGAGCTTTCGTGTAGAAGCCTGACCATCGACGGTCGTCCTAGTGTTCCTTTTACGTCCCGAGAGATCCACTTCGTAACCGCCCTGATCCAAACGGATAGCTATAACCGTCACTATATCACATGACGTGTCCGACCTACCTAAGCTTCGATTTCTTGGCGTAATCAACGGCATCCATGATCTTCGTTCGTTGACGGAGCTCGGAACTCTGAATTCTTCTCTGCACTTGCGTGAGTAGGAAAATTCCAAGCATCGTCCTTTCCACAACGCTTTGAATGACACTACTTGCTCATCCTGCTTTCGTAGAGTCCAAGTCTCCGAGGCGAACGTCAAAGCAGGAAGGACAGCTTGTCGAAAAGGTGAGCGCGGAGCCGTAAATTCTTCGTCGTTTTCACTACTCGCTCGATATTTCTAGATGCTCCCCCGCGACTCGTTTCGTTCTGCTCAACTGCGGAGCTAGGTCGTTCATCATGTTGACTTCCCGACCTAGATACACTAAACTAAAGCATTCAAAGATATTCGTCCCGTTCAGCGTGAGGTACAGAGGCACCAGGTACAAATCCGTCTCACATGAACACTGTCTTCGTTGGGTTCAGTAATGATCCCATCACTCTACAAGTGTTGTTGAATTAGAGAAGAATTCGTTCCGCCTGCTCAATGTTCGGTGTTACAAGCACGATATCCTCTTCAAAGCGGAGATGATGTAAGTAGTGGCCGGCAACTTTCACTCCCATGCTTTCCCACTCCATATGATGCATGATAGTCTCGAGAGCGGCAACAGAAAGTTTGGGCGAGATGGTATCGCCTTGTCGAACCCCCTTCTTCGCGTTTATGATGACTTTTTCTATAGAATGACAAAATCTTGGTCGTGAAGTTGTTGAATAGGTCATATGACTCCATATAGGTACCACATATCTGACCGCCCACACAGGTGCTTCCTTCGACAAACTATGAACTACCCTTCTAAGACTTTTTCGGGTTGTTTCTAGGAAACTAACCTTTTTGTAATTATCGAGATACGCTTCGAAGACAATCGATGCTCCAGCTAACAAGCACATCCACATTCCACCTTTGTCCTTCCGAATTGTTCTGAAGAGAAGTTAGAAGGTTTGGTGTGATCACGAAGCCAGATGAAACCTCACTTGTCTTCAAGATACTTGAAAAACTCGTGCAACGCCTCCTTGTGTTCAGCATGAACCTGAATATCACTGAATTACAGTAGCCGGAATAAGAAAAGGTAAAATGACAAAAAATTGATGAAACAAAGTTTAACAAAAATTGATGAAACAAAGTTTAACAATGAGAGTAGATTCAGTATTAAATGAAGTCAGCAGATCATAACAATTTAGTTATAGGGAATAGAGGAGTCCAGCGTTAGTCGGGTGAACAAACTGGTAAGAGCATAACCTGATTAATCAGGTATACTTAGCAATAAATAGGATAAATGACTATGAATCGAATGATGCTATATATAAGAAAAAAACTTACCACTCTCATTTTTTCCATACGTAAAACCGACAAGAGATAGGTGCATTGAGCGAAATCCATTCGATTTACTATCGGAACAACATCAGCCTGGTGATTCAGCACTCCACACACGGTGTTTCGGAACTCTTGTAATTCGTTCTGAACAAGTGGAATGTCAGTTGGCTGATAATCAAAAAAGAACGTTCCAAAGACAGACTGGTGAAATCGTATCGCCTTTGATTGCAGCATTATCGATCAGTTCTGAACGAAGATTTTCTTGGGCGATGAGTACCGGCGACTTGGTGGCAATTATGCACACCGCATTGTACCAGTCTTCTGGCCACAATCCTAGAATTACTCAAAACTAGATAATAATAACCATTAGACATCAAAACTTGAGCTGTATCATTTGTAGCGACTTCAGTCACTATAAAGAGTAGCGCTCAAAAGTACTCGACCAACTTTAACTTGCCGTAACTTTTTTCCCAGTGGAACAAATCGCATTCGCATGAAATTTCGATATGTGTAACTGAAGCATATTTCACACTATCCCACACTATTTGACTGCAAAGCAGCAAAGTCCACATAACTAAGGGGAAGCGATAGTAGACTATACTAAAAGCAAGTTTGTGACGTCTGCAGTTGTTCATACCTTATTTGCGTTTTCTCTTCTTCTATGTTCCGCATTAGCGCTCGTACACTTTGGACTTGGCCAAAAGGAAAGGAATCTTAGAAGCACCGATGTCTGTATTTCCAGTTGGTTTTGATTTCAAGCTCTTTGGGATATTTGAAAACATGATCAGATTGAGGATTAACAGTGGTAAATATTCATACCACACCAATGCTACAACATTGAAATTTCGCTTGATTAGATCCAGTAGGAAAGGAGCTATGGGCGTGCGCGAAGGTAGTTCACCGGAAGTTTGTAACCCCTCTTCTGCTGGGCCTAGAGTATTCAACTTCAGCAGAGATGCAGGCGGCAGGCATAGGCCCTGCCAACAGGGGCGGAGCTTCCGCATAAGTAGTTAATTTGGACCGGGGCATTCAAATTTGGCAGATGCAGGGGGCAAGACGAGGAAAAGATGCAGGCGGCAAGATGGAAAAACTAATGGCAGGTGGCAGATGTAGACTCCTAGGTAGGGATAAACAGCTAATTAGGACCTGGGGTGTTCAAAATGGAAGTGGTAGATTTTAGAATGATCTCTGTAGTAGGTGGCACAACTAGACTCCGCCTGCGCCCGCAACAGTTTTTCTGACAGTAACCTGAGCAACTATGAAACATTAGGATAAGCCATCGATTCGACTTCTGTTTCCAAATGTGGTGGCGTTGGGAAGTGCAGAACTACCTAGATGCATAAACATTTGGTGTCGATTAAAATACTGCTAATCAGCCACACTTTTTCTGACAGCAAACTGGACAACTATGAAACATCAGGATAGGCCACCGATTCGACTTCTGTTTCCAAGTGTGGTGGCGTTAGGAAGTGAAGGGCTGCCGAGATCCTTACTATATATAAACCACAAAATTCGTTTTTTTTTTGTTCGACTGTAACTATCTAATGTGGCGCCGTTTAGAAATCGACTGGAACAGCCCAACCAGGTTGGAACGATTGGGGAATGAGCCGAATTTCTTGGGTACACGTGACTGAAGCTAACTCCGCCCGCCAGGGGAGGAGCGTCCCCTCAGGGGCGGGGCATACGCGAAAACTGTACGCCGAAAATCTGTTACCCGTGTTCTCCTGGACCTGAAGCGTTCAAATTTGGTAGAGATGCAGGCGACAGGATGGGAAAACCAATAGCAGGTAGCAGGTGCAGGCTACGTCCACTGGGCGCGTTTGAGAGCAGCCGACTACACAGGGATGCTTGGCCTTGTACTTCTCATTCGAAAAATGCTAGCAGTAAACTATTTCGTTGACGACTGTCTGTGCCATCCAAATCAGACCATACGTAAACACTACAAGTGTCTATCAAATTTTCACATATAAGCATGAGTCAAAAAGGTAGGGAAGAGAAATAAAAAAAGGAATTCACCTGAATACTCCACGTCGAAGCCAAGAACTGTGCAATAGAACCAGAAATCCCTGAAAAACCAACACTACTTACCGATGATCCAACAAAGCCAAAGTGTGCTTTGAAAAATTATAGCTTGATGTTAATGAAAAAAGGTTCAACAAGTATTGAATATCGGAATTTTATTCAGCTTTGAGAGAAGTGCTTCATAAATCTCAGTGTAAAAAGAAAACAAGAGAACACAGAAAAAGCAGAGGATTCAGCTTGTTTTGCAAATGAGCCCTCTGTTCGACACTTACTGAGAGCAAGATTTTTATGGAAACCATACAGCTATAAGAGATCAAACAATCGGTACCTAAACAAATTCCTGAGTTTCGTAGACGGTTGCGATATCGGGCTCATTCTTTTTAAAAGCGTAGCTATTTTTGGCATAAGCACACCAAGGTTTCCAGCACTTGTAGACATCTGGAAAATGCACATGCTTCAAGAGCGATTGAGCAAATATAGAAATTGGTCAAGTCCGTGGTCAAAAAGGGACAAATGTTGGCATTACTAAAAACGAACAACGGATCTTTTGCAAAACATTTGTCTTACAATCGATGAGGACCACAAAAACTTGACGAACACCACGTCTACGCCAAGTCAATGGCAAAACAAACCTTGTACGAATTTGTCGAAGTGGATAACGCCACTATCGTCAGCTGAAAGCACGACAAGCCGATTTAAGATATGCGCTTTGACGTAAAATGAAACTTCGACAGAGTATCAACATAGAACATCGAGACACTATTGATATATATATACATATATATACATACATATATATGTATATATATACATATATATAATATATATACGTGTAGGTGTTGATCCAACGCACGATCTAACCCGATTCAGTACAAGTTTCTGATGAATCTCGTAACCATATTTTGCGCGCTCGAAATAGACTATACGTGCACTCTTATTAGGTCTCCAAGGCAATGAAAAAACTTACTCGGACAAGCAGTTCTGGGGTTCCCTAAACATGGAGAGGGGCTGTATGTGGTGTTCTATATGATGCGTAAAAGAGGGGAGAGAGTACATTTAAGATGTTAGGCGTTTGGCCATTCTGAACTCAGATTTGAGATCAGCGTTTGATAGCACTTACTTCGGCATACATCTCATTTTGAATGGCCACTGCAACCTAGTACCCTTTTTTGATAGCTAAAAATATGCGGTTTTTCGATCTAAACATCAGGAGCGAAATCACACCGAGGTGGATGAGCCGGTTTAATATTCAACTCACACCCCATCCTAACTTTTTGCATGATGTATCTCACCCCACCTTCTGAACCTCCTCCGCTCCTGAAGCTTGGGTGAAAACTGTATCTTACGCCTAGAACCGTCCCCAAGCACAGGCATGGTCGACTACTACTCCTTCCTTGCTCTCTAGCTCTAGGTGCTGGATAAAAGTGATGCCTTCCTCTAACTAAAGATTCTAAGTGAAAGTAAGAAATGAGGCCGGGCGTGAGCCGGGTGATTCGACTGGTATTTAAATAACCCATTAGCTGTGTCTGTTGATTTTCCGGTGTATCTTTTGGTTTGCCGGTATGTCGGTGTGTGTGCGTCAATGTATGTGCGTCTGTGTGGGCGGGAGTATGTCGTGGTGTATGTTTGTGCAGTATGTGTGGGTCCGTGCGTGTGGTTGACAAGAAACTGCTAACTTGGACCTGGGGCGCCACGTTTGATAGGATCACAGGCGGCAGTGCGGGAATGCTGATGGCAGGGAGTATGATTGGAGTTGATAGAAGAGGGCAATGAACCGAGTAACTTAAGCATACATGGCTTGACGAGGATTCCGTTGTGTCCTTACACTCCAGTGAGACGACCGGTTTATTGTAGTCGTGAGCAAAAAGGAGTAGTAGAAGAAGAAGTGTCTAACCCTACTCGAGTTAGGCTTATATAAAGTAGGTGCCTACTATACGATACTCATATCAGTTCATTTCTATACACAACACCTCCCTCAGTAGAAAAGTACTTTGTTTGTACTAAATTACAATTTAAGGTAGGTGCCATAGTATCCTTAGCAGAACAAACTACACACGAGAAATCCCATACCACACAACAGGTCTTCTCGTTCGTGTTGATCTTCTTAACGGTGGTTGTGGTTCCGGACTCGGTGTACGTCGTCAATCTTCACTTGTCTGGATATCCATTTTCTCTGCCTCAACAGTCGCAGGCTGGTCTGTTGATTTCTCTGTAGGTATCTGCTGATCGCCGCGAGGAACAAATATATCCAGCAGCGTTTTCAACATCGAACCTCCGTTACTTGTCGGTTTGTCTACATGACGACGTTTGAGTTGATTTACGTGTTTCTTCACCAGTTTTCCATTCACATCCACTTTGTTTACTTTATTTAATTTACTGATCCGAGGCACCTCTTGATTGTGCCTTTTTCCCAGACGAATTTCGATGATTTCCATTGAAAAAATTTAAAACATACAAAACAAACGAGCATAAACGGCTTCTCCAACGGCGAAGTTCCTTTTAGTCGCACCATGTCTTCTGTCAAACTGCTGTTTCATGTACTCTCGCCTTTGTTCTGAGAAGGGATCATCTGTGCCTACCGGCATTGGCATCAGCATGCTGAGTCGAGTACGAATTTTTCTTCCGAGAAACAGTTCTGCCGGAGTCTTCTCTTTTGAACAGCTGTTTGGTGTGGTGCTATAGGCTTGCAGGATGATATTCAACATATCTTCGGAAGGTCCTCCTTCCCCTCTGAGTTTGTTGATACCTCGTTTCAGCGTATCGACAAACCTTTCAGCAGGGGCTGTTGATATGTGTACAATTAATCCCTCATCACACATCTTCTTGAAGAGCTCTGATTGAAACTGACTTCCATTATCGCTCACGATTGTTTGCGGAAAACCGTATCCCGCAAAGCTTTTCTTGAGATCATTTACTGTTCGAGTCGCAGAGATGGTGGTCAATTCCGTCACTTCCGTCCACTTCCTGAACGCTTCGACCACGACCAGGTAATAACGTCCATCCTTTTGTCCAGCGAAGTCCACATGAGTTCTTTGCCATGCATACGTAGCTCATGGCCAAGGTTCCAACGTCGCTTTGATAGAGTTTTTTGCGTTTTCTTGACACCTGGAACAGTTCCGTACGACGGTTCCGCAATCCTTGTCGATGTTAGGTCAGTATACATAGCTTCGGGCTATTTTCTTCATTCTTACGATGCCGGGTTGATCAAGGTGTAGCTCTTTTAACACTCTGCTCCGTAGCTTTGTTGGAATGATGACCCTTTCTCCAGTCATCAGACATCCTTGGACGGGCGATAAAGTCTCCTTTCTTGCCTGGAATGGAGACCACTTATGATCGTTCTTTGGCCATTTCCCATGCTTGATCAATGACTTGATTCTTCTTAGCAGTGGGTCTTGTTCCGTGCAAAGCTTGACATCTTGGTGAGTTAGTGGTAACTTGTTAATGCAGTTTCTCAGCTGCTCTGATACATCACTCTCTACTGTCGCTATCACCATATCTTCTTCTTGTGGGGTATTTTTGCATGAGTCTTGACAGTCCGTCGACTTGACCGAAGTTTGTCGTGTGAACATATTAAATGCCAAAATCGTACCCTAAAAGGATAGTTGCCCATTTCATTAGTCGATTCGCGGAGTACAGTGGAATTCCTTTCTTGTCGCCGAATATCACCAGCAGCGGTTTGTGGTCTGTTAGCAGTAGGAACTTCCTTCCAAAAATGTACTTGTGAAACTTCTTTACGTCGAATACCAATCCAAGTGCTTCTTTCTCAATTTGTGAATAGTTCCTTTCCGCATTAGAAAGCGAACGAGAAGCGTGCTATCGGTTTTTCAGTACCATTGGCATATCTGTGCGAGATCACGCATCCAATGCCGTACACGCATGCATCTGCTGCCATAACGATCTTCTCCTTGGGGTCGTAGTGGGCAAGGTTTAGATCGCTGGAAAGTGCTGATTTCAAGTTCTCGAATGCATCTTGTTGCATAGACGTCCACTTCCACTTTACGTCTTTCTTCAGTAATGGTCTAACGGTCCACGTAAACTTTTCATGGACGGCATGAACGCTGAGTAGTAATTCACCATTCCTGGGAATGCGCGTAGTTGCTTGACGTCTTTCGGTTCGGCCATGCCACATACTAGGATACCATCTAGATATGTTATAACTCCATGAGGCCTGCTACCATTTTGATCATTTTTGTTGGAAAATTCAGGGTGCTGTCTTGATCCCCAACGGCATGCGATTGTACTGAAACAATCCTTTGTGCGTGTTGATCACTGCCTCCCTCTTAGATTCCTCTGATAGCTCTATCTGGGTAGGCATCGGAAAGATCTATTTGGGAAAAAACGGTTCCTCCATTCAGGGATGCAAAAACATCATCGGGGGTGGGGAGGGGATAGTGGAAGGACCGTAGGGCTTTGTTAAGTGCAGTCGAAAAGTCAGCGCATACTCTGATTTTTCCATTTGGTTTCTTGACGCATACGATTGGTGCAGACCATTCGCTATGGCTCACCAGAGTGATAACACCCATTTCTTGAAGTCTGTTGAGTTCGTTTTCGACGGACTCTAGGGCAGCGTGGGCAACGGGACGACTACAACGGAGTACGGGACGAGTATTGGGTAGGAATATAAGGTCTGCTTTCTCTTTCGTGCAGAGTCCAAGATCTTCGGTGAATACGTCAGCATACTTTTTCTTCAGCTCTTTTTCCACGTAGGAGCTTCGTTTTGTTTCGATCTCTGCAACCATCATTTCCAAGTGATGCTGCATCTCTTCGTTGCTTTGTATCCACTCGAGTCCCATTTACGAGTGATACGGTGCCACGTAGGCGTATCCCACACCTTTGCTGCCTTTCGATTCCATTGTACACTTTAGTTTTCCTCGGATCTTCATACGATCACCGCTGGCATTTTTCATAGTAATGTTTGTCTTTTCCAGCTTCGGGGATCCCACTTTCTTCCAGACATCTTCATTTAGTAACGTTATGTCTGATCCCGTATCCAGCAGGAATTCAACTGAATGCTTGTTCACAACTACCTCGACGTACATATTTGTAGTGCTAACATTTGCAGACGTATTTGAAATCTTTGAAGACCGAACATGTCTCTTGGTATCTTGCTTCGAATGCTTCTTTTTGTCGTTGCGGTGATGACTCCTTCTTGAAGTCCTACTACGCTTAGCTGTTCCCTTCTGATATGCAGCGTCGCAGAATTTCTCTCTGTGGCCACTTCTCCAGCACTTTTTGCAGAACCACAACTTCTTTTTACATACTCTGGCGTAGTGCTTCCCTTCACAGTTCCAACAGACAATGAGCTTCGGATCTTCTTTCACTGTTTCTTTGACGGCCTTGACATCTCCGGCGATAGCCTCACAATCTCTTTTGGGATTCAGAAAACTCTCACATTTTTGGTATAATTGCGATGAGGCGTTGCCGAATTTCTGCTTCTGACTGAGACCTCAGACCGAATATCCAAAGCAAGCACTTTATGCCGTCCGAATCTAAGTCATGAAGTTTGCTTTCTCACAAAATTCGTTCACTCTACCCGTACAGGCAAGGTAGTCTTCGTGGTCGCTCTTCTCAAGCTCCAAACATTGGTATGTGGTTATGAACTCGGATGATTTGAAGTCGAACAAGTGGCTCAGATAGTCGACAGTTTCTTGAAAGCCGATGTCTGACCCTTGGTAACACGTGTCGCTGGTACTTCTCAAAAGTAACATTATCAAGTTTTTCACAAAGAAGTCTCACCCTTGCCGCTTCAGGAAGTTGTCGTGCATCTTCTGTGAACACTTCCTTGTACCTTGAGTACCATCTGGAGAATCCTTCTCCAAGTCGGCATCGAACACAAACTTTTCGATCCGGGTACTCAATGCGGCCATCACGTTCGGCGTTGAAACTTCTTCAGTCCTGGCTCGGTTTCCAGCTCCATCTTCCACACGGTGCAAGAGCATCTAAACCAGTTCTTTGTGCTGCCTTCGCTGTTCTTCAAGCAGGTCCTTGAAGAATGCCATCAGCTGCGGTTGATCCATTCTTCGGCTCCTTGACCGCCATTTGTTGTGTCCTTAGACTCCAGTGAGACGACCGGTTTATTGTAGTCGTGAGCAAAAAGGAAAAGTAGAAGAAGAAGTGTCTAACCCTACTCGGGTTAGGCTTATATAGAGTAGGCGCCTACGATACGATACTCTTATCAGTTCATTTCTATACACAACCGATTCCACTCATGAGAAACAGCACTCGCGAAGTGGGTGTACAGGGTGGCTGAAAAGTATAGGACGCGCCGTTTGACGCTTGCTGGCATCCTGCCAATGGGTATTTCCAGAATCTTGTGGGACTTTTAGAAAGCTTGGGATCTGTACAAAAATCCATATGAGTCATTCGATTGACCGTTCGCCCTAACAGTCGCTACAGAAGTTTCTGCGCATCGACCCACTATCGAGAAGCTGTTCAGAGAAGGTTGCAGGAGCTGTGACATCGCGAAATGACTCGGTGTCCCCTCTCCAACCGTAGGGAATGTTACCGCTGCTCTCAGAAATCGAGGACGAGCCTCTGCGATGCCAAAAAGGGGACGACCGAGAACAGTGAACACACCGAGGATTCGTGGCACCACCAGGAAGAGGATCACCCGCAACCATGGAGTCATCATGAATCGGTTTGCTTCTGAATTCAACATCAGCCGTCAAACTATCCAGAAAATTGCGAAACGCGACCTCAGGCTGAGCAATTATTGGCTCCGTCGAGGACTGTTTTTTCAGAGCAGTCCAAGCAAAGTCGACTGATAAAATGCAAAAAACTTTTTCGAGAGCTCAGTTCGTGCCGCATCTCTGACGTGATCTGGACCGATGGGAAAATTTTCACCTCAGAACACTATCCAATCCGTCAAAACCAGAGAAAGTTGTTGTCAAAAGCTGACACCAGGTCCCCAAAACGCTGTCTTGTGCACAGCAGGCTATATTCCAAAAGTGTTATGGTTTGGGCCGGGGTGACATCAGAAAGCAGAACAACTTTGGTCTTCATCAACAGAAATGTGAAGATTAACTCCGAGGTCCACCAAAAGGTTGTTTTAATGGACGCTCTGCTATCCTGGATCACTGAACACTTTCGTAACCGATCATTCGTCCATCAGCAAGATTGGGCCTCTCCTCATGCCTCGAAGTCGACAAAAGCCGTACTGGACGCGCACTTCCCCGGTTACTGAGGTAAAGACATCTGACCTTCCTCTCCGCCAGATCTCAATTCAATGGACTTCTCTGTATGGGGGTTCTTGGAGAGCAAAATCGCAGGAACGCTACTACCGCACGTTTGTCACTCAGAAGTTGGCACTTCAGAAGGCGTGGGACAATATCGACGTCGACTACCTGCGGCATAGGGTCGATTCAGTCATCGAGAGTCTGAAGGCCTGTGTAAAAGCAAAAGGATCGAACTTTGAACATCTGCTGTCCTAATTGATCTTGTGGTTTTACTCTATTCCTCATTAAGTTTATTTGTCGCTCTGGTCTCTATCTTTGAAGTTACGCTTACAAATGTGGCGTCCTATACTTTTCAGCCACCCTGTATGTGTGCGTTTGGTCGTATGTTCATTATAGTTCCTGTTATTCTGTAACAGAGCGTATGAATTTGGGACGGACGTGGACGGCATGCCAAATGTACACGAGGGGGACGGCCCGGGGTCAGCGGCTGCTTTCATAGTCCGCCGGCCAGCCGGCGTGTCAGCTGAGGCAGTGCTATGGGGGGAGAATTGAGGCAGACGGTCGGTCGAAGGGCTTAAAACAAAGAAAAACAAGGTCAAGAACCAAGCAACTAGGGGCTTGTACAAATGGTTTTTAATCTTGTCACTCCTTGTTTACAGCCCTTCGAAGGCTTGGGCGCGACGCGACCGCGTCAACCGACGGTCTGCCTCCCTCCTCCCCCCTAGCACTGAATCGGCTGGCACGCCAGCACGCCCGCTCGCCGGCTCGCCGGCGGACTATGGAAGGGGCCAGCCACGCGATCCGATCGGTAGACATGAAATTCCAAAAAAAGTTAGGAATCTTTGTACTGGGAATTTTCACGAACTACAGACTGTAATGGAGTCACTGACATCCTTATGGGAAGATAACATTTGGGTTAAACAGAACGAGTAGAATCAAGAATGGAACATCGAAAAATCACCTTGACTGTGCTTTTAGACACTTTCTCTCCAACACGTCGTCCTTCAATACCAAGCTGGACGAACAGTTCAAGTAGCCGCACAAGTAACGCCTGCTGATCTTCACCTTCAGCCACCCCATCAGCCATACGGCCTAATGCTGTGTCCACGCTCAACGAAACATGCCTGAACTATTAGAAGCTGACCTACGAGGGTGGACACAAAATTTCCCAAAATGATTTATTTGTGCTGATCACAGACTTCTCACAGAGTAACCTTCATAGAGTCTTTCATAGTAGGAGAAACCCACATACTTGAAGAGACTGGTACAGCTACCACTCAAGTCACCAGATCAGTTCTGAGTGAAGGGAACCACGGACGATAAAGAGGGTAGGGAAAGGAATCCCGTATGCACCCTGATCTGTAGGTTCTTCTTTGTAGCGTTCCAATATGTGGTGGTATTAGTCTATGTTCAGATCTTAGAGCGAAAAAGAGAAGTTTACAGCGTAGAACACCTAGAAGAGCTTCTCAAGATTGGTATTAGCCATTTCTGGCCGGAGTTCCAGAGAAATAGGATGGATGATCTACAACCCGTTTTTAACTTTGCAGGCTTCACAAAGGCAAATCTCACATCAGCACCTCAGGTTGATACTAAACTCGAGAGGTCAGCCAAAAGGTTCAGGGGAATTACTTCCGGTAGAGCCAACCACTAAAAATTTCTGCGGTATGTGATGGTCTGGTTTAACGGTACCAACGACTTTGATTCAGAACTATCCCGATCATGATCGTCCTGCTGACTCTTGATGTCATAAAATTCTGGAAAGCTCCTCGTATCACCACCAATCATGTACTATGCGCAAGTAAAAAGTCAAAACGGCACTTACGCATATCGATGTTCTCCTGCAGAGACCGGCTCTTGCGAATAGACACGATTGCTCGATTCAATTGAAATCTGCGTGAACAACTTCATCACACCGTCATAGATGGATCGCTGTAAGCAGCTCGTCACAGCAACATCCAAAAACACTAGCTTTCCAATGAAGACCCACTTACCGCACCAGCTATCCACATATTCGCCAAACAACGAACCATCACATTGTCAAGAGGGGAAGGAGGATTTGCAAATCTGAAACAGAACCATGATGACAATCATTTTCTTAGTGGGGTAATTTCTCCCAATTATCTTTCTCTCCTTTATTTCTACCATGAACCAGTAACTTCCCATGTCAGACTACTTAATGGTAAACAATTGATTTGGTATCTTGATCACAATTTTCATATACTATAACAGCATGAGCTCATTTCCACTCGGTAGGATTCGTTTGAAAAGTTTATCTTGACTATTTATCCACCAGCCGGGTCGCCCGGCTTACGTCGGGCCTCATTCCCTAGTTGTACCAAGTAGTTAAAAAGTGTAGTTAGGAGAGGGGCATTGCTTTTATCCAACACTGAGGGCTAGAGTGCAGAGGAGGGATAGCCGACATGACCTGTATTTAGAAACTGTTCTAGACAAAAGAAAATGGTTCCAAGCCAAGCCTCAGCAGGAAAGGAGCGGCGGGGTGGGGACGGGATGATTACCTCGTGCAAAAAGCGAGAATGGGGTACGAGTTGAAGATTCAATTGACTCAGCCCCCTCGGTGCCCCTTCCCTCTTAAAGCTTATTGTTAGATCGAGAAACTGTATGTTCTCGGCTGAGAGACGTTATGAGCACATTTACGGACTAACCTTCTTATGCTGAAATTGTGCTGTAAAAAAGCGAAGGTCTCCTAACTACATTATCATCTCCAACTTTTGTATAGACATACGCAGCACGATGCCCGTAAAGTTTAAAATCACTACACTTCACAGAACTCACTCTATTCCATTAAACTACCCACCAAGTTACTACCTTATATATAAGAAGGAATTGTAGAATAAAGCTAAGTTTTCCATATCACTACTTTTATCGTGATTACAGGTCTTCCGGATGGACAGATCGACCACCGACACACCGACAAACCGACAAACTTACAAACCGACAAACCAAGTATCGGCCTTACAAATGAGATAGATTAGCTTCACTCATGGTGCACCACAGGAAACAGGCAAATGTGTTAGTAAGTTTGCGCGAAATAAATGCTGGAGCGGAAAATCATGAATCCTGTCCCATGGACCTAGAGCGTTAAAATTTGTTAGCAGTATAAGCGGCAGGATAGGTACACTTATTGTGGGTGGCAGGAGTGAACCCCGCCCACAGGGGGCGGGGTTTGTGCGAAATAAGTGTTCGGGCGGAAAATCATAACTTCTGTTTACGTGGGCCTAGAGCGTTCAAATTTGGAAGAAATACAGCTAGCAAGATATGACTACTTATCATGGGTAGCTTCATCTAACTCCGCTCACAGGGGACTAGGTTTATGCGAAATAAATGCTCGAGCGGAAATTCATAACTATTGTTCTAGGACTAGGCAAGTTCAAAATTATTCGGGGTAGAGGAAGCAAGATGGGAACACTGACGATAGGAGAGGCCTTAGAGAGCGAGAACTACTTACCTATTAAATCCTGACGCATTTGTTACTAATTTTACGATCTAACTTTGACTCTTCAATATATTCAATTAAACAAGAAGGGTAGGTAGTGATAGGGACCGATTAAAGGCACTGAGATGAAAATTTGATTCGTTTTTTTGCTGATAGATTACGACCGCTAGCCAGGAACATTTGTGACTCAATGAAAGCTCACGATTTCTCTTTGATTCGATGTCATTCTTGGCAAAACTTATCAAACCGCTAATAGTTTTGGATCCCCATCTAATAATATACCCGTGGAGATTGAAGCTTCACAGATTAAGACGTTTGATAATGGTGAGATTACGACTCGACAGCATTTCTGCGCACCACTGAATGCTTTGGTTGCCCACCACTCGAACCTTCAATGGGTCTCTATTTCCAAGATGAGCATCGACCCATTGAATACAATTTGCATGTCCTTTCAGTCCGTTGTCTAATTTCGCATCCGAAATAGGATCATTTGTTACGAAGAAGGAGGGGACCACTTAGCCGATTCTTAAAACATCATCATAGGAAGAAAGGAAGCCCGGCGTCTGTCAAATAATGCGGCCAATTATCCTCTATCGTAGTTCAGCTGAAGAACAACTTCTAGTCATTCCATGACTAAGGGTACCGGAGTAATGTTACCATCCAATAGTTCGTCTTTTCTAGCTAACCGTACCTTTGCAAGAAAATCTGAAGAACCATATCCGGTACGTCTTTCGAGCCAACAAGTGCCACACCAATCCCACCAAGTGTCATGATGGCGTTTTCACATACCAAGGCCACAACACTAAATAAACAACATCAGCAGCAAATAAATACAGAAGAGCCAAGCAATGCGATCAGCCAGAAAAAGTTCAGGCGTTATCGTTAACTTCAGGATGCGATGCAATAAAAATTGAGCAAGAATGGTGAAGTTAAAGGTGCACGTAGTACTTGATTGCTGATAGGACTGAGACACACGTCAACACGCATACTAAACGCACGGTTAACAGCCACGTAGTGCGCACTCAAGTAGGCCGGTCATTTTTGGCATGAGTAGAGATTCATCAATTGCCACCATTAATATCCTATACTTTGACAGATCACATGCAGGGAAGATGCAATTTAAAAATATCCCGCGTTATTATAACTTTGAGTATGCCTGCCCTAACAGCCTTGTTTTCGTGCAGTCAATTGTTAAGGCATGGACGTGCATTAACGAACTGTTGGTAGGTATGTACGTCAAGCTTGTTAATTATGACGTGCATTAATGAGCTTTTGGGAGGTAGGTATGTCAAGCTTGTTAATTACAAGTAGCTGAAAGCTATAATACGATAGATATCGGTAACATTTTCAGTGACGATTATAATCGTAACTCACCGATCTGCTGCGTGGAAATTTCTGCAAATGGAGTGAAACATGTAATCGACAATAAAATTTGTTCAACAGCCAAAATGAATCACAACGCTACTTTTCTACGATCTGTTTCGGTTCGAAAGAAGATATGAAGGAAATGTATACCGCAGACAGCTTTCTTCAGGCGTATGAATGCAAACAAACCCTTCATTTCTATTGAGTAGACTGGCTCTTCAGCTGTTCTACTGAGCCAAATGTTACAATTAGTACATTCACTTTCAATGTAGTAGTAACACAACCAAAGTTGATTGATTAACTATCAAAATAAAAAGGACCTACAAATTAGTTGCGCTAGAGCAAACGAAGAGCTTGGAAGACAGACTGGCAAGGCACGCCTGAACACTGTCCGCATCCACACAGAGAGAAGACTTGAGAGCCCTGGAAAGTGCTACATATTTAGGGTGTCCATAAAGTTCGTTGGCCATTTGTAAACAGTGTCGCGTTACGCAACGCGTTGTGATTTTGCATGATGATTTCACAATACTGAAAGTACTTGCGATGGGTTATTTTCTGAGCTAGCTAGCTCTAAATTTCCTTTGCTGCTCTCCCGACAATAAAGCGGTGAAGATGAGTGATAGTCACCACCACCGCCGTTTAGGTGTGCTCCGACAACCTCAGACTCAGAGGCCTGGGAAAGATTCCGGTCTCCCTCATTTGCCACGATGAGAAGTGGTCTACTACTCTAATCCTGCCAACAATCCAGACTGGGCCAATTTCGAAGCGCTCCGCTGAGCCGAGCAAAGAGAACTATGCATGGAAAGAAGCGCCTTCTGACATTCTGGTTCTCTCGCCTCGGCGTCGGCCACTACAGCATCCTATCCAACGATCCCACAGCGACGGCAGAGACCCTCTCTGAAAAATCGTAGGAGGTTGAGGCGAAAGCTGCCCTTGTCCTAGAGCTTGCATATCCGTGCTTGCTCTGGGACAACGGGCGCACCCACAAAGCGAGACATACTCAGGCCGTCCTGGACAGGCTAGGCATCAAGACGGTCACGCATCCACCGTATAGCCCGAACATCAGTCCATGCGATTACCACATCTTGCGGTTCATGCAAATTTCTTGGACGGAAAACAGCTGAAGAACGAGCGCGACCTCGAGGATGTGATCGAGGATTGGGCCGAGTCGCGGCCGGCCGGCTTTTGAGAGGATGGAGTTGCCTCTCTACCCGATCGTTAGCGAAAGGTGGTGAGTATGCATGGAGATTATGTCATGGGCCAGAAAGTACAACTTGGTGAGTTATCTTTACACGCTCAGAAAAAACGAATGACCAACTAACTTTATGGACACCCTAATATATTATAAATGTTCGAAAGTTCGGACGTTTGTTGATGACTGCCTGTAGCTCGCGCGATTCCACGCTGGCGTACCAGCTCGAGAGTCTTCGAAGAGTGTCGTTTCTTTGCTACTTGTAGACTCTCTGCTTTCCTAGCACTACCATGAAGATGTTTGACGAGCCGGTAGTAATCTTCAACGATGTTGTCGCTGACGGAATCTTCCCACAAACTCGCCAATGAAGCGAAGTGATCCCAATTGACCACAGCCTTGGGGCATCGTTTCCTGAACTTAGCAGCTCTTTCTCCACGCACAAAAGCGGAATCTAGCGCGGAGACGATGGTTTGACCCCGTGTAGAGCTTCGGAACAACAGCGACGTCAGTCAGGCAAACTTCCGATTGAAGATTATGTGGTCTTTTTCATTATGAAACTGTCCACCAGGTGACTCCCATGTCTATCGGGAGTAAAAGGGCTTCTGGAACTGCGAGATACCGTGGATAGTGTTGGTCGACATGATAAACTCGGACAACATCTCACCCTGCTCATTCCATTCATTTCCGTGAGTCCCGATAAGGAGCTCTTCAACTTTTTCTGGACCATTCTTGGCATTAAAATCACGGACGATGACCTTGAAGAAAGTATGGTCTCCTCTGCAAAGCTCCTCCAGATCCATATAGAACGCCTTCAGCTCTTCTTCGTCGTAGCTCGATGTTGATGACAACATTTGTAAGTACCATACAGGGCTTGGTTGCCTACCAGTTGAACGTTCAATGGGTCATTATTTTTAAGATGAACAGCAACCGAGTGAGACTTCTAATCATAGGCATGAATCGGCTCATTTTGAATACATTTTACATGCCCTAGTAGTCTGTCGAATTTCGCGTTCCGAGAAATGCCATTTGTTTCAAATGAAGAGGGGTCGATTTGTCGATTATAACTTATGGTAGGGTTATAATAGCCGACAAATCGACAAACTGTGAGCCGAAAGTGTAAGACATAGGCGGGCAAATTGCTCTTGCGCATCATAACGCGGTTGCGTATCCCCGTCAAACTCAGCTTTCATGTAGGCGACATACTTCCAAATATCGCAATCCATCTTTTCGAAGTTCACACTGAATTTACATTAGCTGCCACGTGGCTACCAGGAAAGCAACTGGTAATTCACTCAGTACGACCACAGCTCTCCGCTCCGAGGTTGAACCTTGCCTTGACTAAGCAAACTGGGAAAAAGCCAAAACTAACGAACGCAACAATCATTACCTGCATAAAGCATCTATAGCCCCATTTCGTAGAGCATCAAGAGCTGACTTTCTCTTAGCCGATGTCTCTTCTTGGCGCCTTTCTTCACTCTTTTTTTCCGATGACTAAAAATAAAGCCTAAAAAACCTACAAACAGAAACCTGTATCAAGCTAGAGAATTAATAAATTTCACAAAATTACAGTTTCCGACGACAGCTTGGCAAGAATTGGTGCAGGTTCGAGGAGAAATCGAGATAGAATTGGAACCACAGTCGCAGTCGCTACTGAGGGAAATTTCTCTGCCAGTCCTATGAGACGAATACTTGTTAAGAGCTCCCTTTTTATCGTAAGAAACATTCCAACCTCCTAGTGATGAGAGCGCTCGAAGAGATAGCGGCAACTGGGAAAGTTGCACACGACTCGTGTTGACAACGAATAGACGAGCAGACATCGTTGAGCAAACGGCATCAGAATCTTGAAGGTATAGCGATTGAAGATATTGTACAGAAATATATGCAACAGCTGAACTGTGCCCACGAACAGCAACATCGTAGCAGAATGCACTCGATATATATGTACATACATGTCTGCATTTACTGCAGCTGAGCGCCGCTACAAAGCAGCCAATTCAACTACACTATGGTGTCGATATCTCCCTGGACTGTTTTACCTCCAAATACTATCGGTTGCCACGAAAACAACGCAACACGTGGCCTCCTGAGCGACAAATCACGAGAGTAGCCCTTGAAAACCCCGATCAGTCAATCCATAAGCGCCGCGCATTCTTTTTATGATTAGAAGCGTGTTGATCAGTCGCAAACGTGTGGAAAGTATGAGTGCACCTTCATAAAATGTAAAAACGACCTTCAGACCAACCAATATCATCAACAGCAGCCCAGACAATTAACTCAAGCGCACAAGTGGCAGCCAAAATCGAAATACTATGACGAGGCAGCTCCAGATCCGTTGGACGTCGCCCTACCCCTGCAGGGGTCGTACGACGCTCTCCAAGTGATTGCCGTTGAGCTTCTAACTGACCCAATAGATGAACAACAAATGCATTGAGCTAAAAAAAGGTCAATTTGAAAAATGCTAGGGTCAATTCTGCATAACAGACCTCCTTAGCAAAATTTTCCTTGACAGAGCAGCCCTTGCTGAGCACCGAAAAGGGTCGCAGAACCTCGCGAAGCATTGAAAGGCAGGCCAATGTCAGAGTCTCACTGACTGTTTTGTACGGAAATCGTTTGATCAATGAACCCTAGATTTAAAGAATACTGAGAAAAGAGGAAAAAAACTTAGAGATAGCTGACCGTATACACATCTGTGGCGTGATTATCCAATTGGGTTAAGACTTCTTTTTTGAGTATTTGTTGCACCTAAAGTGAATAACATTGGGTCGATTATTCACAAACTATCGATAGGAAAATTTAAAAAGAATCTGACCGTATCAAAAAGGGATTCCAGTTCCTTATTATTTAGGAGAAGTCGAACGCCTTCCTTCGTTTCGGTGTAGGAGTAAACAAAACTTGCTCCGAATTTGTTGTACAGTTTAGCAAGACGTTGGATGCTATTCGTTGATGTTTCCTTATCAGTCAGAACAGGTCCTCCATCAAGCCAAGTCCAGGTATCGTCGGAGCTAATTCGTGGTATATCGGAGCTTAAAAACTCCTCAAATGACAGAATGGATTCGGAAACAGAATAAGTTATTGGCCATCTTAATTAGAAAAGATCAAGATAAATCCATAGAAGATAATGGAACTCTCATTCTCCGAGCTCCGTGAAAATCACCTGCCACCCCGAATGTTTGTACACACCGCTTGTTACGATAGATAGGGGAGTAATCCAATAATTACCCGCAGTTTTGTTGTAAATTCATTGCAATACAAATAAGTTTGGCTAATGAGCCAAAGGAAGTCTTAACCAGTGACGTGTAACGTTTATTACAACGTGTTAGTATAAGGATCGACCATAATAATACATTCACGGGGTTTATATACACAATATGTGGGCGGTCCTCAGATACCGTATCGCCACTGGACCTTAGAGGGCCCGTGGCGGTACTCAAGCTCGGGGAATGAAGGAGCGGACCGCGCCAACGGCAGAACTTAAGTTACCTACTTGATTGCACACTTATGATACCGCCAGGTCATGCCTGTGGTCTCAACTCAAGAGATACTTACATCAAGTTATGCCTATGGTTAATATGTTGAACTAGCATGCTATCTATCATACTGGTGAAGGCTAGTTCTACTATAAACATCTATATGGTTGTGAATCCACAACACTGGGGCGGGGCGAAAATAGCGGTAGCTACATAGTTGCTCAAACAGTAGTGCTTACGTAAAACCTATTGTGCAATACAACTACAATATCACAACCAAGTACCAAATTAACGATGCGACAACAACATTAATGATTACGATACGAAGCTCATAATTCATGAATATTTACGAATGGCTGTCGTTTGCAGACTCGTCGTTAGCTGGAGAGGCTGGTGATGAGAGGAACTTGGTTCTTTGCAGCTCTTGGTGTCTGACATCTCATGGGAGCGTCAGCTTTCTTCCTCGATGATGGAGACGGTTTTCTTGAAGTAGTGGCTTTTGCTCTATATGTTGGAGACTCTTCATTTTGGTCGTGTGATGAAGAGTGTAATTCCAGAGGAATAAGTCGATTGACTGGTTTCGGAGCTATTCTCCCTGTTGATGATTGGAGTATGGCGCTCCGAATTTGGCCGTCCGCTGCCTGGTGTCCAATCATATAGCAACATCGTGTCGTCGGAACAGTAGGGCACTGAGGTGCTCCTGGTCGAAACAATTCCGTCTGAGTCACTTGCTGCGTCCTTAGATCCAGTGTATGTATCCTTTCATCGAGTCGTCGTAAGCGGTCCTCCATCCGATTCAGCTTCCGCTTGATGTCTTTCACGCTATCCAGTAGAGCATAGAACGTGTCGCGAGCATTTTTACTCGAGAAGACGCCTCCATCATCTTGCAATACTAAATGGGGTCGCAAGGTAGTTTTCGGTTGACCTGTAGGCCCTTTCTTCTTCCGTGGTGTTCCTTCTGGAGGGAGTTTGCTGATCCGCTTCAGACGTGCTTTTGCAGCGGAACGACGGAAGGGAATAGGATCTCGGATGTTGGCAAGAGGTGCTTCCGCTCCAGAGATATTCTTGACCGTTTTGGAGTAGTCTTTTGATGATATAGGAGGAGTAGCCACAATGAGCGACCCACATTGTACATCTCTAACTTGCTTCATCGAGTTGGGTATGCTGCCAGTTCCTGAGATTGTGTACCCGAAGATTGTTGATGTGAGGACTAATCCAGATGGTAGCTTGAGAACTGGATTTTGGTGTTCGATCACTTGATTTAAGAGGTCCTGTCCAATGAGTAGATCAGGTGAAACTTCTGGTGGGCGTAAGGTTTGCTGAGCGACGATGATTTTCTCCCTTTTGATGAAGCTTTTGTCAGCTCCCGATAGTAGAGCGGTTTTGGTAGTCGTGGTCAGTTTCTCCTTGGTGAAAACCGACAGACCTTGCAGTTTCCTCGAGCTGCGTAAGCCCTTCAAGGTCACTTTCACCTTATTCGATTTGAAGGTTTCCTGGAGCTCTCCCATTCCTGTTGTGGTGAATGATGTGGAGCTTATTGTTGGCAGCCTCAATCTGTTTCTCATGTCTGCCTTTATGAAGCTTTTCTGAGCTCCTGAATCAAGAAGAATAGTGATTGGTTGATAATCTCCGCTGACTTCGTTGAAGATCAAAGCGGAGGCCATTTGCAGTACGCATTGTCCTGATACCGGTCGTTCCGATTCTGTGGTGAAGTTCCGAGCAGGAGCAGCATGCAATGTTTGCACTCTGTTTGTTTCTCTCGAGTCATTACTATTTCTTGGTGTTGGTTGTCTGAAGCGGTTGGTTTGCGATGGAAGCGGCATCCTTGCAGCTCCATGCTGAGTGGAGTTCGGCGGTGGATTTTGCCTGCGATTAGGCAGGTTCATCGATTCCAGACCACTGCTCGATCTTATGCAGAGTGAGGCATGGTGATCCTCCTGACATTTTGGACAAGATCCCATTGCTGTGCAGAATCTCGATCCGTGTGTCTTATCGAAGCATTTCCAGCACACTCTCTGGCGCTTGGCTTCCATTCGCCGAGCCTCAGGTGTAGGGAACCTGGCGCATTGTTGTGGTGAGTGCGACTCTCCACACAGGCATGTGTGTCTCAGTCGATGGCTGGGGAACTGTTTCATTTTTTTGCGTCCCCCGTTATGTCCTCTGGCGTTGTTCTGTATGGCTTGTGCGGTTTGAGTACCGAAGAGCGTCTTTGTCGTTAGTTCGGTAGTTTCTTGAAGCGTAATGATTTCATCAACGGCATCAAGAATATCCTTCACTTCGAATCCTGTGCCACTTTGATTTTCTTTCTTAATTACTTGGCTACAGATATTTTCTGTGAATTTGGAAAGGATAAGACGTCGCCATACTCTGTCCGCGTTCATTGGCACTCCAGTTTGTTCTAGGTGCACGATGCGAGAAGATATAGAATTGAATGTATTTCGACAGCTTCTCGAGTTTTCTTGAGCCCTAGGCAGATGCTCGATCTCGTTTATTAAGATATCGGCTATGCCTGATGATCTGTCGTACTGTTTCTTGAGTATATTCAGCGCGACATTATACTTGTCGCCAATGACTGGAATGCTGCTTATTGAAGCAGCTGCTTTTCCCTTCAATGCTTGTTTCAGGAAAAGAAATTTTTCTTGGTCACTCAAATCCGTCTCGTTGTGTATGAGGGATTCAAAGACTGACCAGAAGGTGTTAAACTCTCTGTAGTCTCCAGAGAATGTTGGAACTTCGAGCAGAGGGCGTCGAACTCGTATGCTTCGGTCGTACAACGTATTGAGAGTATCCCCTCCGCTGTGAGAATTGTGTTGGCTGCTAGCAGCCTGGTTGGCAATGCTGGTGGCTTCTGCTATGGACGAGGCTTGCTGCGCCAATTCTTCCTTTCTGAACTCCATTTTGCTCAGCCATTGTATTATTGCGATTTCAAGGCCATTTGACTCGAGCTCCATGTGGTTGTTCAGCTCGAGCATCAGCTTTTCACGATCCTTCTGTTCCGATCGTGAACTGATTGTTTCGATCGCTTTGTCGACATAAGTATCATGAAGTTGTTTTGCCTTGGTGATTGTTGTTATCAAGTGGTTCAACTGTGCAGTTTTTTCTCTTATGTACACCTCACATTCCTCCTTTTCAGTTGGGAATGTTAATGGGTTGTCCAAAAGTTTGAGATCTGACTCGCTTGAACGGATCAGCTTGCATGCGTGCGTGATTTTGGTCTTGAACAGTTGAATCTCCGCCATTTTGATGCTGGAGCTGTTTGAAGTCGGTTGTTGCTTTTTCGTGCTTTGTTGGATCTGAGCACAAGCTGTTCGAAACCAATGAGCGTCTGAACTGTGTGGAGGTTTAGCTCAGTTCGATGTCTCTTTTGAAACACCTTGGCTTCGTGTAGGATGTGCTTCCTGCCACGCGGGTCTTTCGTTGTTTCGTAGCTCTTATTTGATTTCCAGGTGTTGGAAATCAGTGAACTCAAGTGAATGGAAACGTAGAAATTACTTCTTCTGGTTTCTCCGAAGAGAACGTTCAAGGAAGAAGTTTTTTCCGAACCTTCTGGTTCCTCGAGAGAGGACTCGCAGGGAAGAGTTCTGTTTCCAAGTGATCACGGAAGTGGAAGGTACTCTTTCTGGTTTCTCCGGAGAGAACGCGCAAATAAAGAAGTGATTGAGATCTTCTGGTTCCTCCGGAGAGGACTCGCAAAGAAGATTTTGTTTCTAGGTGAGTAGAAATGTAGAACCTACGCCTTCTGGTTTCTCCGAAGAGAACGCGCAAAGAAGTTGTGGTTTTTTTTCTCTTCTGGTTCCTCCGGGGAGGACTCGCACAGAAGATTTTGTTTCTAGGTGAATAGAAACGTAGGACCTACGCCTTCTGGTTTCTCCGAAGAGAACGCGCAAAGAAGTTGTAGTTTTTCGCTCTTCTGGTTCCTCCGGGGAGGACTCGCAAATAAGAACTGGGCTCTTTTGTCTCTCTGTAAAGAGAGCTAGCGCAAAAGAGTGTGGATAGCTGTGGGTTTGAACCCAAGGCCGATGCACCAATTTGGCTAATGAGCCAAAGGAAGTCTTAACCAGTGACGTGTAACGTTTGTTACAACGAGTTAGTATAAGGATCGACCATAATAATACATTCACGGGGTTTATATACACAATATGTGGGCGGTCCTCAGATACCGTATCGCCACTGGACCTTAGAGGGCCCGTGGCGGTACTCAAGCTCGGGGAATGAAGGAGCGGACCGCGCCAACGGCAGAACTTAAGTTACCTACTTGATTGCACACTTATGATACCGCCAGGTCATGCCTGTGGTCTCAACTCAAGAGATACTTACATCAAGTTATGCCTATGGTTAATATGTTGAACTAGCATGCTATCTATCATACTGGTGAAGGCTAGTTCTACTATAAACATCTATATGGTTGTGAATCCACAACAATAAGAGACTTGCAATAACATCATTTTTTTAGCACGGTTCTCTTGACTTCTAACGATCTAGGTCCATGGTATTTAATACTTCTCGATGTCTTCAGCAAAGAAGTCTCCTCAACTGAAAAGGTTCAAACAACGATTCAGCGTTTCGCTCGAATCTTTGTCATAAATCGACTGTGCCGTGATGCATCTTTGAGTGAATCAATCAGCGGAAGCCGAAAGGCGCAAGATCAGATCTTTACAGAGGAAAGACCCACTACAGGAAGCCCTAGGCAATATATTTCGAATAAAAAAATAGCAGATTGAATATCGTAGCCCCTTCCCGCTCACTTTCTCCGAGAACACCATTGCCAGATGTGTTTTGGAATCAAACATCTATAAAGCCCACTGAAATGATTGAAATACGTACTCCTTCTTTTCACTTCCAGAGTTGCTCTCAGCTGGCGTTTGGAATTCGACAGGAAATACATAAGAGATCAAAGGTCGGTTGGCATCCACAGAAAATCGGCCTAGCGATCGAAGTAAACCCATAACGTAACAAGTTAACCTCAGAAGATGAGCTGAAAGTATACATAATCTGCATGCATTTGTTTGGAGTGCTGCAAAAACCTAAGAACATCAAACTGGGAAGGAAATATAAGTAAGAGGAGAAAAAGAGGGAGGAAGTAGATTGATATCAAGAAATATACATTTTGATTGCCCAATATTCTCATGATCCTCCAGAAGTTCAAGGATTGAAGTTACAGCACAAGCCAGCGCATCTATCTAAATATTACGAGATACATACTAGTTTTTTTTGTAATATGACCAATACTTCCCATTATAAATCCAAAAACTTCACTTACCTCTATGAATTACTGGTTTCAAAAGAGTTTGGTTTGAAAGCAACACATTAATTGTTAAGCTGGCTTCACCGAAGCAAGACAATTTTTATGAAAATCCGAAAAATTCGACATGGCAAAAAAATCACACGGAACCTACACGACGAATCCCGAATACCGCAGTAGTTCCTAATGATCTTTGCTTTCTTTGCTCCCGCTTTTTGCCCGCCTACGAATACGCGCGTTTCCGTATACGGGCAAGAAGCGGGAGCAAAAAAAGCAAAAACGTATAAGACTCCTAAAGGTCCCATGCCGCCCGTTTACATCAGATTCAGCTGTCATTCTCGTTATTTCCACAATGACCTCTTGATCCTTCCTTCCACATTTTCATCGGGCTGGCAAGTTGAAAAACTCTGAGTAGTTAGCTCACGCGTTTTCAAACGGCTTTTTATGAAATTCGGTATGCAAAGAAAAACTCGCACAAAATATGAATGATTAAAGAAATCAAGTGCTATTATAAACTAACCTGCGCGCTGACAATAACATCACGATAAGCAGGTAAATGTGTGGCAAGATCCGATAGAACGGTATTGAAGCAAAAGGCAAACTGTTCTTGTACGGGGACTCCTGAGTCACGGGGAGTGGCATCACAATGACTCGAACATTTAGATTTATGAAAATGGAAACTGACTGTCATTTTTATTTAGAAGCCCATCGTCGACCCACTTCAGTTGTGGAAGAATGGCGAGTGCCTTGATAAGCAAGGGAACGAGTTCAGCTGCGAACTAAAAGAAAAAAGAACGAAAATGTAAAAAACCTCTCTCGAATAAAAATCGAGCTTCAAATTAAAAATCAACTGATCCCTTCATTGATCGAATAATTAAAATAAAAAGTTCGGCGTCTCTTCAACAGAAACATCTGCATTCATTGTAACTAACCTTCCCTCGCGAATAAAGGAGGAAGTTTCCGATTCCAATAAGAGTGGATCGCACATTATGATTCAAAGGCTGGGATTCCAAGTCTTCAGAGAGTCCGTTTAATAAGGTCCGACGTAGATCGCTGAGCGTTGTCTTCTCAATCTAAATCTTCTTCGTCAGAAAAACCGAAAAAGGAAATCTCTCGTGATCTCTAGTAGAAGTTATGAGTCACAAAACGAAACGCTCACTACCCCTGAGTGTGAATGATATACTACAGGGCATTTCATTACTATACGTCAACCCTTCATTTTACCAAAACTACCTGGAGAATAGCTCAATTCTGCGGTACGCACTATCAGATTCGTTACCCAAGAAAATTTGCCGGCATGTTTTCGAGAACTGCAGTGTGTACCCTTCTCCGAGCACCCATGATCGCATCTTTCAGCTTTCATTCACGAAAAACTTCTTGTAATTATTGTAAACCCGTCAGACAATAATACTCAATAGATCTTTCATAGGATTCAGATCAGGAGTCATTGACAGGCAGTTGGGCCATTCCATAACATCGATTATGTGCTTACACATCAAAGTCGACCTGCTAGCGTGGGCTCTTGTATTATTTCGCTAGAAGACTAGCTCCTGCTGTTGCCACCGGTCACACAGTGACGAATGGTTGGGCTGCAGGACTTCTTGATATCCTCGCGAACCCATTCGATGAGAAACAGATGCTGTTTGTCCTTTCAATGAGTTCGTGAAACCACCAACGAACCGCTGCCGAAGTTTCGCCGACTAAACTGTACTGGCTCCTTCGTCAGATCTCGCGAGTAGCATCGACAGCCATCAAGCCCATCCAGATTAATATTTCTTCTCATCCGAGAGGAGTACCTGAATTTATGAGTCGCTTTGCAACATGTAAGCATCGTTAATTCCACAATTATGCTCCCCATTCGTCAAAACGTGTCTCCGGGCAAACTCAAGTCGGGTTCATTTATGAAGGCCCGTGTGATATGAGGCTCCCTTCATAACTTCCCTCACAATATTGCCGTTGCGTCCGATAGCCCTCTGGTCCGTCCCTTTAGAGATAGATAGCCTCAAGTCTGCTCGAATCTGATTGACATTACGGCTACTATTGGAAACCAACCGCCGAATTTGTCGCTAATCTTTTGCGAATAGCATTCTCCTTCGTTCAGTAGCTCCTTCAGAACCGTAAGTCTCGGACGTTTCGAGGTAGGAGCATGTAGCACAATGGCTCCTGTCCATTTGCTCGGCAACCTGTCGATTGCTGGGTCCGGCACAGCTCGTATTTGGGTTCCTTTTCCGCAAATAGCCGAAAAACACGTGACAAAGTGACAAGACATTCCTGCGCTATTCGCGTTAAAAACATGCATTAGGATCGGGAAAAAATGTTTCAGGTCGTTCACTATAATTGGACGTATGAAACGCACGGGATTCGGAGGGATATTTATTTTGGAAAAAAATTCAAGAGCTCCCCTCATTGAAAACATGGACATAGTTTTCTTATATAGCAAATCTGCTAGTGCATAGTGGAAAATTGGGTAAACGCATCAAGTAATGTTTTTGGTAAAGTAAGGGGTGGACTTACTTTAATGAAACGCATTGTATTTCATCTAACAAGACAGCAGTTAATGGAGGTTGAGCATGCACCTACACAAGTGATACGTTGAAGAAACTGGCATTGCGCACTCAGTCTTCCTTTTTGAATACAATTAGATAAGATTTGTGGGATTCATCAAAATAGGTCCGGTTTTGAAATGAAACGATGGAATCCTATAATCGATTTGTAGGCAAATTGCATAGAGACCTGGATTATCCTACCGGTTAGAGGCAAGGTCTAGTTAAGGTGATTCTCGCATTCAAACAGGCTAACCTTTGCCAAACAGATGGCTGAACATTGGATGTTCTTGAAAACGAAATCATCGATGTCCTTCATGCACTCTGAAACATGGAGCAATGTCATCTGAGCTCACAGAGAAGAACGTTCTAATTTGATGAGATTGATGTATATGACCAATGAGAAGAAACCGAACCCTTCTTTTGATTTCCCTGAGTAAAAGTAAAGGCCAAGTCACTTCTATTAGATCAAATACAGGAAATACCGGCCACATTTGCCCCAAAAAAGATTTTCCCCCGCCTCATAATCACTGAGACCCACTTCTACTGCTGCCTATAGCATCGATATTTCAGACATTATTCTGATGGTTTTTTTGGGCGCGGGTCTACATTTGCCAACAATTTTTATATAGCCAGAATGAATGATGATGAGGGATTGGGCCAATCATGGAAATTTAAAGGAAAAAACCTCAGCCTGCAAACCAAATTAACGAGAAAAACAATATTCATGTGCACGCCACAAATATAACAACAAGTAATGAACAACAGTATTCGTGCGTCACAAAAAGGCGCATAATGACGAATGTTAATCAACGTATCACTCAAATACACATTTACAAACACAGGTACTCTCTGCCAAAAGCTTTTCCCAAAAATTGTTAAACGCTTCCGAGACTTACTCTGCCGAGAAAGAACAATAAAACCTGCTGTAAATGTAAAAAAAAACACATTAGATGAACTGGACCAATGACAGTGCTAAAATTTGTTTCCTATAGATTTTGCTCAAATATAGTGACAAAGAATTTCTGAAATGATCAAAGAACGGGTATGCAGACAGGAAACCACCCTTCCATTCAAAAAAGAAAGTCGCCGTGGCTAAGTATAAAAAAACAGAGGAAGTGATTTAATAGAGCATTTCCATATTGCTGTTTCGAGGCTTCTTGATTTTTTCAATGTTCTTCGTGATGATGTCATAGAGCGTTGAGAAATGATTACGCATTTCTAGTACCACCAATCTACAAAGGAATAATATGATAAATTAAAACGATCTGATTATTTCAATTTGTCTTACCTAACATTTATGAATTGTTTCTCGTCCATATCTAGTATTGCTCTTCTGTAATCGTCCACATGTGGATATTTTGCGACCTAAACTAGCAATTAGTGAGACAAAAAATATTCCAACGCAGGAACAAAAATTGCAGAAAGCGAAAAAAAACCTTTGAAATTCAGTGCATTGTCACAAAAATGGATAGATTTGGAAAAGGTTCACTGAAGGCCCACATATGGATAACCACGTTAGTACTTAGATGACATGGGACCAAAATAATATCAAAACCAGCCCCTCAATCTCCCCAGTAAATTCTGACCCTCGTGCTATACTCGGCTTCGATGTCCTAAGTGTGTTTCATTGGACCACAAAGATGACTTGACTGTCACACATCGATTCCACTGCGACAACAGCAACTCCTTCGACAAAAAAGTTTCTGATAGGCAAGTACCGGCCTGTTAAGCGAACACGTTGGAATAGGGCCTGAATTTTGCCCTCGCAAAATAATCCCTCTCAGAAGATATAAAGCGAAGCAATGTCAGCAACAGAGAGGAGTTTTTCTCGTGTTTTGTAAAAAATAACAAAGAAACTTAGCTGTATAGAATTTAGAAGCGTCATGAATGGTTAAAAGAGGATTGAGGCGAATTGATTACTAAAAACCAATGGAAATGCTTTCATTACCTTGGTCAGCAACTTTGCACGACTGGTAAAGTATCGGCTCATCTGATCCAAGAAAGAGGCTGCTTCACTTTCAACATTGCGAACCTAAAAACATAGTGAGAGAATACAAATCGAAAAACAGCCTCAAGAAATACTCAAATCTCCCTTCCCTTGGAATTTCAGAAGCACCTTCCATTTGAAAGATTACCTCACTGAGAGTTTCCTCCTGAATCGAAACACCGAAGTTATTTCCATCTTCAATGCGAGGGATCAATAAAGTGATCCACATTTTGACCTGGAATGGACAAAATAGCATCGCACTTATTTATTAAGAGTGAGGGGCCAAATAAACATGTCGACGGAAAATTTCAACATGGAACATACTTTGTTCACGTTTTCAACCGCATCTCTCAGTAACGGGCGAATCTGGTCCATCAGGTCGGCAAGGTGCGCATTACAAGGAACGGTACCATTGATGAAGCCATATACAGGCATACCTAAAAAGAAGATCGTGAGCCCCATCTTGTCGAAATATTCAAGGCAGATTAATATAATGTTGCCATATCGTATCCGCCTGCAAAAAGACAGACCGTTATTGGAACTGGAGCCCACTTCACCGAGCTTGCGCTTTTTTGAAGCTGGAGCATCTCCATCGACATCGTTCTGTGGATGGAAAATTTTATTTGGAGATATTAAGTGAGTAAAAATGTACCACATGTGCCACGCAAGGGACAGGGATGTTCAAATCCGGATCAGGCATCATCTCCGGCAGCCGAGCGTAGGAAAAGCGATGAGTCTGAGAATAGACCGAAAAGATTGATTCGAGTGTATGGAAAAGACGTAATGATCAAAGGTACCTGCAGCAGATTGTTATACTCAATCACCTTCCTAGGAAACTCCTCCATGACGATTCGCTCGGCCTCTTTGAACAATTCAGCTTTATAGTCGTTGAACTGAATAAATTACGCATAGCAAGCTAGTACAAAGATAACGATCGGCTTTCTGATTGAAGCAATTCGCTTTTGCTATTCCCTGATAACCGCGTTCGTAGTGCATTTGGCCGATGGGCAAAGGCATCAGGTGGAAGGCGTCGATATTCATTACATTCCACTATTTGTTGACTAGTGCTAGAAATCGCTAAATATCTGACATGCTCCAAGATGCCTACACTGTCTCGCTATTTTCGTATATCTCTTTCGCGTGAAGGAAACTTCATTCTCTGCGATAGGAATCACCAGTTGCTGAGGTACTTTCCTTCGAGGAACCGTACGTGATGAGTAACTCCCTAGTCATACCCCTATTTTTCCTAGGAGCCTATTCAGGAGAAAACCTGCCCAATTTTAGCAAACAGGTGCGAGCAGCTCTGAATGAACTAAAAGTAATAGCTATAGCGCCCCTCAAAAAGATGATGATGTCAGGAAACTTACAGCTTTATTTGTTCCTGCCTTTGTCATTGCTGCTTTCTTCTATTTAGGAACAGCACACTAAAAGTAAATTAGAATCGATGCCAATAGGTGGTGGAGCATGGAATACTTTAAAAGAAACCGTCGCACGAGTATATCAATTCATAAAAGATATCGACGGATTGAACCAAGAACAAAAAGATCGATTTTGATAGTTGAAATATTCATTATATATTTACATGAGCAAATGGAATGGAAAAGTGTGGATATGAGATACATCATAAAAACCTGTCTATTTTTTCTGTCTCATTATATCAACGGTGGTTTCATGACATTGCCTAAAGTTCATGTCTGAGGCACCCAAAACGTATTTACCCGGGTTTTTGAAATAATCCAATCCACGTCCAATCTTGACGATCCATCCATTATTGAACCTAGAACACAAGAGATGCAATTGTTTCAATGTTACAAACCCAAAAATCGGATCTTAGGTCATACCTAATCTCTCGGTCATGAAGGGAAGGAATGAATTCGACTTTTAAAACGACATTGACCTTCTCCAGGCTTCGCGTTAGCTCGTCAAAAGCTAGCTGATTATTTCGCGCATCCATCCCGGTGCGCAACGTAATACATCGAATATTTGGAGCGTTGCCAACGACAAGTTCACAAAATCGTACGAAATTCAAAATCTGTAACGATGGCATGACAAAAAGAGGAAAGGAAGTGGACGTGATTGGAAACTGACTTGGTGATGTGCACATACGTACGCATCTTGAACGTCTACAGCGGTTAGCTTATCGTCCAAACATCTTCCAAAAATTTTATCGTAACCGTGGCCCACACTGTTCGCCTCAATTCGACGTTGCTCCAGAAAACCGACCTGAAATAGTTGACTTCAACACTAACTTTCAAGGATACTGGAGATTAGGAGAAGGCTGATTTAAAAGAAGGGAATTCCATAAACAGATAGTGGAACAAAAACGGGATATGGAAAGACTTATCTTGCCAATACGAAAAGAACACGATGGAAGGCGATAAAATGTAATCAAGAAAGATAGGAAACGATATGTTATGTATATGAAAGGTCCACGCATGTCGACGGTTACGAATCATGAACCGTAACCCATCAGTGGAGCGAATAAGCCCCGACAGGGAGTCGTATTCGTCCCGTGAGTGGGGCGAGATGGAGGGATACTTCTTACAATTTCTGCTTGAAACTGAGTGAATGAGATTACTATCTATGACCTTACCTTACTAAAAAACCTACTCTCATAGATTTGAAAAGTTTTTTTTCGAGTGGTGACCAACCCAATCAGCAGAAGCCAAAACAAATTGAAGCCGGCACCAAGATAGGAACATCCTTTAATTACCCAATAACGTCACCTCGTTCATACTTAAGGGCCATGAAAAAAAAACGCTGTTACTTTGCAACCATTGTTTCCAGATATAAAATATACTGATATATAAGTGAAGGTGAAATAATCCAACCAAGATGCAGTAAATGAAAAAATGCTAGAAAGGGATAAGGGAACATTCTTATTCTAAAGATGACGCAATGCTGAGCAGATTTAGGCGGAACCTCTCGTTTGCATCCCAAAATGCAAGAAAAAGGGTTACTCAAAACAGAAATACTCTTATCTTAATAAAAAAATCAGCATCCTATTGCTGAGAGTGAGACTAAATTGTTCCGTACCTCTACTTTAGTGGCGTCTTTCAGCTGCTCCGCTCTTGAAACATACTGTGCTATTTGTTTATATAACGGTGACCGACGGTTGTCGTCTATTGACATCATTCTGAATCAAAATTCTAATTCTAAAAAAAAGTAAGTAGAATGCCACATTACACGCACTCTTAAAAGATGGAACAACAATATATTTAAGGATTTCCACGACATTGTACGACAAGTAGCATGATTGAAGCTGGTGCGCAATCTTACGTTCACATATTTTAATATAACATCTAATATAGCTCCAGCTCCTGATTCGGAACTTGAATTTCAGAAAATAATCGATAAAATCTTAGCTTTCAAACGACACACATGCTCAACGACAGTTTCTTGTGAACTTGAATGAAAGGCGTCTTTCCTAAGTCACAAGCTACTAATTCACAACCAAAAGTATGTAAGCAATAAAGGTTGTCCAAACGATGCTGAATTCCCTTCTAGACAAGTCCGTTTCTGTAAGCGATTCTTTCGAAAGACAAATCACACCCGATCGCTTCTTGGGTCTGTTCCCTGTTACTCATAATCTACTCTTTCCAAGTTCTTGCCTTTCGATTCCCATCCCTCTAGAATTTTAATCTAAACCTTTCAAGCATCATCTTTCACGGAGCAGATCTGTGCAGAAATGTTGTGACGTCACATGATTGCTAAAGATGGTCAAAAAGGTTAAAAATTCAGAAAAGTCTGAAAGGCTTGATAACTTCTGTTGCATCCCTCTTCCGAACGATCGTACGATTTTATCGAATTCGCCAAATTTCCTAGCCTGAACTTAGGAAAGCAGACATGAAATAAAATCACTAACTCTTACTTGACCGCCTTATCGAGATAGTCGATTCCTTCCATATATAGTCGAAGGGCATCGTTAGGTTTCTCTTTCCTGTCATAGTCCACTGCTTTTATCAGAGATTTCTTTGCTGATTCTATTAAATTGTCCTCTTTGCTCATGGAATTCGCGTAACCCTGCTCGACTCAATGGAACTGAAATTAGGTGGATGAAGATATGAAGATTTCTAGTTAGATTCCAATGTCAACGGGAATAAACAACACACTACAAAAAGAGTACAAGGACTATTCAGTTAACAGGCGACATGCCTTCGTAGTTTCCAAAACTTCTATAGAAATCGACGGTAACGAGACTGCTGTCAAGCGAAATTTCCTTCGCTGAGAGAATCAGACGGAGAAGCAGTCCCTACGCGCCGTTTCGGCTAGGGGAAATAAGGCGTGCCCGCTCGTTGTCCGTGCATTCCCCTCGAGTGCTCTCCCGTCAAAAGTAGGTGTTTGAACGGGTATAAGAGTCGAAGAATTGTAAGGGAGATTGACTTTTATCTTGCTATGTGACTCCTTACTATGAACAAGTAAGTTGGGAGAATATACGGGAAATGATGGTAATTCTGCAAGGGTTGATGCCGTTTGATCGGATCAAGTATTCTGCGAAAAGTTTTTTGGGCTGGTTGGGCTTGGTCTTTTAATATCAACAAAACATTTCAATATACCATTAACATCGAAAAAATCGAGTTTCAAGCTTTTGCTGCTTCGTTTAACGATATCGACGAGATAGTTTGCAGCCATACAACAGCGATGAATCAGTCTAGATCCTACAGCGTTCGTTATCTCTTTGTATAGAGAAGGTGTTAAGTTTGGGGGACGGAACTGGATGGGTGCGGAAATTTGCGAGACGATTCGGGTATGGGTACATACGTGCGTCCGAGGATGCACGCGACTAATTGCGCGGCGATTTGGACGACTTTGGCGCCTATTATCGGGGGCAAACTTGAAGTACAGTAGTTTATCCTACTACTAATCTGCTCTACTACAAGTTTGGGCCATAATGATGGGCACCAGTGAAAGTCGTTCAAATCGTCACGAACTTCGCCGCGGAGTTTGCCGCGCGCATCCTCGGACGCACGTAAGTTCCGTCCCCCAGACGATTCAAACGACTCTGGTTTCGATTACTGGGATACAAAATTGAAGTAGAGTAGAATAGCAGGGCCAGCTGATACTACTGATCTACTCTACTTCAAGTTTGTGCCCCACAATAGGCGCTAGAGTTGGCACTAGAGATTCATGTCGCGAATTTCGCAGCGCAATTAGCTGCGTCCATCAGGATCGAGTGAATATGGAGAAAGATCGTTGACCGCGTCCGTCGAAATAGGTCACCCCGCGCACCCCAACTGGGGCCGTAAGGTGTGCTCTCCTGTTCGGGGCTGGGACGCCCCGATTCAGATCTCTCTTCTCTCTGCTCTCCCCGAGAGCATCTATCTCTCTGCTCTCCCCGAGGGCATACCTTACCGGGGAGGGGACCCTTCCTGTTCGGGGGAGCATACCTTACGGCCCCTAAGGCCTCAAGATGTCATTGCAGTACCACCAAGTGTCAGTAGAGCGAATAATCTGCATTTGTCCGTGTTATCTACTCTTTAAGCCGAATGTCGTGGACCAAGTGCAAATCGTACTCACCCGGCGAATACACCCATACCCCTACCTAACTTTGCATGTCTGTTTGTGTGCCAGTCCGCAAAAAGTCACGTATCCTCGATAAAGAATGAAACAGCACGTGGGCGCGGTGATCAAAGGCACTGTTCACGAAAAAATGGTCTCGGGGATTTGCACATGGTTTGAATTCGACGCCCCATCTGATACCATTTGTGCAGGAATGAGGACGGAAAACGGCTGGATAGGGCACAATAAGGGGCCGGGGAGTTATCCACGGTCGCCCTCCGCCCCCTGCTAGGCTCACTACGAAATCCAATTGCCGTTCACCACTTTCGCATTGGAGCGAAATTGGTGAAAAGTCGATAAGCTGGTTGGCAAATGGGTATGTGTACGAACGTGCGTCCGAGGATACGCGCGGCAAATTGTGCGGCGAAGTTCGTAGCTATTTGAACGACTTTAGCGCCTATCATTGGGGCCCAAATTCGAAGTAGAATAGATTAGAAGGACCATCTGGTCCTAATAAACTACACTACTTAGAGTTTGTGCTCCGGGAACTGGCGTCAGAGTCAAATACAAATCGTCACGATCTTCGCCGCGCAAGTTGCCTTGGGCGTCCTCGGACGCACGTTTGTACCGTCCCCCTTGGCAAATTGCCAGAGACGCAATGTTTGCGTCGCCTTTGTGCACTCGCCCAAACACTGGGTATGGGTACATCCACCCAGAACTGGATGAACGCGGCAAACCGCGCGGCGAAATTGGGGGAGATTCGAACGGCTTTAGCGCCTATTATTGGGGTCCAAATTTGAAGTAGAGCCAACCAGTACGATTACCTGAACATACTAATGTACTCCTCTTCAAGTTTGCGCCCCAATGATAGGTGCCAAAGTCGTCCCGGACGCTACGAATCTCGCCGCGCCATTTGCCGCGTCCATCCAGTTAGGGTGAATGTTCCGTCCCCCCCCCCCAAACACTCCCTAACCGCCGTTATTTCAATGTGAAACTCGCCCTAATAAACTACACTACTTAGAGTTTGTGCTCCGGGAACTGGCGTCAGAGTCAAATACAAATCGTCACGATCTGCGCCGCGCAAGTTGCCTTGGGCGTCCTCGGACGCACGTTTGTACCGTCCCCCTTGGCAAATTGCCAGAGACGCAATGTTTTGTCTGCTATTACAGACAACACATTGCGTCGCCTTCGTGCACTCGCCCAAACACTGGGTATGGGGGGGGGACGGAACTTCATGCGTCCGAGGTTGCGCGCGACAGTGTGCGCGGCGAAGTTCGTGGCGATTTGAACGACTTTAGCGCCTATCATTGGGGTCCAAACTTGAAGTAAAGTAGATTAGTACGATCAGTTGACCCTACTGAACTACTCTACTTTGAGTTTGGGCCCCAATAACAGGCGCCACAGTCGTTCGAATCGCCACGCACTTCGCCGCGCAATTTGCCGCGCGCATCCTCGGACGCACGTATGTACCCATACCCGGGTATGGGTACATCCACCCAGAACTGGATGAACGCGGCAAACCGCGCGGCGAAATTGGGGGCGATTCAAACGGCTTTAGCGCCTATTATTGGGGTCCAAATTTGAAGTAGAGCCAATCAGTACGATTACCTGAACATACTAATGTACTCCTCTTCAAGCTACGAATCTCGCCGCGCCATTTGCCGCGTCCATCGAGTTAGGGTGAGTGTTCCGTCCCCCCCCCCCCCCCCCCCAACACTCCCTAACCGCCGTTATTTCAATGTGAAACTCGTCCAACCCCCCTTTCCAGCTCTTTTTTGACCCTTTTGACTTTTTTTGTAATTCTTTTTGTTCATCGTTTTTTGCCCTTTTTTCGTTGTTATCGCTTTATTCTAGAGTAGTTCTATCAATCCCCGTCAGGGTACCCTAAATTTATTGCTAACGGTGCCCTTAAGCAGAGTACAGGATGATCAAACTTTCACGGAAGAGAGGATTCAGGGTAGGAAAATTCTGCTCAAGCAACTGTTGGTATTAGATATCAGCAAACGCTGCTAGTTGTTTTCCAACACATTTCTGTTGCGCAATTTTCCACAGCTAAATTCGAGCAAAATTTTGAATAGGAATGTTATTGATAGCTGCTCTCCCAAAGAATCCCTCTCTGGAGCTTCACTGATACCTGAGTACTGATGTGTGCTTTCCAAAAATGGAACATAAGTGAAGTTTCGGGTGAAGCACACCTGTCTGCAGAGCATGGGAAAGTCCCCATGTTCTTCTTGAGTAGGATCGTGGACAAGCGTTCGGGGACATATGATACACGCATTGGCGAGCACTTTGGCGTGGACACTTTTCTTCGCGGAGAGGTACCTATCGAAGAGGGCGAGGAGAAAACGACGAGAACGCTGAGCCCCTCCACATGCGGTTGACAACGGCCCTATAACCGGAACGGGTGCCCACCCTTGCTGGGAGATGAGCAAGCTCCGTTCGTTGTGCGAAACCGTATGTGATGCAGACATCTTCCTAGGCTGGAATATCTATCAGGGATCGAGAAATCGGGTGAGGAACCCTGCATTGAACACACTTTTATTGCCGGCCCTTCGTGACTTCAAAGGTCCACTTCCATTACAAAAACATGGGAAACATTCTTCTATTTCGTCTTGAACTTGGGAATCTAAGTGCTTCTCCAACTCTTCCTCAGCTTATGACTATTTTTCCAAATAGCCATAAGCTAGGGGAGAGCTGTGTGGGCATGTCCCAAGGTGCGCTCATACTCGACGTTTATCGCTGAGTGTTTCGATTAAATTACGGCGTCATTAGAGAATAACTGGGGTAAGCAAGTTATCCCACCACACTCACCCACTCCACGAAACGTTATTATAAGAACACTCGACTTTTTGTGTGGTAAAGCATCAGTAGTAAAGCCAATCCCTAACACTTATACATAATATATGAGTAATGATTATCTAGACTATAGACTACAGTAGCCGATGTCAACAAAGATGTGGAATTATCGAAGGCAGATATGATTTGAAACTTTATACATGAGGTATAAACTACATAAATACTTTGTAAGCGGTCCGCTATGCTCTGATACAGATAATTCGTCTTCAGTTCCGTTTCTTTGTGGGGAGGTCTTGAACAACCGCTTTCGGACAGCCATGAAATCATTCATCTGTAAAATCGATCTTGAAGAACTTCAAAAAGACCGAAGGTAGGGAACTGAACATCAGTTTCCAAATAACCAGAATCGTCTCTCAGAAAACTCATGGAAGTTGTATCTGTAATAAAAAAGCCTCTCTCTTACCTGAAAATTCACAATTCACGATCATGTGGGATCTGCAGGTTCCGTACGAGAAAGCAATACAGGCCTCTCGGAAGTCAAATTATAGCACTGTGTCAAAATGTGGCACTGTCAAAGGAAAAATGCTCTCGAAGGGGAACAAGTTATGCTGAAAGATCGTGAAAGACGAGGAGTCGAAACGCTCTGTCATCTCTGAGGGGCAGGAAAAAAATATTTTGAGAACCTACATTTCTACACAGTTTTTCACGGTGGTATATTCGCAAACGGACTCTTCCAAGGCCTTAACTTTCCTCAATGCATGATCTGTAGAAGAAGTCTAATCATAAAGTGCTCCCACGAGCAACTTTCTCGGTCGTCTATCTATGGATTTTTTTCGATAGGTTCCTGCGCTGACTTACCTTTGTGGTGTGAGCAGTAAATGCTATACGCACCAGGATATCAATCAGTTCCGAATCTGAGGCGATCTTCCAGTTTGGCACACGATAATATCTGATTACCAGCCGGATCGTCTGCCTTACGCAGGGCTCTCCTCCATTTCGTGTAAAATTAGCCTGTCTCCCATCTCCCTTCTGAATGTGGACGCTCTGATACAGTAGAACAGGGGGTACAGAATACACACACACTCTGTCGTGGTAAACCACAGCTTTCCATTAAGTTCTCCGGGAACTTTCCACCGCATTTGAACACCCTGGGTTTACCAACTGTTGTACAAAAGATCTAGGACCTAACCTTATAAAGTTCTATGTTTCCTGGAAGGTCAAGTCCTTCCCTATATCACCGTTCAGATTCAGTTAGTTTCCTCAAAGTCTGCGTGTTTAGAACTCGTGTGAAATTGAGGACAATCGCATGCACTACCGGCACCTGATGAACTTCTTCTACCGCAAAGGCAAGAGCGCCATTTAAGCCGCGAGAAAGAATTGTAAAGTTTAAGTACACTATGCTCTAGGGGGATGTACATAAGTGGTTTGCGAAATTTAAACAAGGTAACAATTTAAAAGGGCGGAGGTAGTGTAGTGGCAAGTGGCGCACTATATCACACGCACGGTCAGGGGTTCGAATCCCGGATCGATGCCCGCCCAGGTCAACCAAGCCTTCCATCCCTCCGGGGTCGGTGAATTGGTACCAGACTCGTCTGGTAGGATAAAAGCACTGACTTGTACATCGGCTGGCCACCGCAAGTCATTGTATAGGCCACATACGCACTCATTACGCCACTACGATTCTGAATGGAAGTCGAGTGCGGGGGCGCATCCCTCAGACGGGATTGATCAACGCCAAAAACTTTATCCTTTTTTTTTAACAATTTAAAAAATGCTCTATACAATTCAGCAGAGAAATCTTGTTCAGCGAAATGAATACACAGATGTGCGTCACCATTTGACATGCTAGCAAACCAACAGTCAAGCTCTCTTTCACGACTTGCAGTAGAACTAAATAATGTTCCTCACGTACCTTGATGTTCACGAGAGACACGCTGGCACTTATGGGATCATGTATAGGACAGACGTGCTCCAATGTTTGGCAACTAAACAATAATTCCAGAGTTGAACAACGTATCTCGATATCCAGGATATTTTATAATAGTAGATGCGAGGAACGTGCGCAATCTTCTTCCGCACTTGCCCAACAATGCCGCCTTCGTGTTTATTTTATCTCATTGCGCACATTCCCAAATCGAAGTTCGTATATGAATTGCATGGAATGGAAATTCATAGCACAATCGCGGGCGCACATCTCACTGTACAACAGTAACATTTCCCGAACTCTTGCTTTCGAGCCGAATATACCGGAGCAGATCTACGAGTTCTCTATTACCGTGATATCGCTCCTCACAGCCCAGACGCCTCATTGTGCACAGCAGATTTGCTTTCAAGGGCAGTGAAATTTTGGTTGTTTAGAAAGATACACATCTCCGGCATTGTGTTCCACAAGAGCACAAGCTTTAAGTAGCTTCTACCTGTACAGGACGCGAATGACTTGTGACTGCGCCACAGCGCGAGCCAACTCGATGAGACTGTCCAACTGACTCTGTAGGGCATATAAGAAAAGACGTGTCCAACGGTACTTCCGATCTCGACTACATTCGTAAGAGTCACCGGCAAAAACGAATCCATCATCGCGCACTCCGCGAGGGAAAAGATGAGCATCCCCATCGAGTCCAAATTCATGAAGGCAAGTGCCGAATACGTAGTGCCCCAAGCATGTAAGTTGTCGTAGGGCCGGCCACTCACAGGGTATCGAGTTCTTCTTCGACGTGACTTGGTGCTGGCGCATAGGTGATGAAAATTGCTAGGGGCGAAGTGCCTATTCCAGCCTTCCGATTTCAGCAGCTTCTCTCGGTTCTAACTAATTATACCTGGTCTTTTGCCCATGATTTGCCCAGTATCTGCAACCTGAGCATCGCTACCAACCAGCGGCCCTAGCATCGCTACCAATCAGAGGCCCTTCAACGAAAGAATACGTAGTAAAGGAGGCGATCTATGGCAAAATTTAAAGAATCACGAAATTTTCCCTTTTCAAATTGAAAAGCGGGAGTATTGTTGGGATTAGTGCATCGGTGGTGAAGGGAGCTAGAAAATCCCTTACTTCGCGAAAAATAAAGCTTTCTACAAGAAGTGGAGATAAAGGTCGTACTAGTTTACCATGACGGAAACGGCATGAGCCGACTATCAAGCCAGAACTGTCCAGAATTGCCGTTCACTGTCGCCATTGGTCATGACAAGTTGTTTGAACTTCCGAAATGAGTTTCTTGTGAATGGTGCGGCATCTACAATGCCGTACAAACTCGTCCGCGCATACACACCGAACAGCGTTTGAGCCTTTGGTACACCCGGACTATTCCGTTCCCGACCTGATAGCGCCAGATATGGTATACGAGGGCCTCGAAGCCTTCCTATGGGAAAATTTCAAAAACCATTTTGATCGTAACTGTGCCTTTAAGTAAAATATCTGAAACTATTTATCTCCTCTATTTACTATGCACTTATTTAGATAACTCCTGATGTTTTAAACTTCATCCATGCAAAAATAAGTGTGCAAGCATATTTGCAGGCACTGAATAGTTAGTTTCGAGAAAAATGTTACTTCTGATTTTTTTCAAAGTTTTATTCTGAAAAATGACTACAAAATATTGGCAGAAAAAGGAAACACTGCTTTCACATAAGCATTGTTAAGACACGAGTAATGTCGATGCTCGGAGTGTTGATTTGAGCAGTTATAACACGAATATTACTTCCAAGCAAGGAAGAAGTTGTGGAAGAAAATGCTATAGCTTATCAAAATTTCACTCATGCGAATGAGATTTAAAGTAGTCTACTAGTGTTTTATGATGTTTTTTTATCCAGTTGATCCGAACTCTCATCATTTCGAGACTTTTGTGGAACGAAATCAATTCAAGAGCTTCAGGGTGGGTATGTATAAAGTTTATCACCTAAAACACCAAAAGTTTATTTTTCGGTACGGTTAATGTCTGAAAATCTATTCGTATGACTTTATGTTTGAAGTATGAATTGTAAAATGCTCATGAGGTCAGTATAAGTCATTAAGTGCATTAGGTAAAAATTTTATCATCTTCACTGTAACTCCACATGAGAGAGGGTGCGATAAGCACTGCAACTCCATTTTTTGCACAATTTTTTTTTCACGCGAACACTTTAGGTGCACATTGCTTTCATATCTATTTTGCTGTTGAAGAACGGTGCCATGTGTGGTGCCATCAACATGGAAACAGCACCATACCAGAAGGGTTCGCACTGCAGGGAGCCGCGTCAGTTGAGCTACTGCCGTATTAACCAGTCTTCCCAAGCGTTGATGTAGCCACATATCCAAAAAAAAAATGCTGGCAGCTCGATTGAAAGTAGAAGCTCAGGGAAATGAGGGAGACATGAAATCATATTTACCATCAAAGTTGCTCAATGCGAGCGGTATCATGAATTTATATTGTCTATCATATTGGTTCCGCAAGTCAAAGGGCTAGGGAAGGGCTAGAGAATATACAGGAAGCAACGTCTGACTTAATTAATGAATTGAAGAAATACTGAGGATACCCTTTCAAAACTACCTCACCACGATAAAGGGAAGCTTTGAGAAATTCCAGGGCTACCATCTCAGCATTACAATTGGCAGCGATCGCCTAATTGAACGGCGTGAACCGTAATCTTCTGCTTCGTACTAAGCTTCATGAATGATCCCAGAGGAATTGCTGGCTAGATGCTGACATTTTAACTCAATCGCATAAAATCTGCACACTGTGATGCAAACTACTATAGTTGATCTCTAAAGTGACGCTAAACTGCCATAGTAGGCCTGGAAACTCATCTCGGAGAAGCCTATGCTTTCCCATCTAGTCACCACATGACAAACGTTACGACCGATGCTGCAAACATGAAGATTGGATTTGAATGATGGAGTCTCGGTGGTTAGGGGCCTTAAACGTATAGTGTTCATAAACAAGAGTGTAAGGGTGCCATAACCACACTTAGAATTAATCTATAGGGTTTATAGGAGAATTGAAGAAAGGGCCTTACGAAGATTATGCGTGGTAATGCGTCGTAAGTCCCCTACATCCTTGTTTCCCGTCAGCTGCTGAGATTTGAGACTACAAAAACCAAGTGGTTGATAGATGAGGTGCCAGACTCGAAGGTAAAATGTTGACCGAAGTCCAGAAAGCTGAGGACGCGCCCGAATACATCAAGCGACATTGACAAGCTTCTATGTGGGGAACACCGCTCACTTGTCATAAACAACACTTGATTATCACAGAGAATAATCAGATTTTAGTGGTATACAGTAAAATCTGACTGAAGACGTTTCCTCTGCTAATCCGACGTCAAGTTCTGTCGCAATTGTAATATCTCAAAGTCTAGAACCAGACCTTTTTGTAGTGCACTTCAGTGTGACCCATAGATAGGGATGCATGGATTACTTGCTGCAGTATAATAGGATCATTCCGAAGGCTGAAATGCACATGATTGAGAAGCCATTTTTTCCATTGGCACTTGGTTCAACTTGTTTAGCCGGAAGGGAGTTGAATGGAAAAAGATGGGACGCCCTAACTTCTTCATTCCTGACCTTAGAGGCGGGCAGTAGGAACGATTTCGGGTGATAGATCCGCCGAACGTGGCAACCGCGGACCTTTTGCCTCGTTATAACAGTTCTAGCGTTTCAAAATGCTGCTATCTCTGAGCTTCATTCCAACTTGTTTTTCATGTGTATTTTCAAAGCTCTTGCTACTCCACTTTATTGGTTAGCTTTCGGCATATAATGCCTTCTTCAGACCTTAACTTTACAATACATAGTTGCAAACAACCAGTCAACAATCAGTTACTACATAGAACACATAGGATCTTATCAAACCAACCGGAAATGTTGGGGAATAGGGGAGGGGAGTGAACCTATTGGCGGGAACTTGAAAGAAAAATGAGACCGCTCTTCTCCAGAGGCGACGGAGCGTTATCATTCAATCAGTCTCAGCAGGTCACGCATCTCCTCCTTTGCACTGATTTCCGGTCGGATACGGTATATTTCCCGTGCCTCCATGATTTTCCTTTCCAGAGGCCGCACCAAATATCTATGTAAAACTCTCACATCGAAAGATGGAGCGTTTTCCTCCTCATGCCTGAGTGTACGGTGCCTGGAAAAGCTGCTGTGTGGGTAGGCAGCGGGGTTAGCCAACCCTCTTCTATGTTCGTCCAGACGGATCTTCAAGGGTCTTGCGGTCTCCCCCACGTACTTCTCTCCACATCCTCCGCATTGAATCAAGTAGACGGTGCCTTGAAGCTCGCAGATCTTTTCAGATGTATAGTAGCGACAAGACTGCTCGCGGCATCGTTTTTCGTAGATTCGAGAAGATGTCAGGAGATCCTTCAGTGTAGGGGGAGGTCGGAAAACAAGTCGAATAGGAAGCTGGGAGTTCTTCACGACGTAGTTCACCTCACGTGCCATTTTGTCATTAACAAAAGGCAATATGAGGCTCACACCGTCAGCCGTTCTGTATGGGACCCAGGTCCTTGTGTTGCCTTCGAAGTATCCATTACTATTAAGGATACTTTCTACTTTAGCATCAACAACTGAATCCCTTCGTGTTCCAAGCTTCCCCTTCGTTTTCAGAAGATTCCGCACGACGTTTGCCTTCATATAGACAGGATGTGCGCTTCTGGAATGCAACAATATGTTCGAAGAGGCACTTTTTCGATACCACAGCTGGGGTCAGGTTACTGCACCTGACCCCAGCTGAACGCAGAGGGGTGAAGAAGCTACTGCAAGCGAAGAATGTATTGAGGTATACTGTTGGAGACAAGTGTGGCTCCTTCGTAGTGATGCCTCAAACGATAGATAAGGCTCTCACCGCCAAAGTGCTCTCAGATGACACCGTATACGAGGAGAGCACTTTGTCCGCGTTTGAATCAGTGTGCAAGAGAGTGAAAAGCGTTATGTCGATAGTGAAGAAACGGACAAGCCCTGAAATGGCAAAAAGACTGTACGGTACGGTTCCATCGGTGCCGACGCTTTACAACTTGGTGAAGACGCACAAAATTTCGGCAACAACAAATACACTGTCCCTCCCAGTGAATGAAATCAAGACTAGACCGATTATCGCATCTTGTGGTGGACCCGCAGACGGATTGAGCTGGCTCTTGGTCCGTTTGCTTTCGCCACTATTGCGATACGTGGGAGCGCACATTGTTAATGTTGAAGAATTCATTCTGTCGCTTCACCAATGTCCAGTACCGACGAAAGCCTTCTACGCGAGCTTCGATGTAGTATCCTTATACACGAACGTGAATAACGCGGGAGCCGTGCAAGCTGTGTTATCTCTCATCGAGGATAATGAAGACCATATCATGATGATGGGATTTTCCGCCAGCGAAGTTAAGGATCTCATCGAAGCGGCACTGGAATGCAACATTTTTTGCTTCGACAATAAGTTTTACAAGCAAAAACGAGGCCTTGCCATGGGTAACCGTATAGCACCTGTGTTAGCAGTCATCTTCTTGGACCACATCGAGAAGTCATCATTAACTAGTGGAATACTTTTCTACAAACGTTATATCGATGACGTGTTCATTATTGGAACAACAGAAGAAGACCTTGTGGAAACGCTGAAGAGACTGAATTCTCACGATGCTAATATAGCCTTCACAAGGGAAGATCCAGAGAGGGATGGATTTCTACCATTCCTCAATGCGAAGGTACGGATTAGTGAAGGTTGCAAGGAACACGTGTGGTATCGAAAAAGTGCCTCTTCGAACATATTGTTGCATTCCAGAAGCGCACATCCTGTCTATATGAAGGCAAACGTCGTGCGGAATCTTCTGAAAACGAAGGGGAAGCTTGGAACACGAAGGGATTCAGTTGTTGATGCTAAAGTAGAAAGTATCCTTAATAGTAATGGATACTTCGAAGGCAACACAAGGACCTGGGTCCCATACAGAACGGCTGACGGTGTGAGCCTCATATTGCCTTTTGTTAATGACAAAATGGCACGTGAGGTGAACTACGTCGTGAAGAACTCCCAGCTTCCTATTCGACTTGTTTTCCGACCTCCCCCTACACTGAAGGATCTCCTGACATCTTCTCGAATCTACGAAAAACGATGCCGCGAGCAGTCTTGTCGCTACTATACATCTGAAAAGATCTGCGAGCTTCAAGGCACCGTCTACTTGATTCAATGCGGAGGATGTGGAGAGAAGTACGTGGGGGAGACCGCAAGACCCTTGAAGATCCGTCTGGACGAACATAGAAGAGGGTTGGCTAACCCCGCTGCCTACCCACACAGCAGCTTTTCCAGGCACCGTACACTCAGGCATGAGGAGGAAAACGCTCCATCTTTCGATGTGAGAGTTTTACATAGATATTTGGTGCGGCCTCTGGAAAGGAAAATCATGGAGGCACGGGAAATATACCGTATCCGACCGGAAATCAATGCAAAGGAGGAGATGCGTGACCTGCTGAGACTGATTGAATGGTAACGCTCCGTCGCCTCTGGAGAAGAGCGGTCTCATTTTTCTTTCAAGTTCCCGCCAATAGGTTCACTCCCCTCCCCTATTCCCCAACATTTCCGGTTGGTTTGATAAGATCCTATGTGTTCTATGTAGTAACTGATTGTTGACTGGTTGTTTGCAACTATGTATTGTAAAGTTAAGGTCTGAAGAAGGCATTATATGCCGAAAGCTAACCAATAAAGTGGAGTAGCAAGAGCTTCGAAAATACACATGAAAAACAAGTTCTAGCGTTCTTCATACAGCTCAATGGCTAGGCGATTATTACTCACCAGGCGGCTACACACGCATTCGCGTCCGCTAGGGGCTCTAGCCATGAGAAACGGAGCCACATGAGCTGATTTTCATTATAGACCTTTATCGGATTAATGAGTTTCCGCTCAAACCCCGCCTCCTGTGGGCGGAGTTTGGTTCTGGCACCCACCATAAGATTTCTCATCATGGCGCCTGTATCATTGAGTTGAACTTTCTAGGTCCATGGAGACAGGAGTTATGAATTTTCGCCCAAACCCCGCCCCTCGTGGACGGAGTCTGGTTCTGCCACGTAACGTGAGTGTTCCCATCCTGTCGCCTGTACTCCTACCAAGTTTGAACTCTCTAGGTCAATGGGCACCGGAGTTATGAATTTTCGTATATAAATGTAAGAAGGGATGTGAGCTTCGGGGCCCTCCGCCCATTGTGGGTGGGCCTCCGCTGACGTCATTTATGCTGGAGACACCTTCGACGATGCTTCTCCTATATCAACTTTTCCTGCTCTGTTGGCTTCCTCCAAACCGAGTTATAAATGTTTTTATAAAGCATTGCATTTTCGGAGAACGCCCCGCCCATCGGGGGTGGGTTTCTCCAGTTGGATCTAACTTACCAGTGCACACCTCTAGCCACCTTCATACCCCAGTTTTGAAGCCGTCTTGTGACTGAATTTGAAATCTTCTTCCTCAGTAGAGCTCATTTCGAAGCACGCCACGCCCACTGTGGACTTGGCTTCGCTAAGCTGATATGCACTTTACTCTTCTCGGAACGTGGCCCACCCATCCCACGCTTGACCCGGTCTTTCTGGGGGACGGTCAAGTCGTGCGTCCGAGGGCGCGCGCGGCAAACTGCGCGGCGAAATTCATACCTATTCTGACGACTTTGGCGCCTATTATTTGGGCCCAATTTCGAAGTACAGTAGAATAGTAGGATCAGCTGACCTTATTAATCTACCTTACTTTAGATATGGGCCCCAATGATAGGTGCCGGAGTCGTCCAAATTCGCCGCGAACTTCGCCGCGCAATTCGCCGGGCGCACCCTTGGACGCACGACTTGACACACACCCGGTCTCTCCAGGCAGATCTGAAGGAGCTAAGGAATTCGTGACAGACAGACAGACAGACAGACAGACAGACAGACAGACAGACAGACAGACAGACAGACAGACAGACAGACAGACAGACAGACAGACAGACAGACAGACAGACAGACAGACAGACAGACAGACAGACAGACAGACAGACAGACAGACAGACAGACAGACAGACAGACAGACAGACAGACAGACAGACAGACAGACAGACAGACAGACAGACAGACAGACAGACAGACAGACAGACAGACAGACAGACAGACAGACAGACAGACAGACAACAGACAGACAGACAGACAGACAGACAGACAACAGACAGACAAACAGACAAACAGACAGACAAACAGACAGACAGACAGACAGACAGACAGACAGACAGACAGGCAGACAGACAGACAGACAGACACACAGACAGACAGACAGAACGACAGAAAGACAGACAGATAGACAGACAGACAGACAGACAGACAGACAGACAGACAGACAGACAGACAGACAGACAGACAGACAGACAGACAGACAGACAGACAGACAGACAGACAGACAGACAGACAGACAGACAGACAGACAGACAGACAGACAGACAGACAGACAGACAGACAGACAGACAGACAGACAGACAGACAGACAGACAGACAGACAGACAGACAGACAGACAGACAGACAGACAGACAGACAGACAGACAGAACGACAGACGAAGCGCTTCATAGTAAGTAGGATGGCATGGTTCTACTGTTAGATCTTTTGTTCCTGAATTTCTTACTTGCGGCTGCTTCTGCTACATTTATTCGCGCGTCTCTCTCGCCGCGACGAATTTCATTCCTACTGCACCACACTCAGTTCTGCGGTCCCGAGAAAGACGCAGAATCAATCGTAAAAACGAAACTGCTACTGAAGGATGCAAGGTTTACGATAGTTGCTAAATGAACCTAAATGAACCTGAATGTGTTGACCAGGCTGTAAATGCCCAAATAAATGGGACATAGATAAAATGGAACAAGCCCACTGTATCCTCGAAAACCGAATGCTCCTGGACGCCCAAAGGAAAAATATACCGTATGGGGGTGTGGTGCAGCAGAAACGAAATTGTCACGTGAATAGTTTCCACGTTCGGTCTTCTTGAAACCTGGGCATGTTACATAATATTTCACAATTCTTTGCCGTACAGGTTTGTTATGATGGAACCGTTTATTTGGTCGACGTTTCGACTAACTTGTCGTCTTCAGGGACCTGAAAGTAGTTCGGAGCTCCTGATCTATGGCTTATTCCAGAACTGGATGGACGCGGCAAACCACGCGACGGAATTCGTGGTGATTAAAACGGCTCTGGCGCCTAACATTGGGGAACCAATTTGAAGTGGGATATATAAGTAGCATCAACTGGCCCTACATATCCAATATACTCGAAACCCGTGCCCCAATGATAGGCGCCAGAATCGTTTTAATCACCATGAATTTCGCCGCGCGGTTTGCCGCATCCATCCAGTTCTAGGTATGTACCCATACACCTGCCATTTCTGCAGCGTGTATTCTAATTTTTGTCCGCTGTTTGCTATCAATGCAATGTTATTAGCGTGGAGAGCTCTCTGGTTTTAGTGATCACTCCATCCTCTTGTGATGGACCCCTTATTTAGGAGGTAGATGCTCGTACAGCTTGCTATTCCGTGCATGATCTACACGAAAAATGAAAAATAAAATGAAGTGAGGAGGGGCAAGTGAAATGGAGAAGGATTAGATGCAATGTGAAGATAATAGTCTGCGAAAAAAAAGAAATATAACAACCTCTTATAGATTTCATCCCATCTCTCGAAAAGAAAATCCAGAACAAATTCTGTTGTGCCTCTTGCGACAGTATAAAATGCTGATGGTATGTCTTGTTTACGAAATTCTCCATGCATCATAGTTGAATTCAAGATCCTAAAAGTCAAGATCAAGTTCGATGACATGTCATTTTTGATTTTAAATTCGTGAATGAATGTTGCAAACAAAAAAAGTATTGAAGAAATATATATAGTTGTAGAGTGCGCCATTAATATGTATATGTAGTAGCTATTTAATGCGTTGAGGTAATTTTATACTTCGAGAGGTTTTCAAACTACTTTCCCTGTACTTGACCTTAGCTATCCGCTGATTAGCTGAGTGAGAGTACGAAACCTAAGAGAGCTCGAATAGATTATCTCGTCATAGCATAACACATAGGCATTTTTTTCGATCCTGCCAACTATCGTAAGTGATCCCATCCGCCCGTATCCTTTCCAAACTTGAACGCCACGGAGCCCGGTTCTGTACCCACCATAAGCTGTCCCATCCTGTTCCCTGTAATCCTAGCAAATTAAACTTTCTAGGTCCACGGGAGGTGTTATGAACTTCTGTTCAAACCACACCCATTGTGGGTGAAGCCCGGTTTTGCTACCCACCATAAGTGTTCCCATCCTGTTCCCTGTAATCCTAGCAAATTAAACTTTCTAGGTCCACGGGAGGTGTTATGAATTTCTGTTCAAACCACACCCATTGTGGGTGAAGCCCGGTTTTGCTACCCACCATAAGTGTTCCCATCCTGTTTCCTGCAATCCTAGCAAATTTGAACTTTCTAGGTCCACGGGGACAGGAGCTATGGACTTCTCTTCGAACCATGCCCATTGTGGGCGGAACCCCCTTTCGCGCCGGCCGCGTCCACCATTGCAGTCAGCCTTCCCTTCTTCTCCGACTTCTATCACCTTTTCCCAGCTTTTCATGGCTCCCCAGGGCGAAATTATGCTGACTTGTAAAAAACGATGTGCGCTTCGAGGCACGCTCCGCCCATTGTAGGCGAGGCGAGCCTCGAAGCCCCCTCATCGGGGGTGGGTCTTCCTAGTTTGATCTAACTTACCAATGCACACCCCTAGCCACGGTTACACCCCAGTTTTGAAGCCTTCTTGTGACTAATGTTGGCGGGGCTCCGAAAAGGTGATGTGTGGTCTATACTTCCCGGGATATGGCCCACCCATCCCACGCTTGACCCGGTCTCTCCAGGCAGATCGAAAGGAGCCAAGGTTTCGTGACAGCCATACATAACGAAAGACGACAAACTTTAGACGAAGCCCTTCATAGTGAGTAGGATCATGGGGCCTTGTCCTCATTCAGCAGCATTCCTTCGTCGCGCGCATTGATGAATCCATGGCATCGCTGGCTGTTTTTACATTTCTTGCATGGTAGCATATCGCACGCGAAGCGTGGGCAGATGGGCAACAAGCCACGAATCGGTGATTCTTTCTCAGTTGCGGTCCCTTTTCTGAAGAAAATTATCAGGAAATCATCATGTTGCGAGTTAGACGAAGCATGAAAAATGGCCGTCGATATGAGAAGGTTTGCTTATGTGATGAACAGCCATCCCTAGACAACCGCAAACAGCGCTCACGTGGGAAAAAGGGGACCACGCGGTTCCTGCTTTGCCACGTCACGCTTTCCCCTGACAAAAAGGTGTTCAGCGTAGAAAAAAGGTTGTTTTTCAGAGTGCACGTAGTTTACCACTACGAGAGGCGAAGTCGTTGGGAAGGATTGGACTTTCCTCGGAGCATTTACTATCCTCCGTAAGGTTGACCTGGAATTTGTGCCGTGCCATCGGATCAACATATTCAGTCTTGTAAAAAGGTATCAAAACTGATCAGAACACCATCATAACGGGCATACTCAAGAAGATTGTACTAAGGCTAAGAATTACGTTGGGGTTCGATTAAGACTTTCTAAAAATATCACCCCACGCACAAGTGAGGGAAGACTCAATACTGGTGCTGAGCTTGCCCTATGAATTTCTCCGAATGCAATGCAATGGATCTGTGCGTATGGTCTGACGAGGAAGATCTGGGCTTCAAACACCCCATAGTCGCTACTTTCGGAAACTGGATTGATGAAACTGTAAAGAATTTCTCAGAAACTCCGCGCGCCGCCGTAGATGCGTATCAGAAGCGTATCTAAACTACAGCGTATCTGAACTACAGTTCGTACAAAAGATGGCCACGTCGAGTGAGTGTACATTCGTTCTGCTGCTGCAATCTATGGTAAACTATTCACTTAAATACACCATGTATCGATTTGAAATACGGATTCTGGATCACAACCACCATATATATGGCGCTCCCTGTACTGATCGTAGGCTTACTAGCAGTCGCATTTTGAAGATTCGTAAGCAACGAACCTTTTCACAATGGCCACGTCTTTAGTACACCCAAGAGCGTCAAGGAGCCTCATTTTTTCAACGTCAACTGTTTCAACTTTATACAATTCCATTACCTGGAACACTAAATGAATAAGGATGAGGCAACTAAGAACTCAATTTCGCCAAAATTTTCTTGTGAATTCTAAACAATTGGATTTCTGATTTCAAAGTATACAATCAAGGTGTAGCGTATAAAAGAAGCGAATGAAGTTGCCCTTGCATCAAATTTTTTTTGTACTCGTGGATCAAATTCCCCATTCCAACTCATTGATACTGAGTCGACGTACGCGCAGCGATCTCCGTTTGTCGTGTCAGAAACCTTCATAAAAGACATAGAAACTGATTGTTCAAAGCCACCTCGCGTGCACCAATCTTTGGGAGGGCAAACGCGACCTCTCACTAGGATCATCAGATTCTCGTAAACTGAGAATCGAGTCACTGAGAGCAGTATTTTGTTATCTGCAATATCCATTAGAAATGAAATAGTCTTCGAATGAGATGAGACCGCAAAATATATTCAAAAATCACTCAGTCATGATCAGAAGGTGGCGGTTTCAGCTATCACGAAAAATTTGGATTTTATGAAACCAGTGATCTGACAACTATACAAATTCGAATTTTCCACGTCCGCTGATTCCGCTATTGGTGCTATATTACTTACCTTCTGATGCGCAATAGTCCCGAGTTTCTCAACACCATAACAATAAGCCCGACCTCTGTGTGGAGCAGGAATCCTTCAAAAAACACTTTGCTCAGCAAAAATAATCACTAATAGAATTCGAACAGAAGACCGTAGGAAAAAAAATAATGAAACGCTCCGTATTTCTTTCTTTCTTGAAGTCGTACAACGGAACGAATTTATAACACATTCTTGTGGTCCTTTACGTACGACATAACGTGAAAAAAAGATGCCGATCAATCGGAAACATCTTCACTTTTTTCCAGGTTTGCTCCTCGTTGACTCCCGTCAAAGTTTGGTCTGGGGATCGTATTCCTTATCGCCAGTCTCTTGAGTAAATCTAGCCCTCTATCTCTCCTATACAGATCGATCAATACCAAGCTCGTCTGTAAAGAGAAAAACCGATAGTCTTTACAATGGTCCACTTTTGCAAGCTAATGTACAGGACGTCCCAAAATTATGGGCGTTTATTCATTGCTATGCATTTAGGCTCCTAAGGAAGTAAGGAACATGTAATATCTGCACGTTTGCTTACATCATTTACAGCAAAGAATTACAATCACTTTTCAAAATACCCTCCACTAGAGGCCCAAGGTCTCTTCTCGATCTCCTTCCACGTTAAACAGGGATATTCCTTCTTCATAATCCCAGCAGCTCTAGAGTATCGCTTCCACGGACTCCGACCTGAGATTGCAATTAAAAAGTTCTCTAACCAAGGGGCATACGCAGTCAGGTGGAGCAAGAACTGGAGAACATAATGGCCACTCTTCCATGCTAGTGAAGTAGTATAGCTGGCGTCGACACCGCTCTTAGACGAGGTTGACTCTTTGAGCTGAAATACCGTTCTGCTGTAAAGATCACGGGGTGTCTTGGGGAGTGGATTCGAATCAATGCTTCATTATGCAAATCACTACACTATTTAGGTACACGTCTTTTTAAGTTTCCATGGCGGTACCGACGAAACCAACGGTCCTACCGTTGGGTGTCTGGCATCTTCTCCCCGAACAGGTGTCGCGCTCGCCGCACGCGATCGTGCGCTATGAAGGGAAAGATTTGAGTCTCCAATGGAAGAATACGGAGAGTCGCCGCGGAGCCACTGCTGCAGGCCGTGGGGGTTCGGGGAGCAGTCCCGTTACCCTACCATTGGCAGTGTTTCCAATCATTTTGCTATTCTTATAACAAGTTTTTCGTAAGAGGTTGTACAGCGATGTCTTCGTCCAAAAGGCGATCATTCCGAGTGTTGAGAATTGCTTTCGTCTTGATTATGTCCTTGATAGAGAAAACGATAAAGAATTGCGTGTTTTCATTTGAGTGAGTTAGCAAACTTCTGCATTTTTGACCCTATACTGTTTGTTGAGATCTTTTGTTAGGTGGCATTCCTTCATAAGATAGGAACGGATAGGAAGTCAAGCCTCGTTCGACAGACATCCTCATTTCGATACTCTGCTCCGTTGCCGTCCTTTTGATGGGTCACTCAGGACCATGATCGCCTCGCAAATGATCATTTTAACAGTCCTAGTTTTAGAAGCATTGACCTTTCTACCCATTCCGCTCTACTTTTGATTGACTCTGCTTCTCCGTATCTTTCGATTGTCCTCTGCACTAGAATTATGGGGATCACGAGGAATTTGATTATGCCCTTTCTTCTCTTGCTACGAATGATAGCAAGTGGCACTGGATGATCCTCCACCATGTGGGTGTTTTTGGGAGTCTCACCTCAGTAACAATGCGCTTCGAAGGGAACCTATTTGTGCAACTAATCAGTAGCAATTCAAGTGAAATGAATAAATTGTTTCTGTACCAGAAGTTTGAAATGTGGTGCCCATAATTTGATAACACCCTGAACAGGCCTCACATATTTTCAAACGATATCACGATCCTGAATGGAAGCCGAGTCAATGGGGTTCCAAAAAAGAAGACAGCTACATCGTTTTACTTCTATCCTGTATTAGTCTTTGTTTTCATAATGAAAGGTGAGAGTATTAGCCTCCCAATCGTAAGAGGCCCTCACTGCAGTGCTCTCATTTTACTGCAACTTCTAGTTCTACTGACAACTAGGATTGCTGTCGAGCAAAATCCCTGATGGAGAATCAGACTCGTGATACGGAAAAGCGACTGAGACATTGCAAACTATCTGTCTTTGCCACCTTCATGAATTTACAGCTACGATTTCTTTCACAAGATCTCCAAGACAGAAAAAGTGATCATGGATTCACAGTCACACTGAAAAGACTGTGAACATCTATTTGAAATTGTAATCGACTCACTTGATACAAGAACTAGCTTGCTGTCCTTTCGCACATCTTGGAATAACTTCCTCCTCGAACATCTTCACATATTTAGCAATGCAAGCAGGAGCACCCGCTGCACAGTATTCGCCAATTATCAACATCTGTAGATTGCTGAAAGCTCAATACTTCAGTAGTACAGAACTTACTGTTCATTAAAAGGTTGAGTTCAACAAACTCAGAGAACCAAGTCGGAGCATTAACACAATTAATGCCCTCTGACGCTGAAGGTCTAGCTTTCTCGATAGCCACGCAACAGGTTTTCAATCAAAGTAGTCTACTGCTTGGGCCAATCTCCGCCGATTTTCGATACCTTGGATTTATCAACCGTTGTACGAAAGATCAAGGACCCTACCTCATAGAGTTATATGTTTTATGAAAGAGTAGGTCCTCCTCCATACTCCTGTTCGGCTTCTGTCAACATTCGTCAAAGTTTCTCTGTACAGGACTCATGTGAAAATGGAGAACCACTGAGCGCATTCTCGGCAAGTGAAGTATTTCTTCTACCGCAAGGCCTAGAGTGCGGCTCAGGCCGCAAGAAAGATATATGACGTTTGAGTAGACCATGCTCTAGAGGAATGTACAGTGCGTGACTAGTTTGCGAAATCCAATCAGAGTGAATTAACCATCGAAGACCGGCAACCCTCAGGAAGACTATCATAGAAGCGACCAAGTCAAAATGTAAACCGAAGCGAATCGGCACATCACTACTCGTGGAGTAGGATAAGAGCTCAGTGTTCCGAAATCAACCATCCATGATCGTCTGCATAAACTTATTTTCGTAAAGCGCCTTGATGTTCTGATATCTCGCGAATTGAGCGAGCGCAATGTGATGGACCGCGCCTCCGTGTGCGACTCGTTTCGAACGAAATAAAAATGAGCTGTTTCTGGAACGCATAAGCACGGAGGACGAAAACTGGAGATCGCACAACAATGAGGAGCGGGAACGGTCATCGAGTCTCCCTAGTGAGCGTCACAAACCGATGCAAAAGTGAAAATTTAGGTGCGGGAGACTATGCCGAGTTGCTGGTGGGATTTCAGGGAGATCTTTTACCATGGGCTGTTGCCGCATAATCGGACGATGACTTTGGAAAGGTACTATAGTTAGCTAGAAAATTTGGAGGCAGCGATAGACTAGAAGGGACCCAAACTGTCCAATCTTCCAACAGGGTAACTCCAGACCACACGTATTTTTGGCCACTAATAGAATATTGGTGACGCTTGGGTGGGATGTCATACCACACCCCCCATATTATCCGGACATAGCGCCATCAGAATGCCACTTGTTCAGGTTTCTGCAGAATTCTTTGAATGGAAAATTATTCAATCTTTTCGGAGGACTGCAAAAAGCACCTGAGCGGGTTTTTCGATTTTATGTCTGGAACCTTCTTTGAAAGTGGGGTACTAAAACATATAGGAAGATGGCGAATCCTTACTGAACAGAATAGAGGATATATTGTTCAATCAAAGGATTTCTTCCTCCAAAAATTTTCATTCAAAGATTAATCAAAAATCTGCGGAATCTTTTCGGACAACCCGATACATAATACATTCGCATTCTGAGAAAAAAACGTAATACACCCCCTACCTTCACCGTGTCAAAGTGAGAAGATCTTCATATCAGGCTACCCACGTGCGAGCATGGTTTGATACTGTCTTAAGCACAAAGCTCAATTGTATGACAAGCAATTCAAGAAGCGCATGAATATCTTTGGGTTTTCGTTAATTCAATGGCATGGTCACGGCTGCTTTCTGGGACTCCTAATTTACGAAGTGTAGAAGAAATTCAGGTAAAAGAATTTATAGCACAGAAAGTTTGCCGGATGAAGTGCCGTCTCTACCAGCAACCGAGCAGGGATATCGAGTTTCCATGCAGTAGATTGAATCAGCCTTCTGGGAGATCCTTTTTCCTCATAGCTATCGCTTCAAAACACATCGAAGCTAATAGCCGTCCTTTCAATGTGTTCCCTCTGCCTCACTAATAATGCCCGTCAAGGCACCGTCTCTCCTAATGGGTAATTCGCAGCACTAGGTCGTCGATTGGACTACGTCGCAGTTCATACGGGAGAAGTTCTCGATAAATAAATCTTTTGGATAAGATTCCCCTCGATCAGGTGTGGGTGATATTATCCATCAACGTGGTTAAGATAATTGCAATGGTCACTTGGATTGAAGGAGAACCACTCACCGTAGCTTTGTGGATTCTTCGAGGCAACCAAATAACCGACGGTACCAATCGATGGTACCGTGGTACCTGCTGGAAGGCCAGCCTTGTTTCAAGCCGTAGCTATCGCGTGAGTGCGAGGCATTCTTTTCTACGAGGCATTCTTGAACTGCTCACTTGTATCGGAACGCCTAGAGAGTGACATGCACGGTGGCCTTAGAAACCTTCCGCCATGCATCTGAATTCGGGCACGGTCATCTTACATAACCGTCTCCTATACTAATACTAATTATAGCTTAAAGATAGTTCGGCTACTCATCGAAAGCGGCAGGCTGAGTTTCGTGAGAAACTTTACCGGGCTTTTTTCATCGAATTCATAGAGTGGCAACAAAGGTGTATTCTGATGTACAGGCTTCCCTATCTATTAACACTATACTCGCGACTCATTGGATTACAGGTCGAAAAATTCGAAGGCTAATTGAGAGCAAAGAACAAAAAAATCGCGAAATCTCGTGAGCACCAATCTTAATCTTTCTCCTCTTTCGCGAAACGTTCTAAATCCTATTCCCGGAATAATCTTTGACGCTAAGCAGTACGTTCTCAAAAATGTCCTTCATGACGATGTTCTGATTAATTTTTGTACTTTTCTCAACAAAAATAAATTGTATCGCTCTGACGGCACAGATTACAGCCCAAACATCACAAAAGAGAAAAGACGCTACGGGAAATGTCCAAACGAGGAGAGATCCTGGGAAGGGGTCAACAAATGCGCACAAAGACGGAACGGCTGCTGGATGAATGGGAGACTTCACCTTTCCTCGAAAACTGACGAACTGAGAGCGCAAAAGCAGATACGTGAGCTAAGGAATCTGATAAACATAAGAGACAGTGCAGATCTGGGGAAACCTTGCTAACAAGGAAGTTGCGAGCTTCATAAAAGTTGATACCATATTCATAGCGCACCCTGTATATTCATCAGCACAATCATAACAAGTAAGTTTGAGGTTGTACATAGGCGAAATAGGCGATTCCGTCTGAACTTCAGCCTTATAAGGCTTACATACAAACTTTGTAAAGAGTTCAATGAATCATCACAGTAACATAGCAGTCATGCCAAAGTTCATAGAAAGCCGTACGTGTAAATATCAAAAGGGGATATTGACAATGCGCAACCTGCATGCCATTATGGACACCTCAGTGTTTTCGCTCCATCAAAACCGGTCAAATATCAAAAAAAATTAAGAAAAAAAGAAATGACCTATCCATGAAAAATTGATCTTTCCAGTAATCATTCGCTACTTGACCAAACGAGCTTTGTCTGAATACTGGCTTCAAAAGTTTCCTTTTAAATCGCTGAAAGTCGACTATTTTTTCTTCGACAACATCCACGGTCTATTGTAAAATCACATGAAAGTGCAGAAGACTGACCAAGAATACTTCCCGTTCTTCATTGCTATGCATAGAACTTCCTATAGAATTGAGGCCTTTGATTGCTGCAAACCAGGGAAGGAACTCCTAAACACGAACCTTTGTTCATGAAATCTTTACGATCCTTCCACCTCAAAAGCACAGTTCCGATAAAATGATTTCTGAGAATCTCCGTTGGAATGAGCTGTGCTTTGAAGCCCGGAGTCAAAAACGGAATTGATTTACCCCGAAGAAATCGTTTATCTTTTACAATAACATATCAAGAAAGCGTACCCTCTCACGCTCCAAGTACCCGATAAGATCAAGCGCTACAGTGTAATCGAGACGGCCAATGGTGGCGGCTGCGAAAGCGTCGCTAATAATAGCGTTTCTTGTGCGAGCACTGAATATCTAAAATAATAAAAAATGAAGGCTTGCCATGCTTCAGATAGCTTTCTTTTTGCACCAGCCTCCTTTTGCAGTTTTTAAGAATCAGGTATATGAATATGAAGTTTTACAGTTTGCGTGCATTCGAAACTCGGAAAAAATGCCAAAAAACTTCAACTAGGAAATGCTTTGCAACCTAATTGACTTTTTCCACCGTTTTTTTTCTCTTATAAATGGTCTGATTTCCAGATAGCTAGCGGCGTCCCCCCTCTTGACCTTCCGTCTCGTCATTTGTTCTTGTATATAAAAAGACATACATAGTTGGGGACAAAAAATATTCCGAGATTCCTCATGGCTCTGAAGGTGAAGGCTGAACGAATAAGAAAAAAATACTAGTAAAAGACATCAAGATCTGGCCCGTTGATGCCTACAGACGGAAGTGGTCATGCTCTAAATCTTCGAATCCGGGCGATTTACAATGGAATATCATCACTGCGAATCAATAAGCTTCTACAGGGCCTTCAAAACAATTTGCACCTGTGTCCAGTAATCATCGATTTCCTCGAGCAGGCGCCTGGTCGTGAACCAGTGTAGTCCGATGACCATTCTCGTTCGTTGGACACGAGGGTAGCGTCCCCTCCGTTGAGATTCCGTGAGGTAATCAGTCATAGTGCTGACGGCTGTCGTGGTGGATCCAGTTAGTAAACGCTGTGTTTCAAAGGAAGTCACGAAATCACAGGGCATGCCTGGTCACCTGACTTCCGACTCCCAAGAGTAAGTAGCGGCGTCCCTGACCTCCATTCGCTTACCGAGCCCGTATCTCCGGATTCCCCTGCACTTGCATGTATCGGAAAGTTCCAAGTATTGCCATACTCACTGCGCGTTGAAAGACACTCACTGCATGCTCATCCTGCTTGCGTAGAGTCCAGTCTCTGAGGCGTATGTCAAAGCAGGTAGGATCGCAGTGTCGAAAAGTGAGTGCAAAGTAGGGTGTTCTTTGTTTTTCTCATAATTTCTTCGATGCTATTAAGTGCTCTCTACGCCGCGCTTTTCCTCTGCTCAGCTCTTGAGCTATGTCCCTCATCGTGTTGACTACTCGACAAAGGTGCAGTAGCTAGAGCAAACAGAGAAGTCTGTTCATTCAACTTCAAAAGTGCCGTTCAACTTCAACTTCAACCCAATCCGTTTCTCATAGACACCGTATTCCTTAAGTACAGTCTTTCTCCATGAGTGTTGTCGATTTCGGCCAGCATCCGTTTTGCTGCTATATGTTCGATGTTATGAACTCAGTCTAAACTGCACAGCGTCTTTGCCGGCCGTCTTCACCCGAATGTCCTCCCATTTCAACGACGCATGAAGGGCTCAAGAGCGACCTGATAGTTTGGGTGAGACTGTATCGCCCTGCCCAGCTCCACATGGTGAAATTTTGGTCGTAAAGTTGTCGTAGAATCAAAAGGTAACTTATATACTGAGTAAGAACACCCTAGTTACTAAAAGTTTCATCACCGCTTCTGTCTCGATGACATCAAATCTCCGAATCGATGAAGGACATAACGGCATCCTGAATTTTCGCGACCATTCATTGTGTCTTATGATAGAATGGCGTACTGAACCTCTTCTATAATAGACCCTGTTTGTCCTTCGCCCAGTCTCATCGGGACTCCTGCTTGTCCTTCACACAGTCCGGCCTATCTTGTTGAGGATGACTTGCGTGAAAGATTATAGGGTCACAGAAAGCACGTCGGGAATAAATGTTAGTATCGAAGGGTTATTCCTTACTACATTGCAATTCAGTTTTGCTAGTTTTCGACGGAGTGGGTGCTCTGCATTCCAATAGGTGCCGCGAATGCCGCGTGAGAGGGTCGTGAGAGCGGGCCAAGGTTACTACCATAAGTCGTAGAAGGCTCTTCAGATGTACTGATTCGATCCAATCGGTAACGGATACAGTAACCACTTTTATCGTGAACTGTGCCTTTAAGCTCCGTGCCACTGACCTGTTGGAAAATGAAGCGAAGCCACCACATGGAGTGTTGCGGACGAAGGGCCAGATTACAGAGTCCATAAAGTTGACGTACTTCTTAGAATCCATCTCATTCTCGACCCGGTGGAGCGGACCAAACTCTTACGATCGGCTCGGATTATATCTAATACCGATATGACTTCGCAAAAGCTTGTCTTCAACCATCGCAGACATCAAAAACTTTGACCCTCTGCCCCCGATTACGCCACTGCTCGACGGTGCGATTCCTGCGGACATAACCCAACCAATCGAGACATGATTCGCGATTTCTGGCGTAAACCGAGTGTTTCTTTAATTTACGATGTCCAAAGAGACCGACCTTTTCCAAACAAAGCCTCCCCATGTTCACTTCGGGCATCGAGATTTCGCGAAGAATCTCGGCTGCAGTAAAACTCGAGTCATTCCTTGCAAGCCGCACTATGTTTCGTGTTTCGAGATGAGATGTTTGATTCCTGCTGTTTCAGAGTACCTTTTGCTTACAGCTGACCATGTGTTCTTGTATTCCTTCCAATTCATTTGAACGCATCCATTTGACACCTCTTGAGTTTCGGTAGCTTGCCTAGAGCCTTTTGGAAGCTCCGAACGAAGCCGTTAAGTTGATCTTACAGCAAGCTACGGACTGAACAATGCATCGAAATAGCCTGATTAATAACAGTTCGCATGATGGGACACAAAACAGCGAGAAACATTTTGAATTTTCAATTTTGAAACACACCAGTTATCGAAGGTGAAAGTGAGCATTGGCGGGCGGATTGAAAATAAAGCACAAGCTTTGGTTGGAAGAGTGCTGTTGGACCATTACACGACTGCGTGAGTCAACCACTGTGCACGTTTACCGAGGAAAATTGAGTTATTTGAAAGTTACGTTTTAAAAAACAGGGACGCGTTCATCACTGAACGGTAACTTGCTAGTAAAACACAATCTTGAGCAAATTACACGCCCGAACTCCTGCTTCAGGAGTGAGCAAAGTATCGCAGTTAGAAACAAACGAAACGTGAAACTTATCTGGAGCAGTAATTGAAATTTTAAGAACAATAGAGTAAAGGGCAAAACTGATAAGACCAGTACATTCGTCACTGATATGCCGAGAGTGTGGTTCAGGAACTTTTAAGAGAAAAATCCAACCTCGATCTACGAATCTACACTGATTATAACCAATGTACACAAGATGTTTTTCGGCTCGAAGCGACACTCACCTCACCGCTCTATTTTAATACCTAATGAACGACCAGCCATAAGAGGATTACCTCGTAGTTGTGATTGAGTCGTTTAATTATTTTTCGCCATCCATTTTCGTCGTAATTTTGCCTGTAGAAACCATATCGTTCTGCGTTCACCACTATAGTCGTTGCACTAGTATTTGCAGGGATATAGAGTGGCTCATCTGAAGCTATCGGGGTCATGCTTGATGTAGGCTTCACCCAAATGAAAATGGAAAATGGTCGATTTCAAGTTTTTTCACAGCAACAGCCCAACTTTCCTCCCTCTCATAGTAAGTTTGACCCGATGCCTGCATTCCTGCAAATTTGAACGCTCTCGTCTAAGAGGAAAGTGGTGATGGATACCCAGCGAATCCACACACACCGACACGCTCCGGTCGTGGTCTAAAGTGAGGAATGAACCAGACTTTCTTCTTTTCTTGTGTAGTATCTTTTATCGGTTCCTTCAGTGCACTCACCATACACTAGCTCATCCTACTCTAGCATTTCTTCCAATTGAATAGGGCCTACCAAAGATTCAGAGCTACCTCGTGAGTACGAAGGGCTTAAGATCTATCTGGTCATTGTCTCGTGTTTTCTGAGGCCCTTTATCAATTCTTATCGGCTGTTATCAGTTCATTTTACCTAAAACATACGATCTCGTCATATCCTATACCACCTAATGAAGCGCCATCGATTCAATGCTAACAAAAGCCGCTACCTAAAGGACACCTCACCTCCTATGACTTTTACCAGTCTTTACTGTTTGCTACAATCCCAGCCTTTGGTCATGAACGGGCCCGTTACATTCTACACTAATTAGTGAAGTGTCAAGGCTCCACCGTTTATACGAAGTGAGCAATAGATATTGCCTTCTAATACTCCTTACCAGTTTCTATCAATTAATATCACTACGGATCTTTCACATGCTTTTCAGTACCAAATCTCTCTATCTCCCGATCTATAGCTGTAACTCCGTTTTGTTGACCTCTTGGCGTATATGGAGCTTGAAATGTTAAGTCAACTTTTAACCTTAATTACATGTATCAGTAATCACTCTCTTTTACCAGCATAGAGAAGTCCCGCAATTCGCTGTTTCACAGTTGGACCAGAACCTCAAATCACACACCCTATCCCGAGAAATGTTGAGCTGAAGAATTTCATTCCCTTTTTTCAAACTTTATAGTTTTTAGGTTTTTTTCCGTTCTTTGGCTGAGTGAGAGGATGCAACCGGAACAGAGCTTGAATCCTTTTTCGACACAACAGAAATCGAAGGCTTCCCTCCTTCTTTGATAAAGTTGTAGTAAGTCTAACTCTCCACTCTTTTTTCGAAACGAATGGCAGTTTCCGTACACGAAGTTTGATAGAGGACTAACAGGGCAGTGCAAATGAAATTCAGTTAAAGTTGGTGCTTGGGCGTTTGATTGGAAATGTCGAACTTTTGCTCTCTTTCTTAGATCAAAGCCGAGTACCTACGATTCCGTCATACCCTACATCACTTGCTATTTGAAATGGTGAGGTTTTACTGTTAGCACTAAATGTGTAATCCCTCCAAATTTGAACGCTCTAGGTCCACGCAAACAGGAGTTACGAATTTGCGGCTCGAAGTTTATTGCGCACGCTCCGCCCCCTGTGCATGGAATCCGGTCTTGCCATCCACAATAAGTGTTCCCATGCCGCCCCCTGTACTCCTTCCAAATTTCAACGCCTGTAGGTCCACGGGAACACGAGTTATGAATTTTCGGTCACACATACATATGTATATATATAAACACATATACACATATACACATATACACATACATATACACATATACACATACACACACACTTAGCGAATGATATACGTAGGATAAAACTCGGCTTACGTCAGGCTTCATTCCTTACTTTCGCAAAGTAGTTAGAAAATCTTTGAGAGGGGGGGGGGGAGGGAGGGGGGGGGGAAGCCTCGCATTTTACCTGAGACTAGGAAGGGAAGGAGTGACGGGGTGGAGGTAAGATAGGATGGGGTACGAGTTAAACTCCTTTCCTCCTGGAGCTAGGTCAAAATTCTGTATATTCTTGGCTAAGAAACTTCCCTAAGCACATTCATCACAATTATGGATTTATTCCCTTATCTGCGCTCCAGCGCTCAATTACCTCAGATTTTTGTAAAGACATACATAGCACGATGCCAGTTTAGTTCACAATCACACTTTTAAAGTAACCACTGCACTCCACATCACTCACTTCACTACTCAGTACTCACTCTTCTCCATTAACCCACCCACCAAGTTACCACCCTATGTATAAGAAGGAAGTGTGAGAGCCCGGCTTTCCATATCACTGCCTTTATAGTAATCACAAAGTTTGCGAACGGACACACCGACAGACATACCGACAAACCCACACACCAAGTTTCTGCTTTATAATAAGAGAGATAATAAGAGAGATAAATGTAATCATTCAACTGTGGTATTATCCTACTTTATATAGTTCGCCAAGTGTGTCTGTTGGTGTGTCGGTGGCATTGGCAGCGTGCGCATTAGAAATTTCGGACCGCAAATTCATAACTCCTGTTCCCGTGGACCTAGAAAGCTCAAATTTGGCAGTAGTACAGGGGACAGCATGGGAACACTTATGACAGGTGGTAGAAGCAGACTCTACCCACGGGGGCAGGTTGTGCGCGACAGAAATTTTAGGTTGCAAGTTCATAACTCCTGCTCCAGTGGACCCAAAGCGTTCAAAATCTGTAGGAGTACAAGGGGCGGCATGGGAACACTTAGGGAGCGGGGCGTGCGCGATAGTAATTTTGAGCCGCAAATTCATAACTCCTCTTTACGTGTTCCACTGGTGATACGAAAAGTGGGATTCTACCAAACTTGAATGGCCTAGGTCGGTTTGGTAGAATCACACTTTTCGTATCACAAGTGGAACCTCAGCATTTTAATAGGTGATGTAGGTGACGGGTTCCTAGGTTCTTAGTGACAAGAACTGATCATTACTGATAAGATAAGAAAAGTTAAGAGACCTAAGAGTGCCACCTACCGATCAAAATCCTAACATCTTCGGTAGCTACGATGTAGCTTTGCCGTTCAGTATGTTTCATTCGATAAGACGAGATGGTAGAGCAGGGTGACAAAAGTGAGTGGTAAGTGCAGCGATAGGGACCCATTAGGGCAATACGATAAGCAGATTAGAACTTTGTTCATTTCTTACTATTAGATTACGACCGCTACCCAGCAAGGTTTGTGATTCAATGAAGGGTCCTCTTTGCTCGATGTCATTCGCGACAAAACTTATTCGACGCCTGTAATCTAGAATTCTCAACAAATGATATCTCCGTAAAGAAAAGGGTCCCTTGATAAAAAAAATATCCGATAACGGTGCTATCATCACTCAGAACATCTCCACAGCATCATCTTTGATTGTCTAACAGTTGGATTTTTGATGGGTATTTATTGCAAATATAGAGAGCAAAAGTTTGAGACTTCCAATCGAAGGCGTAAGCACCGACTTTAACTGAATACCATTTGCACTGCCCTGTTAGTCCTATGTCAAATTTCTTGTACAGGAAACTGCCATTTGTTCCAAAAAAGGAGTGGAGAATTAGACTTACTACAACTATCAAAGAAATAGGGAAGCTTTCGATTTCTGTTCTGTCAAAGAAGGATTTCAAAGTCTGTTTCAGTTTCATACCCTCACTCAGCTAAACAGAGAAAAAACTCAAAGACTATAAACTTCGAAAGAGGGAATAAAATTCTCCAGTTCAACATTTCTCGGGATAGGGTGTTTGACACAAGAAGGAGGAGAGCCTGGCGTTAGCCGGGCGATCCGACTGGTCCAATTATACAAGTGGGAAGTGGAACCCGAAAGGTCAGCAATCCGGTTTTGCAAGTTGAAGCTCGTCATATGAAGAGAAAACTCTCTTAACAACAAAGGGATAACTAATGATACCTAACGAGATAAACTGATGACGCTAGCTCGCCAGCTTGTGAAACTCACGAAACGGTCAGAATACGGTGACCATGCCCAGACGTGAAGGTCTAATTCGCAGAAGCATTCCGATACGACTAGCTTATTTCCAACTACCATTAGTATTTTATAGTCAGACGATTAGCATGATATCATTAATACTTTAACTTTCTCGGAAGCAAAGTTACGGTCTCGTTTGTATTCTATCACTGACTATTATCACCTTTTCATAACGAGAGGCATGTGCGCGAATACGACACTCGCAGCCGGCTGCACCGCGGATTTGTCGGATGGAACAGCTCAACTGATTGCATGCGTAATATATCCCAAAGAAGAGACACGTTTCGTCTCAGTTATGGCCCACATCAGTCAGTCACTCTGTGGTCCCTGATCCACCCGTCTTGTAGGGCGCACGATGGATGTTGAGGATTGTTGCTTGCAACAAAGAGTCTCCTTCATATCTGGAAACTGTCGAAGAATCCTGTACGATAACTGCAACGAATCTTCCCAAACTAAGAAGCTTCACAGACGGCCTAGACGGAATAGAGTTGTTTCAGTTATTGGCAATCCCTCCGTGAGCCTTAACAATTGACGACAATCACGTTTCGGGGAAAAAGAGTAACGAGGGACCGGGGGCGTGTTTTCTTTTCACCAGCGACAACAGCTTTTATTGGAACTTCATGTTCCATAGTGGTCATTTTTTTTTGAATTCTTTCACGAGGTTTTTATTTTTTGATTGTAGCACCTGATGGGCATTCAACCATGAGCCCAATTATGTACAGAAATCGTTTCGAAGAGCTTCCGCGGGATTTGCAGATTCTGTCAGATTTCACCGAAGTTCTGAACGATCGGAGTTATTAGTCTGCTGCACCTCGAACGAGACTATATTGGTTTACGACAAGGACAAAGTGAGACGCTATTGGCGCCCACATTAGAAAATTGATTATGAAGTGAGGGACAAGGGATATATGTAGGGACTTCAACAAAAGCTTCTTTTATTTTCCTAGATTCATCTTTATGAGTTTTTTCAGGTATACTGAATGCGTCTAAGTTCACAGGTAATTGGCGAACTCGCTAAAGCGAGAGGCTTGGAACGGCCCATCTTCTGGCCGTTTTCGTACCTCTACATCTTCGACTGCAAGGATAAGTTCTCAACAATGGCGTCAACACCCCAAGCAGTGTCAGAATAGGTAAGGATTTGTATAAGACAAAGTGGTTTCCTCTGCTCAAGACAACGCAAAAGGGTAGCTACGATAGCTACGATAATGTTCCACATAAACATGTCAGGCGTAGCCACTCCTTGACATCTGTTGAAAGCCATTTCGGCTACTGAGAGTATCCTTCCATTTTCTCCTGTGTCGAGGCCTTCCACTTGGTCTTTTGGCATGGATAGATACGCCACATGCTATTTTCCAGGAGCTCGGAGAAGAGTTGCGAAGCCCCCATTCCGTGCCACTCGCCGATAGAGGAAAATTTACGCTCTCTCACAATGGTACAAACTTAACGACTGAGAAAATTCATGTAAACTCACCTCTTTTTAGCCAAGTAAACATAGTTGGACTGTTATCCAATTGATACCATATCGGGACATCCCACTTGAAGCTGAACATTGAAAAATCGTTTAATGAATGTAAGTGGAGTACTGTCATATTTGCTTACTTGAAGAACGGATTTCGATATTTCTCAATATCCTCCGCAGCGGGGTCTATCTTGAACCGGGACTGAGTAACTTCGAAGCACTTAGAATCGAAAGTCTTCACCGTTACTAATGGGTATCCCATCTGAAATAGAAGAACTCCCATCGAAATTTGGGAACGTGAAAATTTTGTGTTAAAAGTTGGATGCCGAGGGCTAGTCATTGAGACAAAATAAAAGGAGTAAGCACGCATACTAAGCGGCGTTCGGGCATTTTAGTAATCAAATTCACCCCAAATACGCAAGAATACTTCGCAATAATTGTGTATTTTGCGGAGATCATCAACGTAATTATTGACAATTGCCCCGATTACCCTCGTGGCATTCCACTTATCTGAACCATCAGCTAGATAAAGGATCCACCGGTCAGTAAGACCCAGCAACTATGCTTCCCCTTTACCGCTAATAGCCCAGTGTGCGAACTCTAAGGGAAAGGGTTTTACAGAGGTGAATGTGTCGAGAGTCTTCCGTTTCCACATTAGTTCAACATATCAAGACAGCTTCTCAGTGCTGTCCATATTCTGCCATCAAAATTATTATCAAACTGAGCATGTGATTATGTTTGTTTACTTTCGGTGTTGTTTCTCTTATCCTTATTACCCTTGTTACCCTCGGAGGAACCCTCGATGTTTCAATGAAATGTTGATGTGATCACTTGATGGGCTCGCGAAACGTCCTACTCTCCCCACGCATTCTACCTGGAAAAAATGTGATCTTTTGTTGACTTCAAGATCCCAGTCACATTCTTCATTTACCAAGAGAATTCATGATGTCATATGGTTTTTTAAGGTTGGCAAGGGTTCATCGGCTAAACGACATGACATTCAGTTAATGTGTGACAGTTGTTTATAGTCTGAAAAGAATTAATGTGGTCGCCTACACAAAAAACCTTCGCGCGCCTCACCTACTTACCTACTTGATTATTCATATTCACATCACCAAATTTTTGATGGAATCGAGCTTGAGAATCTTGAGCGGACTAACCCGAATTTCCCGCGCGTGGCCATATAATATTCGTCACTAGATTTCCGGACAGAAATCTCGCATTGGTCCAAGGCAGGATAGCCGAGTGGATAAGGGTGTAGGTCTCACGTCTGCACTTAGAGCGAGTGCGAGTTCGATCTTTGCCGAGGTAATTCCATGCCTTGTACAAATTGCAAAAATGGTAACGGTACTAGCTTCAGGCCCAGGTTGACAGGCCGGCTGATGGAGAAACCCAGTCACAACAAACATGTCTAAAGTCTTAAAAGGTATCAGTGATAGAGATAGGACGTCACCCGGAGGTGGCGCACAGGACCACCTGTTGATAGTATGCGAAGGCTACCGAGGAGTGAACGACCTAGGTCAAAGAAGTTAGTTCAAATTAGGACTCTGAACGTGGGTTCGCTTACTGGGAAATCCGAGAGGTCGCCGATCTAATGAAGCGCAAAAATATCCAAGTCCTATGCCTTCAGGAGACCCGTTGGAAAGGAGCAAAAGCTAGGGAAATCGGAGAGGGTGTCAAACTCTACTACAATGGGGATGACGCCAAATGGAATGGTGTGGCTACAGCAGTAGCGGAGACTCTCAAAGACTCCGTCTCCTCCGTCAACAGGACCAGCAGTAGAATCATGGCTGTAAGAATAGACACGAAGGAGGGGTATTGGGCAATAATATCAGTCTACGCACCACAAGTCGGCTGCCCTATCTACGAAAAGGTTGAGTTCTAAGTGAGCCTTGACGAGGCCATCCCATCAGTTCCAGAAGGGGACTATCTCACCATAGGAGGTGACCTGAATGGGCACGTCGGCAGTGAATGGAGGGAATGGAAAGGGTGCATGGAGGTAGAGGAATAGGAATCAGAAACGAAGAAGGAGAAAGGGTACTCGATTTGGGCATGGCCCATGACTCGGCAGTCTGCAGCACCTTCTTCGAGAAAAGGAGGTCTCAGAAAGTGACCTACAGCAGTGGAGGGAAAGAGACGGAAATAGGTCATGTGCTAGTAAGAAAGTTGTCCCTCAAAACGGTAAAGGACATCAAGGTACTGCCTGGAGAAGAACTGGCTACACAGCACAGCCCTCTCCTAGTAGACATAGCAATCGATCTTCCCAAGAAATCAAGGACAAGAAGGGAACGGAGGATCCCGTGGTGGAAGCTGCACCGACTAGAAAGAGAACACCTCAATGAAAAGATACTGGAAGCTGGACTTCCAGATCCCAAAGCACCGATCCAGCAGAACTGGAACAATGCTCTCAAGATCGTCCTAGGATATGCAAAAGAAACGCTGGGGGAAACTCGAAATGGTTTCCGAGGGGACAAGGAAGCATGATTCTAGAACGATGAAGTCCAGCGAGTTGTGAGAGAGAAGAAATTGGCCTACAAACGCTGGGAAAAGACACGAGCTCCAGAGGACCTAGCTGCCTACAGAACTTACAAAAGGCTCTCCAAGGCTGCTGTGGCGAAGGCAAGAACACGGAGTTGGACGCCTCGTATGAGAAACTTGATAGTCGAGAAGGAGAGAAGTTCGTCTTCCGCCTGGCGAAAGCGCGTCACCGTGCCACTCAGGACATCGGGGTAGTGAAGTCCGTCAGGAACGGCGAGGGTGCAATCCTGAGGAAGCCTGGGAGGTCAGGCGTATGTGGAAGGAATACTTCGACAAGCTCCTCAACGAAGAATTCGCCCGTGAAAACAGCTCGCAATTAGAGGCAACGGTTGGAACCATCAAACTCTGGACAGAGGATGAAATGCGCATAGCAATAGGAAAGATGAAGGTTGGAAAGGCAACTGATCCGGATGGAGTACCGATCGAGGCATGGAAGGCGCTCGTAGAGCACGGGATAAAGTGGCTCACCTGATTCCTGAACAGTGTCACCACTGAAGGAAGATGCGTGGAGGAGCATTACTATCGTTCCCATCTTCAAGCAGAAGGGGGACGCGATGGAATGTTCTAACTACCGCGGGATCAGGTTGGCTGCTCACACGATGAAACTGTACGGCTGGTCGTTTCAAAATTGAGAGAATTGATCCCGATCTCACAGGAGAGTCCGGCTTTATGCCTGAAAGGTCTACAGCGGAGCCATCTTCATAGCTAGGCAAGTTATGGAGAAGTATGAGAAAAGCGTGGACCCTGCTACCTAGCCTTCCTCGATCTACATAGAGAAGGCATTCGACCGTCTTCCGCGAGAGGTCCTATGGAGAGCGCTCCGAAAACGAAACGTGCCGGAACACCTGATCTCTCTGGTCAAGGATATGTACGATGGGCTCCACGACAACAATACGCACTGCTCACGGCCAAACGGGAGCAATAGATGTCACTGTTGGGATACATCAGGGACCAGCTCTGAGCTCGTTCCTCTTCCTGCACGATGGATCACAGAACTCGTGGATGAACCACTGAAGTCTATCCTCTACGCTGATGGCATCGCTCGGATAGCGGAGAGCAAGGAAGAATTCCAGGACAAGCTCCAGAAATGGCAGATAGTGCTGGCGGGAAATGGACACCGGCTGAACGTGAAGAAGACCAAGCTCCTCAGCTCCAAGGAGGGCACAGAGTCAATCGTCGATCGTCGTGGACCAGGCCGTAAAATCCCGAATAATTGCTGCATGGATGAAGTAGAGGGAGTTCACTGGCATCCTCTGCGACCGTCGGTGCTCTAGGACTCTCAAAGGAAAGGTGTATCGGGCGGTGGTAAGGCCTCCGATGCTCTACGACGGCGAGTATTGGCCCGTAAAGTAAAAACCCATAAAAGAGAGCTCCACTCCGCTGAAATGAGAATGCTCAGATAGGCCTGCGGCTGGACGCGGGTGGATCGGATCAGGAACGAAGACGTCAGGACGATTATGCAAACAGCTTCAGTTCAAGTGAAGATGAGGGAGCAGCGCCTACGATGGTTCAGACATGTCCTAAGAAGGCCACAAAGCCACCCGATAAGGAAGGCAATGGAGTTCGAGACGCAAGCCAAGCGACTACGAGGAGACCAAAAGAAGAGATGGCGGGACGTGATCAAGAAGGACCTCGGCGAAGCCAAGGTAACGGCAGAAGATGCCGTAGATAGAATGAAGTGAAGACGGCTAACAAGAACAGCGATACGGCGGCGCGGAACAAACGCTAGAGAGAAGAAGAAGAAGCAGAAGAAGCTCGCATTGGTTCAAGACATGTTAACATGAGCACTCATAACTGAACTGGTTCCTGTAAGCGACAGTATAGAAACATTGTTTCTTCGCAACATTTCTTCTGTGAATATGTCGTCTCCATCCATGGTTTCTATATCGAAGGGGAGAGTTTGTTTTCCAGCCCGCCGGTCTATCACCTCGACGGGGTGGGAGGGTGGCGTTTAGGCTTATTTGCGTGTCCGATTTTCAAGTAATTTTGGTTTATGGTAAAATAATATTTCTGTTCTCTTTCTAGTTTTAGTATTCATATGCTCTAATACAAAGCTCCGCTGTTCTTCAGTTATGCAGGAGTTCATCTCGACTGACTTACCGCTTCGCGTTCGAAGCTGTGGTCAGATAGATGTGCGAGGAACTGGAGAGATGGCGGCGCCCTTGCTCGAGTCCCTTTTATCCGTCCGCCCCAGGTCGCAGTTAACTGCGTTCTTCACGCGTTAAGTTGCGCACAGCAAGCCCCGATACTTGACTTCTAAGTCATCGCGTTCTGTATTAAGGACCAGGACTTGCTCGGGGGAATATCCGCCTTCCAAAGGGGAGGCGTCCTGTCCTGCCACACGCTTTCGTCACGACCATCAGATGTCGACTTGTGAGGTCCGGGATCTCTCGTCTTAGTTTTCTAATGCTCGATGTGGCATTGCATGAGCCTTCATTATTTTTAATTACTACTCATACAAATGTCTATACATAACTAATAATTCTCAGGACGTCTTCATGTCTGAACGGCTAGAATCTGCCACCTCAGCTCTCCCTGATCCACTGTGGTTATAGCCATAATGGTGAAGATTCAGCACTGGCCCTGGCGAGGCAGTGTTCAGACTCCACTGAGCAAGCTTGCTAAAACAACAATAAAACAGCCTCAGTACCCCGCACACTGGGACTCAGGCATCTCCGGCTTCGGACGGTATGGCGACCGGTGAGAGGAAAAGAAATCACGGGTTGCGTAGGATGCCTTAGACTCCAGACCGTGGCAGCACTCCCTCCACACGACATGGAGAATATTTCCTACTTTATACCTACAACGAAAGAACAGTCTCCCCAATTCCGCTCTCCATGAGCTCCTCGATGCAGCTAGTCAAACTGAGTATCATGTGATTGCGCTGCAAGAAACCAAGGGCAGTAAGACCGGCGGACGGCGAATGAACGATGGATTCTCATCATTCGCGGTGAAAAGCTTCCAGAAACGTCGGCGGCGTTAGTTTCGTCGCGCACCCATCTGTAGTCGATCTCGCCGATTCCTACGAGGTCCTGTTTCCTCGCTTTGCCATCCTACGCCGACCATATAGCATCTGAAGACCATTCTATCGTTAACAGCTTCTCTCTGCACTCTGCAGCTGGCGAAGTAAAGCTCGGTGCGTTTTGTCCCCAATTTGAGGAAATCATCCAGAACGAATAGTCTTACGTCTGGCTCGACTCTTTCACAGAAACTTCCTTTCGGAAAAAGGAACATCGCCGCTGGACATGGGAGTCTCCACACGGTACAACTCATGCTGAACTGGACCACCTATTAACAAACATAATATGGCATTCACTAGATGTTGGTAAGGTACCATCTTTCAGTGGTACCACACCAACAATAAAGATCATCAGCTCTCTGAAATCAGATTCAGTCATAAGCTGGAAAGGGCCATTCAACATCGCACAAACAGCTCGAGGCATGTTGTATACGACGGAGTTGTTCTGAATGACGCCTTGTATCGATATGACTGGCACGTCTTGGATGACCCGACCGAAGATTGCTACGCGCTGATTCGGAGTCTCCTCACCTGCACTGAAGAGGCAAAGAGTTCCTCGAAGAGTACCTCCGCTCGCATTTCAGATGCGATGAAGGATCTTCTCAGAACAAGAAGAAGCTTGAGGCTTAACCAAAATGCCACACATCTTGAAAGGCTGCAAGCGAATGTCAGCTGCAAACAGGCAGTGCGGCGAGACCTTTAGCTATACAGAGAAAGGATACTACTGGAAGCAACCTTGAACAGAATTAGTCTGAGAAGACCGTCGGGATCTTAAAGACCACAGTATTCCACTTTTCCTCTGAAGAAGGAGGACGGACCTCTGAAAGGGGTCACTAACCGTCTGGCTGACCCGGACCCTCGCCCCAATCTGTTTGATTTCACCTTTCTCCCTGCGTTCTGCTACGGGTCAGAGACTTAGGTGACCAGTGCATCCACGTCAAGGGCTTTGAGCACAAGTCACAGAGTGCTCGAGCGATATCTTTTGAGGTCCAATCGGCTCACTCACTCACTCAATATCGAGCCGGACTCCGCAGCTCCGATATGCGCAGAATGTCTCGACTCCGCGACCCGGTGGAATAAATGAAGAACGCAAAATTTCGGTGGGCCGGTCACATAATGAGAAGAGTTGGTAAAAGATGGACAAGAAGGGCAGTACTAGATTGACTCCCGTAGGATCTTCACGATCTAAGGGTAGGCCTGCTGCAAGATGGGGGATGTGCTTGTCGATCACGTGAAACACCTGCGAAAGCAGCTGGACGACTCCTCACACCGCCATCCTCGTCGAATTCTGAGTCTACCGTGAATGGCGATCGCGAAAGACAGAAGCGAATTGTTTGTTGCTGGTGCATGAGTGAAGACGAACCGCATGAATATAAGAGTTTATTTTTTTTACATTACTTCATTCAGAACTTTGACGTCGACAGCCGCTTTATATTAGGTCGTGAAGAAAGTTCTTGCGTTTTTGCGTCTCAAACTTCAAATGCACATATCTCGGCTTAAACAAAACTTCATCAATCGAAATAACAACCATTACTATCTCCACACTTTTGCCAACAAGAAACAAGTTCGTTCATCCCATTCGCGTGGAAGTCCGGAGATGTAGAAGCGATGAAATCATCGAATACCGCGGCAGCATCATGTTGGGTTTTGAAGCATTTCTCCTCGAGAAAGCAGTCGGGGTGCCTAAAGAAATGGTAGTCTATGGGAGCAAGGTCTGGGAAATATGGTGGATGCGGGAGAGTTCCATAGCCTAACTCCATCAATTTTCTCAGGGTAAGTTGTGCGACGTGGGGCCGAGCGTTGTCTTGGAGTAGAATTGGACCCTTCCTATTCACCCGTGCCGGGCTCATGAGCCGTAGTTTCCGATGCATTTCGTCAATTTCCTTACAGTACTTTTTGGCTGTTACGGTTTCACCCGAATCCATGGAGTTTTGGTGGATCAGCCCAGCTGCAGACCACCAAACCAGCACCATGACCTTCTTTACATGCTGCTTCGGCATGGGAAAATGTCGTTAGGCTTGATCCTTGTCCAGCCACTAGCCTGATCGTCGCCGACTGTTGTACAGAATCCATTTCTCATCACTCGTCATAATACGGTCTAAAAAGGATCGTTCCTGTTGCGCAGAAGCAAGGCGGAGGCGAGCTCGAAGCGGCGGCCTTTCTGGTGCTGAGTCAACTCATGCGGCACCCACTTATCAAGCTTCTTCGACTTCCCGATCCCCTGCATGTGGGTGCCAACCGTCCTCCTGGAAACGTTCAATCTCGAGCCAATATCCTTCACCGTTGTACGTGGATTCTCTTCCAATAACGTTCTCAACTGTTCGCTGTCAACGGCCGATGGCCGCCACCTACGCTCATCATCTTCCAGGCTCCCATCGCCGGTGCAAAATTTTTTAAACCACCACTGTGCTGTATGTTGATTCGTTGTGCCTGGACCAAAGGCATCGTTGATACCCCGGGCTATTTCCGTCGCACTCCTGCCCAATTTGAATTGGAAAAGAAAAATAGTGCGGATCTGTCATTTGTCCATGCTGATTTCGACCTTCTAAAAAACCCCAGGAATCACTTCAGAACAAAACCCGTTATATATTTGGATAGAGCAAGAAATGCGCTTCAGAATGGTATAAAGCTTGCTAACAATCTAATGGCAAATAAAACCACGGCGAGCATTTGAAGATTTGGCACCTAAAAACGCAAGAACTTTCTTCACGACCTAATACATCACTTTCGCTTTGTAGACGACATCGGGCTTATAACATCGGACGTCACGCAGGCGCAAAAAAAGCTGGCCGAGTTTGACTGGGAAAGTGCTTGTGAAAAGGTCGCCTTTAGACTGTACTCAAAGAAGACGGCTTCCATGAGAAACGTATTGGTACCCGATGCTCCTTTCATGCTGAACAGAACGAATATCTCTGAATGCTCCAACTACGTGTATCTAGGTTGAGAAGCTAACATGATGAACGAACTAGCTCCTAAACTGAATAGGGGCAAACGCGCCGCGTGGGGGTGCTCAAGAATATTGAGGGAGTAATGAAAAAGATGAAAAATACCTAGCTCTGCGCTCACCTTTTCGACACTGCTGCCCTTCCTGCTTAGAAGTACGCCGCGGAGCTTCGTACTCCACGAAAGCAAGATGAGCACGCTGTCAGCGTTACTCAACGCGCTTTTAGAAGGGCGATATTCCTTACTATATATAAAGCGCTCGCGTCTGTCTGTCTGTTTGTTTGTTTGCACGGAAATTCATAACTCCTGTCCCCGTGGACCTAGAACGTTCAAATGTGGTAGAAGCACGGGCGGCAGGATTGGAACACATATGGTGGGTGACCGGACCGGACTCCGCCTACAGAGGGCGGGATTTGCGCGAATCAAATGTTGGAGTGGGAAAATCATCTCCTGTCTCCGTGGACCTGGATCGTTCAACTTTGGTAAGAATACAGGAGGCAGGATGGAAAGATTTATGGCGGGTGGCAGTACGGGACCGCGATCACAGGGTGCGGGGTTTGCACCCATGTTGTCAATTTGGCCCAAGGGCGTTCAAACTTGGCAGAAGTATAAGCGGCAGGATGGGAACACTTGTGGTGGGTGGGAAGATCGGACCATAGGAGGTGAGGCTTGCGCGAATATTTTCAATTTGGCTCTAGGGATGACTCGGTAGGTGAACAGGCGGCAGTACGCGAACACTTATGTTGGGCAGTAGGGCTGGACTGCACCCACCGGAGGCGGGGTTTGGGCGAAATAAATGTTTGAGCGAAAATTCATAACTCCCGATCCGGTGAACTTGGAAAGCAAAATCATTAGGAGTAGAGGGGGCAGGAACATTGACGACACAAGAGGCCTTAGAGAACAAGGTCCAGTCACCAATTATTTCCTAGCGCCTTTATTATTTACGACCTAGCTTTGATTCTTTGATATGTTTCATTCGACAAAAAGGGTAAGTGCATTGGTAGGGTTTGATTATGAAATTTACTTCACTTCTCGCTCACGACCGCTACCCAGCGAAGTTTGCGATTCAGTGAAGGGTCATGGTTCCTCTCTGTTCGAAATCATTCATGGCTGAACTTATCCGACCGCTCATAACCTGAGAGCCCCTATTCATGATACATCCTCAGAGAAAAGTTCCATTGATTACAGCCACCTATTTTTGCAGTCTGCTTCTCCTTGAGGTATGAAGAATCACTAAGCCTTTGTTCGAGAGACTTTGCTCATAAAGATGGTGAGCACATCCAACTGCTAGTAGTGGTAGAATGAGCTCCTGTTACCTTCCTACGGAGCAAAGTTCTGTGAGTCAATCATTAAAGTAACCTCTATGCCGAGTACTGCTTTTGACTTCATAATCACAGCACTGCGTGTCCATATCAGTTAATTGATTAATTAATGTGACCGCGCGTTAGCGTGCATTGCCAAACTGGTAGGAATTATCCTATACACGCGAGTGCAGAAGGGAATTCAGAGTTCCGGCTCCGTCATCGAACGAAGATCAGGGACGCCGTTGATTACGCCAAGATTTCAATGATTAGGTGGGCCCGACATGTTATGACATATAGTGACGACCGTTGAACCACGGTGGTTACTGACTCTATACCTCGCGCACTTATGATGGGCGGCACGACCGGACTCCTCCCAGAGCGCCAGTGGGCGGGGTTTAATCGGAAATTCATGGCTTCTGATGCTGTAAACCTATAGCGTTCAGGTTTCGTAAGAATACTTGCGGAAGGATGGGAGCACTGGCAGTAGGTGGCAGACTCGACTCTGGGCGGGGCGTGCGTGAAAATTAGCAGTTTATTCCTGAGGCACTCGAGTTTGCTAGAAAAAAAAAGAGGGCAGTGTGGGAATGCTGATGGGAGGTGGAACGACTTGACTCCACCCACAGAAGGCGAAACGTAGGCGAAACGGCGTAGGTAGTAATTCGGACATGGGGCGCTCAAATCTGGAAGAGCCTATCAGCAGATTCAAGACAACGATGTTAGGTAATAGAGAGTCACTGATCCATCCTGCGGAGGCGGAGGGCATGTGGGGAGCGGATCATGCGTCGAATGAGAGTGCTTCAAAGGAAAACACGCAGCCAAGTTGGATTAAAAAGGAATGAATCCAACGTACGGAGTGTGCCGGTGAGTTTCGTTGGAAATCGATGGATCCTCTTCTCTTGGACCGTATTCGACTTTAGAGCGTGCAAGAGGCGGGTCAACTTTAACACAAGATGGAGAGCTCGGCGTTAGCCGGGTGACCCGACTGATACACCCATACATTGGAAACCATGCAAACTAATTCCAACAAGATAGATACTGTAAGCAAGTCAATAAAAGTGGTGAATGCAATCTTGAAAGGCACGAGGATATGTGAGAATAACGAAATACGACGCATTGTGTTAGGACCGTTCATCATCGAAAACTGAGCGCTTGAGATAAGTGCGAAGCGTCGCAGGGTACATGGCGCAAACTGAAGTGATATCGAGCTCTATGTCATGGACGGTATTTTACTTTCCTATACCACATGCCCATTTTTTCCTAACTTTGAATTCTTTCAACAACCATTCCTAAGTGAGCTGACCTGGACTGTCCACTGAATAGCGAATTCTTCTATCTTCAAGGGCCCTCCCTTAGGTCCATTCGTTATTGTACCAACATGGTCCAGCGATTCCCAAAAATCTTTTGAATCAGCGTTATCGTAGGCATATTTCTGCAGATAATACTGAAAATCGAAACAGTTGAGGATGAAATCATTCTCATCAACACCGACGTCGTGGGTGGCTGTGTTTTCGTTTGCTCTCACTGCTCTCTTTTTTTCTGCTCTTTTTTCTTTTTATTTGAGTTTCTGCTGATCACTTCTCAATCTTGGTTGCTTTCTTTCCTAACTTCTTTTTTGTTCTGTTCTGTTTACAGTTTTTTTTAACACATCAACCGATCTGCGAATTCGAGTTTTTTTCTGTTTTTCATTGGCGCGCTCCTCCTTGATATCGATCATTATATCTACTATATCATGCCCCCCAAGGTTGATCGCACATCTAGGCGTAAGGAAACTGTTCCAGGCGGTTCATCCCAAGGAGACAGATCACACGTGGAAGGATTTAACTCAGAGGCTGTTCCAGATGAAAAGGACCTCAGAAAGCTTAGCGTGAGCGAGCTTATGAAGGCGCTCCCTGAGCGCAATACCGACCCGATTGTCGGCAAAATGCTCAACGTTCGTTCCGAAAAAATCCCAAATGGAATACCTAAGCAAGTTGAGGCCGAGAAGCGAGCTAGCAGTCTGGTGGTGAGTGGTATTGACGAGGCGCCACATCAACTCAAACCTTCGGAACGCCAGAAGGATCTAGAAAATAAGGTGGCTGACCTACTCGATATTTTGGAAGTTGAGTGCCGCCCTGTAGAAATCTACAGAATGGGGAAGCTTGATCCCTCCCGCCCCAGGATTCTGCTCCCCTCAAGGGCACACTGGCGAACTGCATTGGCCAACTCCAAAAACTTGAGGTCCGCGGGCTTAGCCAATGTGTTGTGAGGAAGAGCATGACGGCTGAAGAACGAATACACGAATGCGAGCTACGGCAGGAAGCAAGAGAACGGAATAGAGGAAAATCGAAACGCGAATGGGTCGTGTTCAGGGGAGAACTCAGGAAGATATCAGATCTTTCTCAAACTCAAAAGTTGGGAAACCACTGAGTGAGCACGGCAATCTGAATACCTTGCATTGTTTTCTCTTTAGTGCTCGAAGCCCAACGAACAAAATTTCCAACTTGCATGCATTTTTGAATATTGAAAAACCTGATATTGTGATCATCACGGAAACTTGGCTGAACAGCCACGTAGCCGACTCAGAACTAATCGCTAATTTACCTTACTTTGTGTATCGCCATGACCGAGAAGGAAGAAAAGGTGGCGGAGTCTGCTGCCTGATCAGCTTCCTTTCAGTTCCCAAAAATATCATTCTTGATTACACAGGCAACTCTGATGTCTTATCCTTTGAACTCTGTACTTCTAATGCCCTATCCAGAATAAGATTCATCGCTGTTTGCCGTCCTCCGAATCCTACTGCAGCTGATGACTCTCAACTTCTCGCTCTACTTTCTGATTTGAGCTCTACCAGGCGCAATACCATCCTTCTAGGTGATCTCAACCTCAGAATTGACTGGGAAGAGAATAAGGCTTCAAACTCATCTTCAGCTCTATTCCTGAACTTTTTTGAGAATGTCAGTTTTACACAACTGGTTTCTTACCCCACTCATGGGAGCAATATTCTAGATCTTATCCTTTCTACTTCGCCGATTGTAACCAACATCGCAATTTTGTCTCCATTCGGTAATTCTGACCATAATGCCAATGCTTTCAATGTTCTCCACAATGGATCTATCAACAATTGCCTTCCTATGCCAGATTTCCTTAAAACTGATTTCAAACTTAGAACCTTTATCTACAAGACATAGACTATAGTATAGTATAGACTGGCTCGATGTTTTTGATAATTGCGTCTCTGCGAGCGACGCCTACCGAAGGTATTGCTCTCAGATTTACAGTGCTACGCCTACCGAAGGTATTGCTCTCAGATTTACAGTGCCACGCCTACCGAAGGTATTGCTCTCAGATTTACAGTGCCATGTCGTGTTGTGTTCCTTTTAAGTTCCCTCGCCCATCATGGCTAAGCTATCCACGTCACGTACTGACCTTATTCGATCAAAAGCGACGTCTTTTCCTGTCTAATTAAGTGAAATCACCTTTTTAAGAAACGATATGCTCGGATCTTGATTAACATATTAAAAAATTCACAGCTAACCAGGAAAGACGTCTGCTTTCCAGAACCAGAACGGAAGAACTCTTTCATTACATCAGACAAAAAGCCAAGCTTCGGCCATATTTCCCAACACTATCCAACTCTTCGGGTTCTACTTTCACCTCCGACAAAGAAAAAGCTGATGCTTTGGGAGAGTTCTTTGCACGTGTGTTCACAGTTGATAGCACCAGTGATGGAGTACTATCGTGCGGCTTTCATGAGATTCCGCAGCGCCTCTCTGAAGTTTTTATTGACTCCCATGAAGTTTACAAAATCCTGAAGAGCCTAACACCTTCCACTTACGAAGTTCATGATGGTATTCCTCAGATTATATTTAGGAAATGTGCCCCTTCTCTTTGTCATCCACTATCTCACATTTTGAACATATCTATGCTTCTGGGTGAGGTTCGTGATTTGTGGAAAGAAGCTATTGTTACTGCGGTGAAGATGTAGTTGGGGGGGGGGGGCCACCTATCACAATGTCGGCATATCAAGAAATGAACTCAATGAAACGCGTTATGTCGTGTTATATCACGGACATGCCAGTTTTTGAATAAGGGCTCTCGTAGAGAAGGAGCACCGCGGTGGGCAAGTTTTTTTTCTTTTTTTTTGTGCAGGAGATAATCATCCTAGCCACCCAGGTGCTCCTACCCTACCTAGGCTTATTTGGTAAACTAAACTTCCTCAGCGGAAACCGCATAAAAGAGCTAAGGTGGTCGATTCCCATCATCCTCTATGCATCCGAAACAGTGCTGATATAACAAGGGCTAACACGTTAGGCTGAGTTCATTCCTTGATATACCGACCTTCGGATGGGTGGCCCCCCCGACTACATTTTCACCGTTACTGCTATTCCAAAAACCTCTTGTAGTCATTTACTCTCAGAATACCGCCCCATAAGTATAACGCCTACTCCAGCCAAAGTGATGGAACGAATAATCAGGGATAAACTCCTGTCATGGCTCCATAGATTAGGTCTAATTCCACATGAGCAGCACGGCTTTCTTAATGGAGCATCAACGACAACCAACCTCCTCGACTGCAATTTCGACTGGTCTCAGTCCCTGAATAGAGGACAAGCCATCGATGTGATTTACGTTGACCTTTCCGAAGCATTTGACACGATACCGCATTCGAAACTGATCATCAAACTTAAAACCCTTGGTGTGGCCGGACAACTTCTGGAGTGATTCAAGTCATATTTTTTAATAACCGATTTTTGACTGTTTAGGTGGACCGCAGCTTTTCTGAGAGACATGGCTGTTCCAGTGGTGTCCCTCAGGGAAGTGTTTTATCTACCCTACTGTTCCTAATCTACACCATCGGTCTTCCTGCGTTCATTAGAACCTCAATGGATATTAAGGTTCAAATGTACGCAGACGACATAAAAATTTATGCTGCTTACGACAACGACGGGCGGCAGGAAGTCCAATCAGCCTTGCGGCAGTCGATAGTGAAAATGAAAGAATGGGCCATGACAGGGGTTTATCTCTTAATCTGAACAAATGCGCTGTATTCCATATTGGAGAAGGATGTGATACAGACTATTACATTGACGGTGTTAAATTGAAAACATGTGACTCAGCGAAAGATCTCGGAGTTCTCATGAGTTCAAACTTGAAATTTTCTTAACATATAGAAAAAATATCTGAAAAAGCATTTAGCATTGTCTATCCGATCTTTCGAAATTTCCTGAGCAAAGACTCAAAAGCCTTACTTGCTTTATACAAAGCTTTCGTTCTCCCTCATCTTCTTGAGTACTGCTCCTCCTTATGGAATCCAGTTCGCAAAAAGGATGTATCGAAGTTAGAGAGAGTACAACGGACTTTTACAAGACTACTTTATTTCAGGTGTTTTTCTAGTACCAATCATACTAACTTGCCAAGTTACACAGAAAGGTTGAAAACGCTTGGACTATCACAGCTAACCCATAGAAGAATCGAGCTGACTTGACCCTCGTATTTCGTATCTTAAGGAACGAAACTAAATTAAGGTGAAGCAAATACTGGGCGTTCCGCCCAAGCAGTGGTAGAACAAGCGGTTTCGACCTGCACAATGCAATAATTTTCAACAACTTCTACCGGACTGTGAGGTAGCTTGATTGCCTCCCGACTGAATTACTGCGATCACCAAGTGGTAAGGTATTCAGAGATGAACTGAAGAACGTTGATCTTGGGGAATTGCTGAATCTTTACTTTTAATTCGATCGAAGCAATCCAGGCATATTTTTCATTACTCGAATTTTCCAGAGTAGCCTTTCACCATTCTTCAAGACCGTCGAGGAACTTGCACCTGTCTCACTCACTCACCTCCAGGACGAGAGCCTCTTCCTCTTCAACTCCTCCGCAATACTTTCAAGCATTGATTTATAGCATTAGCATCGGTATTATATATGAAATATTGACGTTCTTGATCTGAGGATAACTAGTGCGTTTCTTCGATTAGCCCCCTGCCTGCCGACCTTTCCCTCCTGTCCAAAAGGTAGCCAGCTAGTCGCACAAGGATCCTGGAGATTATTCAATTAGAATTCCCGAGATCTTCCTCAATCGTTAATCTGGAGCCTACGTCGATACGAGCCATTCTATAAGATGGCAAGCTATCTGTTCGTTTTGGAAAGTACCTCTTGAATGTAATGTCTTCTGAAAAGTGGAAAATTCATTCTACTACCAGGAAAGTCGACTATCACGCTTGGCTGCTGGTAAAGATGGGAGTTTATTTCGGTAGGCGACTTGCTGTGATGGGGATCCTTTCATTTTCAATTTTAGTTTTAAATGGTCACTTCTGTATGTACGTGTTTGCATTTCTATTTCAGTCAATTTTTTCATGGTTTGAGACCTCTGTCCTCTAAGTAAGGCACACCTTTGAGTGTATGAAATAAATAAATAAATAAACAAATAATTAAATAAATAAATAGTTAAATAAATAAATGAATCTATGTAGGAAATTCAGCTGGGACAGACATTTCATCATCGCTTCAAAGGCACAGTTCACGATAATTTTGAGTGATCCATATTAAAGCGAAAAATGGAAGATAAGGTAGAAAATAGTGCGAAGAAGGCGAAGAAATACGCCAATATTCACATCTCTTCATGCAACAACTGGACCCGAAATTTCCTGACAAACATGCAGGAAAGGGTGTTCGTTACACTGATATGGTTACCTTGATGGCTTCGTTGAATTCAGTTTCATCCATCACGGCGGAGATCATCGCAAGTACAGAGGCTCCTTTGTCATAAGTTATAGCATCGTAGGCTTCATGCACCTCAATTTCTCTCTCCAGCTTGACTATCAAAGGATGACTTGTAGCCAATGCCATCAGCATCAAGTGCTCTCTCCAGTTTGTTGATGATGAAGAAGTCTTTCTGCAAGTGAGGGCGTTACTACCGCTGTGGCTAGTGGAGTCTAATAAAAACCATTACCAGCTTCATAAAGCCATGCGTAATCGCGTCCAGGGAGATGTGTTCCATGTACGTAGCGAAACCTTCCTTCAACCATAAATCGTCCCACCATTTTATCGAAACCAAATTACCAAACCACTGGAAAAGCTAACAATTCACAGCTTTGAACGACGAAATTGAACATGTGCGATTGGAATGATTCCACGATTTTAATATTGCTGAGACTCTGTGCAGCCACATGGGACATTGTCGGATCAAAATCCGGCCTGTGTTCACACCTAGTTTTCACAACAGATGAACTACTCCGCATCAACACTTTCGTCATATGACCCAACAAATATGAAAGAAATATTGCGATCTTCATCGTCAGGCATATTTACATGAACAGTTTCTAGCTATACTGCAAATCCTCATACACATGGCTAGTGCTTGATGTGCATGTGTGTGTGCCTCCCTAAAGTACCCGTACTGGGAAGGGATTTGAAACAGATAGAGATAATTGACCACTCTCAGACTGTACTTTTGCCAGGAGGCTTTCAGACTCTATAAGCTGCTATCACTGTAATCATGTGCTGATGTTCCCATACACAATAATTAGTGTATGGGAACACCAGCACGTGGGAACATCATATGGAAAACATATTTGAATTCAGTGATAAGGGATACCACTTGATAACTGCAAAATAAACGTCACACTTATAGGAATTGGTATGCTGCGTATGGTAAAGTTCCAGTAAGAAATATGGATGACACTTAGGTCTCAGTATGCGTAACTTCTCATATTAGCAGCATTTACTGAAAAGATTGTCAAGAAGCACAGGTGCGTACTATACACAGTCAAGCGTCAATGTCAGACCGCAGCGGCCTTCTTTTCGGCACATGGGTGTGTAGGCTTCGAATCCCAGTACAAGAAAAGAGAAAATATGAAGACCGCCCTGAGAAATACCGTACTTCTCTTCCTGATGTGAAGATCTGCATTAAAGTTTGGAAATCCTGGTCAATGCCCACTTTCATCATAACATTTCATTATTTTTCTCAGTTGAAAATCTTGGACACTGAGGTGCTTTGGCAATCGAGCAACCAAACCTGATGGGCCAACTCATGAGCTATAGTCGACGAGACAGAGTATTTGTTCAAGGGACCATAGATATTTACATCGTACAAGATCGAGTTCTCTCTGAAAAGGAGAGTTTTGAGGAATCTGCAATTATAAAGTTGTAAAATTGTATTGAACCTGTAGGTAATCAATCCCCAATTTTCCATTGCACCAGCGGTGAAGTCGGGCAAAGCGAGCATGTCTAAATGACTAGGCTGTAAATTATCTATCAATCGTTAATAGCGTCACGAGTTTCAAGGGAAAGGAATTGCGGATGCAGCTTTGAAAACCTTGCTTCAGTAGTGGATACTGAATGCCGAGACGATGTTCGAAAAATTCCAAACAACTTATGCCGGCAGAGCACGCATACGAAGTCATATTCTGGGCTCCTTTTCGTGACCATATTCGGAACTGAAAGAGGCTAGACGGAGTAGCTGATGATGCATTGAATGTCTGAGAAAGAACCTACTCTGACTCCTCTTTTGGTGTACTGTTGAATGAACTCAAATTCCCCAACGGCGACCGCCAAAAGATATGTAGACATTTTTGGCGTTCTTTCAAATTTACTGACTATCCAAGGAGTGACTGGATCCCTGGAATGTTTCATACGAAAGATGTGCGTAAACAATCAAAAAAAGCTAAATGCATTACAAAATTTGCCGCAAAGCACTTGTGGCAATGTGAAGCGGGCCGAAACACAAGAAGTTAGGTTCAAAATGCTTCCGCAGGTGAAAAATGGACGCTCGCGAGTATCAGGAGATGGGTTGGTTTAACGTGCTTTTGCTTTTGAGGAAAAAGATAAGAACACATCTAGCTCACTCTGTATTACTAATCTCTCTTCCGTTGGCAAGAGCTGTGGTCCCTTTTGGGTGAACCACAGTTACAGTCCATGTTGCCTTGAATTCCGGTTCGTCAAAACAAGGTACCATCAAACGTGCATAGTTCGGTTCGAAGTGAGTAACGGCAGCGGTCCTAGATTAATGGAAAAATTTTGGAAAATTTCGTGGCTTCAAGTAATTTTGGTAGCTGTGCAAAATAAAAGCCATAGCCACGGGGCAGGGATGTTATTCTGTACAAGCGGCATTTGAGGCAACAAATTAGCATTGGAGGCAACAAATCACTACCTAAGTGCTCTATTTTGTTGTGGTAAGGAAATTCTAATTGTAAGACCAGAGAAATAAGATCGTCATCAATCGACGAATCAATCCAATTTGTTAGCTATCGTTAAACAGAAAACCTTCACTGGAAGGAACTTGAAGGCTATCTCAGTGTGGTGCGTTTTGAAAAGGGACACACGTACGGACCGGAATGAAAATCGCATCAAAGTCAGGACGAAAGCTTTATGCGTCTTTTTGCATATTTCCCATTGATGCTCATTCAGTTCCCAGAATCATAACATCTCGCGAATTCGAGTTTTTTTTTCGTTATAAGTTGCTTCATAGCCGAGGATTTGAAAGCTGAATATACTGCTGAACTCAACCTATTGAGCTCTACTGGATGGTAATTCTCAAGTCTAGAGAGGCTCAACTTGAGATAGCATGATCTCAAGACATGCCTCTTACGTTCAAAGGGTGTTTCGTTCGCTGTAGGATAGCCATGGAACCGATGAGCAGTAGTCGACCACAGTTAGTACTCCGCGGGAACTCAGTGGTCAACAAGCTAGCTTTTTCCTTTGCTGTGTTGTACTGTGTACCAACTTCATTTCCTTGCTAAACCGAATATTAACTGCTTGAATCCCAAGAATAAGTGCCACTGAATTAGTGACCTCCTGAAAATAAAATTAGTTTTGTTCCCTAAAGGGTGCATTCGTGAGAAATAGTTCACTACAAGGGCGGCAGCTGTCACAAAAGTCGCTCTACAGACCCTTCCATCGATGGGTCTGATATTTCGTTAGACGGTCGGTTTTTTTCCCATCTTGCTTTATACAGTGCGCAGAAACAGCCACATGAGTTGTACATTTACGTCCAGCACACTGAAGATCAGTCATTGTAGAGCGAATGACTGGAAAATGAAAAAAAGCAAAGCCAACGTCAGGGAATAATCTGAGTATCATTTAATAGCATTTATTTGAAGGTCTGGACAATATACATTGCAGCGCGTAAATCGATTCGGTATAGAAATAAAAGCAGCTCAGTTCACCGGACGCGCTGGCACCGATAGCCAGGACCACGCAGTAGAGGAGACTGAATTGTATCAAGTCGGCCAAAATATGTCTGTAGAAAACTACTGACTCGAATCTAATTCAATGTGCTCAGACTTACTGATAGACGAAATCCTATTATTTGAAACAGCGGGTAGGTTACTATTGGAAGAGCTCGAAAATTCACGCGAATACCGTGAACTTGCGTCTTTTTCGTGTTGTCTCCACAAGTCGGTTCAGAGTGGAGTGATTCAAGAGCTGAAGATACCGTTAAACTCACTTTGTCATGTTCCACAAGAAGGCCTCGTAAAACTTGAAAAAGTACAAATTTGGAAAGTGCTGGAATGCACGCGAGTTCCATCTCAACTGCTAACTAAATGTGCGCATTGCGCACATGTTATCACTTATGCAACCCAATGAGCCATCAAGATAGGAGCGCTACAGACATTTTCTGAATTGCATTGTGGACTTGATCGAATGTATGTGAGGTTCCTATCATATTCTCACGTGCGAAGTAATTGAAGTTATTGTCACTGCACTCGAAATGAGTTTCCAATTCGACTGAATCAGTATTTGAAGCGAGTTGCTGACACGGGCTCTAAGTGGTTGCGAGATCTTCAAGTTGAGAGGGAAGTTCCAGCGAACGAAAGGATAGGGATGAAAGTCGCTATATCGTCGAGGACTACACTTACTTAGTGTGGTGCAGGAATATTGTAACCGACTCAATTGCGGGTAAATGCTTTCACTGTGGTGTGGCCCCAAATATCGTTGCGTGGCATACCCCTATATGAAAATGAACCAATTACTCCTGTTTCCAACAACACTGTTGATATATGTATATTCTCATGCTCCACAAGACGCTCAACATACCCAACGATATACAAATCGTCCGCGGTGAATACACAATTTTGCTCTCATTTTTCCCAACTTGTCATCTAAGGCTTGCGTTGTCATAGTTAGCGGCCATCTAATTCACGTGACGGCGTGTCCGGTGTCAAATAAGGAGAAAGTTTAGTCGGCCGCGCTTTGCAAAGCTTCACTTCAGAGTCGCAATGAGAACGGAGCTAAAATGTGCCATGTGCATCACACTCCCTCCAAAATTCGTGAAAAGTTGCACGCATTCAATCTCCAAATAAGCATCATAGGGTAACAGTTACAACACAAAGTGGATACGTGGGCCGCTGGCTCCAACGCACGCTACGCCAGTTCGAGTTCTTCTATAAATATTGTTCGCTGGACGCAATACCAAAGTAAAGTGAGTGTTCCTCTATGAAGTCGTAAATTGGGCGAAACACAACAGCTCACCAACGCCGAGTTTCTCTCGCACTGACGAAGCCAAAATGCAACTTAAGAACGGGGCCTTGCAAAGCGCGACCAGCAGACCTTCTGTTTGTTCGATACGTGTTTATCGGCCCTGCCAACTCATGAGAATCACAGATGACCGCCAACGACAAATTGGAAAATTGCAAGCAGAATGGTCTTCACTGCGGGTGATATATATAACATTGAGTACGTTAAGTGCGTCGGAGAGCACAAATATATGTGTATAACCCTTTGACGACAATGCGGATTTCGACGTGACGCGCCCACGGGACAACGCTCCTCTCCTTTCGCACGCGACTGGCACCCACCAGTGTGTGGCACTGTCCCAGGAGAGAACTCTTTCACTGACTCACTGTATTCAGCAATTGTTAAGAAACAAGAAAGCATGGTGGGTTCCGAAATTAGGTCCCAATGTCTCATGTGCCAGTCATAGTGGCACCCACCGGTGGGTGCCATTGTCGTCAAAGGAAGAAACATTGTATATAAACAACAACAAGGGAAACAGAAAACAAAAAAATGGGTCGTCTCCATATAGTCGTATGCCGATAGCGATATATGAGCCACACCACGGAAGAAGCGCTTACGCATGAGTGAATTACAAAATTCTGCATGACACACAGGGTAGTCTCCGATAGTGCAGTGGTCCCATTCCCGAATTCTCGGCATTCACTGAAATATCCCTTCCAACTTGAAAAATCAGCGTGAGCTCGAGCCAGAAACCCGGTTCAGATATAACTTGAATCAAATTAGACAGTCATTTCGAACGCAGCGGAAACAACTTCAGTTAACCCGCACGTGAAAATATGATAGGATCGTTACATACATTAAACCAAGTCCACAATGCATTCCATGGAGTCGAACGTAAGGCGCTCTTCAGAACGTGATTGGAACAATTTTTGCCGGTGTCTCATTAGCTTGCATAGGCGATATCGTGTGCGCCGTGTGCCCACTCAATTAGCAGTTGAGATGAATCCCGAATGCAAGGCGCCAAGATTCCCTTGTAGAGCTTGATGAGCTAGGTTTAACGGTATGTTCAGCTCCTAGAGTATTCCACTCTGAACCGACTTATAAAGGAAAGACAAAAAGGGCGGAAGTCCTCGGTCTTCGCGTAAATTTTCAAGTTCATACGGGAGTACTGCATGGTATCGAAGTGAGCTCTTTCAGTTGTAGTTTTTTAGATCTTCGAGAATATGCGTCTTCTTACCTATGAACCTGCCCCTATAACGAATACAACGAAAAACGTTAACTGTTGTTTTTGAAGGTACACAATTTTATTTGAAAAGTCTCCGCCAAGTTACGGGAATGACTATAAGTAAAAACGTCTCAAAGAACAGACTCATTCATCGCACAATACACAGTGCCGTTCAAAAATAAATCACCTCGAAGCTTTTTTGCCATAACTCTCTCGAACTAATGTTTCTGACCGATTTTTTGACAGCGCCCTTTTCAGACATTACCGACTCTCCCGCGATGCAGAACCGGCGGTAGCTCACTTTCGGCCAGGTTCGGTTTTTTTCGAAATACGTGCGAAAGAGGCATGTTGTTTAGGTAGGTTTCAGTGTGTTTTTTGGTCTGGAAATGTCGGTGATTTTTTATTCTGTTAGACGATCGCTCTCAGTAAAGAGACGGAACTCTTGCTCTCTCTCTTTGGCGGTGGAGCAGCTCTTCACCATTGCCACGGGCAGAAAGCAGGGATTGACCCACGCTCAACATCCAAGGCTATTTGTCCAGTCAATGATCACGATTACGAAGGCTATCGAAAGTGTTGAAGTTCTCAAAGACCCAATCAAACAAGCCAACCTGGGAGGGGCCACGGATTGCCATTTCCGAGGACAAGAGGGAAATCATTTGTGAGACGACCGAAGATTCCACACGAGCATCTTCCGATATGATAGCCGAAGTGTCGACGACAGCGACTTCGCTACCATCTAGAGAGACCATCGGCAAACGCCTGTGGGATGTTGGCTTATATAGAAGAGGACTTGTGAAATATCTGGATCTCTGAAAAACAGACGAGGTCGTCTTCAATGGGCGCGTAAGCACCTTCACTGGGCCTTCGACCATCTAGAGCGACTAGTCAAAAGTATTACGTTGGTACAGATGGAACTTTGTTCGTAGATGACCTTTGAAAATACAGTTTCGACCCCAAGTTGGAGTTAACAACTAGGTATTGATTTGGGGATGTTTTCAGAGTCTAGGCATGGGATCCTCGCATCATATTTTCACCACTACGGTCCAGCAGATGTACGTAGATATTTTGCGAAAGTACATGGAACTCTCATCCCAGCAAGATAAAGGCCCCAAACACAGATCTAGAAGAGGGCGCGAGTGGCCGATCCATCGGAAAACTTGATGCCTTGAATGATCCAGTCAGTCCCCTTACCTTAATATCATTGGGCCCACGTGGTAGGAATTCAAGAAAAGGATAGCCGGTAAATAGTCACAAATGCTGCTCACAGGCTTGGCCAATTTTACAAAGAATGGTAGAAAATTGATAAGTGCCTGATCGACAAACTAATCGAGTCAATGCTCCGCAGATACCAAGCCGTCATCGATGCCAACGGCATTGCTGCAATGTACAGGGTGTTCCAAAATTATTTGCGCCGATTTATAGCAATATATTAGAAACTTCTCAACTGCGAAAGACGATGGAATTTCTATGCACGCTAGCTAACACTATGTGCTACAACACGCTAAAGTCGCATTTCAAAATATCCCCCGTGAGCGCAAATAGAAGTCAAAGTTTGCTTTCAACTTGACCGCATGTGGCACGCAGGTATCCTTCTCCATTTCTTCCCAGCCGTCCTCCAGCTTTTGCATTCTAGGACTCCAAACTGGGACAGCAAACTCGACGAGTCCTCTTCTAATCAGGGACCATTCGTGGGGTTCAAGTGAGTCAAGTTCTGGAAAATAGGATGACCATTCCTCTTCACCAGTGAAGTCGGGCAGCTGTCGTCGGCACCACTCGCGGGCAAGCTTGGCTCTGTGGGCTGGAGTAGCGTCCTGCTTGAAGGACTATGAGATGTTTCAGAAAACGTAGTCGGATCAATGATTTATTTACTTCCATTAGTACGCCGTTTGAATACGGGTCTTGGTCAAATTCACGCCTGTTCCGAAGAAACCACGAGCGGCTTACCCTTGCCAGTGATTTCCTTGAAAAACATCATTTTACTGTTCTGATAACAACCTTTTTGTGAGATATTACACGCTGGATGTTTCTTTCCGGAACGCGAACGTTTTGGTTGTTGAGGGATGGTTTTATCGAAAAAAAATTTTTGATCAGAGAAAACGACGAAGGGTTGCGTGTCATCACTCAAGTGGGTCTGCGACTTTCTACATTTTTTGGCCCTGCAGAGTCTGTTGAGATCGGGATAGGAGCAAACGATAGGAATGGTAGTGAGGCTTCTGCATGACATTCTTCCATCGCGATAACTCCTGTAAGCCGTGCCCGTTGACTTCCTTTTGATGGGTCACCCAGAATCCCGACCGATTGGCAGACGGACCATTTTAATAGTCCTATCTTCGGAAACATTCTACCTTTCTACTTCTCCTGGTTTGTATCTGATTCAAGCTTTTTTTCTGTATCGCTTAATAGCCTCCTATACAGTTATTACAAAAATCCCAAGGAATTTCATAATGCCCTTCCACCTCTCGCTTGTCAATGATTGCAAGTGGCATTGAATGAGCCTCCTCCATCTGAAAGATATTGGGAGTTCCACATCAGTAACCAAGCATATTGCAAGGAAACCTTCTTATGCAACTAATTAATAGCAGGTACCATGAATTTGATAGATTGTTTCTACCTTAAAAATTACTGAACTTTGGCGCAAATAATTTTGGGACACCCTGTATATTAGACTATTAGTTAATTAGGTTTCAATCTCATGATGATAGCGTTCAAGTTAAGCTATTTATTTTGAGCTGTTGAAACTGATGTTATTTTGTCCTGTTCAAAAAAATATGAAAAGTGGTCTTTCAAACGAAATGAAAAAGAGGGCGTGAGTTCTAAGACGTAATCATCAAAAATCATAACTGCAAACAACATATCAAAAATTAAACCAACAATATTGAGTTTGAGATGAGTTATGGAGAGAATGTCCGAGGTGATTTCTTTTTGAACGGTAATATACCCCACTCTGCTCGATAATGCTACGCCACCTTTCTAAAAGTTTGCCCTGCACAGAAGATCTTGGGACTTTGGATCAAAAACCTGTTTTGGGTCTTCTTCGCAGAACCAAATGATTTTCAACAGAGCGACTGCTGCAGAGATTTGAACAAAGGATAATCTGATAGTGCTGATCCGGACTATGTGAGGAAATCCGTGCTATTCAAACTCTGGTAATTTTCGAAGAATTTTTAAATATACGCGAGTTCTGGCGTTGCTTTGATAAATCGCGACAAATTCACAATTGACTAAATTTGGGGTTCTTGTTCTTTTGCTCCCTTCGAATTGTCCAGCTGTGTACAGTATCTTTCAGGGGTGGTCATTTTGCTGTGCGGTAATATAATAGCTCTCAGTAAGTGATTCCGTTCCAGATCCACCAGCAACGTAGCACATCAACGTCAATCATTCAATCTTGAATTTGATTCTTGGAATGTGTCGTGCCGTTCGGACGATTTAAAGGACGGCCTCGCCGTGGTGCGCCCGTAGTCCCCCGGGAAGGCACCGTACGCTGCAGAGAGCTAGAGTTCGCCACGGCCGGCGGACTCTAGCCGCTATCGGCGTTTGCATCATTCATTCGCCATCGTGTCAACGCCATAGCCGGCTGCTTTCGAGTACTCCTGTGCCTTCAACGTCAGCAGTATCGACGTAGCACCCGATGGGCTCATAGCACCACTCTTATGCAACTCTGAGTGGTGACAAGCTGCATGGATCGAAGCTGAATGGAAACAACTGGAAGATGGTCCATGGTAATCGAGGACCTGGGTGCATCGTAGCCAAAAAGGAGGTGGGAAGGCTTGGATGGGACCTGGATGAGATTGAGATTGGATCGTACCCCAGATCGTAAGTTATAGTGTGGTTACATTTATGTATATTTCTTTGCTTTTTATTCATAGTATTTCTCCACAGTATTTTCATAGTACCTTTTCTATTTAATCGCATTTAACCATTCATTCCGTATTGACGTAGTTTATTATAAAATGTGTATTATGCAAGTGCTGGTGATACGTAGGATGTCAGTAACATCGGTTATACCGCAGTTATTCTTAGCATGCAGAAATAACCACGTAGGCCCTGGTTGGACCGAGAGCCCTGTGTCCGAGGGAGCTCGCCACTGGGCTAGTAAACCCCGTAGCGTACTGCGGAAACAGTACCATCCCGTAGGAGCCCAAAAGGGAGACTGGGGCAGCCCTAGGCCGACCAATTCCATGTGACAGTTGAATCCGAGCATGGCGAGCGGGCAGAAGACCCCGGTCACTTAGCTCACGCCGCCGGGGACGCCCTGCCGAGCGACCACCGATGCGGAAGGGCTCGGAGGACGCCACCGACGGCGCGACAGAATGGTTAGTCTCGTTTCACTGACATCACAATACGGTCATTTCCGCTTGACATTGTCGTACACAATTCATTACCCACTCATTTTATAGTGGGATGTGCTCGTTTTCATCAAGTCCAAACAACGAACCTTTTCGTTACGTTTAAGCAACGAAAGCGAGCGCTGAAAGGGTTTTCCGACAGGCTGCGCTAGCTTAGTATCCAACAGGCTGCGCTGACCAGTTGACCGCAGAACACTCTTGAGAGATCAATGACTCTCATGTGACAGCACTGTTTCTTTGCCAAAAAACGAAACCTACTTAATTTTCCCACTTTTGTCAGTGTACGTTGTTTTATATAAACCGTTCAGCCTCTCGCTGCCAATGACACCGGTGTAGAAGAGCTTAAAATATTTCTTGAGAGTTGGGTAGGATACTGAGTTAACATAACTAATTTGTTATACATGTATCACATTCGATGGCTCAGCTCATAGTAAGAAATTACCGAAGGATTGTCTAAGTGTCCAACTTTATTGAAGTTTCCACTCCGTCCCCTTATCTCATTTATCCTACGTCTGCATATAATGCATCTACGATAGGGTCATCCAGCGGAATGTTGAATTTTCAGAGTAAGATAGAATTATTAGTGTTCGATCATAGCTCCGTCCCCCTCAGTGCAAATCCTTCCCACTATGGAATTTTTACTGACCTTCTTCAACTGTTCCTAACCATTTTCTCCACATTCTAGAAAGTTTGGTTCCAAGAGATGGATTCAAAATTATCGTTAACCGTGCCTTTAAAGGCGATAAAAATGTTTACTGAGTTCTTCCCTTAGGAATACACAGTGGCCCATAAGGGTAATAGAAAGGACTGTTTCGCGCCCAAAAACTCGACGATTAGGGCAAGTGGAAGCCCTGTTCCCCGCTCGTGCGGCCTTCCTGACCCTTGATCGATGTCACATCAGACGAGTGTCGAGGCGATACGAATTGCAGTTATTCGTTCTAGGACCCAGAGACAATCAGCTGATCGCCGAGTGATGAGGCTATGTTTTCGCCATGTCTTTCGTTTTCTGTTATTCTTTTTGCTGCCGCTACCCCTCATCTAAATTCCTACCTCAAGAAGCTGAAAAAGGTGAGCTATATTTGCTGTTACTTTGATTTTTTGTTGACCTATATAAGCTTATAGGTGAATGAATTTTCGTCTACCGTAGTCCGTCATTTGCTCGAGGACACACATGTACGCAATGACTCACACTGTATAGCTCGTCCAAATGCCCCTCTCTTCTTCATTCTTCTGGTCTTTTTCTCGCCTAGCCTCCTTTTTAACGATTTTTCGAAGCCTTTTTTCACTTTGAAAACACCGATTCACGCAGTTCCTTCGCCTTCATCGCACTGTTTTCCGTTTTATCTTCCATTTTTCGTAAAAATCTGGATTACCCAAAATTATCGTAAACTGTTTGTTAACAATGTTAAATCTTTTCTAACTAATCCAGAAATGAACCTGTCAAACCCCACTCATCAGAGGATAGCCGGAGAACAAAGAACTGCGCTTCGCTCAAGCGAGAAATAATTATATCGAAAAGTTTTAAGATGGTCGTGATCAAAGGCACAAAGGCACAGTTCACAATAATCTCAGGTAATCCAGATTATGACGAAAAATGGAATATAAGATGGAAAATAGTGCGATGAAGGCGAAGAATCTGCGTGAATAGGTGTTTCCAAAGTAAAAAAGGCTTCGAAAAAGCATTAAAAAGGGGACTCGACGAGAATGAGAACAGAGGAATGAAGAGGAGTGGGGCTTTTGGACGAGCCATACAATGGGTGTCATTGCGTACATAAGAGTCATGGTGCGAATAGCTGACTACGTTAAACAAAAATTCATTCACTCATAAGCACAAGTTAACGAAAAAGAAACTCTAGTAACAGCAAAGATGGCTCACCTTTTTTCGGCCGCTCGGGGTAGAAAATTAAGAGAGAGATCGCAGCAGAAAAAAAAACAGAGAATAAAAATTAGGAGAAAGACATCGCCTCATTACGCGGCGATCAACTGAATATGTGTGGATTCTAGAACGAATATTGCAATCTCTGTCGGCTCGGCACTCGTCTGATGTGACATCGATCGAGGAACGGGAAGCTCGGGCCATTGGGTATTCCTAGAGGGAGACTATCTTTATCGTGAACCGTGCCTTCAAGTGAAGAAATGGTGGCACAATCTTTAACCAGCTTAGCGAGACAAAGGAAATGTGGTAAGTAAGAAGAACTACGGCACCGTGTGAGCTCCATTCATGTAAGGCTGCAACTCTGGGAAACCTGCTACAAATCTATGCGATTTCGAGCAGTTCATGTTTGCAGTTACGATCGTGGAAAGACTTCACTTCAACAAACAGAATTTCCCTTTAGTAGAAATGACCTTCTGTGAGTGACCTTGGAAATTGATCTGCTCCTCCCATCTGACATCTTCTTGCTCTTGTATGCGTGCATCTGGTCTATTAAGATTACCCAGCTCATGTCGTAGTCGTCTCTTCGAAAAACAAAAGCAAGAACTTTTAGACAACAAGCTTAAACGATGGCCATGTGACTCCGCACATCATTTTCGTCCAACTCAGGAGAAGTGCATCTTCCCACTCAGTACGCGCCCTCCGCTGCTGTAAGGGAAGATCCTTTGGCTCTGAAAGCAGTGAAGCTGTTAAAATAGTTTCCTTATTGAGAGTTCGCTCTCATCGAACGTAACTGAGGGCTCTCTCTCTGAGACCTGAGAATATTTTAACAATTTCACTGCTTTCGGAGCCAAAGGAGCTTCTTCTAGAGCGGAGGAGGGCGCGTGCTAATCAAAGTTAGGCCAATTGTCTAGGCTATGCAGCGAAACTCCAAGTGATGGGTAGAGAATAAATCGCAAATCAGAAGCCACGGCGATATGCCCAGGTACGACGTCATCAAAACTACCGAAGCGAAGGTCTATCACTCGCAAAATGCCGTTTTTCAGACGGGAGAAGGTGTAATTGAAAAATGTGACAGCAAAGGCGTCTGTGACGTAGGTGTCATCATCAATCCGCCTCCTACAATAAACATCACTACCATGAAAGTTTGATAATTCGAACGAATGTTTGCAATTGAGATGTGACTCGACCACAGCTCTCACAATATTGGGAGCTAACGTTAAGCTGCGCTGTAGATAAGTTGAGGGCATTTAATATTAGTTCGTAGGAGCTCTCTCGAAGAAAACATCATCGCTCTCGGCCTATCGTCGGCAATCTCAGGCCCACAGGGTCTATTCAACCCCTTTACAACAGAGCTTACAGAACGAAGTGAAATGAAAAGGTGAGAGGAGTCCAATTCACTATATAGACCAACATCTCCCATGGTAGTTCACAGTTCCAGAAGCCCTCGCATCCGGAGCTATCTTCAGAGTCACCTGGTAGACAGATCCTGAGGAAAGGTTCACATCATCTTCAATCGCGAATTTTGGGCGGCTGATAACTCTGTCGTCAAGGTTTAAAATGGGATTAGATCATTGCGCCGCCAGATTCTATCTTCCATTACGTAGAAGAAGAGAGCAGCGAAGTTTAGAGAATAAAGTCCAAAACAACCACGATTGAGGAACATGTCGTTACTCATGCGACTTTATGGGAGTTTCATTATCACACCCCACTGTAGGGAACAATATATACTCAGCGTAAATGATTACAATAATTGTAGGGAAACTCCACGCCGTAAAAAAAAACTCAGCTTAATAAGCAATGGTACAGGCAGTTGCTTGTTAACGTATGAGCGTGTGAAGCTAACAATAATACTGATATGAACCGCTCTCGATATCTACGTGGAACAGCCACTGCACCCTCAAGATGGATGGAGAATGCCGTTTACGACTTCTGCTCTCACCTCTTCAACGGCCATGTCTGCCTCCTAGTAGTATCCTGGCACCTAATGCAGGATAGATACATTTCTTTATCCCTATTCTTGATAGGGTGTGGATTCTAATGAAATTTTCAATCTTGTTTATAAGGGATGGTTTTAAAGCATAACAACGTGATTCAGGAAAGATATTTACCCTAAAATTCCATAGATAAGAGCGGGTGAGCCTACCGGTGAAAAATGAATTGGAAAAAATTGAAATTGAATGCAGTCACCCCTCTAACTTGATGGATGGGTAAATCAAACCTCGAGGAAGAAGTTAAGAAGAAGCCCCGCTCCTCAACTCTAAACCCGCCCACTTAATAAACAATTCATGTAGAAAAACTGCGATTTTTACGAATCGCTGTTTTTTTATATAAATTGTTTATTAAGTGGGCGGGGTTTAGAGTTGAGGGGCGGAGTTTCGTCTTAACTTCTTCCTCGAGGTTTAATTTACCCATCCATCAAGTTAGAGGGGTGACTGCATTCAATTTCAATTTTTTCCAATTCATTTTTCACCGGTAGGCTCACCCGCTCTTATCTATGGAATTTTAGGGTAATCACTACGAAAAAATTCAAAACTGCACTCACTTTGATTTTCAGGTGCTGTTGAGCAGAGACCGTCTTAGACAATATAAGGCCTAGAAAGTCTCTTTCCTCGATGTATACAAAGTCCTCTATGGGTATTTCTGTCGAATTCTGAAAGAAAGGAAAGTATCGCACTCAAAATTGATTGGATTCACTTGCGGCTCACCCAGTATACCGAGCACTGGCCACGTAACAACTCGATCTCTTTCATGTGAAGAACGATCTCATTAGTTGGAGCAAGCACATCAACAACCATTTCCACTTGCCCATCAAACGTCAAAGCCTCGCGTTCCGAAACGTCGGGGTATGAAGGCAAGTATATCTTGACGGTCAAGTCGTATGACACTGGAATGTGCAATATTAAGATATTTCATTTCGCGCTGATAGGTAACAGAAAAGGTAGTGCATAAAATAATGAGTGGCATATGGGCGTTGTCGTCACTAAGAATCGAATTGAATTCCAGCAAACGAGTTTGAAGAACGCTTCAGATGCTGAGTGAGACAGAAAACAAGAACTCCACGAGTTACCGAGTTTCACTTCGAAACTACGACGTCAGTTCTATAAGATGATAAAGTGTCAGTATAGATTTTTAAAAGCCAAACTTGAGAGCTCTCATGAGCACTGATTTGTGAGGGAAAAATTTTGAAAAGGGATCAAAAAGACATCAAACTTCATGAAATGAACGATCAGCAACTTTCGAATCCGAAAGCTGAAACAGTCTTTAACTGATCCCTCAATCTTTATCCGGGCTTCCAACTCTACTTTACACATCGACCTTCCATTCTCTGCCAATCGGTAAACAAAAGCAGAATATCAGTGTGCTGGAGGAAACATTTGTTCAATACATAGCAGAATTAGGGTAATCTGGAGGGTGATGCTTAACTCAAGCTCATACAGAAGGGGTACGCAGAGTTGCATCCTGGAAAGCATGGTTAATGGAATGGAGGCGAATTCCAAATCGCATTAGTCATCTTTTTCAGGATGCCTCAGTTTTGCTACGCAGTTTGTGGACATATTCCAAGCACATACGCAAGCAAAATGATGGTATTGCGACAGTATTTGACATTTACACAGCCTGCGACACTCTCTCTATAGAAGGTATCCCAGAATGGAGACGCCAGTACATGCTCGTCCCGTTGATAATTGATTCCCTCGAGTGAGCGACATTGTCGCCTCCATTCGTCCTCGCTAGAGCAGCACTAGGCATAGCATTTCTTACGTTCAGGGTTTTCGTGATGAAGACTGACCATCGCGCTGTCGCCCGTCCTGCTATTCATTTGACGTCTCGAGAGATTGAGTTATTAACCGATCACAATATCGTATGACGTGTCTGATCTTCAACTTCTCCGTGAGCAATGGCGCCCGAGATCTTCATATGATGGCGGAACTCGCAAACTCCGAATTTCTTTCTGCACTTGCGTAAATAGGGGAATTGAGAGCATCATTCTTTCCAGAACCAAAGCGCGTTTAGTGGCGCTGACAGCATGTTCATCCTACTTTCGTAAAGTCCAAGTCTCCAGGGCAAACGTCAAAGCAGAAAAGCAGCAGTGTCAAGCGCGGAACCGGTATTCTTTGTCTTCTTTACTATTTCCTCGATACTCTCAAATACTTCTCACGTGGCGTATTTACTCCTGCTCCGTAGGAGCTGTCGTTATCATGTTGACTCCTCGACCTGGATACACGTAGCATACATATTTCCGTTCCATTTTTCTCTATTCCCTATCGAAACCTATTTTTAAATAAATGTGAGGTGACGCGTTTGTCTGAATGGAATGCAGCCATGCGGAAAATTATCAGTTGACAATCCCAGACAATTAGATACACAGATCAGGTGGAAAAAACTCGATCCGTGAGCTGATTCATGATGCCGTCAAGAAGAAAAACGATCCGAAAATGGCCAACAGGAACCTGACGAATGCTCAATGCTCCGATAATAACTGAGAGGGGAGCCAGTTTAGCAAATTTTAAGTATCCTTTGCTCCGTTCATAGACCAGCCAAGATTACATCGTCTGTCGTCTTCTGGGAACCAACCTATATTTTCAGTACTTATTCGGCACAGCAACTCCGATCGCGATCTGTGTCTCTAAACCCCAAATCGTCTACCCTGCACGTGTCACGTGCCCGTAGTCCCGCCGGGAAGGCACCGTATGCTGCAGAGAGCTAGAGTTTGCCACGTGGCGGCGGACTCTAGCCACTATCGGCGATTGCATCATCATTCATCGCCGTCGTCAACGCCGTAGCCGCCTGCCTTCGATAGCTCCAGTGCCACTCAACGCTAACAACATCGACGTAGCCCCCGATGGGTTCATAGCACAACATTCCTGTCATCTTCAAGTGGTGCCGGTGCTGTGCAGTATGAAGCTGGATGGAAACAACCGGACAGATGGTCCGCAGCAACCGAGGACCTGGGAGCAGCACTGCCGAAGGGAGGTGGGATGACTTGGATGGGACCCGGATGAGTATGAGCTTGGATTGCACCCAGACCGTAGTTTAGGTGTGGTTATATTTGTGTACATATTTTCTTGCCTTTTCCTCATAGTATTTTCTTTTAGAGTAATTTCTCCATTCAATCGTATTTAACCATTCCTTTCGTATCATAAGTAGCTTATTATAAAATGTGTATTTTACAATGTGTGCTGATAATGCATAGAATGTTGATAACATCATTTATACCGCAGTTATTCCTAGTGCAGGGGATAATTCACGTAGGCTATTGTTGGACCGTGCGCCCAGCGTCTGAGGGAGCGTACTGCGGAGGCAGTACCAGCCCGTAGGAGCTCGCAAGGGAGACTGGGGAGCCTCAGGCCTACGAAGACCGTGTGGCAGTTGAGTATAAGCGTGGCGAGCGGGCAGAAGACCCCGGTCACCTAGCTCACGCCGCCGGGGACGCCCTGCCGAGTAACCACCAATGCGGACTTCGTAGGCCCTCGGCGGGGCGTCATGGATGGCGCGACACAGACAAACCAGAAGGCTTATGGAGGACATTTCTCATTCTACTCTATGAAACTGAACCTACATGGCGCCATGTTTCTCGGAAGTCTGGCAACGTAGATGTAGTCGTCTGTTGAGAAAAGTTTCGAGAGAAATAAACTGAAAAACACAGTTTGCTGCAAAAGTAACATCTAAAGTAACAGTAAGTAACATCTTTTGCACTTGTGGACTGCGCGAATATTTCTACGTTGAGGTTGCACTCGTAACCCAGTTCCACTTTGGCCTTTTTTAGCAGCTTCTGTTTCACCGCCAAGCACTACTTCTAACCTTCATTATTCCGCAGCTGTTCTCTTCTTGTTATAAAAACGAAAAAGGGTAGGACGTAAAAGGTGATAATTATGGATGCCTTAAAGACATCCCCGAATTCAATGCCATGTAAAGCTTCGAGATGGGATGTATAATAATTAATAGGTCAACAAGCAGTCCCAGTTGACACTCGGTGGGCTGATTGATATCCACTATGACTGCTTGGCAAGCATCCTGTCGTCCGCTAACGATCGTTGAGACAAGTATGAGCACAATGTATGTATTTGACGACTTAAGGGAATTGCACGAAGCCAATTGAAGCACTGGTCGTCCAAACTCGATCATGTCATCATCTCCCTCACTCAGTGATCAACCGCTCTGGTGAGCGCGAGCTACTTATCCACAGATCTCTGATCCACAGATATGGATGCATACTATGTGACACCCTCGATCGTTGCGTTGCTAAGTTCCTCAGGTTCCTGTGCAATACCATTTAGTAAACGGCTTAAGATATTTTCGATCCATGAGCTATTGGAAGTAGGACACAACGATATTTGTTAATATAAACTTCTTCTTAGCCACCCCCACCACCTCTTCGGGTTTCTTGTGGTCGCTTGTCTTGGGATTCCAATCCATTGTCTGCTCTACAGGGTTGTTCTGTTCTTTTTTTTCAGAACCTACAATCGCAGACGCTGCTTAGCCTTCAAACACACTCCTCACCCTGGTAACTTTCATACTTGGTGAAAAAACGCACGTGATTTGGCTTCTCCACAATTTGGCCCCACCCTCGCAAATTTAGGTGACATGATTTTTTGCCTCGCGAAAGATCAAACTACTTTCATGGCTTCTCTTAGCGCAGACATGTGCCTACTCTCTCAATGTCTCCGCTAGCCCCGCCTAGCCAGACTCCTCCATGAAACAAAGTAATGGCCTCCCTTGAAAATGAAGTTCTTCAAACGAGGACGTCCACTTCACTAAATTAACTCGTGACAGCTATGTATGAGGAAATTGCAAGCACTCAGCGAGTTCGACAATAAAAGAGACGATCGCTCAACGCAATCCTCGATTAATCCTCCTGGGCTTCCAGTAGAGAGCCTGCTAACAACGGTATTCTCAGCCATTCAGCTCCCAAAATTATGGGCGCCTAGGTACAATCACGTCTCAAAATTCCTCATTTGCCCGGAGAAAATTCCTCGCATGTTGCAAACAGGTATCCCTCGCCTACTTCTTTGCAATGAATTTGAAAATTCTAGGCCGAAAATGACAATGGAATCTACATGCATCTTTGCTTATGCCATGTGCAACAACAAGGTACAATCACGTCTCAAAATTCCTCATTTGTTCGGAGAAAATTCCTCGCATGTTGCAAACAGGTATCCCTCCTCTACTTCTTACCAGCCGCTCTTGAGTTCCGCTCACGAGGGCTCTGAAGTGGGATTATTAATCTAACAGTTTCCCTTTCCTAGACAAAGGATCGCAGAAAGGAATCGTGTGGGTCAGATTCCACAGAGCAGGATGACCATTCCTCGACGCTAGTAAAGTCGGGCACCTGGCGTTGGCACCACTCCTGGATGAGCTCTGTTGGGTGGAGTCCCGCTCGAAGAACCTCAGGCTCTTATGGAAATAGATACTTCTGAACGTTAGTCTAACAAAACCAACGTCATCTGACAAGTGGCCGTGACTCTCTCGATGAACATCACTTTGCTGTTCTTATGACGAACTTCCCACAGAAGATAACACTTTCGAAGTTTCTATTGAGAAGGCAATCATTTTATTTGTTGAGGATTGGCCTTCATCGATAACTAACACTCATCAATATTTTTTGATGAGTCCTGCTCCGTTGCCATCCTTTTGATTGATCACCCAAGTTCACGATGGAATTGCAAACGGACCAATTCAGTACTCCTTTTTTTGCAAACTGCTAACCTTTTTACCCATCCCGCCTTTGCCTTTGATTGATTCTGCTTCTTTGCATGGTTTAATAGCTCCTCTATTACCATTATTGGAATGACAAGAAATTTCGCTATGCCCTTCGGCCTCTTGCATGCAAATGATTGCAAGTGACATTGAATGAGCCTCCATCATAGGAAAGATACTGAGACCTCACTTCAGCAACTATGAATTTTGCAAGAAAACCTACTTGTGCTACTGATTAATAGCGAGTGATGTGAAACTAGAAAATAATTTGTAACCAGGTAGGCTACGCACGCTAATGCACCACATGCCCACAACCGCTTACCTACGACTTGTTAGAAGACCAATATGAACAGTATCTGTTGACTTCCCCGTCCATAACTGTTTCCTCACCGCCTCACGTGACATTCACACTCTTCGTCGTGCCTACGTGACCTTCGGGAGGACGCACAAACGGGCATACAAACAGCCACACAAAGTTACCGCTTTATATGTAGTGACAGTCGAACCGTCCGGCCAACGCCGGGCTTCCCTCCTTCTTATGATAGAGTTGTGATAAACGGCGAGCAGTGTTCTCCTTCTTTGAAACGGATGATAGTTTTTGGAACACGAAGTCCGATAGTGGAACAATAGGGCATGCAAACGATATTAAAGATACGAAACAACGAATTTAGTGCCGACGTCTATGCCTTTGATTAGAATCTGTCTGTATCGATCTGTCATTGTTGATGGTAAAAATTATGATCCATTGGAGATTCAACTGGTAGGCATTCAAAGCCTTGAATGGTACTCACAATTGTTGTCGAGTCATAATAATACCATTATCAAATGTCTTTTTGAATGTGGCTCCTTTTCTCTACGGATACATCATTAAATGAGAATCCAAGATTGCTAGCGGTCGGACAAGTTTTGCCATGAATGATACCAAAGCAGAGAGAAACCGTGATATTTCATTGAATCACATACTTCGCTGGGTAGCGGTCGTAAGCAAGAAGTGAACCAGATTTCATAATCGGTTCCTATCTGTGCTTTTACCCTCTTGTCAAATGAAAAATCGAGTAATCAAAGCCAAATCATACATAACAAAGGCGCTAGGATTCAGTTGGTGATTGGGTCTTTTTCTCTAAGGCTTCCTCTATCGTAAATGTTCCCATCCTGCTCCCTCTATTCCTACTAACATGCTCTCCAAGTACGCGGGATCAGGAGTTATGGATTTTCGCCACCATTAGTGTTCCCACTCTGCCCTGGGTACTATTACCAAATTGAAATTTTCTAGGTCCACTGAGACAGAAGTCATTATTTTCCACTAAACATCTATTTCACGCAAACTCCGCCCACTGTGGGCGGAGTCCGGTACTCCCACCTACCATAGTGTTCCCATCCTGCCTTGGATACTCCCACCAAATTTGAACTTTGTGGGTTCACAGGGACAGGAGTTATGATTTTCCGCTGAAACATTTGTTTTGCACAAACCCGCCCCCTGCGGACGGAGTCCGGTCCTGTTCGCCATATATGTTCCCATCCTGCCGCCGGTGCTCCGACCAAATAGGAACGTCTCAGGTCCACGGGGAAAGGCGTTATGAATTTCTTTATAAACAGACAGATAGGCAGACTGATGGACGGGCAGACAGACGCGAGCGCTTCACATAAAGTAAGTGTTGTAGGCTTCTAGCTATCACATGTGGTTTACCACAGCCAATCGAAGACAACTTTTGATGCGCCAAATTGTAGGTTTTGATCTGGTATTACTGCAATTTGACCAGGGTATTTGACCAGACCAACTGGTATATAAACCCGGCCTTTTCACTAGTTATCTTTGTATCCAGTTCGACTTCTCCAGCAATAAATCTTCTCCGCCTCGACTCCACATCAACTGGCAATCAGGATCGACTACACCGAGCAGCCATCTCCACCAAGCAACGGCGACCACGATGGATGCTGACACTCTACGTGCTATTCTCAGTGCCCAAGCCGCAGCTCAGGACAAGATGCTACAAGCCGTCATGAAGGAGATGCGAGGCATGTTCTCGTCGATGACGTCCACATCGACGACTGCTCACGCCACATCAGCTGAGTTCGTCACTAACTCGCTGTCTGCACGGCTGCCCGAGTTCACGCACCACTCGGAAAACGGCTGCACCTTCAACGTCTGGTACAGCCGTTACGAGGACATCATTACGCAGGATGGTGCCACTCTCGACGAAGCAGCAAAGGCACGTCTCATTGTATCGAAGCTCGATGCACCTGCCTACGCCCACTTCATCAACCATATTCTTCCAAGGAAAGCAGCCGAGATCTCACTAGCGGAAACTGTGAAGACGCTGCAGAAACTGTTCGGGCACAATACGTCAGTCTTCGCCCGCCGTTACGCCTACCTGAAATCCCAATGCAACGGCGAAAGCCTCCGCGACTATACTGGGTTAGTGAATCGACGTCATGAAATGGCAGAGTTCAACGCCATCACGGCCGAGCAAATGAAGTGCCTCGTCTGGAACTGTGGCTTAGCGGCACTCGAATACGCCGACATTCGTACTCACGCGCTACGCAAGTTGGAGAGTAATCCTGAAACTACACTGAGGGAGCTCAGCGCTGAAGTTCAGCAACTTCTAGATATTCGACAAGACGCCAAGCTTATGTGCAGCCCACCGTCACAAGCTGCACCCCCATCCGAAATCGACGCGGTGGAGGCCAAGAAGAGTCAGAACAAAGAGCCGCCTTCCGCCACGCTTCCGCTGTGGAGGACTCCACTGGGCGAAGGAATGCGACTTCATCGAAAAACGCTGTCACGCATGCAACCGTCTCGGACACAAGAAGGGATTTTGCAAGAATTTTAACAAGAAGAGGACGTCTAACCTGAAGAAAGAATGAAAAAGGGCCAACCAAATCGTCATCGCCGCTTCCGCCACCGCCGGGATAGCTCCAATCAGACGCATCTACCGGACAGTCAAGGTCAATGGAGTCTCCACACGCATGCGCCTAGATACAGGCGCAGACGTCACACTTCTAAGTCACAAGGACTGGATCGCAGTTGGCTGTCCAAAGTTGCTGCCACCGTTATTCAAGCTAAAATCCGCGAACAACAAGGAATCAATGTTCGCGGCTACTTCAAGTGCACATTCGCCATTGATGGACGCCACGGAAGTGGAACCTGCCATGTTGCCGACACTACTTCGCTACTGGGACTCGACTGGATCGCACAGGTCGAGCCGCTCTTCGATCGCCTCATTGGAAGTATTAGGTACAGTGCCATATCCGACTCTACACTGGCCACCATACGGTCGTCCCTTACCACACGACTCCGGAAACAGTCCCCTGCTCTATTCGCCCCAGGACTGGGGGCTGCAAAAACAAAAGCTTCGCTCAAGCTCAAGCTGGACGCGACTCCTGTCTTCCGGAAAGCTCGTCCAGTGCCATACGCTGTTCAGCCAAGGATCAGCCAAGAAATCGATCGCCTGGGCCGCGCCGGTGGTCGTCGTTCAGAAGAAGAATGGATCAATCCGTCTTTGCGCAGACTTTTCTACGGGCCTGAACGACGCACTCGAGCAGCACTAGCACTCGCTTCCGACTCCAGACGATATCTTCGCTAAGCTCAACGTAGGAAGGTACTTTTCCCAACTAGACTTGGCTGAAGCGTATTTGCAGATAGAAATATACGAGCAATCGCGACAACTGCTCACAATCAACACACACCGCGGCCTATATCGCCTCAATCGCTTACCTTTTGGAGTGAAAGCGTCTCCGGCAATTTTTCAACAGCAAATGGACACTCTGACTGCAGGATTGGAGGGTACTGCCGCGTACCTCGACGACATCATTGTCACCGGGAAATCTATAGAGGAGCACAACTCTCGCCTAGAGGCAGTTTTTAGGCGAACTCAGGACTTCGGATTCCACCTTTGCTTGGAGAAGTGCTCACTTTTGCACACCGAAATTCGCTATCTTGGCTCCATAATCGATGCCGAAGGACGACGACCAGACCCGAGCAAAATTGAAGCAATCCAGAGGATGCCGATACCCAAAGATGTCAGTCAAGTGAGAGCTTTCCTCGGGTTGGTCAACTTCTACGGAACATTTGTCCGTGAACTGCACAATCTACGCGCCCCACTGGACGCACTTACCAAGAAGGACGCCGCCTTCACATGGTCACCGGAATGTCAATCCTGCTTTGATTGGATTAAGAAGACTCTCAAATCCGACCTCCTTCTTGCACACTACGATCCTACTCTGCCGCTTATCGTCGCCGCAGACGCTTCCAATTACGGAATAGGAGTTGTCCTCTCACAGAGATTCTCCGACGGACACGAAAAAGCTGTCTACCACGCTAGCCGTGCTTTGACGTCAGCACAGAAGAAGTACAGCCAGATCGAGAAGGAAGCCCTGGCTATCAGTTTTGCAGTCAAAAATTTCACCGCTTCATACATGGATGCCACTTCATGCTGAGACCACAAACCGCTCATCGCCATTTTCGGGACGCGAAAAGGAGTTCACGTCTCACGGCCAATCGCCTCCAACGGTGGGCTACTAAACCGACGCCCTTTCACGACTAATCGGGCTCGACCCGCCGGAACCAGAAGACCGAGTTATTGCTTCAGTTGACGCTGATCTCTGCGACGAAGTAATGGGCAGCTGACGTGAGCTACCGGTCTCATTCGGCTCCGTCCAAACGGCCACTACTGCTGATCATACCCTGACTCAAGTGATCGGTTACATACGATCTGGAAAATGGCCAAAAATGAACCGGAACTCACCTTCCTGGCCATACTACAATCGACGAGAATCGCTGTCAACTATCGGCTCATGTCTGCTCACGTCAAACCGTCTCGTAATTCCGAAGTCGCTTCAACGTCGAGTTCTACAAGCGCTCCACAAAACTCATCCAGGTCAAACAAGGATGAAAATGCTGGCTCGTAGCTATGTGTATTGGCCGTCGATGGAAGCATATATAGAGAAGCTCGTCAGAAACTGCGCTACATGCGCACAACAGGCCAAAAATCCTGTGAAGACCGAGCTCCAATCCTGGCTGAAGCCACTAGACGGAAACTTCTACCTCGTCATCGTGGATGCATTTTCTAAGTGGCCCGAGATCATCCAGATGAATTCAATCACTACGTCGGCAACAATCAGGGTTCTGACAAAAGTTTTCGCACAGTTCGGGAATCCACAGACGCTTATCACGGAAAACGGCACCCAGTTTACTTCAGCAACATTCGTGGATTCCTGCCGCCGTCGAGGAATCAAACATGTTCGATCTCCTCCCTTCCATCCGCAGAGCAATGGGCAAGCGGAACGCTTCGTAGACACGTTCAGAGAGGATTGGCCAAATTGAAGGGGGAGGAACCAACGACAGAAGCGCTTGAGGCTTTTCTGATGGCCTACCGGTCGACACCCTGCCCATCCGGACCGAATCATCTGTCGCCTGCTGAAAACTTTCTTGGCCGTCGTATTCGTACTGAACTAGACCTGATGATGCCATCTTCAGAAGACAGCACAGGGCGTCGTGACACCAAAATGGAGGAACAGTTCAACAGACATCATGGAGCCAAACCACGCCACTTCGACGTGGATGATGCTGTCTTCGCCAAGGACTATGGTCAAAGGAAAACCACTTGGACACCTGGGATCATCGCTAGACGCCTCGGAAACGTCATGTACCACGTACGCTGCGGAAACTACTATGGACAAGACACGCAAACCAGTTGAGGCCACGCGACAGTCAGCCAGTAGTCAACCAACTACTCGATGCGTTCGGTACCATTCCATTCTACAAGGAAGCTAATGGAATCAGAGATCAACCGACGCCGCTGAACGGTACGACCTCAACTCCATGGAATCTGACGACGCCGGATCACGAAGCCGCTCACCGTTAAGTTCCCCCGTCAACACCGCGACTGCGACGTTCACTATGGACTCGCCACTCGCCACGCCGACTCATGGTAGATCCGAAAAAGAAATCATACTCCTCATCACATGTTCCAATTTGTTGTTTTGTTGGCTCTACATATGTTCTTTGTAATTGAAAGGGGAGGTGTTGTAGGCTTCTAGCTATCACATGTGGTCTACCACAGTCAATTGAAGACTACCTTTTAGGCGCCAAATTGTAGGTTTTGATCTGGTATTACTGCAATTTGACCAGGGTATTTGACCAGGCTAACTGGTATATAAACCCGGCCTTTTCACTAGTTATCTTTGTATCCAGTTCGACTTCTCCAGCAATAAATCTTCTCCGCCTCGACTCCACATCAGTAAGGATAAGTGTAATGAACTAATGAATTAGAAGTTTCTGAACTTCGGTGCCCTTAATTTTGGGACACTTTGTAAAAGCTGATCACAGTTGATTGAAGTTATCATTCGCTGCAGGGAATATTGTAATCGCTGAGAAATTATCATTAGCTGGTTGTCACCATTGTATTGCGGCTTCCACCGTTTGGTTGGATACAAATTCACCGACATGACCGTATTTACTGCCCGAAACAAGAGGCGAGGGGAGTTTTTGTTGGTTATTTGAAGATATTCGAGTGTTGTTCAACGTCCCGTTCCTTGGTTACCAATCTTTCAAACAGTCTCACTTTATGTTTTCCCATCCAAGAAGTATATAGAGAACAGGCAGAGCCGTAATGAAGAGAGCAACGACAACAGCAGAGAAAATCAGGTGGTCAGCAGATCGATTCTTCTGCTCTTCACTGTCCTTAACTATATATTCGTGAAGAAGTACACAATCAAAGAAATGAGGAACTATACGATGAAGTCGGTAACGTGAAAGAAAAATCAATGGGACCCACTGCATCATAGCTTATTTCCGCAAGACTTTCGTCGTTGCGAGCAGTCATTCGTAAGCGCTGCGGATAAATGAACCTCACTCAACCTTTTGGTAATCTCGAAAATAAGATAGGATTAGGAGTGATTTCCACTGCATGATAATCCCCAATAATGACCGACACATTTTGCGAATTTGATGGGAGGTCTCTACTGAGGCTGGTGCATACCATTGCGGAATTGCGGAATACGATATTTGTCCCAATCCTTTTTCAGTAAAGGCACAGTTCACGGTTATTTCGGAGTATCTAAATAAGGACGATTAATAGAACTGATGTTCCAGAACATCCGTGCAAGGTGACGCGACCGGGGACAGGGCCCACTAAGAACAGTTGCGGTTCATTTCGAGGAATCAATTATAACTTCTATTTCTCTTCTAGCCTAGGAGCAATGAATTATAAAGATCTCTCCGTGGCCTCTGACTTCGGCACGATTATTCTATTCTCTACGATTACTAATATGTGCTATTCAAGTTTTCAAAAGCAGCGAAAGGTTTTCTTATAGATAAATAACTATTTGTTGATTTTAGCACGAGGAGATTAGAAAAGCTTGACCAATCCCATCACAATTTCTTCAGGTGCGCCATTCGCTCTCCGTACAAGGAGATTTGTTCGAGTGATGGGAAGCGATATTGCCTTCTACAACTGCCTACGTAAAGCAACAGAAATTCATGATTTTGGTCTTGCCTACTCTATTACTACTTCGCAGCACTCCCTGATCCTCTGGCATTTATGCATTGAATATTTTTTTCAGAGGACTAATTTACAATGAATTTACCATACGAGTAAATGAATCCATTAATTATGAGTTTGTTGTTGTCTTGAACTCTCCACGAGGTTTTTAAATAACCTTTATTAGGCTGACGTTTCGGCGGAATCGCCTTCTTCAGAATCCATTAAGCTTTGCGGCGGAACAAAGAGTGCTCATTTTTGCTTATGAGGCTTCGTATTCCAAAAAAGAATTCTGATACTCTGCTTTTTTCGTCTTTGTCTGAGTTGGGAACGTGGTGACAGATTGATTGATCTCCCTACTGGGCAGAATCCTTTCAAAAAGGCTGACCATGTGCTATTCATTCTTATTCTTCGTAACCTTGCTATTTATAGAAATTCACTCATTCACAAATCAAATGGACTAAATTTTCATATTCGGCGAAATCACGGAGTTCATCTTGCCAATCATTAGAGCCTTCTTCTCGTGAAACTTTTTCTTAGGGGTTTCCTTATAACCCAAAGAAAACAATCCGTCTAGATGATTTATAAGGCGTCATTATTGGAAAGTGAATGAAATTGAAAACGGACGTTGTCGAGAAAAGGCTCCCCAAAATTGTCTTTCCAAACCTTGTCTTTTTTTAACTTGCCTATGCCTTTGTGCAATTACTGCTGACGTACAATCTGATGATGGGGCCTGATCGTGAGCATTCATCCTCAGTTCGCAAGGGCCTGACTCACGAGAATCTCTTTAACTTTCGAATGTGACTTAAAGAGTGGTTGCGAACCAGCTTTTTTCACGAAAATAACGAAGCCTACGACTTGTAACGTGCTTCAGGTAGCGCCTCTGACCTTTTCATGAATCGTCAGTCGAAAAAATGGCAACTAAAATCATAAAACAAACAGCGAGGACTTTATCTCAATTAAACTGAAACCTTTTCAAGTGATTTTTATTCAACAGTGGAGAATTTGTTACCTTTTCTAACGAGCTGAACGTAATGTGTCAGTAAGGGCTATGGATAATAAAAAGTGGTCTTCTGGGGATCCTGATTGGAAAAGAAAAATCTACAGAGATTAGATGAACAGACACATGCTTACTTACTTTTTCCCCTTCTTTTTAATTACACTGCAAAACAGCTGAAATTATCTTTCGAGCTGAAGGATTCTAGCTTCAACCCCCAAGCGGTTTACTTTGAGCCAAGGTCTCCTATGATTTTGAGACCTTTTTGTTTTTCTCCTTTATCAGATTCGTTATCAAGAAGAAAAAAAGTGACATTCACCAACTTTCCCTCGGTCATTCCCAGCTTCAATGGAACGGTCAAATGACGCCGAAATCCCTCCCTCAATCCCACATAGTCCCCGAGGAATCTGTAGGTTGCACATGAACGCCACTTCATGAATTATGTCTCGTTGTTGTAATGCCTTCTCTATGGGCAAATTCGCGTTCTCCAGACGTCAAACGATTATGTTTCGAAACAATCGCTGCCCTTTCGCTGCACTACGGCTCCGCAATAGCATTCCAGTCGGAGGAAAGGCACGAGGTTTTGAAAGCCCGCTAAAAGCAGTTTCAGCCAATGGCGTAAATGCTCATATCCGGCACAGTGTGAGATCAAAGTTTCGTAGTGTTCCTCGCTCGTGTGAAAAGGTAGATAACTGAAATCGGCCAAGTTTTCGTCGCCTACGTCACTCAAAGTTGAGCTGGAAACCTTGCGCTTTCAATTCAACGACATAATCTGAAGACTCGAGACGCGCGGTTTGCGGCTGACGCCAAACTCTCCTATTTTGATTCCTGGGCTGCCACACATATGCTAATTAGTTTTGAGAAAACAATAAATTGAAATTTACTCTTATTCTAATAAGTCCTTAGCCTAACTAGGGATTTCCCAGAATTCTGTCAGCGTAGCCCAAGGGAGCTCATCGTTATTCAGCGCATATTTTTATCTGTTACAATTCAGTTGATGGCTAAGAAAAGATTGCAGCAGAAGGTTGCTTCACGAAGGCCTAAGTTTTGAAATGTATTCGCTTCCAATGAGTTGCTAGAATCGGATTACTGACAAGACGATGTTGTTACTCAGAGAAATCCCATTTCCGGAACGACACCTCCGAGTGTCGTTAAGTATGTGTACTACCAACCAGAAACAACATCATACTTAATTACCATTTCTATTGAGATATAGTACGGTAAGATTTATGTAAAGATCCAGAACTCAGGAATTGCAATAAAAATATAATAACTAATAATAAAGAGTGATAATGGAAAGCAATGAAAAAGATAGAACCGATCCTATACTTTCTAAATTTTGAAGTATGACTATTAACATACTGTAAATTGTAAAAGAGGTACGCCCCTTAGGAACTCCTTACGCAGTTTTTCGTCTATACCGCTATGAGGGAGTCGTGCCGCAAATGGCGTGTTGCTCCTCTTGTCCCTTACCTCGTCGAAGCAAAGATTTGAAATGAATCCCTTTCGAATCATTTCGTCTAAACCTTCCTTGAAATGTTCTGCTACCTCCGACAAGAAGCATGCCCAGTGATGAAATTTGCTAGGGCACGGTGGAGATGCGTTACCGATGACCACCTTCGAAGAGCCCTAGTCTATTGATGTCTATTCATACATGACCCCTTAAATCTGGGAAACCGAAGCATCCGATAAGAATTGATAAAATCGCTGTTCAACATGACTCCGATGAGGTGGCCGCGATCATGCATTCCGAGTCAAAGCCCTTCAATTCCGTGTACACTTCATCGCTAAGAAACCCACTGAACACCCCTTAATCAAGCTACCAACGCGTCCATGTGTGTCTTTATTTTCCTTTCCTCTTTTTCTCCGAATACATCAATTGTAGCTGCTTCTACCAGTTCAAAAAATACAATGCTGAATAAGCAATTAGCAAACAGTCAGGAAATGCCGAAGGAATGGATCACTATAAAATGTACGCCAATGGCCTCAGCATCACACTCAAAAAAACGAAAATAAGGATGATGGCATTTCCGTTCCCTCCCTCCCCATACCCTTGTTCCCACTGCCTCGAGAAAGCAATCAGTCCTCAACGACTGTATCTACTGGCTGAGCCTTACTATAGACAAATATCGAGATAGTACCAAGCATTCGACGTTTCTTTCGGCACACTTCCACGCCCTTCCCATTTACAACTAACATAGGTGGGCACGTTCCCTTTAACACGCCCTCTTTTGGATTTTTAGGCAACCGGCCCAGACAGATCTTTCCCTCAGAACAGTGATGAGCTCAACAGCAGTCTGGTCTCTTTTTAGTCTTTCCCCCGTTCTTCCCGGCTTTTCCCTTCCCTTTTCAGTTGCACATCAGCTGCTTTCACAATCTAATTTTAAGCTGCACTAAACATGCTTTTGGATGCTACTTGATTGGTTTGTTGTTCACTGGATGTTGACGATATTAGCAGCCTTTGAACCCATCTCAATTTATAGTCATAATAAAGAATTTTGGCATAAAGTAGAGTCTGACTACAGTTTTCATCTGACCATGGATCTACGTCATTGCTCATGACAATGTGTTTCATATTTAGTAATTATTTCATTCAAATTCAATTTATATTTTTGAATTATTAATGAGTCTAGCTATTGTATTTTGTCATACTCATTTACATGAGTATAGCCATGAGAATAAAAATATCGAGATGACCTTTGACCGCTGTCAAAATGACAAATCGTTTTTCTTTACACCTCGTTAACATTCTAGTCAGATAGGATACTTATAGAGATCATTTGCGGAAAACAAAGAAGCAGAGTGAGTCGCACAGTCACCCAACTGATGGGAACCACTGCACTAAGTATTATTACAGCGATAGAAATGAGTTGCCAAAAATCCAACAAACGACAGCACCAGCTCCTCTGTTAGACCTTTCAAGGCTCTACAACCTTCGCCTTCCTTGCCACTTTATTGCTTTCTGTTTTCCGTGCTCTTTAGCCTTTTCACACCTCCATTTCTTGAACGTGCGCTATTACGTGTAATTTTCTTCCGCACGAAAGCGTCACTCGAATCGAAACGGGCCAGACCGAACATTTTAAGTGGACGGATAGTGTAGGAGTACCTATGACACGAGTTACTAAGGCCATAGATTGTTGTTGCCATATGACACAGTGAACAACAGAACAAGAGGAAAGAAAACACCAATCCTCCCGGTTCGAATTTCCCTGCTGCTCTTGAAGAAATCAACTTGGCATCTCTGGCCCACTCCGTTCGTTATCCTCCTCCCTTGGGCAATGCTTCAAACATTTGGGCCTAACCCAACAACTCCTATTCAAAGTAATGCTGGATCACGTCGTTTCAGCCACTTCATCCCGTAAATACTGGTAGAACAGAAACCCGAAAAATTCTGATTAGCCCTCTGTCTCACTTTTGCACTGTTTCGTTTCCCTAAAGTCTTAGTTTGGGAACTCAGCGGCGTCTCATGGGCCAAAGCGTTGTCGACTCGATCTTCTCGGTCTGCCCTATTGCTTTATCAATAACCAAATTTACTATTCCCAGCTCCACACCTTGCTAATCATTATGGCTAAAGCTGTGATCAGGGCTCACGCATCCCATTTGCTTCTTCCGTGTGCACTGTTGAAGAAAAGGAAAAGACATCAAGGGACCATATGCAAAAATCAAACGACTTATTGTTAGCACCTAATCTATACCTAGCCCCCCGCTGAATGGCTATTTTTTTTGCGAGCTAAGTTCACTCGTACTTATCCCGACCAAGCGAAAGGGCATCCCTAAAATTTAATCCATCAAATGGTCCTTTTTCTGAGACCATTAAAGATCATGACTAGTAAAAAGCTTGAAGAAACAGAATCCCTGCACAATACTGCAGAAGCCACCAAAGACGACTTGGAGCTTACGCGTCACTGCGGCAAAGAGTGCTAGAGTGTATCAGTGTTGAAATCGAGCGATGTAGGTGGAGCGAGTCCGATTCCTGTGAGTTGGAACCGCCTTCGAATGACTGATTGACGCCATTTCCTTGTTTCAAAGACGCCTTTTACCTTGACTTTCTTCAGTTTCATTCTCGCGTCCTCTACCTCTATGTACTTCGCCTACTATAAGGGCTCATCGAAATCGCTTCTTTTCCAATCCATTCCTTTTCTCAACAAGTAATCCTTAGAATACTCCAGTGACATACGATCATCGTGCAGTGTGCTTGGTGTGCTATCAATAGCAAAGCACACCAAAGTGTTCCCTCTCAATCATTCAAGTCGTTATCTGAGTTATTGTAGCCCATGGTATCTTCCGCGTATACATAACATCTCTTTTACCAGGAACGTTGGACTCACTCGATTTTTTTCCTTAGGCAGCCTACAAGTGGCGCTGCGCCTTCATTAAGGCTGAGGGACTTCTCACATTCGGCTCTCTTACGTAAAAATGAATACCCAATAAAGATTCATTTGTCAGGCAACCAAAGAATCCGGCGGTACTCATGAATGTTTGGACCTTTCTCTTCACAGAAATACCATTAGTTAAGAGTTCCAGATAATTGGCGGTCGGTTAAGTTTTGTCGCAAATGATATCAAAAAATGAGGCATTGGGTCGCAAACCTCGGTGGGTAGCGGCCGTAATCCACTCGCAAGAAATGAACAGATTTCTCATCTTCTTATCGTAATGCCTCTAATGGGTCCCTATCACTGCACTCACTTTTGTCAACCTACTCTGGCGTCCAGTGATATCGAATGAAAACACTGGACGGTCAAAGCCACATCGTGAATACCGAATGTGTTAGGATTCTGATCGGTAGCTGGTTCTTGCTAATTAAACTCCTTAGCTTCTCTTATCAGTTGTTATCGGTTCCGGTCACCGACTACCTACGATCCCGTCATATCCTACATCACTTATCAAAATTCTGAGATTCCACTGTTAATCCTAAAAGCTGTAATCCTACCAAATGAGATTTCTTCAGGTCCACGGAAATAGAAGTTACGAATTTCCGATCAGTCATTTACTCTGCACAACCCCGCATCTCAGGCGGGGTTTGGATATGCTACTTACCATAAGTCTCCCATCCTGCCGCTTGTTCTCCTACCAAATTTCAACGCTCTAGGCCCAAGTAAACAGGTGTTATGAATTTGCGGTCTAACAATTCTATCGCACACGTACCGTCCACCAAGGCTGAAGACCGATTCTGCCACTTATCATAAGTCTTCCCATCTTGTCCTCCGCACTCCTACCAAATTTGAACTCTCTAGCTTTATGGGGACGGAAGCTATGAATTTCCGGTCAAACACACACAGACAAACATACACCGACACACCAACAGACACACCTAGCGGATTATATAAAGTAGGATAGCTATATTGATTAGTGCTTCCCAAGGCGAACACTACTCAACGATGTACAAATCGCTCCGCAGTGAAAAATGCAGTTTTGCTCCCATCTTCCCACTTTGTCATCTGAGGTTTGCGTTGCCATAGTTGGCGATCAACTGTAATCCATGCGACGGCGTCAGTGGAGCCAATAAACCTGTATCGACCAAACAGAAGAGACAGCGTAATTCTTCGATTGTGCAGCTTGCCGTTACTGATGACCTCTCCTTGATTTCCAGCCACTTTGAGTAAGCGTCAACAATGGCGAGGTACATCTTCCCTTCAAAATTTCGGCGAAATGGGCTTGTATACAACTCTATGGTTTGTCCTCTATTAGCCATGAGTGGGGCGTATTTTTCTTTGAATTTTTCTTTCCTGGCAGCGACGGCACGTTCTCACGGAATTTTCGATGTCGTTGTTCATGTTCGTTTAGTAAATATAATTTCTAGCGGCTTCATATGAATCATCCCTGGATGTCCGTCGTGAACTTCGGACATTACTGCTCTTTGTGAAGCATATGGAATGACAATGCGATCTCCGATTAGTAGGCATCCATTTGCGTGGAGAGCGATCACGTTGAGAGAAATGAATCTGCTGGTAACACTCGATTTCTTTCTTTGAGGCGTGCGTTTTTCTTCAGCAAGCAAGGCTGTTAGAATGAGTTTTGAACGATTGGCGGCTAGGGTAGCATTCCCCATGTACCGTGCCCCATTTCTATTGGCTAGGAAATGGGTTCATAAAAGTTGGGCCGCTGTCGGTATCGCATCAAACGTGAACACCATTGCTTTGATCAGGAGCATGAGGATCACAACACTTGGAATGAATCCCTCATCCGCATATTCCTATATCAAAAGAATCCTAAGTGAGTTTGGCTCGAATATGTCGAAAAACGTCAATTTTGATAACAGAGGTCGAAGGGGATTATGATCTTATGGGTGGCGACATCGTGACGCATCGACTTCAACCATTGGTCCTCAACCAATGGATGTGTGGGCCGTCTAGGGTAATAGAAGTTGGGCCGCTGTCGGTATCGCATCAGCACCTTTTCTTTTGTAAATGTTCACCAGATTCGACAAATTTATTTTCCACTCGTAAATCCCTAAGCAAGGATAGCCGAGTGGATAAGAGTGTAGGCTTACGTTTGCAATTAGAGAGAGTGCGAGTTCGATCCCTGCCGAGGCAGCTGCCTTGCAAAATTGCAAAAATGGTATCGGTACCAGCGTCAGACCCAGGTTCACAGGCCGGCTGATGGAGAAACCTAGTCACAACAAACATGTCTGAAGTCTCAAAAAGTGTCAGTGATAAAGCTAGGACGTCACCCGAAAGTGCCGCATAGGGCCCCCGCCCGAGTTCTACGGACAGTATGCGAGGGCTAACGAGGATGAGCGACCTCGGTCAAAAAAGTTAGTTGGAATTAGGATTCTGAACAAGAGTTCGCTTACTGGGAAATCCCAAGAGGTCGCCGATCTAATGAAGCGCAAAAATATCCAAGTCCTATGACTTTAGGAGACCCGCTGGAAAAAAGCAAAGGCTAGGGAAATCGGAGAGGGTGTCAAACTCTACTACAATAGGGATGACACCAAACGAAATGGTGTGGCCATATCAGCGGTAGAATCTCTCAAAGAATCTGTTTCCGCCGTCAACAGGATCAGCAGTCGAATCATGGTGGACAATGATAGCAGTATACGCACCACAAGCCAGCTACCTTGTCTACGAAAAGGATGATATCTGGGTCTTGACGAGGCCATTCAAACAGTTCCCGGGTGGGGGGGGGGGGGGGGTGATCTCAACGGGCACGTCGGCAGTGAAAGGAGGGGACTGGAAAGGGTTCATGGAGACAGAGGAGTAGGAGTTGGAAACGAAGAAGGAGAGAAGTTTCTTGCCCTGGCAATAGCTCGCGACATGGCAGTCTGCAGGAAGAAGGAATTCTCAGATAATTGGTCTCAATCTCGCAGGAGCAGTTCGGCTTCAGCGGATGTCATCTCCATAGCTAGGCAAGTTATGGAGAAGAATCGAGAAAAGCGTAGACTCTGCTACCTGACCTTCCTCGATCTGTAGAAGGCTTTCGACCGTCTCCCGCGACATGTCCTCTAGAGAGCGCTTCGAGAACGAAAAGTTCCAGAACACCTGATCTCTCTGATAAAGGTTATGTACGATGGCTCCACCACAACAATACGCGCATACGGCCAAAGTGGAGCAATAGATGTCACGGTTGGGGTACACCAGGGATCAGCCCTGAGCTCATTCCTCTTCCTGCACGATGGACGTCATCACAGAAGAACTCATGGATGGACCACTGAAATCTATCCTCTATCCTCCGCTGATGGCATCGCTCGGATAGCGGAGAGCAATGGAGTATTCCAGGACAAGCTCCAGAAATGGCAGATAGTGTTGGCGGAGAATGGCCTCCGGCTGAACGTGAAGAAGGCCAAGTTCCTCAGCTCCAAGGAGGGCACGGAGTCAATCGTCGACGGTCGCGGGGAAGCCATCGAAAAGATCCAGGACTTCCGCTATCTGGGGAGTGATCTAGCCGCTGATGATAGCGTGGACCAGGCCGTAAAATCCCGAAAAAATGCGGCACGGATGAGATGGAGGGAGTGCACCGGTATCCTCTGCGACACTCGGTGCTCCACGACTATCAAAGGTGTATCGGGCAGTGGTAAGGCCGGCGATGCTCTACGGCAGCGAGTGTTGGCCCGTAAGTAAATCTCATGAAGGACAGCTCTATTTCACTGGAATGAGAATGCCTAGAAAGGCCTGCGGCTGGACGCGGCCGGATCGGGTCAGAAATGAAGACGTCAGGACGGCTATGCATAAAACCCCAGTTCAACTGAAATTGAAAGAGCAGCGCCTGCGATTGTTCGGGCATGTACTGAGTAAGCCACAGAGCCATCCGATAAGGGAGGCAATGGAGTTCGAGGCTCAAAGGCCCAAAGAAGAGATGGCGGCAGGTGATCAAGAAGGACCTCGTCGAAGCCAAGGTGATGGCAGGAGATACCGTAGATGGGATGAAATGGAGAAGGCTGACAAGAACAGCGGACCCTGCGATGGCGCGGGATTAGTGCTAGGGAGAAGAAGAAGAAGAAGAAGAAGAAGGAGAAGAAGAAGGAGGAGAAGAAGAAGATCGTGAATCCCCAAGGCACCAGCCAGATTCATTCTTTGATTTGTCGGAATCCTTTTTTTTTACTATCCAAAAAAAGTGATCCTTTCTTCGACTTTATTCTTAGCGGAAAGCAAAACTCAAGCGGCATCTCATTGAATCACTCAAGAATGAGAGCTGACTTTGAATTAATTCTTTTTCTTATCTCTTGAAACTTACTTATATTAATGGACATCCACATTTTTTTCCAATCCTCTATTCGAACTCATTTATTTCTTCCGGACTCCTTTTTACTCTTCGTCAATCATACTTCACCCCTCCATCTTCTAATATGTACCACTTCAATCTCCATCTGGCGTTTGCTATCCCAACACCCATCAGGGAGAGTTAAGATGAGCCCAGCCTAATGACGTATTGATTTGAGGAAGTTTCGAACAGGAAAACTCGAACCTAAGAAGGGTTCTACTCTCTACCTGCTTACCGGTGATGATTTGAATAATTGTAGACCCTCTGTGTCGCGTCCTTTACTATTAATCCAAGCATGAGATGAAAACTGAAGAAATAACTAAAAGATGTTAAGTGGCTCGCTGTTCCAAAGTGATCATCCAAATGATATTAATTTGTGAAATGCGTTCTCTACAGATCCTTCCTACTAAACAACACTTAACGCTTCTTCTCTCCGACGACGAATGAACAGGAAACATCATACCTACTCCCAGAAACTGCAGATTGGACAGTCAATGCCTAAAATTTGAGCATTTCAGAAAATAGGGCAAGCTAGGTGTTAGGAGTAGTTAGTTAATTAAGGGCATGCATGGAATTTGCCGGTTTACAAGACATAAATAGGCACAGCAAAAATGAAATTGGACTCCTAGAGCGTGGCGAACGCTGGGTATTACCCAGCGCATTCGCCACGCTTTGGTAGCCCTATCTGCAGTTCTATCTGTAGTTCTCGTCCATATATCACGAGAACGAACTGCTCGAATTCACCCCCACATTAGAAACGGTAGTACGTGCCTTCAGAAGACCGGCAATCTTTAGAACCTTTCAACAACTGCAGAATGAACAAATATCCCTATTTGAAATTTTGAGATATGCGATATGCCAAAAAGGGACTTCAAAGGTGGGTAATCCCTCAATAATTAGGATCTGCTTTTATTTTTTTCATATGGTTGACATAGTTTTACTCACTACAGTCTCTGAATGACGAATTTGAACAATGCCATTCAACATTTATAAGTTTCTAAGCCACTACAACAACACATCTTTTCGGTTTATCACTCGATAAGAGAATTAAATAAATGGAACTAGCTTGGGCTATCGTCCAATTCCTGATCAAACCTCTGCGATTTGAAACGGAAATCGAATGCATGGCTTATCAAGTTGATCACACTAAAACCCGATCTTTCACCTCGGGGATTTCTCAATGATCTTAACAGCTGTTGTGAAATTGTAGCCCTCAGGCAGAGAATCGGCGGCAAACCGAAAGTTACGAGGGCAACTTAGCCAATTGGTTCCCAAGATACTTTTTGGGCCGATTACAATTATCATGACTCGAGTGACTGGTCCGATTTGGCATACCTTAGGCCCTATTTACCAGCCCGACAGCGCATGCTCGTACCAAATTAATTCGATAACACTAATTTGCACTAATTTGCATCGGACTTTCCATCTTACCATGCAATCTAGACTCTCATTCCACTAAAAGCATATCGCTAATGAAGTTTGTCTTTTTCATTATGAGTGTATTGATTTCCATAGGTAATACTAACGCCTTGACGAACATCCTCCACCCCACCTTCTCTGCTCCGCTTAAAGTTACACGCCCTAGTCGTCGCAGACCGCGATGGCTCCGCCTCTGAGATACATTTACGGCTCCGCCCTTTTCAGGACTGTGATCGAGTTTCAGAGGCTTCTCCGTGGTTCTCGATTGCTGCTACTGACCAGAGTCTTGCTGGTCATGCTCTTATGTACTGAAATTTTTTTCGTCTCCTCCATTCTACTTCAACGAATCAGCACCGAGCGACCACCAGTAAGTTCTCTCAAGTTCTCAATTTACGATCGAACTGTATAAGAAAAGTATTGATCTCATGAGAACTAAAACTGATTGGAGAAGGATAAACCAGCCCCTTCGCTACCTCTCCTGCCTTATTCCAGTCTACTTTTTCTTGGCCTGCATATCATAGGACAAATTCTGAAACAACGAGATTAATGTGAAAACTGATGGATTACGTTAACAAAGAATGCCCAGTAAAAGATACAAAACCGTCCTGGGACAATATTCGGGAAAGTGAAACTCTTGAAGATAAGAAGGAGTCATCGGCCTGAATTTGAAATCGCCAGGAGGTTCTTCTTGGCCAAAAATGCTCAATGAGATCCCCGTATGGGAACAAAATTGTCTCACCATAGACGTTCCAGGTAATGAAGTCCGACAAGGAGATCGAGTACGGCTACACTGAGACAGAGAGGTGACCTGCCTTACCAACTTTGTTTTAGTTCTAATTCAATGCATTACTTTAATGTCCTCCTGTTATTAAATTTTCAATGTTTTCCTTCCACATCTACCTTCCAGTTCTGATGACTTTATTTTTACTTATTTTCTTCCACATCTTCTGGCTCCTTCAGTTTCAAATTTTCGCACTCCCTCCTTTACACCGTTCCTCCTTCCCCTATTCATCCTCCCAGCCTTACTTCATTCTGGTCTGCTCAGTTTTTCTCTTCCGACTTTTTTAATCTTCCAACCTACTCGTTTCATTACCGCGATTAGTTTCGCTCTACTCCTTCATCTGTGCTATTTGTTCTTCCAGACTTCTCGAAAGAAATTGCCCCCCAAAAAAAGTCAATCGAACCCTCCCAACTCATTTTCGTGTCTTTTGCGCATTATCGATATATTTTTTAATGTTCATCATGAGTGTAGTGCTACTTTCAGCAGCCTTTAGCTCGTTTTTCTTAAATTTCCTCTTAACAGCATTGACTCGACTTCCCTTGCGTTCTCTGGTTATTTTTTCATAATTTCCCCAAATCCAGATGGTTTCATCCTCACGCTTGCTCACTTAAATTCCCTTTTCTTGTTTCACAATTCCCTCTTCATTTTTTCTACGCCTTTTCCTTCCACATGTTCCATTAATGTTCGTGTTTCCTTCCCATATTCCGATCCATTTTCCTCCCGATTCCCATCCTTCCTTTTTCCAAAGGTTCGCAGCAATCCGATTTGTTTCGATTTTTTTTCCTTTCCGTCGCCTGACCAGCAATCTCCCATTCTGAGCTTATTTTTCGGTCCTTGCACTTTCTCTCAGCAACTATTTTAGGTCTTCTTCATTCGTTTTCCTCTCGTATAAGTTTTCCCGAAATCATATTTCTCTCTCCAGTTACTCTCAGGGGACTCGAAAATTTTGCGAGCGATAATTCGAAATACTGAACACAGGAATCACGAATATCGGCCCCTGAACGGTGTATGGGTTGATAGGTCTTGAACAGCCCTAGCGGAAAAAGTTGTCTTCAGATTGACTTCGTGAAAATATTTGGCAGCCAAATAGCCACGAAATGCATAAATAATGAATAAATAAGGATTGGCTAAAAAAGCGAACGTGTGCGAGGGAAGTGATAAGAGGAAATCGAAGAGGACTGAAAAAAAGAAGGAGAGACTCGATTTTCCTGGGAACTTGACAGTTTTTCAATATGTACCAAGCCTTCTCACCCTAACTCAATCATTACGGTCACCATCCTTTCCTCAGAGTCGTACTTCATCAGCCATACAGCTTCTCACGATTTTCCTCTACAGTATCAGCCAACAACCTCCCATTCCTTATCAGAGTGTACTTTTATAAGGGTGAGGGTGTAGCAGTGAAAACATAGGCTGATGCCTCGACTGTGATCGGGTGATAAAGATCCAGATTATTACTCGTTCAGGCTAACAAGACCCTTTACATCGCCGGCACCAGTCCCGTCTGGCGAACTAAAAACCTGACTACTTCGTTTTCTACACTGAACACGTTTTCAAATCTATCACATGCAAGATCAAAGTGAATTTTTGAGTCCCCTCCCCCCCCCCCCCCCCCTCACCCCAAGAAGGTCCTACGCTTTAAACCTTTAATTTGCAATCACATTACCGCGCTGATAATCCTCACCTTTATATCATTTCTACTTTTGTTTCTAGTCAATTTTTCTGCGTCACTTCACATCTCCCATCTTCACTCTCAACATTCTGCATTAATTTTGTAGCATAAACAGAAACAAACGAGCTCGCAAAAACCACAGAAATGCTCGAAAAAGGAGCAATCAAGATAGAGGAGAAATGAGACAACACTGACAGATTGCCTACTACTTTTTTCCTTTCTGCACTACTTTTTACGTCCCCTTCTTGAAACATCATTTTGTCACACCCTCCTTTCCTTTCATACACCCTCCCTATCCAGACAATTCCTTTGGCTTCTGCCGTCATTACCCTTTAACCCATGGTGTCGCTGCTAATATCGACGACCAACTGTCAGTTAATCATCTACCTCTTCTGAAGCCTACTTATTCTCCCCCATCAACCTTCCATTACTTCATTCCCCCTCACCAAAAAGTCAATACCCTTACTTTGGTCATCTGTTTTCTCCTTGCACATAGTTTTCTGAACTTCGCCTCACATTTTCTTTCCACAACCCTTTCTCACTGCTATTCAATGCGCCCCAGCTAATTTTTTCCGTCGCTCCCACGTCTGCCTGCATTCAGCCATGACAACCCCTCACCCAAATCCTTTTGAGAACATCATTTCCGCAGTGGATTCGTCCCTCCCTATGTCTTCCATAAAATGATGAATCGTCCTTTCACGAACTTCCATTCAGCATTGGCGGCTGCTCATTCCAAATGAGTTGTCATTTAAAATGCCTCCAATAGGCATATAAACCTCCTAGAGCCATTCAGCTCATCTCTCATGGAGTTTAATGTAGGGGTTCAACAACACTTCGCAACCCTCTCAATTCCAAATGCTGCAATCGGCTTGTTGCCACGCCATATATCGATGCCGATAGTGTTGTTTTCGGCGATTGGGAGTGCTCAAGAAACAGCGCATTCGTGGTCCTAATTTGATAAAGAGGAACCCAGCAACGAGGCACTGAAACGAATGAGATGGGGAATCTCCACTGGCGGAGAATGGAAAAGTTATATCGAAAAGAGTTTCGATTTTCAGGAATTAAGTACTCAGAAATATTGTGCTTGCCTGCCTTTTTCTGTCGACGAATTAACTCCAACAGGATCAAATTATATTTCAAAAAAGGTCTTCAAAACACATATAATTGTCATATAAAGCTGTCTAGAGCTTTGGATGGGGGATGGGGAGAGGGGGATGCTTAGCCGAGAATGCTAACCATAGCTCATCGCTTTGCATTCTCCGCGTGACATAAAAACGCGGATACGTCTCAATCGACGAATCAGCTTCTTTTAAACAAGCATTTCCTCAAACCATAACAAAACGCTCGCAAAATCGCAGCATATAATTAATGTTTTGTTGTTGCCACCTTCCCGTAGCTTTGACCATTGAGACAAGAAAGTCCGTGTGAAAAATGCAGCTGTAACTTGAGCCATAAAATCATTATTGTACGAGCATACACATTGGTGGAAGCCCAATTCATGGTGCAGCATGATGTAACGGCCAACAACAGAAGCGCTCCTGGGAAACTGTTCGACGCTGCCGACTATGAGTTTTGGACAGAAGAAAGTTCCATTTGAGGTTGAGGTTGGTCGCTTCTCGGCCGTGGCTAACATCAAAGTTTTCAGTTTGAGAGAAGTATGTTTAAAACAAAATCAAAGCTGTAGAATTTTGACTATTTACACATGTTAATAATATTCTGTAGGTAATAGTACCCACTTCACGATGTGAACTAATTTTTCATTAAAAAAAGGCATGCACTTGACGGCTTCTGAAATCAACATCGTTTGCCATCTTGATCGCAGCGTTGAAAGCCGGTAAAGGTTCATGTGAAAATAATAGAAATGTTGAAGTAATATGCTGGGAATAGGGGGGTTCCCGAAACTTCCCGAAAGAGCATCAAAAGAGGTAGAAACAAGACTCAAATAACTCAATGAAGTGAAAAAAACAAACTGGAAAACCAGCTGTCACAGTTGAGAAGCGGGTGGATGACCCATTGTTCTAAGAATCTCCGTAATGGTCAACGAAACCACAAACACTTTTCCAACAAGTTTGCGAATCTTTTGACGATAGTTGTGGTCATGGGTAAATAGATTAACACTTCTGTCAGGCATTATGAAATACCTAAAGATAGGGAAAACCATAGAGTCAAATTGCCGTCATTTGAAGGAATTGCCGGCTAGCTTCTATACGGTCAACAACGCCACAAGTGACCTTAGAATGCTCTTCTATGGCCGGGCTTATTTGAAATACTGAAGCTAAGAAACAAGAACTATGAATCAACATATGTTCTTGGGTGAAACAACAAGCGAGCGCTCTTTCAAAAAGCTTTCGAAGGACATAGCCTTTTTTCTCCGGAAGCAAAGCGAAGACTGCGTACGTTTTTTCGGTCTTAGAGCAACTAACCATGAGCTTTGATAGATAGCTACCATTTTTAAAGGTAAAGCAGCACCTGGGGGCAATCCTGAGCCGACCCGTTCGGCTTATTCGGGGCTGCTGAGCTCAGTTTAGAAGACTACTCGCTGGTCAAAAGCTAAAAACATGCAAGCTTAAGTGTTATAAGTGGGCGCAGCTTATTTATCGATCTCGATGAAGGATTAATAGCTGCTTTGAATTTTGTCCTCTACCGATGTATGTATTTGCGGATAACTTGACCACACACTCTTACTCTAGTCTTAACCGATCTTACTGTATGTACATCAGTTATTCCATGTTTTCCTACGCTGAAGAATTTTGCTCCATTAAACTCTCGACAGGCTAGTTAATGAGTAAGTGCGTTTAGAATGTTATCTTTGGCATTCATCAATCCTCTTTGATATGTTTTCCGACTTCTATTTCGAATCGTGCTGACGTTTTGTCTACCTAGAAAAAAAGACCTGCGGTAGCCAGCGGTACACAAGTCAGTGTTCTTGTTCTCCTGGGCGAGTCTGGTACCAATCAACTCACCACGATGGGATGGAAACATGACATTGTGGCGAGTTGATTGCTACCAGACTCGCCCAGGAGAACAAAAACTTCGTTGGAGTGTCTTGGATTCGATCCCATCATCGCGCGTGTGGGATTTGCACTACTCAAGACTACATCACGCTTTCTCTGCGATTGAATAACAATTATGAAAATTCTCCAGCAAAGTGTGGTCAGTAGCATCAGCCAACATACAGTAGTATCAACATCCATACCGATCCTATGTTGTATGGGAAAAACAGTGTTTTTCCTTCCCTTCAGGAAGCACCCGGAACTCCCCGTTTCGCGCTCGATCACTCCGCGGTTGATTCTAGTAGTGAATCAAGGATTCGATGGGAACCCAATACCAAATGTACCAAATGCGTCACTTTTATCCGGACTGCTATTATGCAGTATCTGGACATACTTTGCTTTAAAAAATGTACGGATTTCAAGCAGCGCTGGGAATCTATTAGGTTGAGAGTGGTCACATGGACTCATGGACTCGTCGCATTTCATAGAGAAAACCAAAAAACGCGGGTTTATAGGAATAATAAACAATTATACTGCCTACGGCTTGAAGAAATAATAAACAATTAGACGCATACGCTGTTGCCGGCTGGCAATTATTTTATACGGCTCAGCGAGGCATCTTCGAAGACGTTTACACAACGTTTTCGCCGGCAGTCGTCGAAAATGTTTCAGGGTCATGGCATTCTGCAGGGTACCGCAGAAATAATGCACACGCATGTGAATTTTCAGAGTTTATTGTAGTCATATGGGAAGAGGAGGTATAGTGGCAAATGAAGCATCTATCAAGCACTGACTTGAATGTCGATTGGCCATGTGCAAGCCAGCGTTTTTAATCCGGGGATTCGATTCACGAACTTCAAGATATTCCACAGACCACACACGCATTCGACGCGCTGCTACGATTTTGGAGGGAAGTCGAGTACGAGAACGCATCCAAAAAAAGGGATTGATTATCCTCGAAGACATTACTCTCTAAAGGTGACTAGTAGAAGCAAAAACCATAGAGTGGGTAGCGTTCTATCGGATTGTTCGGGAAGTTTTCTACGATTATGGAGGTCAACTTTAGACGATTCCCAACTTGTTCTGTAATCGCACACGCTCTGAATCTGTGCCTTTTCGATAGATTGGACTCCCACAGGAGTTTTACTCCAAAGGACTCTTCTAGTGTTCGAAAAATGGCTTCTGTGGGAAGCAAAAGCCCGACGCTGAGCAGTTTCCCGTCAGCCATCCAGAGCTACGCAAGCTGCCAATCGCTCAATCGATCCCTCTGGTCCCTAATTGTCTCAATTAGATGGGTGACCGAAAATCTACGCGAGCAACACAAAGATTAGTGCAATAATTTGTTCGGCACAACCTTGAATAGTAACCGTTATGGAATGACATTTCAATAAACCTTGACAACTTACTCATCTTAAATGGAGAACTCGCGGCCATTTTATTGTGACCAGAGAGACTTCAAAGTGATTTTAAACTGAATCACGGATTGAGAACTGGGGCATAAAAAATCGAAACAGCAACTTACAGCGCCACAGCTGCAGCTGGAGAGGCTCAGTAAATCGAAACAAAAAGGATTAAAGGCACAGTTCACGATAAAAATGGGTTCTGAGTTCTCCCTTTAGGATTATCCTGTGACCCCCAACGGTAACAGAATAACAGGAAGGATGTTGTCGGGTCTAAAAACTCAACAGCTAGGGCATAGTTGGAGCCCCATTACCGGTGCGACCGAATGACCCGCCTCTCGACCGATGTCACGTCAGACGAATGTCGATGCGATACAGATTGCAGTATTCGCTCTAGGACCCACACCCAATTAGCTGATCGCCGAATAATAAGCCGATGATTTCCTCCTGTTCTTTTATTCTTTGTTAATATTTCTGCTGCTGCGATCCCCTATTTAAATTTCTACCCCGAAAGCCCAAGAAAGGTGGGCTATTTTCCGCTGTACTACGTTTTTTACCTATGCTTATGACCTTCACCTTTACCTCGCACCAGGACCCACTCGTACGCAACGATACACATTGTATAGCTCGTCCAAACCCTTCGTCCCTTCTTCTTCACTTTTCTTGTCTTCTTTTCGTCCAGCCCCCTTTCTCACGGTTTTTTGTAAGTCATCTAGCTTTAAGGGAGCTTTTACGGAATTCGCGCACCGCATAGATCTGTTCACACATGGATCACAACCTGTGTTGTTTTGAGTATAGAACAAGTTGTCGAGGGGTTACATCTATGACTTGGACATTATATGGCGTCATCAACTGACTGAATTAGTGCTCTCCGAAACCATCAGAGCCGGGAACTTCAATTAGGTACCTCAGAGTGGGCTAGACATAACCTTATATTCTGTCAGCGCGTACGAGGACGACGAAGTGCGGATTTTCGCACAAATCGAGCAGCACTTTGTGAAGCAGTATTGGAGACGGCTTGATGGGACTCTTGTAACATCTGCGCGTACGAAAAATTCGCACCTTGATGGCGTATACGCCCTATTCATCACATCAATGAGTGAACTGTTCGGCACATGATGACACACAATTTTCCCACAAATTTGCAAAAAAAAAAAATCTTAACGACTTTTTCAGTGACGAGACGCGCCCCAATGAAAAACTAGAGAACAACGTAAGCAGGTTGCTCGATAAACTGATAGCCAGTCATGACCGACGGATTCGCCCAAACTATGGAGGTGAGAGCATTTCTTAATCTCTCCTCAGCTTCTCTACAATTCAACACAAAGTGAACTCTATGAATTTTCGAATTCGGAAAGCAAATAATGAATTTTTTTCTTTAGGATCGGATTTTTCAAGTCACACTCTGCACTTCCCTTATAAAGGATTACAAATATGTTCGCATGTCTGACTTACTGATAGTGACTTATACACGTCATAAGAAACAGCCGAATTAGTCCAATCTCATCGATACCGTGTTGCAAATTCGTAGAAATTCCCGCCAATCTACCGCTGATGCTAAAAATATGGTAGCAGATCTCGTCGATCGCCTCACGATTAAGCCTTCCATGCAGAAGCAGTGGAAACGTTCAGAGTAACTTATTGTGAAGCTAGCTATAATACTTCAAAGTCGTTGAAAAAATCTACCGAAAACAGTTTAAAACAGCTATTTTCTGGGATGTCTGATAGTGCGTCACTTGCTGCTACTACAATATTATACATCACTTAATCCGATTTTTTGGGAAGTAAAATCGAGTTGAGTCGCCAAATCTCAAGCAGAAAATTATGATGGATAATCAGATTTCCGAAGGATGCAAAGTTGTGGGGATTTTACGGACAGGAATAACTTATTCAAATGAATGCTGCTCCCGAACAATTTCCCGCGGATAGCTGTCGAGACTGATGTTCTTCCAAGCGTCATGAGTGATAATCGGTGGTCTTCCCGCACTGGCTCGTTTAATCGGGCCTTCACTAGACTTAATTCATAGATAGCCTCTATAATCGTAGAACTTGATACACCAAACTGCCTTGAAGGTGAGCATGCGTCAATCCTCAGTTACTGCCTGCGTCAGTGACGGAAATTTCCCCGCATTTATTGAGATCCAAAGGTTATGTTTGAAAAAAAAACCAGTCAAAAACATCGAGTTCGAGATGAATTATGGCAAAATAGGTCCATATGATTTCGTTTTGAACAGCACTGCATGTATGAGTAGAACAGCCTAACGGTCTTGTAATAATCATATTTCAGGTCCACCTATAGAGGTAAATATTACTGCACATATTACAACAATCAGTGCTATCACGGAGGTTTCCATGGTGAGAGTTTTCAGAAGAACAAAAGCCAATTTCAGACTTTTTTCAGATCAATGTCTGTCCCGTAGCTATCCCATAGAAGTAAGATAGAAAACGAAAAGGACGCATAAGACTGACTCAATTTTCTTAGTTTTAGAAGGACTACCGCGAAAAGTCACCGTAACCTCAGCATGAAAATTTTAAAGAGATATTTTAGGATTACACCCTTGATCTCTACTTGAGACAAATTTGGAAAGATCCACGATTGGCATGGGAAAGTGATGTGCAGTCATCGTTGACAATAGGTGAACCATTCATCCTCCTTTTTTCTTTTATCTATCTTCGTTCTTCCCCTTCATCCATCTACCGTTTTATTTTTTGTTCCAATTTTTCATTTGGATTGTCTACCTGTCACAGCCGAGCCAATTCATAGTGATTGACTGGATTACTCTCTATGTTTTCTACGTGTCTTACTTAATATTCGAGTTGCCAGGGTTAAGAAATGTTACTATGCAAATAGTAACGTATTATTAGGGTGAGTCATAAGTCCTCAGACAATGTGATAGTGATGACTTTTAGAGATCATAACTCAGGAAAGAGATGACGAAAATGGGCGCGCGAGGCATCGTTAGATAGAGTATCAAAAGCTCTTCCAAATATATACAAAAGAGTACACCTGACCATCTCCGGCGCTTGAGCGTGAGGAGAGAAAGTGCCATGTCGGCGCGAAAATCCATGTCATACTGCTTCAAAGCATGAGGCGCGCATCGACCGAGCTTTCGCACTTGTCGATTGACTTCAATTCACGAAGAATTGTGGACTGACTCCGCAAGGGTGACTGCCAGTTCACGAGTAGTTTGATACGGATCGGCTTCCCCCTGGCTCCGCAGCACCTCCAAATCCAACTCCATTGAGAGTCCCGGGCGGTATTCATCTTCCATGGAATAGTCGTTCGACGTGAACTTCGAGGGCCTCTTGCAAATTTTGCATCTGGCAAAAGCAACAACGATGCCACGCGCCTCCATTTTCGTCACCTCTTTCCCGAGTTATGATCACTAGAAGTCATCACTATCACTTTGTCCGGAGACTTATGACTCAACCTAATACATTCTCTTCTGCGCCAGTCATCCAGAAAACAATCTTAACGAGGATTTTCCATGACGGTGAAAACCAAATGAGTGTGCTAAGGCCTAAAGTACTTCCACACTTGTACAGACGCAGGGCCCCTACCATATTTGCTGTGTCACAAGCTCCGTTTTTTTTTCGTGTGTCCAATTTCCCAAAATGAGTCCAGCATGTGTTAGTCAATGGTGGTAGTAGAGTCTCATTTATGCTAGAATCTTTGCTAAGACATCACTGATTTGTCATTGATCCTTCACGCCATATGCAGTTAGTTTCCTAGAAACTCGGCTGTAAACGGCCTAATGACCGCTATCCTGAGCACTGACATGCACGATTGTAAATTATGAAGCCACTGGGCTCTAGTAAAGCTTCTAGCGTTAATGGGTCGCCCTTTAAAATGAGGGATGAGAGGTACCGGTCTCATAAAGTGAAACAACCTTGTTTTGGCTCCGTCTCTTCTATGTAACACCACTGCACCCACACTGCTGTCCGTCACCGAGTATGACCGCAGCTACGAAACAGCTCAAATCACAGCTCTAAGATGACCTCTGTGACGGTATGATCGAATGAGGTCGAAGTCACCAAAAATGCAGAAAGAATTTTTTGGGAATAAATCCTCTAAAATCCTCCAATGCAGCTACAGCAGGCACATGAGCAAAAGAGCATCGTGATTTTCAAAACTGAGTGGGAAGCGTGTTCCTATTTAACGGCAATAGATATCCTGCCGTTGGACTATGGGAAAGCCAAATCCCATTTCCTGCACTGCGCGTTGTGGTACTGAAGTGAGCGAAGAGTATGGAATACATTCATGACGTTCCTGACCAAACTCCCTTGGACGCTGTAAGATAAGCTTGGAGTGCTGGAGTGAAGCGAAGGCCCCAGAAAAGAGGCTCTCGGCTGATTTCTCGCACCTCTGTAGTTTAAAAATTGAGCATTACCTCACCCCTGCAATGCTAAGGTACCTGAAGACAGATACCAAGTAGATGTGCCACACTTGAAGAGCAAGAACTCCACACCAATCCACAATCAACTTTGGCAAATTCAGATCGATTCGAAAAGTCGATACTCGAGTGGAATCCATTCATCTTCGTCAGTCTTCTCGGAATTAAATATGTTCAACCCGGCGGAAATAATACAATGTGCACACTTTGGATTATTTATGAGCCTTAGCAACGCGAACATTAGGATTTATTGATTGAGGTGGCTTCGAGTTCTATCAGAAAAAATTAAGGGGAGCTTCTAGTTCATAGGCAAAGTCAACCCGCATTTTGCAGTATTCATTTATGAATGTATTGAAGTTCTTGAACTTGAACTCTGGTTTTTACGAAGTTTCTGATACTCCCCGAAGGCTGCATTTCTACTCTATTCCGTGGAGTGTTCAGAAGCACTCGTCAAAAAATCAGCATCGGGTGAGTTCGCGTAAAACAATATGTGAGAGGAGGTGTGGTCGAAATTGCCCTAGGCCTTCACTGAGCATACCTATACCACCTTTGTAGAGAAGGTTCTGCTGAAAGAGTGTTTTTTCTATCGGTAATCGTTTCTCTGAAGGGTTTCCGACGTAAACGAAATTTCATTCCGCCTATTAGTATTAGTGCATGCCTCTCCGTGGCGTCTGTGCAGCAAGCTGTTCAAGTGGGCCCACAACGAGCACGCCATGAGAGTGTTGTTTTTCCCAGTTAAGGACTTCATCCCATCCAAGCTTCATGATGTGCACGATCTTACGGGACCGGCAAACACCACTGGCCATCCGGTCATTCTGCCTTTAATCGATATTCCTTTTCAGGTATTGATATGGTGAAAACGATCTGGACGCCAGATACGTTTTTTCCAAACGAGAAAAAATCGTTTTTCCACGAAGCCACATCGCACAACTCTTTTTTGCGAATCGATAGCCACGGGAATGTTCTGCGTAGCATACGGTTGACTGTAACCGCCAATTGCCCAATGAATTTGCATACGGTATGTATTTACCTCTGGGTGACTCTCATGTAAATGTTCTATATTGATTAAGAACATATTAATATCGATCAATATTGAAGTATCGATTTCTATAGAAAAAAAAGATCAAATGCGCAATAAGTCGGTAAACTGGTATCAAGGCATTATCTATTATTTTACTGCAAAAAATTCCTTTTCTCCATATGAAATTTTCTGAACTAGTACATAGTTCTCAAGGCTTTGGGATACACCATGCACTGTGAACAGTTTTTGCCATCCTATAGTATTAACATTAATATCAAATCTCATTCACGAAACAGTCTTCTTTACTTGCTCAGTAGGAATCGCGGGGGAGTGTAAGAGTTAGAGCATGATGACCTATCAAAAGGCGTGCTGCTGAGTACCGTACGGAATCTCCAAATACTGAAGGATCGTACGATGGAATAGACGGGAGCATGAGGGCTCAATGCTAAGCTTATGGACCTACGACTAAGGAACTAGGGACTGTTGTGGATTCCAGTAAGAACGGTCCTTATGGGAGACCGTTGTTCACCGTGACTCAAAAAAGGGTACGGTTCTGATCGTCCTTCTCTAACCCCGCTAGCCAAATTTCGGTGTTCATAGGGGTAACCGATAGCTGTGTCCATCTAGTCTGCGTTTAGCAACTCATAGTGGATGGATCACTTCAACCTCCTTCAAATTAAGGGACGATGCTTGTGTTACTTCAAAAGCTAGTTATCTCCTCCAGTGAAGCGATCTAACCGATTGTTTGACCGTTGATCGGTGAGCAGTGCCATCATTGATTAGGTTGCTGATAATTTGAACTGCTTACACCCGCGTTTTTCCCTTGGCGTGCTTAGAAGAAGGTGATGGTACGGATTGGGTGTTGCCCATTTATTGACCGCAATGCTGCTAGAGCCCACACGCGTGCCCTTATTTACTAATGTGTTGATTGCCTGAGAAAACGTCCTACAAGTTTTATCACTCTTGCTACCGTGTTCACACTGTTGCTACAGATTGTTGACGCTTCAATTTTCTGTCGCAGGACTTTCCTTCCAACCTAATAAATCCATTTTAAGGAGAAAATCATTCTAAACTTATGGCACGAAATCAAATCGAAGTTTAGGGGAGTAAGGGCAGTGACTGGAGAAGCTCCTTACTGCCTAGGATTAGTTGCTCTCTTAATTTTTCGAAGCATCTACGTTCTGAGGGCTAATTGAGAGTTACCGTACTTCTAGGAGGGACAAACGTTACTCATGGCTATATCATCTGCCATGTGCCACCTCTCGTCTCGTTAAGCAACAACTTCCTCGAGCAGGCGTTAGTAACGTCTCCATTCCTCTACGTCACGAGCCAGAGTGGTCCAGTGCATCATCTTCAGGGGCACGTGGTCCAACATTCCCTCCGTTCAGAGCTTTCGTGAGGGAGTCTGAGTCATCGTTGGCGGCCGTCCTAAAGTTCTTTCGATGTCGCGAGGGATCCAGTCCGTAACCGCCCTGGTCTAACGGTCATCACTATATCGCATAACGTGTCCGGCAAATCTGATCTTCGATTTCTTGGCGTACTCTACGGCATCCCTGATGTTCCTTCGATGACGGAACCCGAAACTCTTTTTTCCCTTCCCTTCTGCACTTGCGTGTATAGGGATACTCCGAGCATCGTCCTTTCCAAAGCGCGTTGAGTAACGCTGGCAGCATGCTCTTCCTGCTTTCGTAGAGTCCAAGTCTCCGAGGCGTTGAAGCAGGAAGAACAGCAGTGTCGAAAAGGTGAGCGCGGAGCCGGATGTCGTTTATCTATTCATAACTCCCTCCCTCGATATTCTTAAATGCTCCCCACGCGGCGGTTTCCCTTCTGCACAGCTCCGGAGCTAGGTAGTTCATCTTTAAGATCTTTCGGATCTTTGCCATTCTCAGCTTTGAGACTTTAGGTCCATTGCAACAAACAAGCGTCCGTAATTTGGAACACCTTGTAGCACATGAATCAATCTGCATAGGATTAAGAATATCAAAGTGGAAACTTAACGCACGCTGCAACCCAGGACTTGTCGAACGATGACATTTAGCGAGCCCTACCTTTTTTCATTTAATAGTACTGCTCAATATTGTTCTTCATTACTTTAACTATTCCTCCTCAATAAAGGAATTCTGGTAATGAGTATTTTCTGAATAATGGAATTTTACATTAATTTTGTAAAATTTAAACATCAACTAGCTACGTAATCAGACTAAGTCAAGTAAATTTCAGTTTCCGTTGGATATCCAGGAATGCGCATTGGAAATCGAGGTGAGTCACTAACATTAATAGTATCTGACTCTCCTTCCACGCTGTTTTGAGTTCGTTACCTTTTTGCCTTGATCTGTTTTATACTTTTGTCACACCTTCATTGATTGTTCATTCAATTATTTACACAGCTTTTTAGAACTTTTTTTCTGCAATTTCACTGCAGGGCATGAGCATAGTTCAATCACCTGTATCACCTCTCATTCCCTTGGTCATCGATTTCCTTGGGCGGGCGCTAGTAACGAGTCATACTGAGTGACACGAGGCATTCCTTTTTTTCTTTTTCAAAAGTTCTTGAAGTCTGACCATAGCGGCAGCAAATTCCTGGTGCCCGGAGGATCCACTCAGTAATCACAAAGTCCAACGGTCATCACGATATCGCAAAACATGTCGGCCCACCTGATTTTCGATTTCTTGGCGTAAGCAACGGCATACCAGATCTTCGTTGAGGGAGCTTGGAATTCGGTTTTTCCCCTGCATTTGCGTGGGCGAGGGAAATTTCGAGTACCATCCTCTCCTCAGTGCATTGAGTGGCGCTGACAGCATGTTAGACCTGCTTCAGTACTAGAGTCAAAGTCTACGTCTGAGCACGAATGTCGAAAAGGTGAGCACGGAGCCGGATATTCTTTGTCTTGTTCACTATTCTGTGCTCCTCGCACCATGCGTTTCCTTGTAATTAGGGCTATGTCGTCTGCCATATTAATTTCTCGTCCTAGATGCACGTATCTAGAGCATTCGGAGATATTCACTCCGTTTAATGTAAAGGGAACGTCAAGTAACAATCGGTTTCCCATGAGCATCGTCTTCGTCATCTTCAGTCTTAACACGTTGATGACAATGCCGCGCAACGGTGCGCGACAGCCATTCTGTCCTGCGGCACGACGGGGCTCAATGGTGTGCGACAATACATTATTTCAATCAAAACGCGTGTGCGCAATCCCTTTTTGTGCTAATTTCCAATTTAAGCTTATAGGTGTCTGGAATAGCATCGCAGTTTTTGAAACAAAGTTATATAATCGCTCAGAACTTTCTATTCAGCCCAATGTTGCAGCAACCTCTCCCGAGCGGGGGTCCGGGAACTTCTCCCCTATGCGATCCTGATCGTCGTAGGAAGAGTCATTTTAATTAATCAAGTCTAATAAACATGAAAACTGAAAAGAAACAGAAGAAAAAACGATGAAACCCAATGAAAAAGCAGGCCACTTAAGGAAAAATACCGCGTCCTATCGATTGGCGGGAGGCGGGGTGAGTACGGTAATTGCAGTGACATTTGCCGCATGCCGCAAGGGAGAATGCAACGATAGGGGACAAGTTCCGTTAGCCCCCGAGCGGTCATATAGAACGCTTCGTGCTGGGGGCTCCTTTAGATTCAGGGGGATGAAGCCATATTTATTATTGTTTTTTGGCACATGGGCACCAAAAAGCAGCTTGCCAGGCTTCAACGTAGTGGCTGTGTTGACTCCTGTAGCTAGCTAGGCTACCCCACAATGTTTAAGGGGCATTGATCTTGGAGGCGGCTACACACCCAAAATCGGACACCTTCCAGTTATCCGAGTTCAAGAGTTTGGCTGACAATAAGTCAATGGGCAGGACTGCTTTGCACCAGGAGACTCTTCACAAGGCATACGTGAAATACCTGCGAGATACAGAAGCTATGTCGACCCAGCGCAACAAAAACAGGGATTCCATACTCTGAATCCACCTGCGTCTTTGGGCAAGTACCGGCGACTTTTAAACACCGATTTACTGTAAAAAAAAAAGGTCTTAAGAACCCTATAGGTGCTCTAAAAGTGTTTTTCCGTCTTCGACGGAATACGTACAACTTATAACGCATAAATGACAGTTTCATTTATCAAATGGGCGTAAGTCATGTAGTAGCAAGTACGAACGATCATACACGAAATGCTTGGGCGGGTATTTTTCAGGGATCCAACCCCTGAACCATTTCCGCTCATGTCAACCGAGCCTCCCATCCCTTTAGGGTCGCCTGATTGGAAACAGAATGGTCTGGAGGAGAAAGCAGTGACTTGAAAATCGGCTGGCCACCTCAAGTTATTGTATAATATTGTACATATAGGCTACGCACATGCATTCGGGATCGTAGTGGCATTCAATCACCACTACGATTCCAAATGGAATTTGGATGCGAAGCACATCTGAAAAACGTATAGATCAAGGCAATGTTTCTATCCTCCGATTATTAGGAGATATCAGCAGTTCTCTCAGCTGTTGCTTTGCCCATAGTGCAAGCGTCATATCCATGGTTACCTTACTATTAGGGTGTTACAACTAAAGATATGATGCTATCATAGCCATCATCGGGAGTAACGCAAAGTTGTTTGGTCAGGATAACAACATCGGAAGTAATGCCAGCATCCATATGAGCTTCATATCGGCGGCCAGGTCGGATGTGCTGCTCATTCCCGAACTTCCCGATCCAGGATCCCACTTACGATCTATATAAAAGCTATCTTTAATTGGTCTAGAGAGAATATGAGAAGAACTGCTCCGGAGACATATCCGTTCATTCATCCACTTGATTAATTAACTATTCGTTTACGTTTTTATTTATTTATCCTTTCATTGAAGATAGATGAATAAGATGCAACCATAAATCATTTTTCTATAAGGTTGATGCATAAGTATTTTCTCCCGTGTTTGATCCCTCCGCATTTCGTTTGCATGGATGTTGGTATTTCTTCATCACATGTGCGTGAGCTGTGCATGATACTCTTTCATCACACTGCCTATCATTCAAGCAAGTACAGCAAGTACAAGCACTTGCACCGCAGCCTGGTTCTGCTTCGGTTTTGTCTGTAACGCGAAGCAAGCTCATAACATGCTAATGGATATATACAGCGAGGACGTTATCTCTTACCGCACATGCAAGACTTCGTTCGCTAAATTCAAGAAAGGAGACTTTTCTCTCGAAGATGCTCCAAAGTCGGGTCGGCCGATGGAGTTTGGATTTGGAGGTGCTTTCCACCGTAGAGGAGGACCCTTACCTAACCACCAGGAAAATGGCGATCAATCAATCGATGATTGCACGTGGACTGGAGAAGCTCAGCAAGGTAGCAAGGCTTGGTCGATGGGTCCCACATGAACTGTCCGCTTATGACTTCTCTAGGGAGGTGGCCATCTGCACTTCTCTCCTCACTTTTAAAAGGAGGTTCCACTTTCTCAACTCGATGGTCACTAGAAATGAGAAGTGGGTCCCCTACTATAACCTTGTGAGGAAGCGGCAGTGGGTCGACAAACGAAAACAGCCAGAAGCATTCCTAAAAGTCGACTTTCATTCTGAGAAGATTCTCCTGTCCTGCTGGCGGTCAGAAGAGGCATGGAAGACTGGGAGCTGCTGGAGAAGGGATAGACGATCAACGCTTCCACATACGTTACCCAAGTGCGGGAATTTGGGGAAGAACAGTAGAGCGTACTGGTGGGTCGAATGCGGAAATCTACTCCCATAATGACAACGTTCGACCTCACACCGCAAAGGCGACCCAGGCCTAGCTAGAGAAGTACGGATGGCTGTTTGTCGGCCCTGACCTCGCTCCTTCCGACTACTCGCTGTTCAACCACCTGCAGCGCTTTCCGGACGGAAAAAGTTTGAAACAGAAGATGACGTCAGAAATGCACTCGACGACTTCTCCAAGTCCCAGCCCAGTCCTTTTGGGAGGAAGGAATCGACAAGCTGCCTGAGCGTGGGCGTCGAGTAGTGGATGGTGATGGTGCATACCACCATCGTCAGATTGGTCCGCTATTGAGATATTTACAAAAAAGTCGGGGAAAAAACTGATGCATCAACCTAATATAGTACATACACGCTTACCACTTTCAAACTGTTATAAAATTTCTTGATCTGATTTAGCACCCAGCTACTTTACTCGCTCATGCAACATGAGAATAGTGTTCTGCTCTTCCCTCACTTATACATGTTAAGACACCTGTTTTCTTTCCTCATGCCTTCTCTTCGAAACGGAACGTTGAACTGGGGGTGTGGTGTGTTAGGAACGAAAAGGTCGCGTCGCGGTGAGAGGGGCGTCGCGCGCGAAGGAATGTAGCAGGATGCAGCAGTAGGTAAGACATACGAGAACAAAAGTACTAGTAGTGGAATTATGCATAAAATAATGATCGCATATCGACTGAGCTGCATGAAGAACGCTAGAGCTGTTATAACGGCGAATGAGTGGTCCGCGACAGCCGCGTGCGGCAAATCGATTACCCAAAATCGTTCCTAACGCCCGTCTCCCTTGAACTGGCAGTGTCACTAGGAGCCTTCAGGTTGTACGGCTTTGACACTTACCATGACATACCCAAATATTTCACGCCTCAAAATTAGTAGACATGCTGAGCGTTCTGGCGAAGCCCTTAAGACAACTCCAAATATAACCTCCTGTTTAGTTCTAGGAATGTGCATTGCTCGAATAACAAGGGAATGTGAAGAAGTGGGCGTGAACGTTGCAGAAAACATTTCTACTTAGTAAGCGTGCCAGTGAACATTGGGCTGTAGATATTTCGTTCACATACCATATCCATTTCACATAGCCCGAAGCGTAAAGTAAAAACTCACCTACGGTTCACGAAGGTGCTAGCATATACTTCACCGCTACAGACGATTATCTTGACGAATCGTTAGTGGCGATATGCAAGCGAAATTGTACGCGAGCTAAAAAGTACGACATTTTGTACTGTTTTTAGAAATTAAAAAATGTGTTTTTACATCCTTCCTCTAACATTCACTTAGCACCGTAATATCATCAGTTACAGGTAAAAAAACATAGTTATTGTTCATGCAGTGCTTTCAGAGTTACGGCTACTCGACTAGGGACATAATTTATCACTGGCACGACGCCAACGCCGTCACTATCGACGAGAACGTACACCTGGCACATTTTTCCATTGGTGATCATTACCATATCGAAAGGACAATCTCGCTCAGTACAGGTATTATCGACAGTGAAATGTACAATTGGTAATAAAAAGGGATGAACTCATCTTGCGCTGATCGAAGATGTGTTTCCAATTCAACTTCTATTCAGAATCGTAGCGGGAATTTAGATGCATTTATGTGCTGTACAATGATTTGCAGTGTCCAGAAGACCTAACACAGTGTGTTTTTATCCTCCCGGGAAGTCTACCAATTAGTAACTCCCGAAAGATGTGAAATTTCGTTGACTTGGGTGGGGATCGTTTAGCTAGTTCGTTCCCCAGGTACTATGTGCGCGCCTCTTGTGACCACACCACCTACTCCGCCTAAAATAATTGATAGTACAACAAATGAATTAGTTTCATGAAACCTTATCTGTACCAAATAAATCATAAATTCAATCAGAGCACCTGTCGTGGCCTGGATGGGTGGGGTTGGGTAGAGGCAATTGGCGCACTATCACAGAGGGTCACGGGTTCAGATCTTTGTCGATACACGCCCGGGCAAACCAAGCCTTCTATCCCTCCGAAGTCTGTCAATTGGTACCAGATTTGTCTGGGAGGTTAGAAGCACTGGCTTGTACCCGGCTGGCCACGGCAAGTCATTGTTTATACCATACACGCATGTAAAACGCCACCACGATTCTTAATCGAATGTCAAAGATCGAATGCGGAAGTGCATTCCTTGGACGGGATTGACTAAAGCCCAATGACTTTATCCTCTTATCCTTTATGGTCTGTGTGGATATCTAACACCGAATCGATATCGACCCACTCCAATGAGTATCCTCCCTTCAAAGGTTGATTATTAGCAACAGACTCTTTTGAAAGTATTTACGTCGGCAGGATTGCGCAGTTATTATATACGCAAAATGCGCATTGAAACGCCATTGCGATTCTAATTGGAAGACAAAGGCTCATTGTCTGTAAATTGTTATTAACCGCCCTAAAATTGAGCTTACACCAGCGTTCCTCTGAGCATTGAACGACTAACAACTTCAAATGTCCTTTCAATAACCCGAACTTTGGAATTTTCTCATTCGACAAGTGACTAGTAAATGACTAAAAAATAAAAAGTCGAAAATAAAAGTAAACGAATGAACCTTGCCTTCATATTGCAGGCAACTACTCTCGTCTTTCGGCCTACTTCACGTTCAAACGGAATCTTGGCTTTTATCTGATCCAGATCTATTTCCCATCGTCACTAATTGTCGTTATCTCATGGGTGTCGTTTTGGCTAAACAGAGAAGCCGTTCAAGCTCGAGTTGCTATCGGTATGATTTATTTGTTTACGCAGGATCAAAATTCTAGTAAAACCACTTTGCCGGCGTAATTTCCAGAGTCTTCGGAGTAAGGAAGGAATAACGGAATGTAATACATAGTTTGGTGAGAAACTTTAGAAAAAGAAAAACTGTAACTGTGAACAGAAGTGAAGAATCACGAGACAAAAAGGAAACAATTTGTAAATACATAAACCAATCGATAAATGAGTGGGGGAGAGTTAGCTATACCGACGGCTGCTAGCAGTCGACTAATTTCTCTTCATCCAATCATGAAACTCAAATCAATGCGTGGTCAAATGTAGATCAAGATCAAGCTCTCAAATTGCCACATCTGTTATAATAAAAGCTTCAAATGAAGGCTAATAGTAAAGTGAAGATTAAGTGATTAGTGAAGAATAAATACGCTAATCGTAAATTAACACACAAGCTTAAATTACCGTTCAATATTTGCTTCTACCGCTGGCCCACTGGGTTATTTTAATGAATACCGTGTCAACTGATATTTTATGAACATACCCGGTATGCAGCTAGTCCTAGAACGCCCGGACTGGGTTTAGTTTGTTAATGATAATACGACGGTCAACTGATTTTTTTAAGCAAGTGTCCGGCCCACCTGATCTTCGATTTCTTGGCGTAATCAACGGCATCCCTGATCTTCGTTCGGTGACGGAGCTCGGAACTCCGGATTCCCTTCTGCACTTGCGTGTATAGGGAAATTCCGAGCATCGCCCTTTCCAAAGCGCGTTGAGTAACGCTGACAGCATGCTCATCCTGCTTTCGTAGAGTCCAGGTCTCCGAGGCGTACGTCAAAGCAGGAAGGACAGCAGTGTCGAAAAGGTGAGCGCGGAGCCGGGTGTTCTTTGTCTTCTTCACTACTCCCTCGATATTCTTAAATGCTCCCCACGCGGCGCGTTTCCTTCTGCACAGCTCTGGAGCTAGGTCGTTCATCATGTTGACTTCCCGACCTAGATACACATAGCTAGAGCATTCGGAGATAATCGTTCCGTTGCAGCTAGTCCTACTGTATTTAATTCGCTAAGTGTATCTGTTGGTTTGTGTGTGTGTGTGTGTGTGTGTGTGTGTGTGTGTGTGTGTGTGTGTGTGTGTGTGTGTGTGTGTGTGTGTGTGTGTGTGTGTGTGTGTGTGTGTGTGTGTGTGTGTGTGTGTGTGTGTGTGTGTGTGTGTGTGTGTGTGTGTGTGTGTGTGTGTGTGTGTGTGTGTGTGTGTGTGTGTGTGTGTGTGTGTGTGTGTGTGTGTGTGTGTGTGTGTGTGTGTGTGTGTGTGTGTGTGTGTGTGTGTGTGTGTGTGTGTGTGTGTGTGTGTGTGTGTGTGTGTGTGTGTGTGTGTGTGTGTGTGTGTGTGTGTGTGTGTGTGTGTGTGTGTGTGTGTGTGTGTGTGTGTGTGTGTGTGTGTGTGTGTGTGTGTGTGTGTGTGTGTGTGTGTGTGTGTGTGTGTGTGTGTGTGTGTGTGTGTGTGTGTGTGTGTGTGTGTGTGTGTGTGTGTGTGTGTGTGTGTGTGTGTGTGTGTGTGTGTGTGTGTGTGTGTGTGTGTGTGTGTGTGTGTGTGTGTGTGTGTGTGTGTGTGTGTGTGTGTGTGTGTGTGTGTGTGTGTGTGTGTGTGTGTGTGTGTGTGTGTGTGTGTGTGTGTGTGTGTGTGTGTGTGTGTGTGTGTGTGTGTGTGTGTGTGTGTGTGTGTGTGTGTGTGTGTGTGTGTGTGTGTGTGTGTGTGTGTGTGTGTGTGTGTGTGTGTGTGTGTGTGTGTGTGTGTGTGTGTGTGTGTGTGTGTGTGTGTGTGTGTGTGTGTGTGTGTGTGTGTGTGTGTGTGTGTGTGTGTGTGTGTGTGTGTGTGTGTGTGTGTGTGTGTGTGTGTGTGTGTGTGTGTGTGTGTGTGTGTGTGTGTGTGTGTGTGTGTGTGTGTGTGTGTGTGTGTGTGTGTGTGTGTGTGTGTGTGTGTGTGTGTGTGTGTGTGTGTGTGTGTGTGTGTGTGTGTGTGTGTGTGTGTGTGTGTGTGTGTGTGTGTGTGTGTGTGTGTGTGTGTGTGTGTGTGTGTGTGTGTGTGTGTGTGTGTGTGTGTGTGTGTGTGTGTGTGTGTGTGTGTGTGGTGTGTGTGTGTGTGTGTGTGTGTGTGTGTGTGTGTGTGTGTGTGTGTGTGTGTGTGTGTGTGTGTGTGTGTGTGACCGGAAATTCATAGCTCCTGTTCCAATGGGCATGCCGGGATCGCAGGCCTTTGGTGACAGGAACCGATAATAACTGATAAGAGAAGATAAAGGGTCTAAGAAAGCGAGAGCCACTCACCGACCAAAAATTCTAACGTCTTCGTATTGACGATGTAGCTTTAAACGTTCATTATGTTTCATTCGATAAAATGGGATGCTAGAGTAGGGTGACAAAAGTGAGTGGTATGTATGTGCAGTAACAGGGACTCATTAGGGCAATACGATAAGCAGACTAGAACTTTGTTCATTTCTTACTATTAGATTACGACCACTACCCAGCAAGGTTTGTGACTTAATGAAGGATCCTCTTTGGTCGATATCATTTGTGACAAACCTAGCCGACCGTCAGTAATCTAGAATTCTACGTAAAGACTTAGTAATTCTCAACTAATGATATCTACGTAAAGAAAAGAAATGTATCCTTTTCTTCTAAAACTCTTTTCCGTTTTTTCAAATGAATCTGTTTCCTATGTATGTACCGCTTAAAGGCTTTGAGACATCACATTTTATCGGATTTTTCTCGAATTCTCGCCGGCAGCAAACAGTGGGCTAAGCCATTAGAGAGCGGAGTACATTGGATTTCTGATAGGATTATGTGAAGTACACGTCTTTCGTCTAGCTACCCTTGACAGAGCTCAGGGAGAACTTCTGAGAACAACTTTAAAAACCTGATTCTCGTTGTTAAGGTGTAACTACTGTGCTTACGATGACTACCTTGATGACGAGCACGAATGCCAGTTTGCCGAAGGTAGGTTTTTCTGAGGTCGCTAGTAAGCAAGAGAATAAGTAAAGGAATAAATGGAGCAACGTTGAGTGATAAACACCAGGATGGTGTCTCAGCCTGCCTACTTCCTTTAAATTGTACTCGGGTTTTCAAACAACAACAAATAAAATGTGAAAAGCAATAAAATATAAAATGATGATAAAAACAGAATAAGTAATTGTGAATGAATAAATCAACTATTTCAGGTGAGCTACGTGAAAAGCCTCGACATCTTTTTAGGAATGTGTTTCTTCATAGGTAGGTTTGTATTGTCATGTTGAAATGTTTTTCTAAGAACTATGACGGCATAATTGAAATTTAATTTAATTAATTGAATTTTGATTCAATTCAATTGATTATGGCGTGGATGAAAACGCTCCACGTCCTGAAAAAGTCCAGGTATTAATAAACATTTTTGATAGTTCATTGTATGAGTTCATACGGTTAACTATCATCGTCAGCTTTACCAGCAGGTGAACCTCAATAGAACGCGCGACCAAAGTATTAAAAGAAAGTAGCATTGGATAATAACAAATGACAATTTGTTTAGTGTTCGCTTCTCTACTGGAATACGCAGCAATCGGTTATTTGATGAAAAGGAATCGTTCTTTGCTGAATGCTTCACCTGTCCAGTACTATGAGACCGGTGACGGGGTGCTAAGACGGGATAGCACCAGGAAGAAGTCGAAGGGAAGTCGAAGAAATAATGTTAAGGTAAGTTACCCAGACGCAGCATAAGACATCCTGGCACCATTCCGGGTACGTTTCTTTGATGGTTAGACGAAGCCTTAACGCTGAGCTTCGAATGCCGCTCCTCAGTCTTTCTAACTGGGATTAGATGCTATTCCATGATGATGAGGTGATGCGCTTACATAGAAGAGGTTCGATTCTGAGAGGCACAAATTTGCCGATTATTCGCTATGAACACCTTTGCATGCCTCTGATGCCCTCTCGGAATGACAAAAATGCAACCTAATACTAAGAACTCAGATCGGTTCTTCCCCCATGACACCTATATAGAGGTATTAGGACCTCGTGGAGTCCTTTTCTTTTCCAAAAACTATTTCCTAAATCACTTCTTGTGGTCATCGGCTTTTGGTGTTTCGGAAATTTCGTTAAGTTCTTCAGAGTTCCCCAGACGTCATTGCATCATCAGAGCCTCGCATTACACACACGTGCCAGAATACCCCTGCGATTTCCGGGGGTCATCTGACATTACGAGATTTTTGGTGTTCTGGAGGCTTCGACACGGTCTATAAACCTCCATATACGATCATAAATCACTCGACGCCTCGTGGAGTCCATTTCGATTCCCATGAGACTGCTGTGCCGAAGCAAGCTCTGACCAGTATTTATATTGCCTCCGCAGAAAAATATTGGGGGCGCGGGGAGAAAAGGCTGGAAAATTATTCGTGATGAAGTTATTAAAGGCCTTACAGGATTACCGTTTTTTCTTCTCACCTGGAGCTGCTTTTGAAACTTCAGATCGAAGTCGAAGCTCAAATGGATCAGCGAATTCCGTTGTTGACAATGGTCCCGATGCCACCGATTCCATTCAAACCAAAGCCACCCGCCTGGACACGGGTCCGGCCCTCTCAGGTAGGCATAACCTGAGGTTCTACGAATGACTGCCCCATTCACTGCTCCATTGATTTCAATTCATCAAAAATGATAGTCTGTAGCGTTTCTGTGATTGAGCCGCTCTGAAAATAAGGAACGGTGCGTTGAGTAAAATTCCAACTCCTTCGCTTGAGCTGCGGCTGTCGCTGACTACTATTAGGTTGATGCATTACTATTGCGGATTTTTTTCGCGGTTTTTCCTCTCGATACAATTTGAATATTTAATTTGGAGTTTTCTTAGAAATAATCTTCTTAATTTCCTAACAAAAATGCGCTAGAACGTCATCTTCGTATTCGTCACACTATGCTCTACTGCTTCGAGAAAGGTTAGAAGGTGGCGGAGCCATTCCGCGATCTCAAGGAGCTTTTCGACGATGGAACAGTTACCCAAAGCAAAGAAAGAAACGGGATCTGCTCCTACATCTGACATCCTCACCCATATGATTTCCTATATGAATTATCACGTCAATCGCTCGTTGAATTGGCCAGCTAACAGAACTTACAAATCAGTTGATGACTTGATGGCCGCTATCAAGGTGTGAATCGCCTTCAGGAATCGAAACTTTTTCGCCTGTGGATTCCGACCGCCTAGCAAATGGGAAGCAGTGCTCAACGTAGACGATGGACACGTTCCGGAACAACTATTTGAACACGTCTTTGTCAGATATTTTTATCGTTTCTTTGGATAAAATTTGTTGAAACAATCCGCAATAATTATGCACCAACCTAATAATTTCTTGAGCTTTCAACTCACGAAGAAGCAAAGAACATTAGTTAATACACTTCATGCACGCGCTAACAATCTCAAAACTTGCTTCATTTCAAATATGAGGAGAAAAAGAAAAGAATTGTAGAAGCATACAAAAAAGCGAAACAGAAACATGTCAGAAGAAAATGTAAATCTTATCTGATTCCGAGAGGAAACACGAAAACCGAAAAAGTAGGCAGAACAGAGCATTTCCGTGCTCCTCGAGTAACCAGGGTCAATAGTCGGAAGAAATTCGCACAGAGCCATACCGCATCGAAATCAATCGAATACCGCTCCATGAGGTGCCCAAATATCGGAAACGCCCTTAGATTTCTTCGTGACCTGCACTTCGAGTGAGCTTCCACCTGTGCTGTGGCGCTTTACTTCCAATGATATACATGAGAGAAGCTAGCAGTATCGCATCTTGAACCCTCCCAGGAACATATGCATTACCCTGATACCAAGATCGAGCAACCACAAGATTTTCATTAAAGCCCATCTGTTTGTTCACTGTGTATGAGAGGTGCTCTCATCGCTTTACTGTATCCATTCTTTTCGGTACCTTCTGTTTTCCTATGAGGTTTTTCGCCAAAAATATTCTACTATAAGGATCACCTCACATAACTCACTCTTTAATTAACAAGTGGCAAGCCACTTTTCCGCCCTGTGGTTGGTTCTTTCTTCTCAGAGAGGAGTAATTCTCAAAAAGCAGGTTTGTTCGAGGGGTCCAGCGACAATTATTGTCCGCAGCCATAATGTTGATTATATCGGAATGATAAAAGGGAATTTGAAAAAAATTTCATATTCTAGTCTTACAAAGGCAGAGTGATCATCATTTCAGGTAGATCTCGTCTCACGTGTCGCCTTTCCGTCATTTTTTCTGCTGTTTCACATCGTATACTGGGGTTTTTATCTAAATGTTTCGTGGACATAAACTTCATCGACATATGTAGGTGTATTTCGATTTGTCTCGCCTGTGCTGTTTGCTTTGGATGCTCATCTTACCACAGCAACCATAAGGAGTTCACGAAGAATTCGCTTTGAAAAACACTGGCATTCAGGCCAAGCAGAGGGCTTATGATTCTCTTTTGAGGGACCAATACCCTAAGCCCGACTGAAGCCCTCTCAAAAGGTGGGCTAACATTGGGCGCACTGAAAAGTGGGCAAACCCTCGGCGACTGTTTATTCCAACATCGATGTACACTAGTAAAGGAAACCTACCTACTCTACCAGGTGCGGGTACTAGAGATTCCTCTCATTATTTTAGGAACCGCTTCAGAATTACAGCAGAAGATTAGAAATGCTGATAAACCCTTTGAAACTGTCAGTGAGGCAAATCGTCTACTCAGACCCTCAGTCAACGCTACTTAGGCGAACGGTGCCTGAATACGTATCGATTAGTTGTTTTCCGGGGCAACAAACCTAAAAGGAGAAGTTCATGGGGTACAGTATAATCCTTTCAGTCAACGAATGAACTCGAACTTCGGTGATTCAGGGGAGCATTCAGACTAACACCCAAATCTCAGGCGTTCAACTTGTTCGCCAGCACATACGTTCGATTGTTCAATTGAATTTTTGCAGCCATTCTGGTGCATGCACTCAGAGATGTAATATAGGTGTAATTATTTATTGGTAATTGTGTGCCTTACCGTTTTATTCACTGTTTTATGCCATCCGTTTGTTCGTTATTGTAAAGTGACTATCATTTTGAATGAATATTGCTCTCTTTATTAGAAAGTGAACATCATGCTTTGGAAAACTTGAGCGAAACAAAAAATAGAACAAAACAAATAACAGAAAAACATGCTGGTATCCCGAATCCGCCACGAGCCAACTTCTAGTCTGTCTGATCAATCTCAACAGAAATTGCTCTTCAACTCCCGCCTGAAACGGCGCATCAAACTGCTGGCCGTCCTCAGGTCCGTTCTCAATGTGCAGCTTAAAAATGATCGGTCTTTAGAAAATCAAGAAATAAACAACAAAAAAAATTGTCCCAAATGCTACAATGAAGTAATAGTGAAGTATCAATAAAAGTAGGACGGCGGTGGTGTTGTGATAAGTGTCGCGCTACCACGCTGCATGCGTGACACAGGTTGGAATCCCGGGTCGGTACCAGCCTGGGCCAACTAAGCCTACAATACTTACGGTATCGTTTGATTGATACCAGACCCGTCTGGAGGTTAGAAGCACTGGCTTGCACATCGGCTGGAAATTGCAAGTCATTGTATAGGCCACATACGCATTCAATGCGCCTCTACGACTCTGAACGATTGAAGGCTTTATCTTTCCATCAATAAAAGTAGGGCCGCCTCTGAAACTTCTCGGAGTGGAAAATTACGTGACCTGGCAGGATGCCTCTGCAACGCCATTCATTTAGACAGCTGAGGGTTTCTGTGCTTATGGCTTGTCTGACTAGTAATGATTCATTGAGCTATTAGACAAGTTTTAGCTAGCCAAACTGGACAATAGCAGTGTCACTGATTTGAAATGGATTTCTCCTTGGAAGTCGAGCTATTTTCAGACAACCCGCTGTGCATGAGTGCCACCTACTTGTAGAATACTGCTGTAATAAAATTAGATGTATTTGTAAAGCCTATGTCCATGAAAAGAGAAAAGTGTTCGATAACCATCCAACGGAATTGTTTTCGTACCCGAAAATATGAGAGGAACTTGGAATTAAAGGGATTTTAGCGTCCCGTGAACGTGCGGTACAGTAACTCCCCAGTACCACACCATCACCCACGCCACCCCACCACTAACCACGCCACCCCCAGCACCCACGCCAGTCCACACCACCAGCACCCGTGCGGGTTACTGTGTAAATCAAATCCGTCTTGTGAATTTTGATACCCGGTTAGTTGGAGCGGAAAAGAGCCTCTCTTAGGGTGTAATAGAAGAAGGCACGAGTCATCGTCAATGTTTGCAGAGAAGACTTATTTGACATTCGTTTACCTATACCGTTTACCTGCTAAATCCGAGCTCATCAACAACAGGTTCTGGGTACGCGAACTCAGGGCATTTCGTCCCTGAAACAAGCGATCAAAAGTGCTTAATAAAGAGCCGATATGGTACTGTGACGGAATTGATCAAGAGAAGAAAAAACTGACAGCATTTGTTGAACAGGAAATGGCGTCCTTTTTCGCACATACATCTCGATCCTTGATGGGTTTTCTCACATACCGTGCTTTCACAGGCTCGACGGCATTGATCGTCCAGCACACAGCCGGTTTCGTTCGGTTTCAATGCTGAAGACAGAAGACATGGAGATGAATTCAAAGTAAAATCCAGTTTGAAGGAGTGAAAGTTAACTTCTATCGATTTACATTGAATTCAGAATCTCAGGTGGCATACTGCGAATGGCATTAGGAACCTGAATGGCCACCTTCCTGGGATTGCAAAGGAATGCCCACCCACATGCGCAGTCCGAATCATGGCGATTAAATTGTTTATTGTTGAATAGGGCAGAATTTTTGAGAGCTCTTCACGAGCTGTGCCCTTCTGAACAATTAATCGCTGATTGAGACTGTTGAGAAGGGCACAACTCGTGAAGAGCCCTCAGAATTTTTCGCCTACAAAGTTTTTTTCCATACGCCAATTTCAGAAAGTTTCGATTTCCGAAAGAGAGGTAAACGCGCTCCGAGACGGCAAATCAGCTCGCTAAAAAAACCCTGATACACTGCAAATCTTCAACAATACGACACGTACCCATTAGACAGCATCCTTTGTTCTCGTTGGTCGCATGGAAACAGCTTAAACCTGCATCACAATCCATCGTCGTCATGCAGTCTAAAGAAGCGAATCAAAATTTTCGAAAGGGGGCAGTTCTTGGTTCTTCTCTAAACTTTCACATTATGTGTATCTTTGAAATTTGTAATCCTATAGAACTATCCACCCCTTCCCTCCTCCACATACCTAAAATCCGGGGACTGGCAGTCGAACTTCACGGATCGGAAACGAAGTGCAAAAGGGCGAAGTGATGGGCTGCTAGCTGCCATCACTTCCAAGCAAACGAAACTTGCACTACTGACCTTGGGCACAGAAAGACGCTTTTTGACGCATTCCATCTTCCTCATCAGTATTATCTGACTGTGTCGAAGGATGGTACCATGGATTCGAGCTACACAACGTTGCAATTATTGAGCAAACTGTTACCGTCGTGATTAGACGCATGACAGTCGAAGGGTCTCAACTGCAGCCCTCTGAATAAAGCATGTAGCTCAAGATTCCTTCCCAACAGTTCGAAGGCTGACAATGGATAGATCAGAAAAAAATGTGAGTAAAATCTCTGAATAATCCCTAAACAGAGTAGAAAGCTCAAGCTAAAGTCCCTCATTCAAACTGCGTTTATACTCTGCGAAACTTCGATGGTGATCTCAGAGAAGAGAAAGTTCATGTGGAGGAAACCAAAAGAATCAGCGTGCGTGATTGCACTTTCTGAACAGGAAATCAACAAAAACTAGTACTAGTCCAGATGCTTACGATTACAGTAAGCAAGGAGATGTGGAAGAGGATGGGAGATGGTGGGAAGGAAGGTTCAGGCCTTTGCAGTGGCACAGTGCAAGTCCATAGTGGATACCGAGTAAGCAAACAAGTAATTAAATTGGCAGCTTTGCAGCTATTACAAGCACCATCTGGCCAGTGACAGAACTATAGTCTCTCGTGGGGACTCGTTCTCAAAACTGATTGGTCGTTGTAATAACGAACCTATAGTTTATTCACGACTAGAAACGAACTCCAGCAGTGCTACTGTACTATATCCGATACGGTAGCCCGTTACGATTTACATTTCTCAGCTTACAGTTGTTTCATCCCCGGGTCAGGAACTTTGTTATGACTTATTTTCTCGGACAAACATTGAGTTATTTCTGCAAATCCAAGAATGAGCCACACATGCTGCTTCCGAAGGGAATTCTAGTGATAATATAAAAGTGCACCGTGAGACATATATCCTCTCAGCAAAAACAAATATTTTCATGGCAATATTTGATGAACTCTCAGAGAACAAATGGTTCTTATTTTTCTGGATGCTACCGAATCGAGCAAGCAGTTTACACGGCAGCGCCTCTGCTCATTGCGCTAAGATGGACAAAACGTCATGATTCCCTCTTTACTGTGACGTTAACAATGGTCTTCAAAGTAGCTAATCACGTAAAGCTGAAGATAGGAACATCGCAAAAATACGTACAGAATTGGAGTAGAGGGCACATATCCCAACAATGCTACAAAAGAGTAACTATATAGTGAGAAGCCGATTTCTACTCTAACCCCTCTAATGCTTATACTACCACTAGTGAACAACTACGTTTCGATAGTCTAGTTCTTATGATTATTAGCAACGGAAACCGCAGAGAGATTACGGTAGAGATTTCGATTTATGTTGCATATCGTTCTAATTCCACAACTGAATGAGGGTACGTAAGTAAAACGAAAAGCGGCATGGTACCCGGTCAACGAAGCTGATCTCGAAGAAATCGCACTGGACATACACGGAAGCGTTCTCACTTAAGGGGTTGGTTCTCCCACGGGTACTCGACGAGGGCGTGAGGCGGTGGATGGCCGCTGCTCGAGCACAGCGCTTTCAGTGCACCTACCGACTAGGGATAAAAACAAACGTGCCGAATTGAACAAACAACAACGTGCGCTTCAACCTCTCACGACACTCATTCTCGGCTCTCGTATTTCACCTATTACAACATTTCTACATATCCCTTAAATGTTTTATAGACTGTAGTCAAATCTAAATATACAACTATTTCCGCTCCCAGCTTTTCGACATTTCGAGTAGCGTGGGCGGATGGCTATGTACAACTCAAACGAGAAACGAAAAAAGAGCAGAAAAGTGGAAATTTGCCGTCCATATGCGAATAGTGGGTGATGGCGCTTTCTCTTCAATCGTTAGTCGCGAATTTTTACAAAAACAACCAATAATGGAGATCTTTCGAAACCAGCTGTACAACAATTACGGTATGAAGAGGTTTGAGGTAAAGAAATATTGCAAAATAATGCAAAGTAAAATACCTCGTGCATAGCTTTACACAAGATATCACCGAGAATAAGACAAACGGCCGAGAAGGCAGGGCAGCGCTTGCTTCAAAATGGGGTGGCTTCTCCAAAGAGTTGGGGTTTACTGAGAAAGAAAACACCTTTCTTGACGTAGAATATAGCTGTATACATTGAACTTCTAGCGCGTAACTCTGTTGTACCTCCATGGGTGAATAGAAGCTCGTGAAACACGGATCCCAACAAAACTGTTGCGTCGTGATCGCACGCGTTCAAGGCCGCCTTACTCAATACTTCCCAGAAAACATGAACTACCTGTACCACCAATCTTAAATGAAGGAAGATGCTAGGAGAAGACTTACTAACACAAGCCGATCACAAAAACAGCAGCAACGCAATAGAATAAGCTAAGAACGGGTAAAGTCAGTTGATAAGTTCAGATAAGGGAACAAATAACAAAGAAAACGAATGAAGAACAAAAGCAATAATACGCTAAGGGGGTATGCACACCGATTTGGCACATTACTAAATTGTTTCAAGGCTTCACACTGTTTTGATTCATTGAACGCCTTCCAGTTACGTGTTTGATCCTGGATTGGCTATTGAACCTGGATTGTGCCCCATTCCGACAGAACCAACAGGGCCCACTGACACTGGACCACCAACAGAACCAGGCATGTAGCCGACTGATGCCGGCATTCCGGCCACATTGGCTGACGACACTCTAAAATGGATAAAACAAAAATCGGTGATGAAGAAATATTCGAAGAAGAGAAATATGATGAAAAAAAAACAAAAACAGAGAAGGCTGAAAAAAAATGAGCACGCCATACATACTTGTCGAGACACTGACGGATCGCCGGCCATAGCGGACACTCTCCTGTCCGAGTCGCCTCTTGAGAGCAGGCCGAAAAAATCGACGATAACGCCTCGTCTTCACTACCATGCTGCTTTACAATATTCCTAAAAGGGAATCTATAATATACATACATATATGTACATATATATATTCATATGTATATCCTGCTATATATAATATGCTAGGTGTACCGTCGGTGTGTATGTTTGTTTGACCGGGATTTCGTAACTCCTGCCTGCCCCCGTGGATCTAGAGTATTCAAATTTCCTAAGAATAAAGCAGGCACAATGGAAACGGTGATGATAAATGGTACGCTTAGACCCGGCCCACAGGAAGGGGAGGGAGAGCCTGAGCGTGAGCGAAAATGTGAATTTGCAACTACAGTGTTCAAATTTGGTAGGAGTAAAGGCGGCAGGACGGGAACACTGAAGGGTGACAGGACAAGACTCCACCTACATAGAGCACTGCCGTGCATGATATTTTCCAATTTGGATCTAGATCGCACAAATCTGGAAGGAGTATAGGCGATAGGATGGGAGCACTGATGGCAGGACTAGACTCCGCGCACAGGAAGCGGGGCGTCTGCGAAACTTGTTAATTTGAAATTGAGGCGTTCAAATTTGATAGTGGTAGAGGCAGCAGGATAAGGGCACTGATGGCGGATGGTAGAAAGTGAAAGCGCTGGATCACGCTCGCGGGAGGCGTGGGCTAAATATCGGGAGGGGGAGGGTGTGCGTAAAATGTGCGTAATCTTGGTGTGCTTGCGCAGTTCAACGAAAAAAATGAGGGAATGAACGAAGTTTTGCGATCATAGATGAAATGACAGGTGAAGCGCTCCCGAAGTGTGCCGGTGTGTGTGGCGAGTTTGGCCGAGAAGTATATTAACCCCTTTTCTCCTGCGTCAGAACGCCCAAAGTCGTTGGAAGGGACATGGGCGACGGGCTAACCTTACAAGAAAAGGAGGAGAGCACGGCGTTAGCCGGGCCACCCGGCTAGTATATACAAATGAATAAAAACACATATACTTTCATGTATATAAGAGGGGAAGACCCGTGGTATAAGTAATTATGACACCAGAAGCAGATCACTGAGATCCAAATTGCACGCTGGTGGGAAAGAAATTCACAGGCAAAAAATAGCAAAAGAACAGTAAATGGCAAGCAATAAGGTAGGTGGGCAAAGTCCGACAGATTCATGAAGGAAGTAAAAAGAGATCTCCTGTACTACAGTTCCTCTAAGCTTTCACTAGAGTCTCGAGAGTTTCAGTCATAATTTTAGAGCTCCAACTAACGTTTGCATGTTGTAGATAATCCGAAGCAAATGTTTCTCATTACTCCGAGGTGACGTTGTACGACTCGGACGGAAACAAATCTATAAAGCACTTATAAGCTCTGAACAACATGAATGAAACAGTTCGCCTCTGAAGTACCAACCAATATCAAAGCATTGACGTTGTTTGCATCAAACACTGTTCCAAACTGATAGCGACGCGCGCTAGCGGTTGACTGATCCCTCGCTAGACAAATCAGTTGAAGAGACACGTTCCAATAAGTTGACGGTGAAGGATCCTGAGGGAACAATTCATCAATTAAGCACATCAAAGAAAACAGGTGGTTCTGCTGCATCGCAAGAAAAAGATGCCAAGAGCACAAAAAGTAAATTATCTTCAGTGTGTGAAAAACACTTCAATCTATAATCAACAACGCAACATGAGAAAAAAAAGAAACTATCACTGACCATTTGAGCATTCATAACATGAGCAATTCCTGACACTGCACCGTTCGCTACCATGCGGCAAAGATTGATGAATGAGAACACGGCTAGCTCGTTGTTTAGGCGGCAGACTATCAGTTCGAAATAACGCTCCAAAGTTGCAATGTCGTTAGGTGGAGGAGCGTTTTTACCTGATGTCATACCTTTGAGAAAGTGCACCTCCAAATAAACTCTCATCGTCACACTTACTGTATTCGAGGTTCAACTTTAACGTCAACGTGCTCGGATCCAAGTGGAAGTTGTAAGAAACAAGACCACCAATCTGCTGTGGCGTTTGGGGTGCTGACGCATCATTTCGCTGAGGTGGGACAACTACAGGTACGGAGACACGGACCTTAATGGGAAGCCCTCGAAACCTTTAACAGAAGTTCAATCAGTGACAAGCACCAGCGTGATGCAAGGTGACTAAAACTCACAAAATCTAGGCCGCATCTCATTTCGCTAAACGGAAAGCGACCGACAGATTGGCTGCGCATATGAGCCTCGAATGCTAACGTCAGCTTTCTGATGAAACAAAGCGCTGACAAATAGTCATCAAGCGGTGCACGAGAGAGGTTAGTGCCTGCTGGAAAAACGAGAAACATTTTTCAAAAAATTCAGAGCTCTAGCAGCAAACTCACGGATTTTGACATAAACGAAAGCACGGCGCAGGGTTTCATGGTCAATGACCACCGGCGCCGACGAGGTTTCTAACTCAGCCGATCCACCCAACATAGCCGGCGACACCGCTGCCGCATCCGAATTCGGTGGTACTGACAATGATGCTGATAAGGACAGTCCAGCTGGGGAGGCATCCACCATCTGAAAAATTCCTGATGATGAATGGAAACGATGGGACAATCTGACAAAATTCCATGAAAGGTCCTACATACATTAGGTGGTAAGGAAGCGGGTTGGATCGGTGAGTTTGAATGATGGAATCGTGGCTCGCTTTCATTGCATGATTTTGACGTGCCACTGAAGCAAGAGTAATCTGATTCTGTGTAATTACGACATGAAAGATGTAACAATGCCATCTGCTGCCACCATCGCAAAATGAAAACTATGAAAGCAACGGTATGCTATCAAGTTACGCTCTATGAACAAAAGTCTTACTTCGATAACAGATGGAAGAATTGATGAAGACCAGCACAGCGAGGCTTGTTTCGAGAGCTATCACGAACGGCCACAGTGTCTCCGGACAACATGATGAATTCGAGATGTATGTGCCCGTAAGTCAATCGCAAAGTGACTTCATTGATCGGCATCAAGTGGAACTAAAAACAATCGAATCAAAACCATAGTTAGTAACAATAATAGAGTAAGCCCTAGGGAGCGCATTCATACTAGGTGCGGGTACCCGTTCTGCGGCACGAAAAACGCACCTCGGAACGGATACCCGCAATCCCCCCCCCCCGATTAATATTAGCATACGATGACTCATGCCACGGGAAGACTGTTTGGCTGCTTTCATAGTCCACGATTTGGCGAGCGACCGATCATTCGCTCGATGGGTCCGCGACCGGTCGCTCGCCAAATCGTGGACTATGAAAGCAGCCTTTGAGATAATTATGCTTCTTTTTCTCTTCGCTCGTTGCAGATTTTTTGTGATTCTTTTCTTTTATCACACCCGTGTCGATTTGATTTTATTTATTTGGAAAATAAAACGAAATAAAAAAATTACAAATAAAGTAAATAAATAAATAAAAAGTCTCGTGCCGATGACCCGTCTTATATGTGGTTAATGTCCACGTGAACTTGATATTTTGCCACTTATGTTTTTATCCCTCATCTTGCTGTGGGATTTTTCTATTTGATTTTTTCTGTTTTTTCTACTTTATTTTTCTATATTTCTATTTTTTCCTGCTCCATATTCTAGCTAGTAGTGATGTGTTATGCTTGCATTTTTTTCACTCTTGCTATTATTACTCCTTATTTCGCAATCAGAACATGTCAGTACTAGCAGGAATATAAAGCAGGAAAAAATAAAAACAAAAAATAGTATAGAAAAAATAGAAAAAATAAAGTAGAAAATTTCCTACAACAAAATGCTGAGATAAGAGGGATAAAGAAATAAGCAGCAAAATATCAAGCTCACGTGAACGTTACCCACATAGAAGACCGGGCATTGGCACGGGACGTGTTGAAAAATAAGAATCACCACATAATCTGCAACAAGCGAAGAGAAACAGAATCATAATTATATTAAACAGTCTTCCCGCAGCATGAGTCATCGAATGCGAGTATTGATCGGGGTGGGAAAAACGCACCTTAGACGGGTAGCCGCACTTAGTATGAATGCGCCTAGTCAATCTACATAAATGATAACAGAGCGTTTTTGTGCTCGTCCCCACGCCTTTATGAAACTGTCCGAAAACATTGAAGTGTTGCGCCCTACAAATTCTTAATAGCTTCACACCAGTCAACTGAATTCACCTGACCAGATCAAATGAGAGATTATCCAAGGGGAAAGCTTTCAAGTGGAAAACATATGCCAATTCTAACATGGTCAAAAATCAAAAGTACACTGCACACTGCACTGAAACACTGCACTGTCTGGATGATTATAGAATAGCGTGGGCATATGGGCATGGGAAAAAGGACAACAGCGCGAAGAATAGCCATCATCGTACAGATTAATCAGATAGGAACCGCCACTGACCTTCAACATAAGCGGATACGGTATATCGTTGTTGAATAGCTGAGCTAGAACTTTGCAAGACTGGAACCGTATGCGGCTAAAGAACGACAGTGATTGCAAAGGTTCACTTGTTGTGACCAAATAATGCACCAATTCCGTGAGGTCGGATTTAGCGTTGAACCTAGAATGTTTGTCAATAGACAACAAAAACGTGAACACAAATAAACAAAAAGAATATAGTAGCCTAAATTAATTGAAGTACACGAATTTCATATATAGGCAATGGAAATCTTTCAAATCACTATACCATTTCTGCGACAGTGAAGTCGACTTCTAATCATTACAATATTGTAGCCTAGAATGTTTGCGAGATGTGAGCGATTCAGTCTCTGGCAAGTTAACTAACTATAATATGAGCGTTTGTACGCAGACTAGCGGTTTTACGCAGATATATGCGTAAAAACTCACCAGTCTGCGTAAAAAGGCGCTTGCTATGAATGCACTTATTCCCAATCCCAACTGAATGCTTATACTAACATTCGAAACCGAACTTGAAACCAGAAAATTCTCGAAAAACCTACTTTTCTTTGAGAATGGTCGCCATCATGCAGTGCGCATTCCAACGAGTCGCTTCTTGTAAATTGACTTCGGAAGAATCGTAGATAGAAATAGGAAGCGTCTGAATTACCACATGTAACAACCTATTTTGAACCTTTGAGAGAATGAAAAGGAAAATAAAAAGCCATGCTTCGAGGAAAGAAGAAAATACAGAACGCAACTCCTCTCACCTGGCCAAAGTTCAAATTAAAACGGTCATTTGAAGCGTTTCGTGGTCGAAACGAGACAATCAACTGCTGATCGCGTTCACGACCATATGCAATCACTAACTTATGGAAAGTGTATGCTTGCACCTGAAATATTTCCAAAAGTCAATGGAAACGAAATATGATAAAATATGATAACATGTAATTTAAGAAAAAGGCGAACGTTCGATATTGCATATAGCTTAATGTAGCTAGGGCTGAAATGCTCAAACCCGTTTATATTTTCATACCCACAACTATAACTCGCAACAGTGACAAATACAGAAGTCATAGCACTGAACGCAGATAATGGAACGATAACATAACATTTTAAATTAGATAAACGAAAATAAAACTATAACAGTTAAATATAGGCATATATTTATATATTACTGAAAAATGAAAAAAAGCAACTTACGTTACAAAGTTTATTATAATGAGCATCGTATGCTCTAGCAAATCTGTTAACAGTATCGTAAATGTGAGAATATCTAGTAAGCCGCTCGATAATCGATGTAGCTATGGTATCCACTGGACCACCGACAGATATTCCGGTTTGTTCATGCACCCAAACGCCAGTCTGAAATGCAGCGTACAATGGTTTTTTTTTTCCGTAAAATCGCCGGATAGTTTGCTAGTATAGTAAAGATTACCTTGCGACCTTTCTTGTAAGGACTGAGATCCCGTACGAGAGGAATGTTTATCATACAACACTCAAGAGGCCAAATGACCCGTGCTCTGCTGTCCAACCGCAAACAGCACCGAGCCATATTACGCAGGAATGCTGCACAACGAACATCCACAACAGCAGAAACGCTATAATCGTTAGCTTTAAGATTTAATAAGCAAATTCGCCTAATAAATAATGAGGCTCATATCGAAACACTCACTCAGTTATATGCAATATAAGGCCTCCAACGTGAGGTTCTTCCTCAACGCTACGATATCCAATTCGTTTTTTATCCAACTCCTCGCAAACCCGCATGAATGAAATTCGATCATCAACCGCTGCGACGGCTGTTGTCAGTTGCCGAACCATCGATGGCTCTATGCGACTATGCTGAAACATAAGGCTGCAGAAATCCGTGGAACGAAATTTCCTCAACTTCTCCTACTTTTCTTGAATTCATGAAACTCACTTTTAAACCCACGCTCTACAATGAATATGAACTAAAATCAAACACACTCGTAGAAATTGAATGAAATTCATGAAAATAATCTATCTAACATTTGAATAGGACTAAATAATACTGGAAAGCATTACAAGGACAGCTGAAACGAACATTTTCTTTCAATGTCCAAACGTCGTCCATCTCAGACTGTCCAAATGTCTTGGCTTCAATGTCCACAACTCCATGAATAGGAGCGGAAATGAGCCGTTTCTCCTTCAAAATGAAGACAAAATCTGATACCAAATGAAAAGAACAGGGAATTGAAATGATTTCACCTTATTCAACTCCATCATCTGCACTTTATCATCGAGGGTACACAGTAAGTAGAGATTGATTTTGACCGTAAGATTCTCATTAGAAACAAATGTGATAACCTGAAATGCTTAAAAATGAGATGCGAGGGCAACACATAAAAATCTACGTACCAAGAAGAAGTGCTCTTCCTTGATGAATTGCAGGCAGATGCGATCACTCGAGAGTGAGGTAACCTCAAGTAAATTGACCTCAATCCAACTTTTATTGCGAAATACCGCGTTATTAATTCGTGTCACTCATAATTCCTGCATTTCGAGCAAACTCCCAAATTATTTAAAGCCGGAAAAGATGCCAGAAAAGTATAAAAAAATTCAAAGAAACGACTACGCTGGGAAGAACTGAACTGAGCTCGAATTGAGTTGATAAACTTACTGCAACCCTCTTAAAGAAAGGTGCCATTTGGTTCTCATTAATGATACGCACTTGGAGGGTGGACACAGATCTTCGATAACGTTCAATCATTAGCAGGACCCTAAACATTGTTAAATTGAAGCACATAGAAAACTTCGTCATTACTGGTTGTATTAGCAATGATTTCACCCACTTCAGACGGTCAATTCGCTTGCGTAGGGAATCGATAGATTGACCATCGTACAATGCTGTTTCCAATTCTTTCAGCTCACTAGCTCCACCGGGAAGGAAATCTGAAACTTTGCATGTCAGCACGCTTGACTGTAAATGCAGCTAAAACAGTTGGGCTGTAACAGTTCTGATTAACAAAACCTGTGTGGACAACATTAAAATTTGGACATAAACTTTTGGCAGAGAGACACTAAAAGAGGCAACTAATTTAGTCATGTGAATCTTTCGTTTTTCCTAGTAAGTATATACTATTTTAGGGGAAACAGGTAGGTAAAAGGCTTTGGCTATATGCATGATGGCTGAAAAATATAGAACGATTCGTTTGGCATTTGCTGGCACCCTGCTAAAGGGCACTGTCAAAATTCTTCTGACAATTTTCAAAAGCACAAGAGCCGTGCAAGTAGCATATGAGTCATTTGATTAATCGTTGCTTGAATGTGAATAAATGTTTCCGCGCAGCGATCCACCATCGCGAAGTTGCTCAAAGAAAGTCTCTGATGTTCGGGGGTGGGAACACTACGAGGCGACTCGGCGTTCCCTCTTCAGCAGTTCGAAATGTCTCCGCGGTGCCAGGACTCAAGGGCATACCTCTGAAATGCCCAAAATGGACGACCCAGAGCAGTGAATCTACCGAGGATTCGTGGCACTATTAGAAGAGAATCACCCTCAATAGTGGAGTCTCCACCAATCGGATTGTTACCTCAGCTCAACAACAGCTTTGATACCGATGTTTGAAATCTGCCTAAAGCTGAATGGTTATCGGCTCTCTTGAGGACAGTTTCTTCCGGAGCAGTCCAAACAAAGTCGGCCGATGAAATGCAAAAAAAAACCTCTTTGAGAGCTTAGAGTGGGCCGCACCTCTGACCTAATTGGACTGGTGAGAAAATTTTCACGGTAAAACCCTTCCAAGCCGTCAAAATCAGAGATAGTTGTCGCCAAAGGCTCCCCGACGTCGTTCCCAAAACGTGCACGGCCGACTATCTTCCTAAAGTGTGATTACTTGGAACTGGGTGACATCAAAATTCAAAACAATATTGGCCTTCATCGACAGAAATGTGAAAATCGACCCTCTTCCCGAGGTTTACATACAGATATTTTTAATGGGTACCGTGTTAATCTGGGTCAGTGAGCACGTCGGTGTCAGATCGTTCGTCTTACACGAGATTGGGCCTATTTGCATGCTTCAAACTCGACGAAAGCAGTACCCCCGTGCAATCCTCCAGGTGCAGAGGCAAGAACGTCTCACCTTCCCTTCGCCTGACCTCAATCAAATGGACTTCACTGTAAGGGAGCTTTTGAAGAGTAAGATCACAGGACGCTCCTAGCGCTCATTCGAAGCTCTGGCGTTGGTGCTTCAGAAGACCTGGGACGATATCGACGTAGGCTATGTGCGGCGCTCTGTTGATTTATATCTTTTCATTGGGGTGTAGCGGGGAGGGGAGCTTCTCGAAAACGGTTGACCAAATTGGTTTACCGGAGTTGGCCGAGCAGCCAACTGTAGTAAACTGATTACATAGTGTGTTGTTCAGGTGGTTGAAACAACCAAACAAGATGAAAAGGTGGTTCGAAAACGTCTTACCTATCGCATCCAAACTGCACAGTACCCGTCCGCTAAACATATTAACTGATATAACTACACACTCCTCGCGAGTATCTACGCTGTCTCGTAGCAGTGGAAGCCAAAGACATGGCGTTGCTGTTCCTGAAGAAGAAATTGGGAAAAACATTTGATACAGAATCCCAAATAACGGCTCACCCGCGTACAAGACAATCGAGAGAGGTTTCGCCGCTTTGAGGCGCTTTCGAATGCGCAGTAACCGCTCTCGACATCGGACCACCAAAGTTTCGGACAAAAGGCGATCAATTGACAGACGCCTGTAAAAGATTAATTAAGCTGATTAATCCCGTATGGTTGTATCGAAGTGCTGCAAAGAGCGAAACTAATTGCCCGAAATTGGATAGAAAGCAAGCAAAAAACACTGTCTCGTACCCTGTCCGGTCGTCAAGCTGACCCAGATCCGGTGCAATTGGATAATGACGAACTTTCAACGGTGTATCATCGCCCCCGTCTCCAAATATGGTTACTCGATATTGAGGTACTAGTCTAAAACACATCAGAACATGAGGGTGATATAAAAAAGTATCAAAATTGTAAGGAGAAGGGAGTTCGCGTGGAGATCGGAAACCTCATCCTTAGAAGCCTAGTGGGACAAACAAAAAATGAGACTCGCGAAACCTGTACGAAATTTCGATAAAAATACAAGCAAACTAAAATAAATAAAAACTGATAATACCTACTATATATTATTCGCTAAGGAAGGCAATAGCAGCAGTGTACGTTACCTTCGTGTTAACGTGGAGTCTTAGCACTTTAGTATGTGGTAGGGGATTAAAAGGGACCGCAGATGTTAGCTAAGAGGGACTGACATAACATATACTGGTTGTTGATCACCAGCCCATTTTGAGCAGACTGCCACGAACTGGCAACGAGCCAAAGAAGGCTGATTGTGTAAGGCCTTTCGTATTAGGAGTGGAACCTCGGCATTTTAATAAGTAATGTGGGATGTAACGGATAGTAGATACTCAATGACAGGAACTGATAATTAGTAAGAGATAAGGGGTCTAAAACAGCAAGAGCTAATTACCGATCAAAATTTTAGCGCCTTCTGTATTTATGATGTATCACTGACTTTTCGGTGTAATTTATTCCTCAATACGGGATGGTAAAACAGGGTGACGAAAGTGAATGGTTAGAGGCACTACGATAAATAGATGAGAATTTTGTTCATGTATGCTTCTAAATTACGACTGCTACCCAGCAAGGTTTTGATCAGTAAAGGAACTTGATTGGTAGATATCATTTGCTATAAAACTTAAACGACCGCCAAAATCTGGGAATCTCAACTAATGATAACTTCGGTGCACTATTATGTGACTCAACAGAAAGTTGGAAAGTCAGCAGCTTACCGAACATTTCCTATTAATCTCTTAGCGATACGTTGTACCCAATAGCCGATTGACAGGATGCGCTCTTTCGGGTCGTACTTCTCTATGACTATCTTGTTCCTGAAGTAATAGGCGTTTATAGGGAAGAGTCAACTAGAGCCTTTGAGGAATCATTTGAAAAACAATAAATACCTCAAACGCCCTGCAGCTAACTGCGATGCCTGACAAAATAAGACGTCTAATTGCAAGGATTGTGCAAAGGTATGCAAAAAGTCATATACTTCATTAATCGGCTGAAATCAACTAATTTGATTACAAGACTTCAGGAGAATTGTTGCGGACAACTTACATTTTTTGCGACATCCATCCTGGACTGCAACACATTGTGAAGCATGTGTAGCTGAAGTGGATGCACCAATTGCGCTCCATAACCAATTTCATAGTCTTCCACCAGCATTTTTATATTCAGTAGTGTCCATGGAGTCTGTTCCCGTTCACCCAGTACGGTCAGATTCACTTCAAACTCTCCAGGAACAGTGAGAATCAACTGGAACACCAATTTAAGCCCCGTTGAAAATTGCTCAACACACAAGTTAAATGTAGACGACTGCCCTTCAGAATGACCGATAATTACTTTGAAACTAAACAAAAAAGAGGAAAATCAAAGAAAACCGAAGGATGTCCATGAAGTGACACAATTTCAAAAAGCTGATGAAATAAACCGAATTAACCTACCATGCCGTTTTTAATGACGATACCCTTTATTCGAGGCGACAATGTAGATGCTGCTTTTGATATGCGATATTGCAGAACCTACACAGGAAGCCTCTTATAAGCTTCAAAAAAAAAACGAAGAATCGGAGGAGTGTAAAAAGAAACCTGATTGAGCCGTGATAATACATTTGCTTCATCAATGGGAGAGATTTTAGGTTTCAGTACAAAACGATCCTTGATTATAGTGGGTAGATGTTGATAGGTGCCCTAAAAAGCAGATATTACAATTTGACAGCTTTTGAAAATATGGTAGTATATAGGAAAATTCTAAATAAACTAAAAATGTAATCTGACAGACCTGTGTGAGCACATCGACAGCAGCAGCCACTTGGAAAGCAGGTAGACGTGCCATAACAAGCTCCTCTCGCGAAATTGTCACTAAACGATCCGCCGTCTCCACGAAATACTGCGATTGTTGATCCAGTAAGTAGCATATTGCCTAGACAGAACTCTATCCAATACCATGTGAGGTCATTAAAAGGGTGCGGAGAACATCAGAGACTCAGATTTTCAAGAGACTGATCAACTAACTGCACATGACTCGAATTTTTTCGACGATTTCACCCATTTCACAACAGCCAGTAACTTTACAAATAGCATTCGCGTTGAGTGTGCGAACTGCACGAGACTGATCTTTCTGTCTCCATCCAACTTCTTCGGTAACCTAAACTTGCACTTTCATCTCCACCATCGAAAAGAAAAATATCATAACCCTACTGCACTTCACTCAGAAATGGAGGCATTATTTCGTGTTAATAATTATTGCGCGATAAACCAGTAACGATCTACGTTACGATCTACTCATACAAAAGGATCATGCTCAAAGCAACAGCGCCGTCGAACTTTGTGGTTTAGACATTTTATGACAAAGTCGTTCGTAGTGGTGAGTCTATGCTACAGTATAAGGTGGTTTCTTTCCAATTCACCATTCCACAAGAGTCAGCCCAGGATGTGAATAGGTAGTGGTTGAGGTAAACATTCAATCAAAGAAATCATCGTAAGGTTATGGTAGAGAGTAATAAAATCAATCAATAAGCTGAGATGAAGTGCGTTCTATACTTCGGATGTATCTCGACACATCCCCGACAGTCTTTCTTTAGAATTGATTTTTTGTGAGGTTACAAAAAGCCTTAAGCCGTTCAAACTGAATAAAACTAGGGTCTATTTCGGCATGGATTCAGAAAATCTAACTAACAACTGCTCTTTTCTGCCTAAACGTTCTACCTCCCACCATCATTCTATGTCATAGGTGAACAGCTTGTGCGAAAAGAATGAAACAAACTCGAAACAGCGCTCTACAAAGTCATAACAAACCAATTAGACTACTGCTGAAGGGGAAACCAAAGATGGACTGTCTTCCCTTAAAATGTATTTGATAGTTGAAAACTCACAGTTCAGAGAGTACAGTGATCTCGTGATAGATTTGTTGTATAGCAAAATCAAGCAAATAGTTCAAACTGATTGTGGGAGGCCCACATTTGTCAGGCACTACGGGAAGTGCCGGTTTACTGTGATCCCCATCGTCCATCGAGACAACAGGAACTTCCTAAAATCACCCCAAATCCTAAAGTCATAAATTACAAAATTTAATATTACACGTACAAAAATACAAATTGCACTTGTAAATTACGGAATTTGCACAGCAATAGCAGCTATAGATACTCTTCAAATACTGGTTGAATAAATGAAGCAACAAATAAAAACTAGTAGCATAAGTAAGAAAAGGCACAACGGATTAGCAAGGCAAAGTATTCAGATAGTATATTCAAGAAAACAGTACAAAAAAGCCCAAAGTCGAGATAGAGAATTCCCTTTTTCAGGCGAAACAAATCCGGCGCATTTAAAGGGACCGGGTTCAAGCAGTCCGTAGGCCGCTCGTGACCACCAAGCAATAGGGCCCGCAGTTCGGGGACAGGCCAGCCGTGAAGCGCGAAAATTACGAGTGGTGATTCTATCTGTACACGTGTACCTGTGGGGCATGAAACAGCATCAATAAGGGCAGGAAAATATATTGGCGATTATTTAGGGGCTAATAATGTGATTGAGGGGGATATGGTCAACGAAGCCAGGAGGCGCCTATTTCCATTCATCTGCTCTTCCTCGCCTATCAGGGACGTTCAGAAAGTTTAGCAGTCGCGTAACCCTTCTTCATGTCTTTAAACGCGTTGTAATCGCCTGTCCTGACATCTTTCACGTAATTTCCTAGTTAAGATAGGTTCTAATAGTTCCTAATAAAAAGAATAATCCCATAAAGTTACAAGGGTTTCGGAGCTGACTAATTGACCCTGTAGCTATGAAAAAGCTGTCGGTCGTTCCAACTTGCGCCACACGATTTGGCATGACCTTGAAAAATTGTTTGACTTTGGCTAGTGCAGATACATATGAGTGATTTTTAGTCGTTATAATTGAGATGATTTTATGGAGTAAGCAAGCGAATGAAACTCACAAACAACGGGCGAGGATGAAAATTCGGCGAGTTCCAATTCTTACCCTGATCAAACTACTGCTTCATTCAGCTTCTTTACATTTACTACATGTTGTTCTACGGAAATCCACGACCTGAAAACTGGGTATGTGCCAACTCGTACGGCCAAGGACGCGCGCGGTATATTGCGCGGCGAAGTTCGTGGCGATTCTGACGGCGTTTATCATTAGGGCGCGAGCTTGAAGTAGAGTAGATTAGACGGATCATCCGAGCCTACTAAACCATTCTACTTAAAATTTGGGCCTCAATAATAGGCCCAAAGTCCCTAAGGATCTACCTGCATGGGTCGCTCAAGGGTGTGGTTCTTTTTCCGCACAGACATAGAACAAGACCAAAAAAGCATATGCGAGCTCGGCGGAGCTCCACCCACATGGGATGGGGCTAATATCAAAAATTCATAATTCGTTTGAACGAACCCGTTTTTAGAACGCAAAAAAGTGGTCTGAGGCTATAGAGATAATGTGGCCCCATCCTGAAGTGGGCGTAGCCTGCACTGAGGTGGGCGGGGCTAAGATCAAAGACCCATAACTCTGTTTAAACACGCTCTAAACGGTGAAAAAAGTGGTTGGAGGTAATAGAACGATCCTGACCAACTCCTAAGGTGGACGGGGTTTTCACTGAGGCAGCTGGAGCTGGCAATAGGATCAAAGATCCACAACACTGTACGAAGACGTCTTTAAAATCCAAAGTCGCTCCATACATGAGGAAATCATCATCGTCACGTCCTATTATTGAGAATTCGTTTCTGTCTCCTCTTCGAAATTATCTGAAGAAGTCGAGCCGAACTTTGAGATGGCTGGGACTGCGAGCATGATTAACAGAGCACATATGAGCTCAGGGGGTGACACAGTGAATGGGCGGTGTAATGAGAAAAACTTCATATTTTTGCTCCAAAACGTCCACACACCAAGAAAAATGGGTAATGGTTAGAAACAGGTAAATAAATTGGACAAAGGAGACTCTTCGCTGTAAGCGAGGCATTTCCTAACTTCTCGCAAAAACTCATAATCTACCACTCCCCATTTTTTGTTGCGAAGCACGCGTTCGTGTGCAGGGCTGGTCTATTAAAAAATCCTTAATTACTTACGCAGTAACACTTACCAACCTACCTCCACCTTAAAAATCAAAACGTGATTTACAATTTTGATTCTGCGCTCTGATAACTGACTTGGAATCATATCTTTCTTCTTGTTTCCTAAGTCTGAAGACGTTCGAAGTTGCACTCGGCTATTTACTTCCTGTCCACTTGCCGGTTGAGACCAGTTTCCTGAAGATAGAAAAAATGTTTTCGGGGATGTTTCAACAAGTGGACTGCCCGCGCTGGAAGCACTCATCATGCAGCTCTTTCTGGTTACAGTTGGTGTCAACAATGAAGAAAAAGTAGTCCATGGACAAACTGTGGATTGTTATAAAGCGTGCGGTTTGACACAAAAAGCCATTGGAGCACTCACACACCCTCAAGCCATGGACTTCTCATTGTGAGCTATTTAAACTCTATTACACGCAGAATATTCAATTTTAATCAAAAATTCGATTTTTTAGAGTTGTTCTCGTATCGTTAACCCTCGGTTCACTTGTTAACGCACAAAGTTTTGGTGGCTTTGGCTCATCTTCGCTCATGGGCGCCGGCGGCTATCCTGGACTTTCAGGATTCCCAGGAGGAATGACGGGTTTGGGCCAGTTTGGTAGACCCGGTGCATTCAGTTCATTCCCATCACTCGGAATGGGATCACTGGGTGGCTTCGGTCAAGGCGCAATGCCTGGATTCGGCGGTTTTGGAGGTGGAATGGGAATGGGACCCTTCATGATGGGACCTGGTGGTTTTTCATAGGTGAGTTATGTTATGCTATGAGTTATGCGTAATTTTCTCGAAAGTATATGCTTAAAATACTGCTTTATGAATACTACAATATATACCAAAATGACTTTAGTTCCTTAATTTCAGAATCATTTGGAGCCACTTTGTGATGCATTTATTCAACTATTTCCTATCGCTTCTGATATTCCACACGCAGTCGCACTTCTTTGATTAAGGGTTTGCGATAAAGGGTATATGAAATTCAAAAAAGAACTTTACACAATATATATGGCGAATAATTTGTGGCTAACGTGAAATTAGGTGGCTGAACAACCATAGGCACCAGCCCTGAAGAGGGAAATGGAGCTAATGAAATCCTAGTCACTGCTGAGCAGCGCCAAATCGTGTTCTAACCTCCCTAACCCACTCTTCATGTCGCGCTCCACCCCGAACAATCCCTTAGAGGTCCGCAAAGCCTTAATCAAGTCTGTCCACCTTCGTTCGGCTTGACTTTTGACCTTGTCACCTTCGCAGAATTCAGTGACTGGAGATACCGGATACGACTCTTCTCGAACGTCATTTTGGAATTCGGAGGCTCGAGTCTCTGTACTAGGCATATTCAGAATGTTCATACTGCCAGCAATCCCTGCAGAAATTCCTGTAGTTTCCATTGGGAACATCGTTGAAAGAAAACCGTTCATGTCGCATCCCATAACGAAATTGATAACCGACACAAAAATTTATCCTTCTATCCACTCACTTTTATTCTTCTGTCCTTATTCTTTATAGTTATTCCCAAATATCACGACTAGGAGTGCATTGACCATTTCTGATATTATTTTCATTTCAGTTGAGCAACTAATGAATTCGATCGACCCACGAAATAGCAGAGACCGACCGATCGATCACTGTGTCTGTATATGTTGTTTTTAGTAGATTAATAAAAATTTCTGAGATACACGACTGCTCTCTACCGCGGTTATGATCTGAGCCTTGAGTTATACTCTTTCGTCAAAAGATTCTAGACACTTTGGACTTCAAGCATAGAGGCAGCCAGATCATTCGTGCGATTAGATCCTAGAGGCCTGGACGAACGAGCACAACAAGGGGATTTGCCTCTCTGAGCGAAGTCAGTCATCGTGTGTCGTAGCCACACGAGCTCGTCACTAGGGAACTCATTACGAGAGAAGGGCTACTACTTTGGGAGCAGCTTTTTGTTGCACGTTGGTTTGCTGGCCCAACGGTCGATATTCTTCGAGATCCTTCCCCAATCGTACCTGCTGTAGGAGTAATGAGAGAAAGCGACGCGACGATGAGCATGCTAAGGGGCATACTTCTTCCAACTGACAATGAGAATTATGTCGGAAAACTCGGGTGTGGGTGATTCCGCTGAAAATCACGTCGCGCTCAGAGCACATGAATGCTCGATCCATCGACGTCCAGTGCTGTCAACACACACCCAGCAAAATCGTTGGTCGGTCGGTGGGTTGGACACACGCACGGAAGTCCACCGGTGAACTCTGACTCAGACTTCAACGATACAACCGACGTTTGTCCTTCCTCCATCGCGTGTGTGCGAGTGATGGTGGCGCTAGACAGGTGTTGACAACATTGGACGCCGATGTGCCAGTGTTGTCAAAAAGTAGCTAGCGCCGCAGTCGCTCGCACACACGCGACGGACGCACGGACGAACGTTGGTTGAATCGTTGTAGCCAGAAGGCAGCCATTCACGCAACGCAACCTGTCCTGCGTTGTCAACACGTGGCCAGCAACGGCGTCGGTAAGTCGGTTGGTGGAAACAGTGCACGTCGGTGGAGTCTGAAAGGGGGTGGCGGAAGTTCTCCTCGAATTTCCACGGCCAGCGGCTACGGTTCCGTGGCGACTGGCTGCTTTCATACTTCGACTTGCGCGCCGGCTCGCAGTTGGACACGGCCGTACATTTAGAAGTGGGGTGTGAGCGGCTATGCGCGACGGCGGCCCTATCCAAGCGTGTGACAGCAGCAAGTACCGATCGATACCGCAAATCGAGGACGACTCTTCCCACTTCTAAATGTACGGCCGTGTACGACTGCGAGCCGGCGCGCAAGTCGAAGTATGAAAGCAGCCATTGCCGTATCCTTCCATAGGGAATGCAAATCTTCCCCTCCATAGCGCGGATCAAGTGCGGTGAGCGCGACGTCGCCACAATTAGAGGACCGAGTTCGAGTAGTCCGTTGACCACCACTTGTCGTGGGAATTTGGGGAGACAAACCGTCGCCCAGTAAATTCAAGCTGTTTAAGTTGCTCATTTTTGTGCTAACCTAAATAATAGGTGCTGTAGGTACTGTTCATAGTTGGTTAGCTGCGGAACCGAAAAATCACCCACTAGCGGCGCTAGCGGGGTGTTGATCTTAAGAAACACTGAGCTTAGTAAAATGGTGCCTAGCTTCTATAGAGAAGGAAGGAGTTGGCTTCTGAGAATATGGTCTTCACGTTTCATATCGAATTTCGCCTCCTCATCCAAATAGTGCGCTCCAGTCCACAACCGGGTCGCACCGGCGATGGAGCGCGACGACGGACGAGCGCTTTCGACCGTTTTACCCTCATCCTTCCATCGGTCGGGTGATGTCTTTACAAACTGCGAGTTCTAGTAGAGAACCATCCTCGCAAGTAGTCGAATTATGGAAACGTGCAAAAGTTCCAGTGGGAGAGAGAAACGACGATCTTCCAATCACCCGAACAGTGTGAGTTATATAATCGTATCTTTTTATAATGAGGCGACCTTCATAATGTTTTTCGGTAAATTTCGTTATTCGTTTTAACCCTTCCTAGCTACCTCCTTTATTGGAGACTAAATAACACCAGAGTTTATTAGGGGTGAAGCATTGTTAAAGTTTAAGCAAGGGGTGTATGTGACCACTGGAGGAACTAACTCTTCATAGGGAATTCCCTCGAAGTCTGTCGATTTCAAGTCTAAGCTCAACTTCTCGTTTGGGCGTTTTCTAACGTTGCTGTATGATGAGCAATGATATTCCAATTTGAATCGTGGTGGTTGTGAGACGAAGTTTGTAGAAAGGTGGTTGATTGTGGCGTTTCTGTCCAATATGACTTTTGAGAGCGCGCGCTTATTTGTTATGAAAAAATCCTGAAGAATTACCTATGTAAACTAAAGTTCTTAACGAAGGCTGGTGTTTTTATTCGGCAAAGTTCGCTATCGTAGAGTGTCACAACGATTGGCCGGTGAACGTTCATGGCTGTGGACGAATATTTCCCAATTGTCGCCTAAGGATCAGACAATGATGGTTTCAAACTTGGCGCAGTATTGGCCGTACCCGTGGGAACGAAGGGCGTTGAATTGGCCAATTCATGCTGGTATTCTCGCCAACTGCATAACCTCTGCTGCTATTGGTTCGTTTCCTTAATTCCATTGACATTATTTTACACACCCTACTTTCTGTCAATCTTCAAATGAAGACAGTTGCCATCTTCACTTAATAGTAGCATAACTTTTGAAGTCTCCTTGACGCCATTGTTTTTGGTAGGAAATATTTCATAGGGTTGAAATATCGTGTAAGTTTCTAAAGGTTAGATCTATGAGATAGAGAAAATGAAGCAAACTTTTTTCCTCCTTTATGACACCTGAGAAGAAAGAGTATTTGTGATGCAGCCATTCAGTCATACTCTTGGACCAGTTCATAATTTAAGCAGGATTTTCTAGCCACAAAAATCAGTGCTGATATGGTAATGTTCAATCCGAAGATGTCGTTTCTCGAGGCAGTCCGGCAATGCCCGCGGTCGCCGTTTGTCTTCGGCGTTTATACCTCTGGAATCGCATACTACATGATGCGTCAGGTAGGATTCAAAAAGATCGAAATAGTTGTTTGACTCTATCGAAGCATTACCTCATGCAGATTGGAACCTTTGTAGCCGGTGGGCGCTCAAAAAAAAAACTCCACATATCCTTGACCATTTTTATCGCTGCGGATGAGTGTCTGAATTATCTTATAAAGGCTTTTTGGTTACCTTGTTGAAATGCTTTTTAGTGCATGCAAGGTACGATTTCGGTTAAGTAATTCCTGGCCTAGTCATAGTTAAGGTAACGAACGTCCTATGTGCGAATTGGATATGGTTATCGATTGTTTCTCTTTCGAACAAGCCCATTTTACGGCTTGCCCTCGAACAGAGCTCTTTCCAAGAAAGTTTCAATAGACAACTGTAACGACCATACAGCCTTTCCAAAACATTGAAATTTCAGAGAAATGTATCATTTCCATAACATCGCCATAATTGACGTCTTAATTACCCTTTCTGAAGAATTCACCATATGTTGATGAAGAATATGAAGAAATTGCTTTGATTATGACTCAATCCACTCCATATAAAAGTGGGACATGCAGATGCTTAATCGGTCGTTACCAATAAACGTTATAAAGCTGTGACCGTTCGCAACATGGCGACCACGCTTTGACGAACCACGTCTTCTTCCGCCACAACGTCGTCTACCCACTGGAAATTCCACCGACAAAAACAACCAAGTTCCGCTAGCTCAACAAGTAAATCAGAAAAAGAACAGAACAAGGAACATCGACGACGAAACACGACAAGATCACACCCAATGATAACACGCAGCCTAGCTCGACAGCTCACCACCTCATTTTCCATTCTCCTTATATGCTGCATGATAGCAGCAAGCTCCAGTGCCGTGCCCGACACAAAATGCACAAATTCTCACTCAGCGAAACACATCATTCATACTGACCAGTGCTCATCCAATGGAATCGCCATCGCCATTACAACCACGCTCTCAAACATGAGCGCAATGTGCTGGTTCCCTATCACGTGCCCACTTGGTCATATCCGGATAACACTACCCGTACAACCCAACTCAAAATTTTGTGACGAAAAATGCAATTGTCCCAAGTGGACAACAACGTGTAGTCACTACGATGGGATACTAAAAGAAACATCAAAATACTCATCCATCCCAGTCTCGATCACCATGTTCTTACCACCTCACGTCTGCTCCTTCAGTCCATCGGCACTTTGTTCTTCCGAACAAAGACTCGGAGTATTCCATCAAATCCAGCTATTCGACGACACACTCATCGTCGTTCCGGAACTTCATATCCAATCAGCCGACTTCTTATCGCACGACGATTTCTATTGCTTCGACATACACGGCAATAAAACAACCAACCCTCACACTTCGTCAACGACAGGAACGCCAGAATACTGCAGGACGCCATCAGTGCAAGCCTTCCGATCAAGCGAACACCTTTTGCGCATACCCAACTCCCGCAGCAGTCTATCATCACAAAAATATATCCATCGTAATCAAAAGCATGGGGAACCACAACCTGTACTTATTATCCAGCACTCGAAACATCGCCATGGAAATCACCTACATCATACACCATACCGAGATGCACCACCGGCGGAGTCCGTCCTCGAAACAACAGAGATATTCCAAATGGTTGAAGCATGTTCGTCCTTCACTTGCATCTATATATCTATCTACTCGCCTGATACCAAGATTCTACTCCCAACGTCTGTAACCCTATTTCAACATACGGTAAAGCTTAGCGCCTGGAAAGATGGGAAACAGGTTTTCGCAAATGATCTAACCTGTGAAGGAAAACCCATTTGCGATCTTATCGAATGCTTCTTCTGCTGGGAACACGCTTTCAATCTTCAGTGCTGGACCACAACTGAACTCATCATCACAGCAGCAGTCTCCTTCCTATCCCTAATTGCCTGTCATCTCCTGTCCCCCGTACTCAAATGCTTTTGGTGGTTGTTCAAGAAGCTTCTCCGGATGCTACGAAAGTTCATCGACAAAATCACTCCATGCCGAAGACGACATGACAAATATGTAATCCCCCACTTCCCATCATAGCAGTAGACAGCAACTCAACGATTGATCAGAAAAAACTCCTATCATCACACTCGTACTCCACCTCATCAGCACTGGCAGCGCATGCTCGGACGTCGTCAGCATCAGCGGTACAGTTCAACATTGCAAAATCAACTCAACAAATGAAGAATGTGAATTCGATCAAGCAGTAACTCTGCAATTGCAACCTGTCGGACAAGATGTATGTCTACTGTTGCGCAACTACAAGAACGAACCCACAGGAGTCATCTCAATACGAATTCACGACATCGCCTACTCTTGTCAGGAACGAACGGAATACTACACCAGAGATCACAAGTTCTACACCGAATCCCACCATCAGTGCTGGAACACTAAAAGTTGCAAAGGAGAGACCTGTAGCGGTATCACCACTTCGACCAACATATACGAATTTAGCCATTACGCGAAAAACAACCCTGGATGCACCTACTGTTCACCCTCTTGCAAATGCCTATGGTGTGATTTTTGCTTTTGGTGCAAAGAGACATGCCTATTTTACAAGGTATACGCATGGCCGAAATCCGAAACGATCTAACCGCATCTTCACGTGCCCCGTCTGGTCAATCACAATCACAGGAACGATCACTTTAAAAACCTCAACGAAAGACGAAGAACACAACTTCGTCTTGAATCCAGCTCGCCCACACGTCTGGAACTCCATTGAGCTCACGCTAACGGCAACAACAGTACCTAACCTTCCTATATTGTCAAGCTACTTTCTCACCGACGACTCAACCGTAACAAAAGTGGAACCATCACCTGCTGGAATACCACTCCCAAATTCGGTTGGACAACTCCAATGTGTAACGTAGCAGTTGTCCTTCGGCTTGCACGGTTGCCTATGCTACGACTGTCGTAGCATAGGCAACCGTGCGAGCCGAAGGACAACTGCTACGTTACAAATGCACGTCTGAGGAAACAGCGAAAAAATTCTCATCATGTCAGTTTTCGCCTGCTACGTGCCAATGCAACCCACTTGTTTATGAAGCAACATGCAATTGTCCGGAAGGGAATATAAGTAAGCATTTAAACAACGTTTACCAAAAACTACCACTCAGCGGAAAAGACACAGTCATCCTTCGACGCGAAAACAGCATCCAAGCCAAAATTACGAGTGGATCAAGCACATCCATCCAAGTCTCCATGCATGGTCTATACATCTTCACGAAACGCGTCGAAAACGAATGCCGTATTGACACAGGATCGCTAACTGGATGTTACTCCTGCTTCCAAGGAGCACACGTTCAAGTATCCTGCACGTCATCGCTATCCGAAGAAACGGCGGAGATACATTGCAAAAATCAAACTCAAAATAGTCAAATGCTCGCCACATGGAGTCGCCTCCGATGCAGTATTCCACTTCACGACTCCGTCAATAGATATCAATTGTTCAGTCCTTTGCCCCGCCGGACAATCGACTATTCATCTTCAAGACATAGAGCTAGAACCAGTGTTTCAGTTTTCATCACTACAGCATCTGGATACTTACCGAGCAACATCTACAGGTTTCTCTATGAAGGGATTTTTCTACATCAATACTCGAATGGGCTACTTCATTCACCAACGTAATCAGCATATTTGAATACTGGAAAACTATAGTAATCATCTTCGTGGTATTAATTGTTAATTTCCCAAGTTAATAGAACTTTTCGCAAAACGCACATTTCAAGCCACCTTAATCAAGTAATCAACGTTAACTTTCTTTTCTGGGTTGGGAGTGTAACGACCATACAGCCTTTCCAAAACCTTGAAATTTCAGAGAGATGTATCATTTTCATAACATCGCCATAATTGACGTCTTAATTACCCTTTCTGAACCCATATTCAGTTGTCTGGATGCTATGCCTTCTAAATTCCTCAAGCAAGCTCAGTTCAACAGTTATGTTTCGTTGTCTTTGAATGTTTTTATCAGTCTCCTCAATTGGTGGAATTTTTGTTGGTGGTTTGAACAGGGTTAAACTGCTGATAAATATTCGTAGTATTAAGAATCCCTTATCGCTCCACAGAACCTTTTCAGCCTTCAAAAACCGACTGCGAAGAAATCAATCCCATTCTGATTTTGCCGAATCGATTATTTTAGGTTTTTATAGTTCCTGAAGTTTTTACCGAAAGGCCGTGCAGTTCGTGCGTGTTGAGTAAGAGTGTGGCAATTGCTCTCGGCACAGGCGTCGCTGTTCCTCTTCTAACCACACCGTATCTTTGTCATTACATCGTACGTCCTTTTTTTCTACATTTAATAATGCAAATCAAAAGGGCAGATTAAGAGGGGCTTGTCCAAGCTGTAAGTGGCGCTGTAAGTGGCTGCCAAAGCTTCCTTCAGATCCCGCATTGAGACGGAAGGTTAATGATGAAGGGTGGTCAAGGGGGGGGGGGGGGGCAGAAGCGATCGACATCAATGTTATTATTATTCGTTATTCGCCATTTCGGAATGCAGCTATGTCTGGTGATCCTTATCGGTAGCTTCCAATTCCCATCCACTGTTGCGCAACTGGGAACCACTGTCTTTACTAAAAACTATGGTTCAATATGATATCAAGTATTGGCTTTCAGAAGCAAAACTCCAACTCCACTTTGAAATTTGTAGTTTTCTTTGATTATTCACAACTTGGCAGCTTTGCAATTATCACATGCTACTGACATCTCATCGCTTTTTTTGGTAGATTTTAGTGATTTGTGAACTTTTCTCTCTACCTCTTCCCCTCCCTTCCCTTCATATCTATTTACTTTTATCTTTTTATTTGACACCTAATGTGGCCTACTCATATCGCTTGCTATACAATTAGTTACAGAATATCAATCGACAACCAAAGGAGAAGTTTCCGTCAGTAAGTAACTATATTGAATTCCTCACACTTTGTTGGGAAGGTAAGTGATAGGATGTTAAGCAAACAAATTGGGTGAATCGGTGTCGATTGGATCTACTTTCAGGCAGCCGAGCAGCTAGGTCGCTCCTTATCAAGCTTATTCCATTCCAAGCACTGGTTGCCGCTGTTTCGACGTACTCAGTTCTGTGGGGACGAGAAAGGTGGTTCGCCAATTCTGTTCTTGTTCGAAACTCCTTTCTTTCTCGGTTCTGTAAAAGCTATTTAGAGTATTCGGCACGTTGGACGCGGATCCCGAATTCGCAAAGGACCTTCTTCTGAAAGTACAGCTGAAAGTCACTCTTAAGCAAAGAGTAATGGACTATCTCCATGGCAGTTCATTATACAATGTCATTACCGGCAACCCGACCCCAGAGAAGGATCATGTACAGCTTGATTAATAAAATAAAGTGGTATGTAGGCCGATCTAAGTCATTTTCGTTATTTTTTTTTATTTTAACAATGCCCATAGATAAATTCTTATACTTCGTTAGATGTTTTGTTCTAACACTTCTTGCTCCCTCAAACTGAATGAAATCCTTTAGTTCTCATATTGTCTTCGTCTACCTGTCGTATGTTTATTCATTTGCGTTCTGTTCAAAGCGGTCGTGGCCCGGTCTTCTTCCTATAATCTATACACCAAGATAAAACGATTATAGTAGTGTAAAGGAGGACTGAACGTCAGGGAAGAAGGGCATGGATCCGTGTTTTTTCTTTGAATCCTTGGGTATCACCGGGAGTCATCAAATAGGTATCTCTGTATCAAAGGTGTTAGTCTTTGTCAAAAGACATTACATGGCACTAAGAGTAGCGGGAGAGTCTGCTTCGTGCGAGGCGGCAAAGGTTTTCTTTAATAGCACGGTCGAAAATAAGTTGTTTTTATCCCCTTTATGTCGCCCTCCTACTCTTTTTTGATGATTTTCATCCAGTTACTTAATATGATGCTAGATAATAGCTTGAATGCCAGACGAATCCTGCTTGCATTGTCGACGAGTGTCCTTTTTGTCTTGTAATTGACACTGCTAGAATAGATATCTCGGCGGAGTGAAGTTGCGTTCTGACCTGGTTTGGTCGCAAATTCCTGATTCGCCGCGGCGACTTTATTCATCAAAAGAAAAGGTCGATCTGCGACAACCTGAATATTCGCTAGTTCTTTCCAACTTTCGTTCCAGTTGACTGACGAAGTTGAACGATATGTACCTTCTGTTTTCTACCAGTCCCAGCCTACGTAAACAATTCGTTGTCGCCATCATTGCCTACGCTGACGGGTGCTGGAGGCTATTACAACCGGGCACACGGTTTGTGCTTTTTGGACTATGGCGAGGGCGCAATCGTATTCGGTGTTCATGGTCAGCTTTTCAAGGGTACATAACAAAACGCTCCTATCGATAACTGATCAGAAACGCTGCTGCAGAGTCTAAACATGGAATGATCAAGGTTGGTACATTTCGGAACGGTCCTTCTTCTATGAACATGAGACCCTGACGTAAACAAAGACAGATTCCCCTCTGCCCAACGAAGGCCTTGCCCTTTCCCAATTATTTGAGATCCAGAAAGCAAAGGGTCTATGTATTGGCATCTAAGATTGTTCCATGCCTTATAATACCTATTAATAGTTATCTACAATGGCGTGTCGTGAGAGTTTAATCAAATTGTGTCCTTACTTACAAGGACTTAGACAGTCAGGAAATTGTCGCTGCTAATGCTCCTTTGACTACCTTCGCTAGGAAACCTGATTCTTTCAATTGCCATCACAGCAATGTTGTCTTCAACCGAACGGCGTGATCGATAGCTCAGGCTGCAGTCCACTCACATTGAAAGTCACTTACTACCCTCTCCCGTCTTCCCTCCCCTTCCCAGAATCACCCGACACACTCGTACGCGAATAGAGTCCTACGTGATCCCGCCTCTTCAAGCTGCGTCTGTCTCTTCATCTACACCTCTCGTTCAGCCGAACCGACAATTGGCTAACCTGTTCCAGAGCGCGCTCCCGTGATCCACAAAATTGACAGCGGAAAACCATCATCGTGATTTCTCGTTTCGCCTTGCTGCGAACGTCGTCATGTCGTTCCAGGAGACGTCGCTATCCTTTGTGTTATTGCTCTCGCTCTTGCCTATTGCCCAGCCATTCCTTGCATCCGCTTTTTCGTCCGTTTCACAAGTTGGAAAAACGTCCAACTGCGCCGATTGGAGCGATTATGGACCGTGCTTCAGGTACACCACCGTTATGCAGGATGTCAATTTTTTTTATTTAATAGCTTTTAAGCTGTATTACACGTATAGTAGGATGCACTCGATGTTAGAGTACTGTGGGCATGATGCTTCTTCGAGTTCGAAGATGTCAGGAGACGTCATCCTTCTATTATGCTAAAAACTAGTCACCTTCAGACTAGTCTGTCTCAGCTGGTGGTGTCAGGACCCTCTACCATTTAGGCAAAGATCGAATGTCCTGATGCAACTAGCCAAGAAGGCGACGGACTGAGAGTGACTAAGTCTTCACGCAGTAGCCACTTTGGCGCCTCCCTATCCATGTCCTTTGCTCATCCGTTTAAGGATGAGGGGAAACAAAAGCTCTGAGGTATCGTATTTCGACTATGATAAACTCAGGGTTTCAGCAGTTATCCAATTAAACGCGACCATGGCTCAGAAGTGAGCTTCCATGCACCAGAGCGCCCCCTCCCACACCTACACACACCTCCACTTTTCACAACAAATTCGTCCAGACAGCGCTCATCAGCGTCACGAAGCGATCCATACAGAAACGCCATTAAATAATCAAATGGGATTTCGTGCATCATTGTAGCGATCCTGTCAGCGAAAGTGATATAACGCGGCATTTACGGTCTATTACGATCAGCGCGGAAAAGTCTGCTAAACTGTTGGCCAACCTGATGCTTCCTGTTTTTTTTTTCATTTTTTTGTAAGTTCAATGGAAAGGGAAAGTTAGGGGTGCTTATCAGTTCCGTTCCAGGCATTATGCTTGCGATTGCAGTGGAAATAGTAGAGACGCTGAGTGGCCCTTACAGTGCTCCATGGACGAGCTTATCAGTACCTTGGATAAGGCCTGAGTGATGGAATGAATAGCTGGATTGGTCGCATTTGAAGCCCCAACCAGGCAAGTGGTATCCGCTGCTTTTGTCGCTTTCTGAAGAAATGAAGAAGGCCCTCCTTATTTGCTGAGCAGTTATCGAAACACATGGCTCTGAAACAGAGAAAGTCAGCGATTTGCAAGCCAGCCGCGTGCATCATGTGAGGTATTCGACATTTGACCGCACGCTATGAAGAGAAAAACTTGAATTCCCATGCGGAGAAGATTACGGTAGCCGTCGCGAGACCACTGCCGCTTGCCCTGGAGTCAAAATTAATGAGTCCCAAGTAAGACTGCTTTTATAGTTCAGAATTCTGCAGCCGATTTCTTGCACAAGCTGATCGATAATGATCAAGCGCCGGTTCGCCAAGTACTTCACTTCGACGGAAGACGATGAAGAACGAGTGCTGCTGAGCGGGAGGCAGGAGCCTCTTTCCTCCGCCTGCGGCGTTGTAGCGGTTTCAGTCCTGGGTCTTCATCCCTTCAACATTGGAGCGCAGCATAGTTTGCGCGCCATTTTCAAAAAAGCATCACGTAACCCCTTCACCGTCCCACCCGCACACCGGTGTTCTTCTCCAAAACCTCTTTTCCATGCGTTGTATACGTGACGTGTGAAAATTCATGCATTCAAATGAGGTTATGTCGTGAAAGGATCTTTATTGTCTGCAGAATTCGGGGAGGCTATTTGATGCCTTCAGCTCGGGAGACGCACGATTCGTGCGATTCTGGGTGCGCGCGGCGAATTCATATCTATTCTGACGACTCCAGCGCCTATTACTGGGGCCCAATTTTTAAGTACAGTAGAATAGTAGGATCAGCTGACCTTGATAATGTACTCTTGTTCAGATTTGGGCCCCAATGGTAGGCGCCGAAGTCGTCCAAATCGCACCGAATTTCGCCGCGCCGCACCCAGAATCGCACGAATCGACACACACCCCTTCCGCTCTGTATGGCTGCTTGGGTAACGGAACTTCTCCCCTATCGCGGCATTCTCCCTTGCGGCATGCGGCAAATGCCACTGCAGTTACCGTACTCACCCCGCCCCCCGTCAATCGATAGGACGCGATATTTTTCCTTGACTGGCTTGCTTTTTCATTGGATTTTATCGTTTTTTCTTCTGTTTCTTTTTAGTTTTCATGTTTATTAGACTTGATTAATTAAAATGACTCCTCCTGTATAAACGACGATCAATACCGCATCGAAATTGAAGGGAGCGACCAGCCAATTCAAATAATTAAAGGACTCCCTACCTCACAAATTGCGCGCTCCAATCTTTCATCGCAATCCTGCGATAGGCGGCGGGTGCGGCGTGTGCGACGCCGTGTTAGGGGAGAAGTTCCCGGACCCTGGCTGCTTCCATAGTCCGCCGGCTGGCAAGCCGGCTGACGTAAAACGAATTAGTTCGTGTAAGAAATCTACGTCTGTTGCACTTTATTTCACGGACAGAATCCGACCGTAAAGAATCTAGAGATAAAGTGCAAGAAACGTAGATTTCTTACACCAACTAATTCGTTTTACATCAGCCGGCGCGCCGACCGGCAGGCGGACTATAAAAGCAGCCTATCTTCACTAATGATGGCGAGGAAGCTGATTGTGGCTTCCATCCTCTGTGTCATGCACCGTCGTTCATGATGTCATTCAAACCCCGTCCCCAGCGGATTATAAGAGCGCGGAAGGTGGCGTCGGGTGAGGTCCCTCGGTTGAAGCTGCGCTCGGTAGGTGTAAGCTGCTGACGCTACGCGGTGGCGGCGATAGCACTTCGGTTCAGCCGTCAGGCTGTTACGTCGGAAATCCTGGCGGACTCGCACGGGACGTTGTCAGTCAGGAATTCAAGGAACTCAAGGCTCTTTAACGACAAGCATAAGTTCAAGCCTTCAACTCGAATTCCATGTTCCTAACCACGTTGTTATATAGTGTAGTTTTGATTCGGGTCATTGTACGATTGTGGACTTTATAAATAAAAGGGTAAATGGAGAGTCGATGAATCCAAGAGGACCACCCAAACTTGAGTGGTTCTCTTGGAGTGATGCCCCAAAACCCCCTGATCACAACATCATGAAAAATCCGCAATTCTCCTGTGAACCGTTTCAATTGATACTTCACCCATCATAGAGGATTTGAGCGTAATCTTTCAGTTTTCGCAGTTATAGGATAAGGGGTGCATTTGGAGGTGCGCATGGCAAACTGTGCGGTAAACTTCGTGGCGATTTAAACGACTCTGGATTTCGCCACGCAATTTTCCGCGCGCACCTTCAAACGAGGAATGCTCCGTCCCCCAAGTCATATGGGTAAGGTTCAACCACCTTAAGATCATTGGCAGCTACACTGACTCTCTGTAGACGAAGAGTTATGAATGTAACAATAAACTTGTGGACAAACGCGACACATAAACGATGCCTAGAATGGGGGTTCTTACCACAGCGCCCATCTTGGATGATTGTTGTTGCTCGTATTCCTCTTGTCGAACTGCCTGCTCGTCTTCGAACTGAACTTTTATCACCTCTACTCTTATACTGGAAGTATCTTTTTGTTGGAGATCCCTTGGCACGGTAATCATATTTCATATTCGTTTGCCAAAAGTACAGTTTTTCGTGCCTAGTGTCTGCTGTTTGGTCGTCGTACGTCAATGAAAACACCACTCTTTCTGTTCCAGCATCTGAACGGGAGCATGTAAAATCCTGTTTTTCTGACAAGGATGGTTTCGAAGTTGAACAACTTGGAAAAGAAGTTACGTGGATATGTCGAAGTTATCTTGGTTGTGCTCAAGGGCTAAAGGGATCAGTTTTCTGTCAGATTATTGGGTTAGAAGGAGGAATTTAGGGAGGCGAATGCTGAATTCAAAGAACTCTTACAAAGTAAGGAATCCTCACTAATTTTAGAGTAGGTTCTCCACCCTCTTTCCTGCCACCCGTACCCTTGACAAATTTATACGCCGTGGGTCTGCGGGGAAATTGCCCCCAGTAGGCGAGATGCAATCCCGCCACTTACAACCATTGCTGCACCATACTTCTCGGAAGGCTTACTTCATCGATATTCGAGCTACCACCATCTTACTTATTATATAATTGGCTAAGTGTGTCTGTTGGTGTGTTTGTGTGTATGTGTGTTTGTGTGTTGTGTGTCTGACAGGAAATTCATAACTCCTATCCCCGTGGACCGAACCGAAACTTTCAAGTTTGGTAGGAGTACAGGCGGTAGTATGGTAACAATTATGGTTGGTGGGAGCAGACTCCGCCCACGATGGGCGTAGTTTGGACAAAAATTCACATTGCTGTTCCCGTGGACCTAGAGCGTTCAGCTTTGGTAGGATTAAGGCGGCTGGATGGGAACCCTTATGTTAGGGGGCAGGACCGGGCTCTTCCCATAATGGGCGGGGTTTCAGCGAGAATTCATAAATGCTGTCACCGTGCATCTAGCGTGTTCAAATTCATTATGGCTTTAGACGACAGTGTTGGTAGAGTGGGAACACTAATGGTAGATGACAATTCTCGACTCTGGGCGGGGCGTGCTTGAAAATTGGCAGTTTGGACCAGGGGCATTTAAATTTGCTACGAATAAAAACGGCAGTATGGGAATGCTGATAGGAGGTGGCATGATTGACAGAAGGGGGGACGCACGCGAAAATTGCTAATTTTGACCTGGGGCGTTCAAATTTGGAACGAATGCAAGCGGCAGATTTAAGACACCTGTGGTAAGTAGTGAAAGGCAATTGAAGTAAATCCAGCCCGCGGAGGCATAGGAGGGGGGGGGGGGGGTGGAGGATGTATGGGGCGTGATCAAATGACCGTACCTTGAAATAAAACACGTGGCTTCGTCATAGCCTGTAACGAAACTTCTTGTGTGTCCAAAATTGATTGTCTAGTCTCTGCTCCTGATTTTATAAAAAAGATATTGTGGTGATGTGCAGGGGGAGTGGGCATCATCAGCCACGGAACCTGATGAACTTCCATATGTGGCGTTAAAGCGATGTATCCATGTTTAGGTTCCTATCGAATCTTAGTTTCTGAACAGCGAAGTACCAAGCAGACAAAAACTTGCTATTGTCATTCCGCTGCCTGAAAAAGTATCACTGTCAGACTATAGGCCTATAAGCTTGAAAGAGTGGAACTTTTTTCCGGGAAAATCCTAAAATTCTCCGGTTGGAGACTAATTCCAGATGAATCTGCTAATTTCAATTGAGATATTTCATTTAGCACAGCGGATCGCACTTTTTGGCATCGACTACCACGGCAATGCTATCAAAATAGATACATGTCGGTAAGTTTTGCAGTAATTCGGTTAAGCGTATTGATGGTTTGTCCATAGTCAGAACCAACGAGTTACGTGGTGTCTCAGCTGGAGGTGTCGCAATTCACTTACCTCTAATATGAGATCAAATTCCTTAGTTCGCGCATGTGGAAACCCAAATCGTTCATTCTTCATTTGATGAGAACTATTATAATTATTATGAGGTCAATTCAAAAATGAAAAACGAATCTCTCCGCCATGTAAATAGAAGTCGTTGCGCAGATCTATCCCAGAAATAAAGTATTGGTCAGTAATTCCGAGTAGATATTCAGTCCACGTTGCATGAAGCAAAAAAAAGGAATTACGGTGTTTATTGTGAAACCAAGTTCTCGGAGAGAAGTTCATGAGAGCCTGTAGTGTCCACAGGAGAATTTTCCTTGAAGCAAGCCAAAACCTTGTTGGCTTCACAATAAACACCGACTCTGACGTCCTCATAATTGGAGTAAGCAGTATACAGTCGATGAGAAGCGAAAGCTTCATCGGAAGCCCGCCTCTTTCGATCAAGCACGCCCACGTCTGATCTCCCTGTCGAAGAGCGGCGCTATGTCGCCCAGCTTCCTTCGCGACGCTTCAGCCCACAGGGAAGTGAGCGGGTGACCTAGTTCCGACGGACACTCGGCCCATCACGAGATGATACTACAATACTGCTAAGCGTCAGTGAATATTTGCACTGATCCGTGTAATCCTCCTTTCAAGCTGAAAGGACTGTCCCACTAGTAACTACGACGTCCGCGGGCTGACGCGTGCGTGCGACGGCTGCGGTCGACGGACCCGGAACGAAATGCACAGCTCCCTGCGACCTTCCCTGAGGCTTGCTCAATCCATTTCATTCTAGACCAAGCAGAGAACTGGACATAATCGGAGTCCTCAGCCTCTATAGAGCATAGCGATACCGATTATTTACTAACTTAGAAGCATTCTTTTGAAATCTCACCTACAGTAAAGGGATGGGCAGGCACATAATTGGACGAAGTTTTATATCTTTATCGTCTTTATATATACTCGGTAAACTTGATAATTACTGCTTACAGCTGATTACCGGGATTGGCAACCCAATCGTGCAGAAAGTAATGGACTATGCTGAGATGTTCAACAAGTCGGCAAATGCGTGCGGAATGTGTAATGTTCAGGTCTCCTGCTCTCCAAGATGCGATTATACACCAGGGTTTGTCTTACAGCAGTTGCGATAGTTCTGGCAGATTTTTCTGCGATCTCTGTCACATTTTTGCAGTTGTTCACACTTACGAATATCTCTGGTAGTAGCTGAAGGAGGGCGGTGGAATTCACTCCTGATTCCCCACGGACTCTTGCGGCAAATCTTTGATTGCAGACTTGCGACATCAAACTGCAATAACGTAGTCATCATTGAGACCGCGCTGCTGACATTCGAACGCTACCAGTAGTATACTGCTGAATAGAAGGATTTTAGCGTCCCGTGAGTTTGTGGTACAGTAACCCTATGGGGTCCCATCACCCACTCTCGTGGGCGTCACCCGTAGTACCTTTCTGTTGCTTCGTATATGTGACGGGTGTTTGAAGGCGCTTGAGTGTGTGTTCGGGTTACTATTTAACACGTTCACGGCACGATAAAATCCGTCTTGTCTGGTCCTACTTTTCCAGTTTACTGAAATGTGCCCTTATGATTGGCGCTAGACTCGTTTTAATCACCACGAATTTTGCCGCGTACATCCAGAATAAAGTGGATGCGACTGCGACGAAGGTCGTGAGCTGACACGCCGCGTGCAACGGCTGCGGCATGACCTACTTTCGACGGACGCGCGAAACGAAGCGCACCCCAGTAGCCCTCGACATCCACTCTCTTTCAAAGGCACAGTTCGTGATAAAAATAGCCTCTGAGAAATACCCCCTGATGAATCTGTGGCGTTCCAGTATACCATATAGCAGACAAGTTTTAACGGTGTTGCAGAGGCCGCACCATCTCAAGGGACTTCCATGTAGGAACTCCTAACAGTTTTTCATGAGTCGTAGCGACAGTGATGGCAGTTTTGGACAGTTTTGGCTTGATATAATGAGCTCTTGCACAATTGCAATAATAGAAACATCGTCCGAATATCCCTTCCATGTCAATCCCGTCATGGTGATCTCGTACAACCTGGTATCTATTTCCATTGTTCTTGGAAAGCCTTATTCCCTTTTACTCACTCATTCACTTTACCTGCCATAAATAGTGGGTGGTTCCTTGGGTGTCTGGCATCCTGGACGTTCACCCACGGCTAAACTATGGAGTTTTTTTGGCAGACTGCCAATTTTGGGAGTGCCGCTTTGAGGGAGCTTAAACGTTCATCGCATTTCGAGTATATAGGACAGGTAGGATCAAAATCTTACAAATGGATGCATCCTGCAATCTTAGAAAATCGAAGTTACAAATTTCTTCAGTTGGTATGCTTTTTTATGTGATTAGTTTGAAAATGTTATAAATATATCATATCTGCTTCGCCTGTTCATTTATCTTAATCAATTCTTCAGTTCGTTTCCTCTTACCTCTAGTCTGTATATGAGCAGCAACGCTTAAAGAAACTCGTTTCCAGAGGTAATTCGTTTGGAGTTGTGGATCGAATTTGCGATCTGCCCACTGAGAAGCAGGCTTGTGCTATGACTTCACGAGCTTACGACGAGGAATCCGGTCTCTGCAAAGTCTGGCCACCTAGGTGAGTACATTTGAAGATTGGTAAACTGCAAAACGCAAATAGATCAGAACAAATACGGCCTGGCACTGCCCTCTGTAGCAGTGGTTTTAACTTGAGAATAATCTATTATTTAGAAATTATGAAGCCCCTGTTTCCAGAGTCCAACGACATGCATTGAAACACAGCGCTGAAAAACACAAATTGACAGCACTGGACATCGTCAGTGACGGCGCGGAGCGGAAGGCATCGAGAAGCCTCTTACGCCTCTTGTGTGCGCTACAAGGCGGCTTTGGTTTTGTGCACCTCAAGAATCTCGAATGAGAGTGAGAAATCTCATTGATGCCTTTCACACTGTAGCACTCGTCGACATTGTCTCTTGACAACTGAATGCACGGCGGACGTCTTTTGATGACGTTCGCGCCGCCGTTGATGGTTTTGTTCACCGCTTGGAAAAGCGCAAAGGCGGCATTGAAATCGACAGCAGACTTCCGCTGAGCGACCGACTTTGTCAGCAGACGGTGACCAGCGCTGTCAATGTGTGTCTGGCAACGCTGTGTTTCCAACGCATGTCCTTGTTTTCTGAAAGCGCACTCCGACTGTTATCGCTAGAGTGCCATTCTTTCAAATGTAGTCTCCGCAAAACATCAGCGGACTGTAGGTGCTCTTGTGAGCAGGCAGCTTTGCGACTGCACACTTATTCCCCATTTATTGCTGGCATTACCTGTCTCTTAAGGTAATCATAAGTGATAGCGGGTCTCTAGTACTATTATTCAACGTGATGTAAACAAAATACATACTAAACTTTGACACGGATGACACGCAAATTCGTTAAGCGTTCCAAGGTACGTACTATTTGCAGGTATACGACGGCTGTCGATTTTCTTGGAGCATTGGTTCCTCAGAACATTCGAGATCAAGTGTGGTCCCTCAAGCCGTTGAACTGTATAAGGTAAACTTTTGTAGAAAAGAAATTATGGTGTAGAGCAAGATTTAAAGGGGATTATCTCAAAAGGAAACAGAGTCCCACACTTGTTTTTGGGTTTTCAGCAAGGACGAGTAAGTCCCCTGAGAAAGCAGTTGGTATACATCACATGCATGAGATTGTAAACAAAAAAATAGATGGTCTACGACTCGGATCCAATATCTGCTTCTAATCGATTTTGTCCATCGCAGCTGCCTGAAACAGACCATCCACTAAGAGGTCATGACAGAAAAATTGAAGTCATTCTTCAATGACAGGAATGTCCAGCAGTAGAAGTGACTGCAAAAACGCTTCGATCGATCGACAGCTGGAAATTCTGCTAGGAGCTTTGAAGGCCTGAAGTATTTGATCGGATCAGACATAAGTGGCATCTATTGATCTTCACTTACGAGTCCGTTATTTCAATCAGTATATTCGGACCTGGGGCGGATGTGGTGTAGTGGCAAGTGGTGCACTATCTCAGTCAGGGGTTCGAATCCCGGGACAGGGGCTCGAATCCCGGGTCGATGCTCGCCTAGGCCAACCAAGCCTTCCATCCCTCTGGGGTCGATGAATTGGTACCAGACTCGTCTGGAGGATAAAAGCACTGACTTCTACATCGGCTGGCTACCGCAAATCATTGTATAGGCCATATACGCAATACCATTCTGAATGGAAGTCGAGTGAGGGGGCGCATCCCTTAGACGGGATTAATTAACGCCAAAAACATTATCCTTCATTATATTCGGACCACATGTTTAAGTAAACCATTAGATTCTATCTGAGATAAAGGGTAAAATCTTTCTCGTAAAAAACCATCCTGTCTTTGAGATGCGCCCCACATTCGACCTGTACTCTCAGTAGCAGCGGTACGAAAGCTTATATAGTCTATATAATGACTTGCGTAGCCAGACGATCTACAAGACAGTGGTTTTCTCCTCCCAAACGACTGGTAGTAATTAACCTACCCCGAGTAGATGGAAGGCTTGATGGCCCTGTGCGTGTATCGATACCGGATTCCAGTTCCATACCATATGTATGCAACGGCACGCTGCTTGCCATTACACCCCTATTTTCTCTGAATTCAAAACATCAGTTGATTATATTTTGTTCTAATCAGCGTCCAAAGAAATCTTCCAACTTCTTTCTTTTCAGTATCGAGAAAAAGTGCTACTGCTGTTGTGCCCCGTACCTACCAAATCCTTGCGATGCACAATGCACGCTCAGACCGTGCAGTCGTCGTAACTCGTTTTCGTCTACTCAGGTTAAAATTCTTCGTCGTAAATGGCTGGCTATGTTAGAAGGTGAAAATAGCTCGTAACTTATCGTCTATCGCAATCGATCCAACTTACACATGTATTCCTGTGCATGTTTACTGCCTTAAAATACTGCTTAACCGTATCGACTCTACTTCATATATCTCTTACCTACTACCGGTTATCTTTTTTTGTCTGACTGTCAAGGCTTAGAATTATTACATTTCATCGACATTCCAGAAATCCATCTGATCATTTTCGATATCTTTCAATTTCAAGCTTTTTCTTGTTTTCTTCCCTCTACAATGGTTAGATTCATAGTTAGAATTCAGCCCCCCATCATACAGACTTTGTGGTTAGACACTGTCTTGATTTTGTGTAATATAAATATTATAAATTCGGTAAGCTTCCACGCTGAAAAAAGACATTGCCATTCAATTCATGCTGCTAGTTTCTATTTGCAAGTAATGGGAATGGCAAATACGAGCCTATTAGGCGCGCGTTTGCGTAGCATTCCGCATGCCTCTGCTTTGCACGGTTAGTTTTGATATGCACTTTGGAAGTCCGGAAGGGTTTGCCCGAAGAACAACCATGCCTGCACCTCTCGGCCAATATCTGGGAAATCACATCCACAGATAGCTCTAATCCTCCCCTCACCACCTATCCTTGTCCCCCTCAGCCCCTGAAAATCATCAGCAACAAGGCTGTTTTCTATGTAATATGTTACTTGAAAATAACATAATTTATTTGAATTCATACTGGTACACCCAAAAAATCTGTGCAGGAGTACAGTTCACAGTACTAACCTCTAGGACAGTGAAGAAGTTACAAAAGATGAGAACTGGAAGAAATTAGCCAAAGCAGAGCTGTTCCCTAGGTAAAGACGACACCGTATCACAACAGAGGAAAAACTAGCTGAAGCATTGGTCGCTTAGGATCACAACTTATCACAATAGACCGAAATACTGCCAAAACAATGAATTTTTATGTACATATCGATATGAAATATGTAGAAGAATTATGGCAAGAAGTCTAACACTATGACCAGTTATACCATTACTGTAGCCGCTAATAGCGGACTGAAGTAACGACGAATTTAAATACTACAGTCTGAAATTGCTTGCTATTCCTACGACTGTTACTGCAAATGAACCTTTATCTGAAACCTAGGTTGGCAAGATTTCATGGAAGTTATTTTTGAAGTTTATGACAATGTAGAGCTGTGAGCATGTCGGTATGTCCTACTTTGTCATCCACAGTTTGAGATCAACCATTTCATTCTCTCTTTGGATATGTCGGGGTTGAGGTGGAGCTCGATTGAAACTACTTCGTCGTTCTACTGCTTCGTCGTCATTTCGTCTTGGCGGAGCGGAGTTACCTGCTATTTCGTTATTTAATCAGAAATTTAACAATATCAGTGGAACAATGGAGAGGCGTTTCAGCTGCGGAAGGATAAAGTAAAACAAACCTACACCATTGACGGTACTTGCAGTGAGGTTGCCGCTAATCTCCATCAATTTTGCGCACAAGCCAGCGAACCCATCTCGATCATAACTCCGCAACTGCTCGACACATGATTCTGTAAAGGCCGTGACAAAATAAGGAATCTGGAAGCATCAAGGAAGTCAAAGGTGAAATCGGGGAAATCGAAAAATAATAGAATAATTCAGAAATTATTCACAAAATTGAACTTGGGAATAAGAATAGAAGAGACAGGGAGGTGGGGCCAATAGGATTCCAGGAATATGACAAAGAACAAAGAAATCGGTGTTTAAAATTTAGCAGAATCATCTTTTCGAGAGGCATCTTGCCAACGTGATAAAAGAAAATAGGTGGTGACGGTTGTAGTCTATAAAGTTCCAGACAATTAAAGCACATCAATATCAAGCGAAAGCCGCCAATCTTTCCTAAAACAGAACCACCACAATATTTAAATCATTTCCGTCTTCCAAGTTAGTAATCAAGGCACAAGAGTATGATTCATAGCGTAGAAAGAAGAAGGGAAATAGGCGAGGTAAAGAGGGGGTTCACTGAATGAGAGTATTAAACAAAAAACGATTGGACGGTTAAGGAAGTCGAAAAATGAAACATGACAGTGGAACCAAGAAAGAAATTGAGGCTGGAAAGATAAACCGACACCCATTCACAACAAAAAAATTCCAGAAGATCATTAGTTATAAAAGTCTGAAGAGGCATTCTGTAGATCAAAAAAAGCTCTCAAAGCAAACGAAAAAACACGCAAACACAAAAACATGTTAATGGACCGAGCAGACGCACCAATATTCCTAGCGGCCTCTAAGCAAACAACGTCCCTTTCGTTGAGACGAATTTGGAGACATGCCACTTGTTCCTCCATAAGCCGAAGTTCCTACAAATCACATTATGACTGAGGCTATCTGAAACTTTGGGAAGTTCTCAAATACCTTTTCCCACGAGGGTGATTTTGCGGCACTTTGCGTCATTCTCCTCGGGGTTAGTGGAGGGGAAGCGGCTAGCAACGCTAAAGCGATTGAAAAGGGAAGCACACAATTAAAATGTAATTGAAAGAATAACAGGAGAAGGAATATTGACGTACATGGCCTTTCCAGCATAGAGTTTTTCACTTTTGACAACATCGTTGAGGTGATGTTACGGAGGCCACCAGAGATCTCATCCTGTCTCACATCACCCATGTCGTTCACCATCATAACCCCTTGACGAGCGCGGTTAGGATGATCAGCACCCGTCACTGTCAAATGTGAGAAATTCCCCAGCGAGTTAACAGTGGTTGGTTTCGGATATTTCTGAACATAATTAAGGGATTAAGTAGTTCAAATTGAATACAGCAGGCAAAGAGTTACAGGAAAATTCGAAATTACAAAAAAACTACTTTCCACCACTACTCATCTTCAAATAATCGAATAGCCTTACAACTCCTCCGTTATACACTAGCCAAAGGCGAAAAAAAAATTAATTGTTTGTGGAGGATTCTATTGGATAAGCTTGAAGCAACGTCGCTAACAGGTTTCAAAAACTTCGTAACCAAAAGTATTTTAATCACGTTATCACATCTCTTTACCCATCTTTTCAATCAAGTACTCAAGCTTTCTAGAGCCTTTGCTTATTAGAGGATCATCCTGCATAGGATGAACCACACTAATCGAATTAGAATTGTTCTAAAAAGGCAACACTCTTTCAAAAGCCCCGAAAATTGAGAGAAAAAGTGCTTTTGGTTACTTATATAGTATTTTAACAAATAATCTGTATATGGAAAAGTCGAATGCAAAAACGAGCGACACCTTCGGGTTTCTGTAGTGGAGGGCTTGCTGAATGAATGTTGAAACATCTACAATCGGAGGATAGCGCATTAGGTACTGCAAGCAACCACCATAGTCCGATTGCAGGACTGAAATCCAAGAAGGGAAAATTCGAAAAATAAAGGAGTTCAACGGATTCATCACCCAAAGGTCAGCGGCTTCTCCGAATGAGAAATTGTCACTAAACAACATAAAACTAACGCAGATGCCGAATTTGCACCAACATCGCCAGAAAAACGCATTCGACCATCCTCGCTACTGGTCTGTCACACACTAACACATCCCATACGTACAGAAGGTCATGAATTGCAAACTCTCGACCGAAGAGTAATCGAAGCCAACGACTGCAAAAGAGGAGCCTTCCTGATAAGCATCCGAAAAAGTAATACAAGAAATATCAAATGCTTGGATGTTACAATATGAGCAAAATAGGATGATCAGTTTCATTAGAACCGATGACGCATAACAAGGGGATACTTACATCCCATATAGCTGCGGTGGAATGTCGAGGGAGTTCAAATGCTCAGCAAGCTCCGGATCAACACATTGGAGACGTTCGCCAATGGCTACCAATTCACGCATGACTTGGTTTGTAGGGGCAGCGTCTTGAACCCTGAGAATCATAACTATCCTGAACACTGACACTCTAAACAACTCGAAAACTTAAGAGCAAAAATTGCAGATTAAGTTAACATTAAAAAAATTGGTAGGTTTAGCAAAGAAGGATATTTAAAAAGTAACTCTACCGCATGAAAGGTCCAGACTCATTGAACGGTTTCGGTGTTGTTGCCGGTTGAGAGCCGTCTTCATACCACTTTGTTACTTCCAGCATCATTTCACAAAACATCCCGCTGCAAGACCATGTATACAGATTTAAGTACTGTATGTCTACTGCAGAAAAAATAGTAGGGCTATCTATAAAACATACTAGCTGTCGCTCTCGAGATATTTCGGATCATATACGTGAGAAAGGATAGAGCGATCCTCTTCCGACAGCGTCCTAAAATCATCTCTTTCGATTAGATCTCTAACCATTTCAAGGAACTCCTCAGAGGAGTATTCTCCTACATACATTCATGAGAAAACAAGAAAAGTTGTCATAGCGAACACAGAATAAACCAGTAGGATTTCCTGATGTGTAGCAAAGTCAAGCTTCTTACGGACTGTAATAATTAACACCGATAGTAAAGAAAACACAGAATTACACAGACATAGCATTTTCAACCGCATTCGGGCTCTAGGCGATTTTCACACGCAACCTTACAGACTTTTCAAAAAGCAGTAACTCTGGCTTGGTATACCGAGAAAGAGATCACCTAACAGACAAGGTTTGGTTTCAAGGAAAGCTAAAGCAGTCTTCCTGTCTGAGTGAGTTCAGTCGGATGTAGAATCGCACAAAAATATTATAGTTCTGTACAGCTCATGAGCAACTTTAGCTGTTCAGTTAACTCACGTGAGGCCTCCAGTTTCCAAGCAGTGACAAAACGACTGTTGGTCAGAGAACAGGACGAATATCAGAGGAGCGAGGATCTCATGCATTCCCTTAAAGAACACTTTCGTCCAGTCGGTACCGATATAAACACAGGATACGAAGCCCACCTGTTTATACGACACGAATGGATTCTCTTTCGCATAAATCAGAAGAATGTCACACATCATCCGACGGATATGATCTTGTTGGAAAAATTCGAGTTCAGGAAAGCTGAAATCTTTCCCTCAATTCGATTTTTCGAGGTGCACAATCTACTGGGTAACTTACGTTCTTCCAACATCTTTCATAATCAGATCACGAAGGTCGTGGTCGGCAAAGTACTGCTGCCATGGATTCTAGAAGATAGTTATGTAGCGGATATCAATCAGAAAGAGTCCTTATTGTTAAAAATGGCTTTGTAAATTGTGCATAACACTTTTATACTCATCTTACCCATCACCTTACATCTTATGCTAGGATCTTACACTTCACTTACATGGTCCGTCTGATCAAGAGGATTGTTGATTTGAGGATCCTGACAGAATCGGTCGTCATGCGGATTCGGTATGTCCTTTTGTTTAAGTGACGCGTATAAGTTCCTATTACGGGTAGTAACCGTAACCCACTCCGCTTTAGATAAGGGTAAGCACTTCAAATGAATCTGGAAAGAGATGGTTGATTTTCCAGTAAAAATGAACCGTAGAAAGAAGACATGAAAAGTGATATTCCCGTCCTCTTTCCAATAGTGATCTGATACAAGAAAGGTAGCATAGGTCGGCCTGTACCACTAACTGCTATCCAAATTTTCTGAAGCAGCTTCCTCTTTCACAATTGCTGCCTAGACTCTTGTCTTCATTGTCAACAGAGCTAACCAAGAAATAATGTGGACGTCCCCATTAACACACAGATGAGAAACCAATTAAAAAAGACCCCTCAAAGAAAGCAGGATTTCTCATGAGCATCTGTAATGCTGGTAACATTGCAAGCCCGTAGGCTGGGACCAAGAAGCTCCCGACCAATGAATTGAGTTGGGTGCGCTTCCAATAACGGATGGCTATTATGTTACTGGCCTGCAGTGTAACAAAACGTTCCTTCGAATAAGCGATAGATATATATCACGCTTTTAGTCACGCACCCTCCAGGCAATTGATCGAAGAGTGGATGTGCGTAGACCACCTCTCAGACAAAAATTCTTCAAAATATCGAGTGTGAGCTGATCGCTAAGAATGGAAGCATACTCATTCCTGAAATGTTTTTAAACTGAAAACTCACCCCAATCAAAACTACTCAATCACAAACTAACCCGCCAGCTTCTCGCCTCGGTGATGCCTCCATATCCACAGGAAACAGAACAGAAAACTCTGTTGTCACAAATGTCTAGCAGTCGAGTATATAACACAATGAAAGGCACATAAAACTTGTTGCGTGGAGCATGAAGTACAGCTGAAACTTGATGGTACTACTTGGAAAAGAGACTTAGCATCAAAAAGGTACGACAAACAAGAAGAACAAGTTGGTCTGGGTAATAGCAAAAACAGGCCTCCAGAGTAAAACCAGTTTCTTATTGTCCACAAAAAGACGCGGCATTCAATCAATGACAAGAAAAATTAGAGCACAAAGAGAATAGACACTGATGCATGGAAAAGGGAATGCCAAAGTCTCATTCTTTTTTTGGATCTTCAAGCTAAGAAAATAGAAGGTGAAAACTCTCACCACAACACTACCAACCGGTGAAAATCTTTCACTCTATTTTAACCTTGCCAGGACCACCTTTATTCGCTTCTTCATTTTACGCTTCATGTAGCTTTTTCAAGCATTTAATGCGAAATCAGCATTTCGGAAATTCCGACCCAAACAATATTCCTTTTTGACTTCTATGTTCCAAATCGAATCACTCAAGTTCGAATCGAATAGAAATGCGTATAAATCGAATCATCTGTTGCACCATGCAGACGCGATTGGAATAGCTTGTCGCACCCTCTTACAAAAGTTTGATTCGTTGGTCGTATTCAGTTGCTCTTAGACGAATTTCACTAGAGCTTAAAGCAAAGTTTGTTAGTTTGTACCCACAACGCAAAATAATGGGATCTGAAACTGTCTTTGATACTCCCTTAAAAGTTTCGGGAAACACTAAAGACACACACACACACGTAATAGATGTTTTCGGCCAGCACCACCATGGACAACTTAGACATACAAATTGCTCCATCTTTCTCGGGAAGGCTATCAGCTGGCGTGAATATCAAAAGTTTTTCTCAAGAGTAGTGGTTCTATGAGAAACTACCTGTCTCTGGCTTAGCAAACGAGAGCCACGACACAGAAAGAAGAATGAGTTGGGGTTTTCATGTGCGATAGGTCATCCCTGAATCACTTTAACTATTGTATCAACTTAGAGCCTTACTCCTAAACTCTTAAACAGCTATAAGAGTCACAGAATGCTCGGCAAATTGTAATAAAGTAAAAAGAATAATTTTCATAACAAGTCTAGAATCTCCGTATTAGGTTGGCAACTGGAAATGGCGTATATTCTAGGAGAACGTGACTGCCCTTCCCAACAAGAAAAACGTTTATGCAGTTAATTAGAAGCTATAAAATACTGAAGTATCTGGTCTATGAATAAATCGGTACGAAAAGAGGCGACCACCCTTTGGATGTTCGAAGAACTTAGAAAAAAATTTGCATTCACTCGGTCCTCAACATTATACGCTGTGTGAAAACTTTGTTCCACAAAATCCTCCATACAAGAGGGGTAACGTGGTATTAGGAAACCCCCTTCGTCTGGCCCTGAGCCGTGACAGATTGGTAGTTTCGAATCAATTAGTGTGCAACCTTCCACGTTGGAAAATTTGAAGTTCCAGAGTCAGGTCAGAGGAAGTAAACAGCAAGAGTGGTAGTCTCGAAAAGGCAGCAGTGTCTAAATGAGTGGCCCTAGCACTAGTTCATTAACTTTAATTTATGCATTGCTACGACTCTCCAATGAAATCAATAAAGAATACAGATTGCATTCAGAGAAAAACTGGAACTCATGAGAGATTTTCAAACAACTTTCCTACGCGGCACAGGGACGAGTTTCAGCTGTCCAGCCGCGACCGATGCAACGCACCGTAGAAATGGCTTCCAAGCGGGATCGCATCTAAAAATATAGGCGACTCTCCGGCGCGTGTCGCGTGCGTGTCTTTTGGCCCATTGCCAAATGTGGTAAATTCACCTCGACTGGGGTTATTTCACTACTGCTTGCTTAAGAATACATGTGTAACACATCTACTGAGCATCTCACTGTAACACTTAATGTATAATAAGTTTATGGTGTTGTGAGGCTGACTTGCTTGGGAGATTATTTATGTTCCTCAGTGATTCACCCTTATAGATACCTTCAGCGTTCGAGTGCCCTCCTCGTACGGGTAAGTTTGTTCTACTTCCTTTCACCCCGATGCCATACGAGCAGCCTCGTAGATGAGCTTTAGGTAGAATCGTTTGATTAGATGAGAAGTTAGGTCGTCGCTATGAGAGTTCTAGAATAGCCCTATAGCTTGCAGTGCAATGGTAAACTTAGGAGAACAAGAGAGATTCCTTATAAAGAAATCTGCCACCACATGGAATCTGCAAAAACAAGGTAAATTTAGGAGAGTGGAGATGATTGCGGATCAGTTTGATTTGCCCCCAGAATCTATCAAAGGGTTAGTGAAATACCATGGATCAGTCCCATGCGAATGAAAGTCCATTGGATTCTGCAGAGTTCAAGCCACTGAGATAGAGAAAAGAAATTCCAAGTTGGATTAAAGTTACGAGACTAATACATAAGGGGTGATGAGGAGGATAAGTGGATGAATGAGGCCTGGATTCCAACGGATTTTATCCTCTATACTCACTCTTTTTATCTCGTTTCTTCAGAACTCGAGTAGTTGAGTAGACCAATTACATATATTCGTTTCAACAGTAACTCAGGCATGGTTTTGCCTTTGGAATCATAAGATTAGAACATGTTTTCCCGTCTTCCGGAGTCATGGCATCAGTGTATAAGTTAAAGCGGTAGCCAATCACAACAGTTAGGTGTAAGGAAATCGCTAGATCTCTATAAAAGGGCAAGTGGCCTTATTTTCGAAGTGAAGTAGAGGGTTTACAATACTTCAGTTTGTAAAAGCCACTACGACACTCGAAAACGGGCAGAAGCTGAGTCAGGGATCATGTTTTGTTGCTCTTGTGGTGGTTAACCTACCATAAGTTATGATCGAAAAATGTACTTTCACTCTTAAAAGAACTTGTGTAAGAGTAAGCAGTTGTAGAAATAAGCAGCAGCACTTGCATCTAAAGTGGCAAGAATGCAGGGAGTATAGCCAATACATGGGAGATCGTCGAATAGGAAGAGGGGTTTAGCCGCGACTATTGAACAGCTTTAGAAAACTTGAGTGAACTCCTAAGCGAGCCAGAACATCAATGAATAACAGTGGGGTGATCATAGGAGGGTGTTCCATACGTATTCCTGTAGCAATCAGTAGTAAAATACCTCCGATCAAGGAGAATATCCAACATTTGGCAATGGGCCAAGAGACACGCACGCGACACGCGCCGGAGAGTCGCCTATATTTTTAGATGCGATCTCCAAGCGGGACACCTTACAAAACGTTAGCTGAGTATCAAATTTTTATCGTGGACCGAATTGCAGTCAAACTACCTGTTGCTAGTTCTTTTTGATTTACTGCTAATTTTCATCTAATTATTCTGTTTAGAGCCTCACTTTGTAATTTGATGCTCATTCAGGTCGCAAATGGTCAAGCTTTCCTCGATTCGTTTTAGGCCTCCTCTTTGGGATTGTTTTCAAACTTCTCGAAAATCGTATGCGTTGCCACCCTGTTTTGTTAGCTTTGAAGACTTGTTTTAGCGAACATACTCTTTGCATGAAATAGTTTTGCGCCTAATTGGGTTTTATTTGGATGCAGCGTTAGTTTTCGAGACTAAATAACACTTTCGCGCGTCTGAGAGCTTTGGCCTGTTCTCCCCTTCGTGTCACCCTTTCTCTGCATTTTGTCATTGAAATTCCTATTATTGTATTAATTATTGTTTTCGGTAAACATGTCGGGCGGTTTTGAGCCGTTCGCCCTATCTGAAGACGATGTGCTGAAGCTTATTGCTACTCAAGCTCACATCGGTTCCGCTAATGTGGATTTCCAGATGGAGCAGTATGTTTACAGGCGTCGTTTCGATGGTTAGTGTCTATGATTAGTTATTCTTATCAGTGGTCCTGTCTCTTTTAATGGCCAATTTTTGAGGAACATATATAATTAATCTGAAGAAAACTTGGGAGAAGCTCCTCTTCGCCGCTCGTGCTATCGCTGCTGTTGAAAACCCCGCTGATGTCGTCGTTGTGTCGGCTCGACCATACGCCCAGAGAGCTCTACTCAAGTTCGCTGCCCACACTGGTGCTACTGCAATCTTCGGCCGATTCAGTCCTGGATGCCTTACCAATCAGATCCAGAAATCCTTCAAGGAACCAAGACTTCTTGTTATTTCTGACCCTCGTGTGGATCATCAGGTATGGGTTCTATGTAGCTATTTTCTTCTTCACTTCCTTTTAACTAGTTGGATGAAATATACGGGCAGGAAGTGCTCCTATTGTTGTTCAGTTATTGCGGCTATTTGAACAACTACCTTTTTGCATATCTGTGAGATGATTTATTCCCTTCATGACAATGCTGAAGTTATTGAGGAGAGGGGAAAGGGTACACTGTTTTTTTTCATTTTCTGATCTCACTGTTTTGCATTCCTACTTTATAAAGTTCATGTCATGCCCCGAATACGTCCCTACCGGCTTTGCTTCTATTTTCCTTGCTAAACATAAAATGTTCATTTGAAATATCTGAAAGTTTGGGTGGCACTTTTTTTCTTGTTTCGCGATCATTAATTGTAAATCTGTTCGTCCATGTCAAGCTTGTGCTCTAACGGATTGCACTCCTGGTGATGTGTTCCCACGTATGATATGTTCTTCCACAGATTTTTGCTGTCTCCCTAATACTCTGCTGCTGCTTTGATATTTTTCGCAGTCGGGAAGATTAACTTTCCATTCTGAAAATTTACCTTTGGTCCACGATAGCGTTAGTGACAGGTGGGGCACTGAATCCCCGCGCTGTGTCTTCTTATTGCAAAAGCTCTTATAGTGTAAAATTTTTTGCAGAAATATTGTCAACTATTTGAGTTTTTACTCCTAAGCTTGGACCGATATTAATAATGTTTCAACCCTGCAATTATGTTTCTACCCTCTTTTTTGCTAAGTACAGTGGCTGCCCTGTTCATTCCCATGGATATCTATCTACCTTTAGCCATTTCCAAAAAGTTTTTGCCAGCCTCTGACGAGTTACCAGGTAACAGAAGTGTTATGATTCGTATTCTTCGATCGGTGATGCTGTTTCTTTCTCGTGGTTTCCCGTGAGAACAAGATCATTACAAGGAGTTTTCAGGACTCCTAGGGGCGATAATCAGGTTGGTAATAGTTTGTTATAATAGTACGGGAACAGTTTGAACTTTGTTTCATCATTTTCTTTGTGGCGCACACATTCGATTACATGGTTTTGCTGGATAAGGGAAGTTCTCGGATATCATCAAATTGGAGCTTTTTCTATCATTTAGTGGTGTAAGGATCTCACTGGGGCTACAGGCTGAAAGAGACTTGAGTTTTTGACCATTGCCACGTATGATTTGGAAGAGCGTCATATTTGCTCGCAGAATATGACTAATGTAATCGTTTTGTTAGCATGATTCGGACAGATGGACAACTTTGAGTGTGCTGATGTAATGTGACCATAGTTAAACTCGTCATAGAGGTTCCGCTGGCGAGGGTCGTCTCCGCTTTCTCGGGAAGAGAAGCTCCTATAAAAACTTTGAAAACGCGCGTTATGCTTTGATGAACTGTACGAAGTTTTACATCTTTCTACATCATTTTTAACAAACGGACTGCCGTTCCACCGACCCCTTGAACACGTTAATGAAGCTCTCCGGGTTCAGTATGAGTAACAGAATCAATCTATTACCTGTTTTCAATGTTTGACAGTGCAACCGGGTGAAACCTCTTGAGTGCTACTTTTCCGAATTACTCAGAAATGCATGCTGTGAGGTGAAGGTGCTTTAAAGAGGTGCTTTACTAAATCGAGGACAAAATTGGACAATTGTAATTTGAGTGCTGATAGCATAATCAAAGCAGCGGTGATTAATAGGTCGACATCGTGAGGCTACGTTCATCATTTTTCAGAGGGGTTCAACTGGGAGTGGAAGTTGAGATCTAAACAACCTTCTAGTTCTGATCTAGCTCATTCATTGAGTTGGCTTCGGATGGAATAAACGTGGACTTGTGTTTTTACTACTTTCTCAGAAGTAGCAAATGAAGAGTGTTGTTTTCTGGCATTCAAGATCATTGCTTAAGGTTGTTACTGAGGCCTCATACGTCAATGTACCCGTTATTTCTTTCTGCAACACAGAATCGCCACTGAAGCTGATCGATATTGCTATTCCGTGCAATAACAAGGTAATTATTTATTTGCATATAAGCACTGTATTTTTTGTGATAACAATTTTGGGGTTTCTTCAGGGAGAGCAATCTATCGGACTTATGTGGTGGCTGTTGGCTCGCGAAATCCTAATTCTTCGTGGGAAGATTTCACGTCAGACCGGATTTGTCCTTGATGATAAGGAGATCATGCCTGATCTCTACTTCTACCGCGACCCTCAGGAGTCCGAGAAACAGGAGGCAACCGAGATCATGCCGGAAGTCAAGCCCGACTACGAAGTACCAAGCGAGGCTGTCGATTTCACTGCTCAACCAGAAATCAAGGATTGGGCTTCGGAAACAGCTACGTGGAATCCAGGAAGCAAGCCAGGAGACGCCGCTGGTGAGTGGGGAGCTGGCGCACCGACGACTACGTGGTGATTGACGCGTTGTTTACATCATTGTGGTCCATTATCTGTTTGTTGTTGTTTGCAACATAAAGTGTTATTTGCTGTTTTACGCACGCAAACTTTGTTCATGGAGTAGTGTCTCACAATTCCCTTATAAATGTTATATCGTGGGCATATGAAGCTATAACAGCAGCATCCTAGGTGCATCTGCCATGACTTCGAAGTGTGAATCGCAGGTATGTTCTTACATACAGTGGTTATCTGATATTCCGCATGGTAAAGCAATAAGCTCCGCTTTATGTCAAAAGCCATTACTTTTATATCTGGTACTTGGGTCGTAGTTGTTCTCTCGAATTTAGATTGTACCTGTTTTTGAATAATGCGTGCAATTAGCGGCTCTTATTGCTTTTATCTTACTCGGGTGACCTACAACTTTTATGAATTAAACGTTCGTTATATTCCCAGACAACTATTAGTTTCATCCGCTGCTCTGCTTGCTTATCAGTTCTAGATAAGCCTATTTTTGTGATTCACTCGAGAAGCTCGGATCCTCTCGGTTAGCCGAAGTCAGATGTTAAGAGAAATGGTTGATAAATGGAGCAAACAGTGTTGTATCTGTGTCTACTCTTTTTGCCGCCTGAATATTATTAGATACTCGATATTGCTGAGAACACTAGGGAAGGATGCATCGAGTTTTACCGGATTTCTCAACTAGAAGCGTACCACTTCTGCTCTCCCTCCACTACTACTGTCTACTGTCCACTTAGCACTCCTTGACTTACTATGTGGTAGGTATGTCATGGGAGATTTATTGCCTACTAGGCGACCTCCTGAATATATGAATTCTTAAATGGTTGAACTTGTTAATACTCAATGACCCGTCCTTCCACCAAGGGAGTGTTTAACGAAACAGCCTCATCACAGTCGTTTACTGTATATTTATAACGTTAAGCATCTCCAAACTATTGAGATCTGGCACACATATGGAAATTATTGTCATCGATAAGTTGACCATCTAGTTCTCTTATAAAACCTTTAACACGGCTTATCGGCTCAGCTGATCGGATGTTTGTTTGTACCCAAAGTAGGACAAGAAGTTAGTCTCAAGTTTTTATCGCAATCCCTGTTGCTCCATGATATCTTGCTGGAACTGATGATCTGATCTTAACGAGTGATTATGTGGACACGGTCAGAAGCATGCGGACCTGCGTTTGGACTGTGAACGAAGAAAGTGCTCTAATAGCCGTTTCTGAAGAAATCAATCATTTTTCTAGAGTGTACTTTGATTACTTCAGTCTCCACATCCCTTTTTCAGCGTCATAAGATCGAAGGACTTCTCAAGAAGTATCCACTGGATGTATTCCCAAATTGGACCATCAATGACGGAGAACGGTAATTACATCGTTACCCAGTTTGAATACATTAAGACAATGAAACGTTTGACTAAAAGGCTGAAGCTTCTATAGAAGAAGCATTTCCTGGTTCCATTTAGTAAATACCCCTTTTGCGGAGCAGTTCTACTTTGATATTGAAGATTTAGTTACAAGCACTAAAACTCGGTTCTCTCTAGTTCCCCATACTTTTGTGCTCCATTTATTGGATGAGCTATTTGGAGCATTGAGCACATTTATCCCGCTCTATTGTCTGAGTAAAATGCAAATATAAACAAAGAGTTATATGAAAAAGGAACCAGCAGAGCAAGCTTTGGAACGGCGCCAGGGACGTATAAAATAGCTTTGTTCTCAATGGTTCTAGATTTCACAATTTAAACAGTTTTTCGACTAATTCTCGAATAAAAAGGGAGAAGGAAGGTATAAGGTATAGAAAGGTAGGAATTTATGTAACCTCCCGTCTCTATTCGCATGGCGTAAACATCGGTATACAGTAGCGCTCAAAAGTCTTCGGTCAGATGCTCAGTCAGTCGTACTTTTCAGTCGTAACTCCTTTCCTACTGCATCTAATCATACGAAATTTCAATATGTATATCATGGGTGTATTGAGAATATTTACCACTATTAATCTCCAATCTGATCCTGTTCCAGATACTCCGAAGAGCTTGAACTCAAGATTAACTGGAGATAGGGACACTGGAACTTCCAGAATTTCTTTCCTTTTTGCCGTATCCAAAATATATGAACTCTAATGCGGAACACAGCGAAGGAGAAAAATGCACATAAGGCGCGAATAGCTGCAGACGTCACTAACTTTGCTTTTAGCGGGATCTGCTACCGCACCTTTTCTTAGCTATGCGGATATTACTGCTCTGCCATCAAATAGTGTTGGATAGTGTGAAATATGCTTCAGTTAAACACATAGCAGTGTTCAACGCGATTCGCTGTATTAAGAGGAAAGTTATGAACAAAACAGCGTAAATGTGTTTGACCGAAGACCGTTGAGCGTTACCGTATACTCACTATAAAATATGTTACTCTTCATCTGTTTACCTAGGCGGGGGCCCCAGTTACTTCTCCATTCGTCACTGCCGGCTGCCAGTGTAGCTCGCTGAACTCTTTCGTGAAGAACTTTTGTGTATGAGTATGACTAGCTTAATATGAAAGAACTTTCGTCAGAATTAGAGATCACGATTCGTCCTCCAGCGGAAAATGAAAAGAGAGCTGTGAGCTATGAGCCATGCTAGTCGTTCACTACTTGGGTTTCTGCTATTGTGATCTACGATCGAATCACGCTCGCTTAGCTTCCCAACGAGCTGTTGTTCGAATAGTTCAGGTTTTTATAGGAGATTGTGACAATGATGAATAGAAATGAATTGGTCAGAATTGATTAAAGAATGGTATCGGTTGAATTCGGTTCCAGTTCTGTTAAGGTCGATCATATTCAATAGTTGAATAGATAAAAATCAAGAAAACATTGACATAAATGTATTATTTTAATGTTAATATTCTTGATTCAATCAATTTTGACTACGTTTGCTATATTTTCCTGAATAGAAATCACTTTATATGCTTAACTGTCCCATTCATTCAGGTATTACGTAAGCGCGCCCATTGACAGCTTAGGAGAATGGGCTTTCCATTTGCGTTCGCATCTCACAGCTCTAATTCTTTCTGGGAATCCAGCAATAACTTTCCTGCAGGTTCGTTGGACCCTCTAAAGCATTTATTCTTTATAGATGATATCGCTTATTTTATTCACCTGCTTTTTTGTTGTAATTAACCGTCTAATCTACATAATTGATATGAGAGCAAGGATCTTCGAATTAAGGAGGTATCTTGTCCGATATTCAGGATTGTAAATCGGGAATTCGCTAGGTGGATCTCATCCTGATCGCCAGCTACTGCATGTGCGAATGCAGCAGGGATGTGAACGTTTATTATCCTAAAAGGGGATGTTTTCATACCGGAGTCACTTCTTATCTTCTTATTCTGCTTAATTCTTCCTCCATCTTCTTCATGCTAACCTGATCCGTTCACCTCCTATCAGAAATCATCTATAATATGATTTGACCTCGCCATGACACTTTGACCCACTTTCCGAAGCACTTCTAATCGTTTGCTATGATTTTCCCCTTTCTTTGATTCCAGTTGTTTCCTTCCATCTTCTTGCTGCACTGAGTGAGTCCTTGGATGAAATAATTGCATTAAAATATTAGGTTGTAAGGAAATTCTGGCCGTTTCCACGCCCGCGCCATATGAATTCAAATTTTAGCGGCTGTCCATTCAGATTAATCGACATATTGTGTTCCTTAGGTAGGTCACTAGTTGCTATTTCTGTCCCCAAAGTCTGTGAAGTTTTGGAATCCTTAAGAGGTTTTTTTGGCAGAATGGATAAGACTGCGTTTTGAACGTTTTACTTCACGAGTTCAAACTTGGTCGAACTACGGAGGATGCAGCCAACAAACGTTGTATGGGGAGAAGGTACTGCATCGGAGCGAATGGTCCGTGTCTGGTTTCAGAAGTTCAGAAGTGGAGACGGATCAATGGAAGACGAAGAGCGAGTTGGTCTACAATCGTTAGTTGATCACGATGTTTTGCTAAGAGCAGTGGAAGAAGATCGACGTAAACCTTTGAGAAAGGATGCCAAGAAGATGGGTGTCTTGCACACAGTTGTCGCTATCCACCTCGAGCTGCTTGGAATAGTGAAGAAGCTTGATAAGTAGGTGCCACACGATTTCACGGAGCAGCAACAACTGAAGCGCTTCGAGGTTCCAAGTTCGCTGTTGATAAGAAATGATGCTGAGCCTTTTCTCCATCGTATTGTAACGTGTGATGAGAAATGGATCCTGTATGATAACAGGGAGCGTTCTGCTCAGTGGGTGGGTGTAGATGAGCCTCCAAAAATTTTCCAAAACCAAGTTTACTCGACACGAAGACAATGATCACAGTTTGATGGTCCAACAATGGATTAATCCACTAAGCGTTTCTTCCCCCAGGTCAAACCATAACCGCACAGTCATATGGTGATCAAATTCACAAGAAGTACACAAAACTGGGGCAAATTCAGCCAGCACTAGTCAGCCACCACGATCTGCTGCTCTTACATGACAATGCGCAACCGCATGTGTCTCGAATTGTCCTCCAGAAGTTTAATCAAAGCTCTCCCTCATCCACCCTACTCACCAGACCTGTCGCCTACTGACTACCATTTATTCAAACATCTGGACAGCTTATTAAAGGAACGAGCATTCAAAAATCAAGGCGACGTGGAAGTTGCCCTTCTCGAGCTTTTGGAATCCAGGTCTCCGGACTTTTATAAGAATGGAATAGACAGATCCGTATCACGTTGGCAAACATGTGTAGAATCGAATGGTGCTTACTATGAATAAAAATGTTCACTTTGAGATGAGTTATAACTTTTTGAGAAATAGCTGACGAAACGGCCAGAACTTTCCTTACAACCTAAGATGTTCATTTCTCACAAGCCGGCGAGTTATGGTCAAAACTTCGGCCTCAGTCGGAACTCGAACACGCACTTGTGCTATCCGGGCTCCGCGTACTCTTATCCCTTACACTACCGAGACCCCGCTTGCCCTCACCTTCTCAATGGTTTGTATAGCATAGCTCAGCAGTGCTCACAAGTACAACGTGCTAAACCGGTCGTTTAATGAATGGTTTGGTGGTGATATTGGCCGACCGGCTCAAACGTTGTACGTGTGAGTGCTGATAAGCTATGGTATACAAACCATTGAGAAGGCGAGGGCAAGCGATGTCTGGCTAGTATAAGGGATAAGTGTATGGTGCCCGAATAGCACAAGTGCGGGTTCGAGTCCCGTCCGAGGCCGAAGTTCTGTCCATAACTTGTTAACCCTGAAAGATTTCGCTTAGCGTACGAAATAAAGCGGTCAATAAAAATCAAGTCAAAAATATGTTCATTGAGTTTAACGTATCCGTGAAAATCAATCGGTAGCCTAACTTTTTGCAGATTTTCTGGTTTCAGCCTTCATTCCCTTCACAGGCCTTATCTCACACCCTGCTGATCCATTTTTCAGCGGGCCATGCTTCGCACTGACTTCCTCTTATGCTTATTCGCTTCTGCGAGCTTTGCTTCTACTCTTTTTCCTGTGTTGTTCACGTCATTGCTTGTTGAATTATTTCGCCTTCATTCGCGAAAATTTGTTTCACTGGCGCAGCTCTATCGGGAACACTAAATTTGCTTTTGGTTATTAATAAAAGCTTGAATGGCTATCAAATTCATCGCTGTTGATCAACATTATTCCTTATTAAACCAAGTCGCCATCCATTGGGATCTCTTTGGTATTTGATCATCACAAGAATTGGGTGAGCTTAATTGATCCCATATACATGTTGATCGCTGATTTGTGTTTGTGAGTCGATGTGTGTGTTGGTGTGTGTGTCCGACTTGAAATTCATAACTGCTGCCCTATGGACCAAGAGCGCTGAAACTTGATAGCAGTACAAGGGATAGGTGAGCACTTATGGTAATTGGCACGACTGGACTACGCCTGCAGGGGCGAGGCGTGCGCTATAGAAATTTTGGACCACAGGTTCATAACTCCTGTTTAAAGGCACCGTTCACGATAATATTGAGGTACCCCTTCTTATTCAAGTAGCGGAAATATAGGTTGGGATAGCTCATTATCAGTAAAAAAAAAGTGAGAAAATTCGTCAATTTCGAGAAAAAAGTCGCCTCAAAATTAGGGAAAATAAAAGTTGGACGAGGTCACCATGGTGGAAATAACATGGAAGAGGTGTTCGACGAAATTTCAGTGGTTGCAGTTGCGCAAAGAGCCGACTACATTAAAAGCACAGTTCACGGTAATCCAGATTATGATGAAAAATGAAAGACAAGATCGAAACTAGTGCGACTGAGGTGAAGAAACTGCGCGCATCAGTGTTTCCGAAGTGAAAAAAGGCTTCCAAAGACCGTGAAAAAGGGTGCTGGACGAAAATGGAACAAGAAAAATGAAGAAGAGTGGGGCGTCCGGACGAGCTAAACAGTGCGTTTCACTGCGCGCGTGTGGATCCTGGTGCGAATAACAGGACAATAGTAAGCAAAAATTCATTCACTTATAAGCATAAATAAACAAAAAACCCGAGTAACAGCAAAAGTAGCTCACCTTTTCAGCCTCTAGGAGTAGGAAATTAAATAAGGGATCGCGGCAGCAAAAAGAAAAACAGATGAAAAAAGAATGGGAGAAAAATATCGCCTCATCACTCGGCGATTAGCTGATTGTGCGTGGCTCCTAGAACGAATAATAGCAATCTGTATTGTCTCGACACTCGTCTAACGTGACACCGATCGAGGGGCGGGAAAGCGAACTACGGCAGCAATGGGGCTTCCATGGGTCCGGGAACTTCTCCCCTATCACGGCGTCGCACACGCCGCACCCGCCGCCTATCGCAGGATTGCGATGGAAGATTGGAGCGCGCAATTTGTGAGGTAGGAAGTCCTTTAATTATTTGAATTGGCCAGCCGCTCTTTTCAAGTCCAATGCGGTCTTGATTGTCTTTTATATGTATAGGAGGAGTCATTTTAATTAATCAAGTCTGATAAACATGAAAACTAAAAGAAACAGAAGAAAAAACGATAAAATCCAATGAAAAAGCAAGCCAGTCAAGGAAAAATATCGCGTCCTATCGATTGGCGGGAGGCGGGGTGAGTACGGTAATTGCAGTGACATTTGCCGCATGCCGCAAGGGAGAATGCCGCGATAGATGAGAAGTTTCGTTACCCGGGCTTCCACTATGCCTTAAGCGCCGAGTTTGTGGTAGCGAGAGGGTCCCTTCTACCACCCATGGGGGGCGCTGAGTATTCGAACCGTGCCTTCAAGCCAAAAATGTACGAAACTGCCTTTCATCGTCCTTGTGGGTCATGTAAAGTTGTTTGAACTTTCTACATGGGTTCCCTTGTGAATGGTGCAGCCTCTACAATGCCGGTGAAACTCGTCCACGCATACACACGAGCCAATCTTTGAGCCTTCATAACTCCCTAACTAGGCCGTTTTCCGACCTGATAGCTCCAGATATGGTATATGAGGAAGCCTCGAAGTCATCCTATGGGGGAATATTCGAAACCATTTTTATCGTGAACTGTGCCTTTAGAGGACCTAGAGGGTTGAAAATTGGCAGGACTACAAGCGACAGAATGGGAACTCTTGTGGGAGGTAGCAAGACTAGACTCCACCCGCACGGGGGGAGGTTTGAAGTAAATGTTCGAGCAAAAGTTCGTGACTTCTGTTTCCGTGGACCTAAAGAGTTCACATTTGATAGGATTACAGCTTTTCGTATTAGCAGTAAAACCTCGGCATCTTAATGAGTGATGTAGAAATGACGGGATCTTAGGTTCTGATAACGCGAACCGATAATAAGTGATAAGGGAAGATATGGAGTTTAAGAACCACCTACCTATTAAAAGTCTAACCCTTCGATATTTACGATGCAGCTCTGGCTTTTCAGCAGTTTTCATTCGATAGGACAAGATGGTAGAATAGGGTGACAAAAGTGTGAGGTAAAAGCAGTGATAGGAACCCATTAGCGGCACTACAATAAGTAGTGCGATAAGCAGACGAGGTTTTTGTTAATTTCTTGCTATTGGATTACGACCGCCACCCATTAAGGTTTGTGACTCAAGGAAGAATCCTCTTTGTTCAATATCTCTTGCGACAAAACTTAACCAACTACCAATAATCTTGAATCACAACTAATGATATCTCCGGAAAGAAAAGGGTCATTGATAACTATATCTGATTATGGTGCTATCATCACTGGTAACATTTGTGAGTACCGTCCAAGGCTTTGTTCACCTAACAGTTGAATCTTTATTGAGAGCAAAAGATCGAGGCTTCCAATCAAATGCAAAGCACCGACTTACACTGAATACCATTCGCACTGCTCTGTTATTCCTGTGTCAAACTTCGTGTTCAGGAAAATATTATTTGTTTCAAAGAGTGGAGAGTTAGTCGATTACTACAACTTTGCCGACAAAGGAGAGCATAAGCCGGGCGTACCGACTGGTGTACAAATAAGTCTCTCTTTTCACTCTACTGATGACTGATAGAAACGGAAGCCTCTCTTGGTCCCATTATAATTCGTTGCGAAATCTTATACCGCTTGTCCTGTTCCCGTCCCTAACCTCACCGACGAACAACGGGTGAGTAGAACTTTCAGAATATTCTTGTCTAGAACTTCAAGTAAATATGGTCGTGACGAGGGGCGCTATTGCTGTTCCCATGTCTGAAGCCCATCCCATCGTTTCCGACCGTGCCTGGATCCACAGAGGAGTTAGGAGTAGCTACTGAGAGCTACCGTTTTAGTAGAGAAGAGTTTGCTAAATTCTATCTAGTTTCAGAGAAAAAAGAAAAAAGCTATTGAAGTAACTACTCGTCTAGATGGGGATTGAAAACGCTACACCTTGTTCCCCCTTTTTTTCTCGCTCAAATCGTCATAAATATGCTATGAGCAGGACTCATCATTTGTTACATATTTACAACCACCACACTTGCTGCTTTTGTCTGGGTCTGATAATTGATTAGCAACTTGCTTAGGATGATAAAAAATTGTGTTTGAGTGTCCGGGCATTATAAAAGCTGATTGCGCACGATCTTCTTACAATTTTGAATAGAAAGCCAATAGACCTGGTTGATGCCTAGCGTTACAATTTCTTCTTGAACGAATTCTTGAGGTTTTCAGCCTTGCTCGTTGGAAACTTAGATTCTGCAGATGGTTGAAAACCTTGTTTTCCATTAAAATCCTGAATATAGCCACCATACGGTTTTTAACCCTTTGTCAATGTCTATGGGATCGGTCATTACTCAAGAAACCTTTTCTTATGGAGAAATAGTTTGATGAAAAATCGAAGCCCTAAACTGCGTGCGACATGAAGTCTCATGGGATTCCTCGGTTGTGGCCTGCACTAGTGATTTTTCAGATTTTTCCGTTCAGAACTCATCGCAAGATTTTCTCGATAGAATGAAACGAACAGTCAATTCGTATAAGATTTTTGATTGAGATCGATATTTCTAATCTTCGAAGATAGCAGTGCTTTTTTTTGGCGTATTGAGTCGGAACAATTTTTTATCTGCTTATTTTGCACCCTCAAAAGGATCCATCCTATCATTTCCAAGCACTACTTGATTCCAGGAAAAAAAATCACAAGATAAGCAGACATTTAAATATTAATGAATGCCTGTAACTTCCAGTCGTTTTTTGTCCAGCTAGCTGTGATGCTGAATTCGTGTAATCCCTGCAATTTTGAAAGTCCGAGCTTCCTCTCCGTCGCCTTTCATCAAAAGGCTGTCGTTATCTATTCACTGAACATGCTGTTTCTCAATCCCATGAGTCAGGCAACGCTTCTTCTTTCCAACATAGGTTTTTTATAATTGAGCGTATTCAAAGTTGCAGTATGTTATCGGAAGCACTTTTTCCTTTTTTTAAATAATACATACATGCGTTGGTGAAAATTGCCTTTGATGCTGTTTATTGGAAGTTTTATGACTTTTCTTCAAGTTAGCCACGAGTTGTTCAAAAGAATTCCTGCCCTGAATTTTCTTTCGTTCCAGTCGGTGCAGTCACCTTTTGCCACGAAAACTGCCCTGCTGTTCAGCGTTCTCGGTTTAGAAGTAAGCTTCTTCACGCTGATCGCATCGCTGGTAAGTCCTCATGTTTTCTATACTTCTATTTTTTGTGGGCTGTCATCGGCACCGGTGAAATTCCTAGCGTGGTGTTTATTAGTTGAATACGTCATAGGTCCTAAAAGGGTTGCCGTTTGTGGCACCTCACCTTCGTGGTGACGGGACTGTGATTTTGAAAAATCCTTACTAAGCACTAATACACTGATAAAGAGTCTTATACGTGGCGAAGCGCCTGCAGCACTCGCCGATTTATGTCTAGCTGTCCATTACGCCGTGTTTTGATCCTGCTGACTAGTTGTCCCGTTTTTCATGTGCCTTTGGGCCTTCGGGTCGCCACTCTCAAGATGCCGTTTATTTACCCGAACATATATCAGAACACAGCTTTGGTGAGTAGAATACACTGATGCCGCATGAGATGTATTCTCGTCATTAGATGAGGCCTTTCCTGTGGGGTGGAAGGATTCTTCAATTGAAGTGAAATTGTGATCCTGAATTTTTTGGTTCGCTACCGCTTCTGGGTCACTGATTCGATGACGGCACTGCGAATAGGCTGTGGTTTCAGTGGCTTGACGGGCGAAATCGATTTCCCGACTAGGACCATAATCCCTTGCGATTGGCTAATTTATAAAAGATTTGTGGATGATACCGAGAAACCTAGTCTCAGCCTGTGTGCCGATATTTGGGAGGTAATATAAAGCACACCTGAAAACTTTTACGAATCAATCAGCTTTTACGAATTGTACATTGGAAGAAGTCTAGGTTAAGTTATTAATATTTCTCAAATCCGAAAATTTCAAATGTATAAAGGTTCTGGGTAGATTATACACACGGGAAATATAGCAATGTTTTCTGAGCTTACATAGCTGAAAAAGCTCATTGAGTGAAGCCAATTCTTCGTCCTTCCTCCTGCAGTTTGGGCATGGCTTCTTCATTCTTCTTTTTTAGACGTTACATTTTTCTCTGCAGACTGCAGACTTCAATCTCAGCTTTATGCGTTTTGATTTCCGATTTCTGATTTCTCGATGGCATAAATGTTGAAGCGCTATAAATGTTGCAGCACTATGCACAGTTGATCTCCCAGAAAAAGTTTGGGAGCATTTGGTCAACTTGTTTTTTTGATCTGTCCAGTCCGTTCCATGAAGACTGTTGTTGTTTATCTAGGGGCTGTTTTTGGAAAGGTGAAAAGCCGACGGAATTCGATTTAAACAACTGGCTCCGGAAGAAGAATGGAGATTACTTGATGAGTTGTGAACTACCCCTGAGAAAAGTATTCATCCTCATCCTCCCTTCTCAGAAAATGATTTTCACAAACTTTTTTCATTTCTGTGATCGTAAAGTGAGCGAGGCGACAAAACTTCATGCCTTTTTTTGCCCATCATTTCCATTTCAATTTGTTAGTGGTTGATGTTCAAGGCCCAATCACCTCATTCGTGGATGAAGAATGAATGCATGGCGAATTCCAGAAGAGCCGTTTATCACCTAGTAATTCTTTGTTAGTTTATTGTTAAACTTGGGCTTCAATTGTTCCCTGCTGCTTCTGGATAGGGCTACTCATTTGCCAACATATTTTACACCTGCTCGCCTGCTACTCGCAACTTCTTCAGATTCCATCAAATTCTGGATGCCTATTTGGGCTTCTGGCCTTCATTTTTTCGTTCAGAGGAGACGCAAATTTGTGAAACTTAGGGGTCTACTGTTGAAGGTCGTGGATAAGGGCAGATTTCAAGCAGAAAATTTTCTGAGTTTTGAGCTCAACAGTTGGAAAGGGCTATCATGGAACTACCCAAGTAGAATTTTCTGGCGAATCAAAGTAAACTGTATATTGTTGTTCTAGTGGAAAAGCAGTCTCCATTATCGTAGTGCATTACAATGGGGGTTAGGGAGGAGAATTGGTTATTTCAAATGTCCAAAAGTACCCTTGGATACGTTGTGTTTCACTTGCATTACTCTTTTTTGCTTTCAGTACCTACTAACTTCAACATACCACTCGCTCTTTTGTCTCCCTAACTTTCTGCACCTTCGTACTCTACCGGAGAATTTTTCGACTACGAATTAGCTCTCCAAAGAAATATCGTAGCCATGGTCTGACCTACTTCTGAAGGCTTCTGGAAGCTTTCTGAAGGGATGTTCTGAGCGTTTCTCGCTTAGCTTTGTCGAAGAGTGCCATTTAAAAAAAATGAGGAGTGCTTTGCAACCTTTTTGCCTCATCAGTATGAATTCCATTCCGTCCAACTAGGGCTTTTCTGTCCTGGGTACCCGATGACCAGAGATAATCTGTTTCAGACCGAATAAAATAAAATGCATTTGCAGTATCCACGGATATTGGTTCATGCCTGGTCTGGTCGCCATAAATCAGAAGACGAATACGCAGCAAGACATCCTTGACATTGAAGGATGTTTCACTGCGTATTTGATGTCGGATTGCGGTGCAGAGCTGTTGGGCTTTAGTTTGGAAATAAAAAAAGTAAGTATTGAGAATACTAGTTTCGTGGCAACGTTGAATCCCATCTTAAACTGCATTAATTCATGAGACTTCCATTCCAATCATAATGGCGCTTGAGTTAGTATGTGGCCTTCATAGTGACTTACGGTAGGCAGCCGATTTGGAAGTTTATTTTTCCACCCAAGTGTTGTTAGAAAAACCGATCCCGGAGCATTGGGAGACTTGGTTTTCTTGAGCCGGTCTCGTTACAAGATGCAGCAACTGATCCTGTAGCAACTCCTTTCACTGACTGAGCCTGTAACCTGACAACTGGCTTCAGATCAATAGAATAATCGGAATCCATTTTATTGTGACTGAGCTAAGCCAGGCTGCTTCATTGTCTTTTTGGAATGGTTCACAAGACTTGGGTGAAGAAGAAGGTCGCAATGTCGACCGATTTCGGAATCTCT